>OZ017739.1:307374738-308574738 GCA_963969285.1 Odontomyia ornata
ATTTCCCCGTTTCGTAAAACGATTTCAACATTTATTGCATTTGAACTGCTTTGTACATTCGCCTGAATAACTCAAATGAATGATACTGTTTAGTGATTGGTAAAAGATAATGAGAGTTAATTAATACATTCAAATTTTCACCTGAAATATTTTCTTCATCTCATGGTCCAGTACATTCTAAAAATGCCAAATTCACAGTTTTCATGTTTATACAGTTTTTATGTTGGCGGTCTCTGCTTGAGGTAAATTTATTTGATATAATAAAACCAAAAGCAAAGTTTATTTTCGAAATCCACATGATAATTTTTATTAAAATTTTTGACGTTTCGGTATGTACCTTTAGACAACTGAACGCCGCAACCCTCAAGAAAAATCATTGTATTGATTCCAAGTTTGAATTTGCTATCGTTTTATTTATATGTACATAGTTTGCTAAATGTACCAGGCTGTAGTGTTCTTAAATCCAAAGAGAATGTTAGAATATTTGACATGAAAAAAAAAGGATTTCTGTTAACTAATGTATGGCATAAATATTCCAAATGCACTGTAAAATTAAATAAAATACCTTGGGTCAGAAGAGCAAAATCAATATGATTCGACGATACTCTCGTTTCCATTGAGGTATATTAGAAATGGTTTGGAATCATCAATATCGTTTCTCTTTAATTTGTCTTCAGTCAAATTACGGCTTGAAGGTAGAGGTTTTATAACATAGCTATTGTGCTTCTGTTAATCGAAATCTAATTGCTCTATATATATATTTTAAATTCATCGTATGAAAGTAGTATTATTCTCGAAATGTGTTCTCCACAGTAATATTGAACTGCATTGTCGGTTATGCTTATCTTATTTGACTTGTGGCACTCTTATAAAATTAAATATTGTATTTGAGCGTGAATTTACGCACAACAACACTCGTTGCTTCCTTTAATTTCGTCTAAATTTATGAATATTTTTGTAATGAACGAATAGAGAGAAATAATTTTTCTTATTGTGATTGTAACAATTCTAGTGTTAACTGCGATAGACTCGTATTATCCTTAATAAGTCTAATTGTAACAAATGAATATTAAACATGATTTATTAAGGAAGCCATAAGCCTTTCCGTTCCGCATGCTCTTTCTTTTGCAGCGGAAGTGATGACCGAGGGTAAGTATGTCTTGAAGGGGGTTAGGTTTTAATAATCTGCGGATGATTGATTTCTAATCGGTTACGGTCCGCGGTACCCTTGTTTGCGCTCGTTTTTTTTTCTTAGAGTAGGTTATTTTGGACTTGAGGTAGTTTAGCTTATTTTCTGGTACCGCGTAGGTGATTCGGTAACGCGCCTATGGGGATTTTGTAGAGTTTTGATTTGAGATCTGTGAAGAGATCACATCCAGAACTAACGTAACGTAGGTTTCCCGTTCTGGATGAGTAGTTATTGACGCGTTTGGAAATCGGGCATGTGAACCGGTGGCTGAGTTACGTAACTCGGACTTAGTCTGCTCGCGTAAGACCCGCGACCGAAACTCCTCTCCGAACTAGCTAGCCTACAAGCAGCCACCACGGAGTAGACTAAGTGTGACCGGACTTGTTGACTTGAAGGGTACAGTCCGTTGTCATTTCCAAGACTGCACGTCTCGAACCGATGAGAGGTCGGTTCTGATTGCGAACGAACGAGACGGAGTATGAAACCGTTACAATCTGACGCATCCTATGTCCTATTATTTAAAGTTCCAATACATATTTTGATGTGCTCATTTCGTTGAATAAAAAAGAACAATAACTCGTATTAAGCACACAAAACGCACATGCTTTAATATTACCGCTTTATCCTTTGTATATTCAATTTTGCATAGTTTCATCTTTCATTCAATTTTGATCTTTTATTAATACACAATGTTAGAGTCGCATGAAATCGTTGATGGTGTATGAAAAGTTTCAAAACAAACATTTGAAGAATTGTAAATCAGATTTGTACTCGCAAACCAAGCACGCAAAGAAATTTAAAAATCCGCGATTGTGTCGTTTGAATAGTGAAACGCAATATTATCTTGAAAAGGCTGTTCGTTTATTTGTCATGGAAATATTTTGAATATTTTAAAATTACGATGGTAGCGATAATGATGTAAAAAGAAGTTTGTAAATAGTATATTTAGCGTATAGCGTTTAGAACTGAGACCTTTATAGGTAGTGAGCTGAGTCTGATTGTAAACAAAGATTAGCACTTGTTTTTCGTACCTGAAATTGAAAAGGAATTTGCCCAATTTGTATTATTCAGCACTTCTAATAATGAGAAATAATTCTAAACAAAATTAAATGAGAAAATCAAATCATCAAAGCATCGAATGAGAAAACTATTGATGCGAAATGCGCGAAGAAAAGGAATAGGCAATGAATCTGAAGTAACTCTATATGTTTGTCATTCTAACATTCCTTCTGAACGTCCACGCTAATGTTGGTTGCTCGAGTGCACTGCCTCCTTGGTTTTTTGGTAATCGAAAATGTAATGGCCCCATGTTCTAAACAAATTCCGCCTGTGAGATGAGTTTTGCATGCTGTTGTGATAACGCTTGTGTTATTTTTTTTGGTTGATTGTTAGTATTGTCACCACATTACTGAAGTTACGATTTTATATATTTTTTTTGTTCCAATTAGTCAGAAAAAAAACAACGCAACCAAATTATTGTAATTTTGATGTTAAATTTTAGTATCTGCATTTTAAATTTACTTCCAATTTAGTTTCATTTTTGGTGTGTTCATATCGCTTAAAAACAAACCTATGGTCACAAAATTTATAAATTCTAGATCCAAACCACTGATTCGAAAAAGAACAAACTGAAGGAAGAAAGAAAGAAAAGTCATTGAACAGTAACCAAAATAAAATAAAAGAAAAAAGAATATTATATACCTAGTGCTCTCAGATGCAAGTCAAAATGATTTTGAATGTCTCTTGAGTAAAACCAAGCAATGGAAATGCAAGACTATAAAGGATTCAATTATTGATAATAGGAATCCCGGATAAGATTAATCTCCTTTTTAATTTGATTTAGTTTTTTTTCTAAGTTTCTTTATTGCGTGTAAGACGTATTTTGCATGCTAGCTTTTATTGTGTTATTCGATGAGAAAGAGCTTAAATTACTTCCATAAGTCGATAAATTAAATAGGATTAATGGATATGAATAATAATTTCTTCAATTATATCTCACAAATAAAAAAAACTAATATGAAGTGCTAAATATAACAACGACTTTCCTTTCCAGTGGTCCTTCATTTCCAGAGGCAGTGAGAGTGCAGGATAAGTATGCCGGGGAGAGGGTAGGGTTTGAAAAAATCCGCTGAGGTCGGTTTCGCGTCGCGCGCGGTACGCGGTACCTTTGTTGGTTTGCCTTTTTCTTTAGCGTAGATTTTTGTACTTTGACTGGATAAATGAAGAAATGCGGAGTAACGTAAATTAGGTTTCTTCTCCGTATGATTGTGTTTTCGACGCGTTTGAAACGGGTGGTTTAATGGTGGCGACCGAAATCCTCTCCGATCTAGCTGGCCGACAAGCAGCCACCGCGAAAATGGATTACGGTGCACGGATTGGTTGACCGGTTGGTACCATTCGTTGGCACGACTCAGACTTAACGTCTAGAACCGATGAGAGGTCGGTTCCGCGTTCGTGAGAGTAGACGTAAAAATCATTACAAGTGGGCTGAGGCAAGAACCTTGAGGGACTCTTGCTGCTACATGACGCTTTTTGTAATGGGTTTCTTTCATTTTAACTGAAAACTGCCTATCCTTTTAGAAAGACTGGGTAATAATACTTACTTTTGAATGCCTAATTTGAGCAGAAATGAGTTTGAATTAATATTTTCTTTTGTTTTAATACTCATTATAAATTCGTAGTTATTCATTTTATAGTATACATACATCTGTTGCGCTGTAGTGAATGATTTAACTATATTTATGGCAATTTATGCACTAAGAGGTTGAAAAATTAAACAACTGCATTACTTCAATTCAGAATTAAGTTTCATTATTAAAACTGGTACAATTTATCTCACTAATATGGTAGTTTTTAACTGTAGTACTAATATTAACCTCCTATAAAGTTGAATCACAGAAATAATCCGTTCCATGAAATATTCTTAATATTTTAGCATACGGCGTTATCAAATTCTTATTTAAAAAATTTAACTTTTCTAGTAATGTCAAAAAAATAAAAAAAATTTAATAGAAACTAGCGGTAAAAGCTTCAACTGAATATAATTAATAGGTATGTATGAAGTTAAGATGTTTTTAACTAAGCTGAAGCCTATATATTACTGTAAATACTATAAAAAACTGGAGACAAAAGGGTAACACAGAAGTAATCTTAGTAACCCAGTAGTATATTACATCATAATTTTTTGCTTTCTAGAGGAGATCTAAAAGGTTAGAACAAAAAATAAAAAAATTAACTTCTTATTACTTAGCACTATATAAAATATCTCAAATACTTTCAATTAACAAGTCTGGTATCAATAGCTAATTTAAAAGAAAAAAACATTCTCTCTCATAAGTCTCTTTGAAGCAGTTGCACAAAAATAAATTAACAAAATTAAATCAATCTTAAAAACTAATTAGGAACAGAGAATTCAATCTTATTTTTCGAATACGTTTAATGGTTTATCAAAATCAAAGTATACGCGTTTACCTTTCACAATAATTTTGGGATTAAGAGAGTTTCCAAAATGTTATTATAAGGTTCGTAAGAAATACCAGTCTCTACTACTTGGAACCTTTTGCCAGTACTATCTACAGTCTTATAAAACATAATTTTGACTTCTCCTTCTTCATCAACTTCACTTTTAGTGACACCTACGAGTAGATAAGTATAATGTTTGTCTTTGACAGAAGAAAGTTTTATTAAAACATGAACACCAGCTGATATCTTTAATGCATTGTAATGTGACGCCTACGCCCAGGAATCGAAGTGATTCCGATCCCGAACCCTTGTAACCTGCCAGATGGATATGTCCTCGAAGTGCCAGCGGACTTCATCTGTTGTGCGGATATCGTTATGCAGAAAATATTTTTTTTTCTGTCCAAATATTTAGATCCGTGGATATAAATATTCGAAATATAGAATTAATCCAACCCCGGCACATTTCGAGGCATAGCCATCTGGAAATGCCCCTCCACCGTGGCCCTCGAGAAAACTATGCCACTGGCGACAACTGGAGAGGTACATTGCCGCATATGACGTGCCATTCCACACACAGTTGTTTTGTCCGATGTGACAACGGGATGATTTTGGCAGCCACATGGAGGCGCTAAACGTCATCGTAAAGTTCTTCGTGATAATATCCAAGGTATTACAAAACCAGCTATACGTCGTTTGGCGCGACGTGGTGGAGTGCAACGTATTTCCGGTTTAATCTATGAAGAAACGCGTGGTGTGCTTAAAGTGTTTTTGGAAAACGTTATTCGTGAGGCAGTGACATTCACCGGAGCATTGCCTCAGGCTGGAGCATGAAGCTCTGTCAAGGTCGGAAAGGAGATCAACAGGCAAATTAGGAAAGAGGTTAGTTTAGTTAATAAAGGATTAGAAAGGTTAGCAATATTTTGTCTGGTCTGCAGCGGAAGGCAGTGTGAACTGTATCGGAACCAGTAGGCGTGGATTTGACGAGCAGCTTGGATTCAGTCGATAGGTTATCTCACTCAAGAAAAAGCCAAAGTGGATCGGCATGGAACGGAGTTGATGACATGCAATTGTTCACAGAACTTGACGCCAAAAGTGGGGACTTAATCCGCGAGTGGAATAGTGTCCTGCGAATTCATCGCTCAAGCAAAGACAGTATTAGTTCACAATCACCCGCACGTGCAACTCGCCTGCTCAACAGGTCCCGCGTGCAACAGAGCACGCTCAGCAATACCGGTTCAGATAGTCCTAGATCAATAGATAGTCTTCCCCACAAACATCTCCGTTCATCGCTGACGGGCAAGGATATAGTCAGCTCGTCATACGATCTCCTGTTTATAGACAAATCTTTTAGGAATGCAATGATTCAAGATGTCCAAAATTTAAGGAAACAGTTGACACGTCTCCGAAGGATTTTACAAGATTCTGAAACTCTCAACCCATTCGAGCAGAGTAATGGGAAATTATTCGCATCTTGTGAATTGGACAGTAGTGGTCAATTGCCCGCTGATGATAAGGACACAAGTAGTCTGGCTTCTTCAATAGCCGATGATCCTAGACAGGAGTTAGCCGATCTACGAAGACAGGTTGTTTACCTTCAGGTATTTGCACGTCGTTTATTTTATTGTTTATTTTATTCAGAAATAAGTTACTGAATGAAAATAAAACGACCCATTATTCCTCCAATACCGTATTCCCGAAAATAATGCATATCGTAAACAACATTCTTTAGTACATTTACCAACAATAGCAAGTGGTAATTAATTCGATTTGAATCGTACAATTTACGTTTGATTCCATGTTTGGTTTACTTAAGTCTACAAAAAAAAAAAAACCCAGCCATGCCGTACTAAAGATGAATTTGTTCTGATAGAAAACTCGCATCTGGCATAAATAAACAAACTGTTGAAGCTATAAAGAAAAATTAATTAGTAAAAATAGATAAGAAAACGCAAACAAACGACTTGGGTAATTTTACACTTTTCTATTTCTATATTCCACCGCTTGTCCATAGTAATGAGTACAGTAAATGATGATAATACAAAATAACTCTTAGCGTAATAACTTTTGTAAGAAAATGCGTTAGCTAAATCGGACGTTAGTTGAACGACATGAATGATGTGGTCCTGATTTCTATCTAGAACATATGATAATTTTTTTTTTGTTTTCACGTCATTCCTACTTTTAAATCTTTGTGTACGCTGAACAGTGTGCTTTATATCGTTAAAAATATTGCAAGAAATGGAGGGATTGCTTTTGTCGCAGAGAATGGAAAATCGAATTTTTTTTGTCTCTCAACCCCCAATTATTCATGATTAGTTCAATCGTTTCCAGTAACATTCCCATTAACTTCAAGCAGCGACGGATTGTGAATCAAATCCTCAATTTTAAAACACTATTTCAAAAAAAAAAAAAAGACATTTCAAAGGCATTAAACATTAAAGTAACTGATAAACAATAATAATAAACTGGCTTGTAAATATTTTGTACTCACCAAATGATTGTTAAAGATCACGCTCACCTATTGTTACACCGCTCCGTATTTATATATATATAATATTCAAAGTTAAACGCCATACAAGGGGAATGAAAAATGGTAAAAGAATTGGAAAATTCCAGATAAAAAGCAATAAAAAAAAAATGAATCGATTCTCCGTTTTTTTTTTATACAAAATCACTTGCATCGTTTCCTGATTTGTTATTAATTATTGTATACGTAGATAAGCCATCTTTGCTGTTTCCATTTCGCTTTTTGATTTTGACGCACGATTAGATTCGTCACTAATGCGTGCTTGCACCACTTAGAAATATTAAATTAACGAAATTGTTGAGAAAACAAAATTTAAATTATTTAAAACCAAACAAGAACAATAAATATTAAATCCACCTAGAAAAATTAAAAATAATTGTTTAATTTGGCGGTTTATTGTAAAACGAAAAATTTGTTTGTGTTCGCAAATTTATATTCAAAAATAATAAAAGGTGAAACATAAATTAAGAAACAAATTGTTAGCGGTTTACCTTATTATGTAATTGTCTTCAAAAATAATTATTATAACTATTATCATTATTAGTAATAATTTATCGCTCGATTCTTGCAAAAACCCTTTAAATAGGTATTAAGGAAATTATACTTTATGTTCCGTTTCTTGAAGTAAATAAAAAAAAATCCAATGAATTGCTAATTTAACTAACGACTTTCCTTTTCAGTAACTCGTTCTATTTCAGGGGGAACGGAGAGTGTATGGTAGGTATGTCGTCGCGAGGTTAGGGTTTCGCCAAATCCGCTGAAGTCGGTTTCGCGTCGCGCGCGGTACGCGGTACCTTTGTTTGTTTCGCCATTTCTTTAGAGTAGTTTTCTTCGGTTTAAGTTCGAGTAGTATATTTTTCGGTACCGCGTCGGTGAATCGGTAACGCGCCTATGGGATTTTGTAGCGTTTTTGATTTGAGATCTGTGGATAGATCACATCCAGAACTAACGTAATGTAGGTTTCTCGTTCTGGATGAGTAATTGTTGACGCGTTTGAAAAACGGGCAAGTTCAGGTGACTGAAATATTGTGATTGAGCGTAATCCATTCGGAGACCCGCGACCGAAATCCTCTCCGAACTAGCTGGCCGACAAGCAGTCACCGCGTGAATGGATTACGGTGCACGGATTGGTTGACCTGTTGGTACCATCCGTTGGCACTACTCAGACTTAACGTCTAGAACCGATGAGAGGTCGGTTCCGCGTTCGAGCTGAAGGTAGAAAAATCATTACAAATGGCGCCCAACGTGGGGCCAAACAACATCCTAAGGGGGAAAGAACTTCGCGTCTTCTGACGAGTTGGTCCTTTACGGAGGATGTAAGGTACTTTGGTACTCGAGTCCCACTATCAGGAGCAGTGGAATTGTGTGATACACATTAGAGGTCGCTTCACGTGAGTTGTAGCTTCCGCTCTCCTTTGTTTGATTTTGCTTTCGCGACAGAATCCTTCCGATGTGTTGTCCCAGGTTAACCCCTGTAAGGACCTTCTATTTTCTTGATGGAACTGCCAGTCTGATGGGTTTACCTATCAGCATGGACTCTCAAGAAAATAGAAGGCTACCTTGCCTTTATGTCGCGGAAGGATTCTAACTATTTCTTATGCGTGTCAGACGAGTGGTATCGGTTCAACGTTCGGTGGCGTATGCTGGAGTTGCGAAGCCCGGAATGCTTCTACGCGTCGGGAACTTTGACCGCGTACAAAGTCGTTACGGTAGCTCTACCACTTGTCTCGTCGAGTCATTTAACGTAGATTAGAACCGGTTTGTAATGTATGTGGGTATGGGGATAAATTTCGTAAATCGACCGAAGCACCCTTTCTTCGGCAGATTACCACGCACTCTCATTTCCCGCTGAAGAGTTCGACCACTGAAAAGGAAAGTGTGTATCATTTAATCTTTTTTCCTCTCTTTTTTTTTCTATTTTATATACATAGCTCGCCACTAACGGCCACTAATTTAGTGATAAGTTATTAGTAGGAATAAGTATATTCTATATATTTTTTTTTTACTTTATTTTAGCACCACAAGTAACACACACAAAATGGCAACGAAGCGGACCCCAGACAAGCGTTGGACCAGATCCAAAACGGTCCAACCAGCTAACTGCGGGATCTGCTTCGAAGACGTAGTGGAGGGCGTACACAGCGTGCGATTGGATTGTGGACATTTATTCCATCGTGCCTGTGTACAACAGCTCCTCCTCACGTCAGAGCTGTGTCCCTTATGCCGACGACCCATAGATCGGTCTGCCCTAGACGTCCCCCTCGGAACGCCCCTACCGACGCGTGGAGCAGTGGCGAAAGGAGCTCCAGAAGCCGAACCGTCACAACCACTCTTAGACCTGCAAGGAGCAGTAGGCGGTGAAGTTCCGGCTGCGAGTGTCGTGTCCGAGGTGACAACCATGCCTTCCGCCCACTCCATTGACACCCTCGTGGCGTTGATGAGGGATATGTCGGAGAGGATTGGCAACCTGGAGGGAAAGATCCAGAATCTCCCGTTGAGCCAACCACCCAGCCGCGTGAGAACTCCGCTTGGCTGGGAGCCAAATCCCAGTGTGGCGATGCCCCACTCCCGACAATCCGAGCAATGGGTCCCACCCCCAAGGAACTCGGGAATGGATCCCAGAGCTCCCGAATACAGACCGCGACACAGTACCGGACCTCCGTTGGTACCTCCAGCCCCCGAGGCAGTTCAGTACCACAGGTCAATCGAGGATGTGATTCCCCCCGGGAACGCATTGGCACCTTTTCGAGACCCGACGCCTCGTATCATGGAGAGTTGGCGCCTGAACTTTACAGGGTTCAACGATATGATATCGGCGGACCGGTTCCTTTTCCGGATTCAGGCGTTGATATCCAGCACCCTGGGAGGGGATTCCTCGGCCTTCCTCCGGCATGCACATCTTTTGTTCAGCGGCGACGCTGCCGACTGGTACTGGAGCTTTAAAGAGTCAACGCCACGTCCCTAACCAAGACCTTTTACAAAGGAGACGGGATCGTAATTACTTCGATTTTGGGGGGGGGAATGTGTAATGTGACGCCTACGCCCAGGAATCGAAGTGATTCCGATCCCGAACCCTTGTAACCTGCCAGATGGATATGTCCTCGAAGTGCCAGCGGACTTCATCTGTTGTGCGGATATCGTTATGCAGAAAATATTTTTTTTTCTGTCCAAATATTTAGATCCGTGGATATAAATATTCGAAATATAGAATTAATCCAACCCCGGCACATTTCGAGGCATAGCCATCTGGAAATGCCCCTCCACCGTGGCCCTCGAGAAAACTATGCCACTGGCGACAACTGGAGAGGTACATTGCCGCATATGACGTGCCATTCCACACACAGTTGTTTTGTCCGATGTGACAACGGGATGATTTTGGCAGCCACATGGAGGCGCTAAACGTCATCGTAAAGTTCTTCGTGATAATATCCAAGGTATTACAAAACCAGCTATACGTCGTTTGGCGCGACGTGGTGGAGTGCAACGTATTTCCGGTTTAATCTATGAAGAAACGCGTGGTGTGCTTAAAGTGTTTTTGGAAAACGTTATTCGTGAGGCAGTGACATTCACCGGAGCATTGCCTCAGGCTGGAGCATGAAGCTCTGTCAAGGTCGGAAAGGAGATCAACAGGCAAATTAGGAAAGAGGTTAGTTTAGTTAATAAAGGATTAGAAAGGTTAGCAATATTTTGTCTGGTCTGCAGCGGAAGGCAGTGTGAACTGTATCGGAACCAGTAGGCGTGGATTTGACGAGCAGCTTGGATTCAGTCGATAGGTTATCTCACTCAAGAAAAAGCCAAAGTGGATCGGCATGGAACGGAGTTGACGACATGCAATTGTTCACAGAACTTGACGCCAAAAGTGGGGACTTAATCCGCGAGTGGAATAGTGTCCTGCGAATTCATCGCTCAAGCAAAGACAGTATTAGTTCACAATCACCCGCACGTGCAACTCGCCTGCTCAACAGGTCCCGCGTGCAACAGAGCACGCTCAGCAATACCGGTTCAGATAGTCCTAGATCAATAGATAGTCTTCCCCACAAACATCTCCGTTCATCGCTGACGGGCAAGGATATAGTCAGCTCGTCATACGATCTCCTGTTTATAGACAAATCTTTTAGGAATGCAATGATTCAAGATGTCCAAAATTTAAGGAAACAGTTGACACGTCTCCGAAGGATTTTACAAGATTCTGAAACTCTCAACCCATTCGAGCAGAGTAATGGGAAATTATTCGCATCTTGTGAATTGGACAGTAGTGGTCAATTGCCCGCTGATGATAAGGACACAAGTAGTCTGGCTTCTTCAATAGCCGATGATCCTAGACAGGAGTTAGCCGATCTACGAAGACAGGTTGTTTACCTTCAGGTATTTGCACGTCGTTTATTTTATTGTTTATTTTATTCAGAAATAAGTTACTGAATGAAAATAAAACGACCCATTATTCCTCCAATACCGTATTCCCGAAAATAATGCATATCGTAAACAACATTCTTTAGTACATTTACCAACAATAGCAAGTGGTAATTAATTCGATTTGAATCGTACAATTTACGTTTGATTCCATGTTTGGTTTACTTAAGTCTACAAAAAAAAAAAAACCCAGCCATGCCGTACTAAAGATGAATTTGTTCTGATAGAAAACTCGCATCTGGCATAAATAAACAAACTGTTGAAGCTATAAAGAAAAATTAATTAGTAAAAATAGATAAGAAAACGCAAACAAACGACTTGGGTAATTTTACACTTTTCTATTTCTATATTCCACCGCTTGTCCATAGTAATGAGTACAGTAAATGATGATAATACAAAATAACTCTTAGCGTAATAACTTTTGTAAGAAAATGCGTTAGCTAAATCGGACGTTAGTTGAACGACATGAATGATGTGGTCCTGATTTCTATCTAGAACATATGATAATTTTTTTTTTGTTTTCACGTCATTCCTACTTTTAAATCTTTGTGTACGCTGAACAGTGTGCTTTATATCGTTAAAAATATTGCAAGAAATGGAGGGATTGCTTTTGTCGCAGAGAATGGAAAATCGAATTTTTTTTGTCTCTCAACCCCCAATTATTCATGATTAGTTCAATCGTTTCCAGTAACATTCCCATTAACTTCAAGCAGCGACGGATTGTGAATCAAATCCTCAATTTTAAAACACTATTTCAAAAAAAAAAAAAAAGACATTTCAAAGGCATTAAACATTAAAGTAACTGATAAACAATAATAATAAACTGGCTTGTAAATATTTTGTACTCACCAAATGATTGTTAAAGATCACGCTCACCTATTGTTACACCGCTCCGTATTTATATATATATAATATTCAAAGTTAAACGCCATACAAGGGGAATGAAAAATGGTAAAAGAATTGGAAAATTCCAGATAAAAAGCAATAAAAAAAAAATGAATCGATTCTCCGTTTTTTTTTTATACAAAATCACTTGCATCGTTTCCTGATTTGTTATTAATTATTGTATACGTAGATAAGCCATCTTTGCTGTTTCCATTTCGCTTTTTGATTTTGACGCACGATTAGATTCGTCACTAATGCGTGCTTGCACCACTTAGAAATATTAAATTAACGAAATTGTTGAGAAAACAAAATTTAAATTATTTAAAACCAAACAAGAACAATAAATATTAAATCCACCTAGAAAAATTAAAAATAATTGTTTAATTTGGCGGTTTATTGTAAAACGAAAAATTTGTTTGTGTTCGCAAATTTATATTCAAAAATAATAAAAGGTGAAACATAAATTAAGAAACAAATTGTTAGCGGTTTACCTTATTATGTAATTGTCTTCAAAAATAATTATTATAACTATTATCATTATTAGTAATAATTTATCGCTCGATTCTTGCAAAAACCCTTTAAATAGGTATTAAGGAAATTATACTTTATGTTCCGTTTCTTGAAGTAAATAAAAAAAAATCCAATGAATTGCTAATTTAACTAACGACTTTCCTTTTCAGTAACTCGTTCTATTTCAGGGGGAACGGAGAGTGTATGGTAGGTATGTCGTCGCGAGGTTAGGGTTTCGCCAAATCCGCTGAAGTCGGTTTCGCGTCGCGCGCGGTACGCGGTACCTTTGTTTGTTTCGCCATTTCTTTAGAGTAGTTTTCTTCGGTTTAAGTTCGAGTAGTATATTTTTCGGTACCGCGTCGGTGAATCGGTAACGCGCCTATGGGATTTTGTAGCGTTTTTGATTTGAGATCTGTGGATAGATCACATCCAGAACTAACGTAATGTAGGTTTCTCGTTCTGGATGAGTAATTGTTGACGCGTTTGAAAAACGGGCAAGTTCAGGTGACTGAAATATTGTGATTGAGCGTAATCCATTCGGAGACCCGCGACCGAAATCCTCTCCGAACTAGCTGGCCGACAAGCAGTCACCGCGTGAATGGATTACGGTGCACGGATTGGTTGACCTGTTGGTACCATCCGTTGGCACTACTCAGACTTAACGTCTAGAACCGATGAGAGGTCGGTTCCGCGTTCGAGCTGAAGGTAGAAAAATCATTACAGCATGAACGTTTTCCGTTTCAATTAGCTGTATTTCTTTTATATTAGAAACTGATGGTTCGACAAAGTTTGTAAGAGGCTCGTCGTCAGAGCTAGAAGATGAGGAACAAACCATATTGTAGCAGGTTTTTCCAGGTTGTTTGCGCACTATCTAAGCTTTTGTTGAATGAAATAATTGCGGGTTATCCAATTATGTGAATACTATTTCTAAGGAAGAATGAACGGCACTTAACAGAGGATTACCTGGGTCTCCAACAATCTTTGATGCTATCACAATCCACCCAATAATGCTTTCAATTTACTGAACACATGTACAGAATCACTGGGTATTCGTTATTGGAGGTTCGGGTAGTTCGCGTTTTCACTATTTGCGTTTTCACGATCGAAGATCGCCGAGTCGTACTAAGAATTGTTGTTCAGCTCGTTTCATTGAGTCTCCTAATTCTTTCGGGTCATCTTTGAAAGGTAATGAGACTACAAAGCGCCCGAATGGGTCACGATGCGTAGTATCGCAATATAATTTCTCGCATAGTTGCTCCTCAGGCGTGAGCTTGGCCGCAGTGGAGGAAGGTACATCTTCAATTTCCAAAAACTGTGACATACGCGTCTTGAAATCCTCTGTTATTTTAAACGTGTAAACAAAGTTGCAAAGAGGAACAGCTTTACTTGGTATATTACCTAGTATTATGTAATCTAGCGTGAAATACGTTTGGGACGAATTATTCGTGCGAAAATCTTCGCACCTAAAATCATATCAATGGGACCCGGCGTAGTGTAACTAGCATCGGCTAATACAGTGCCATCTAAATATTTGAATGTTCTTGAATCAACCTTTGCGGTGGGCAATTCATTCGTAATGCGTTCGACAACTATAGGTTGGATAGTGAAACGAATCGAGTCATCTATGCGTGACCGAATTGTAAGACACGTTTCGCCTTCAATAGCGTTTTTAATTTCGCCTATTCCTGAAACGTATTTATTTTTCGGAGGAAAAAGCGGGAGATTTAATCGTTTACAACATTCAGAAGCTATTAAATCGCGTTGAGATGCGGAGTCGAGTAAGGCGCGTAATACAACAATATTACCATCTCTATCTACTAAATTACATTGCGCTGTTCCTAGTAGTACGTTCCCAGTATTCGAAGGAGATGGCATTTTATCTCGCTCAGTGTAATGCGTCACGAGACACTTATGAACGGGGGGCTGCATAGAAGAAGATGCTTTCGATTCAGTGGATGCGGGGTTAGACATAATAGCCACTGGTGGTTTGCTGCGTTCGGTATGTTTTCACCGAAGTGTAGAAGTGAATGATGCTGTGCGGAACAAGTTTTGCATCTATTTTTCGATTTGCACTGTCGAATAAGATGTAAACTTGACAAACAATTGAAGCAATATTAATTTTTTCTAATAAATTCGTATCGCTTTGTTGGAACTAATCGTAAAAAATCCGGACATAAATATAAGTGTGAATGATCAGTCCTTGAGCCCAAAACACATTTGCTCAGACCCGATTCCGTCTCCTGAACTACAAAGGTTTTCACATTATTTTGCTGGACATTTGCCACTTTCATTGGCTTAGAAACTCTATGTTCAATTGGGGAGCGTTTTGGCCCAGCAGTGGAACTGGGACCTGTCTTGCCAGCACGCTGTAAAACTCGAGCTTGACTACGCAGAAATGAGACAAACTCATCGATGGTTGGTAATTCGGACGCATTTTCAAGAGATTTCTCAAAATCCTTTAATGTTTCCGTACCTTTTTTAAGGGATCCCAAGTGGACAAAGATAAAATCTTCCAACGAATTTTTAGTTGCTTTAAAGCAGATACTAGCGACGCAAAGTTATCAACGAAATATTCTAAACTTATTGCATTCACTTCAGTGACGGCGGGCAAATTCAATAACTTGTTAATGTAGGCCGCCGCCTGGACGCGTTTATCATTATATTTTTCCACCAGGCCATTCCAAATTATTGGATAATTTTCAGCGGTAGGTAAAACTCCAACACTAGTCCGCGCTTTACCTGATAATTGACCCATTAAATATTGAATCTTCTCCCCGTCAGTGAGTTGTTCACTTTCATGAATAGTAGTGCGGAAGATCTCATAAAATAATGGCCAAGATAATTGCTCGCCATTGAATGGAACAAGTTCTAACTTCGGCAATCTGCGATTTAGTTGCGGAGGTTTGAATTTAATTCCCTCGCACCATTCTTATTCTGGAGTTGATGCTGTTTATATTTAATACGCGTATACAGCCTATCAAATGACGCGATGTGGGAAAAACTAGGCAAAGAGGCGTTAGATATCCCTGTTTGGTACTCATTTCGTGCCTCCAGCGTATCCATAAACTCTTTCCTAAGTAGAAAAGTACAAAAGCAATCCGAAAGAAATTGATCAATCGACTCTTCGGAATTAGATTGCTAATTGTATCGTGGATGGAAGTCAAAGAGGCGAACATAGTATTTAATTTTTTATTAAAATTTTGAAATTTCCTATCATCATTAATGTCAAAAGGCTGTTCGCCTTCGTTTTCCACCATTTTCAAAATAAATTAACTCAAACTACAAAACTGTTAGATATCACGTTGCGTTGTACCGAGGTTAGCGGTATGCGTGTTTAGATAGCGGAAAAAATGCGTTTTGAGTTGCGTTACAATCTTATCAAATCCTAACCTATCCGGCTCGAAGGACCAAAATGTTTGCGCACTATCTAAGCTTTTGTTAAATGAAATAATTGCGGGTTCTCCAATTATGTGAATACTATTTCTAAGGAAGAATGGACGGCACTTAACAGAGGATTACCTGGGTCTCCAATAATCTTTGATGCTATCACAATCCCCTCAATAATGCTTTCAATTTACTGAACACATGTACAGAATCGCTGGGTATTCGTTATTGGAGGTTCGGGTAGTTCGCGTTTTCACTATTTGCGTTTTCACTATTTGCGTTTTCCGGAGTAATTTTATTTTTAGCGGAGTTCACGATTTTACTATTTTACGTTTTCTGGAGTATTTGGAAGGGAAAGGTAATAAATGGAGATCATTATTACGGCTTAAATACAGGTACAGCAACGATATTAGATACATTGGTTAGTACGTCTTTCTCGTTCAATCCATCTGAATAATTCTTCTCACTAATTGTGTCAACGGCTGGAACAGGAATTGGCTTGTATATTTTTGGATTCATGCAAGTGCAAAAATCTTTTCGGCAAAAGCAACTAAGTTCTCTGTGTTAAAGTTCACCTGGAGTATCAGTGACAACTTTATGCAATTGCATAGTACCGTGGAGAGGCACTAGTTTTCTAGGAATAGTTTTTTCAATATTTATATTACAGGCGGACCTTGCTCAACTCCTTCCGGGTGTGAAAAAAGGTTTCTGCATCGGATATATCCGAACCAGCAGCTACTTTTTCATCTGCTTTCAACTCGACTTCCACATAAAGTTTTCGTGTGTGTGCTGCGACGCATTGTACGTTGACGGCCTGGCCGCCACACAATGTGTTTCGATGTGGGTGGTTGGCTTCGTTCTCCTAACAGCGCCTAAAACAATTGTCGCCACACTACTCCCTCCTGAGTGACATTCGTGAGGTAGTAAAATGTCATTATCTGTATGGTGCCTTGAACAAACGTGCTTTTTGCTTGGTGGGTACGTTCTTCTCCCTGCGGGTGGCGTATTGATTGGTGTTGGGTGATGCTTTATATATACATGAAGCGATCGCTGCGAGGTCGGTTGCAAGTGTTTATGAGCAGGAATAACCTGTTTGGCTTCGGGCTGGCTACGTAGCTACTGACGTATAGGGTGTCGAATTTACACTTATCGGCTCCAATGTATGATCGCGAGGATATTTGTCAGCTGAAGTTTCAATGAACGCGGGTTTGAGGTGCTCCGTCGATACGTTTAATTGTCAGCCGTTTACTTTGATTGTGTAAACCACGTTCGACAGGCGATGCACTATAAGATGTGATCCCATTTACGGTGGCGAAAGTGGCTTGCGAACGGCATTGACGCTCATAAAAACATGTGTGCATGTACTCAGCTTTTTGTTGGTGAAAACTGTTCTGTCGCCATGACGATGTTTGTGTACGGGCCTAATTGATGTCATGACATCCCAAAGGTGAACAATAAAATCATGCTGGCTGACGGAGGAACTGCTAGGGCTGACGAACTTTCCCGGAATGGACAGTGTAGTTTTGTACAGCAACTCTGCACACGAAACCTGTAACTCTTCCTTAACGCTTGTGCGCAATCCCAGTAACACGGTGGGAAGGATATCGGGCTAGGAAGAATTGTTAGAGTGACACATAATCACAGCTCTCAGTGTCCAATGCCAGCGCTCAACTAATCCATTAGACACCGGGTGATGTGGTGATGTCGTGTTTTTCGTAATTCTGATAAACGCGGCCAGGGCTTCGAACAGTGCTGATTCAAACTGAGTACCTTGATCGGTGGTGATTGTTTGTGGCGTGCCAAAACAAGCAACCCAATTGTTAAACAATGTTTTTGCGACTGTAGCTGCGGTCTGATCTGCAATGGGGAATGCCTCTGGCCCCCTAGAGGATCGGTCGATGACTGTCAAGCAATATTTATAACCCTGCGATGGAACCAGTGGCGCCACGATATCGACGTGGATATGTTGAAAGTGAGCGTCAGGCATCGGAAAAGGCTATACTAGATTCTTTTGATGGCGAGCAACTTTGGAGCACTGGCATGGAACGCATGGACGAGCCCAAACGCGTACGTCTTTCTTCATATTTGCCCACATGTATCTCTGAGCTATAGCCTTGCCTGTGGCACGTGCACTGGGATAAACCAGCTGATGAAACATGTCAAATACTTTCCTTTATGACGTCAGTGGAACGAAGGGCCTTAATCGTTGCAGTGACTTGTCGTGTGGCGGACAAGTTTTAGGGATGTAGTGTTAGAACGAAGTAGTCCTTGCAGTTCAACATCTCGTTGTTGCTCTTTCATCAGTTCAGATTCGTCGATTACTGTGGGTATCATAGTCTCTTCCAGCCGCAAGAGTGCATCGGCGACATCATTAGTTACGCCCGCGATAAAGCGGATATCTGTTGAAAATTGCGAGATGTAATCGAGATGTCTGATCTGGCGGGGCGACGCTTTGCTTGCAGACTGAGCAAATGGATACGTTAGTGGTTTGTGATCCGTGAGGATGTAGAAACTACAATAGAACCTTCTAAATAGTACTGATAATGTCTGACGCTGGAATATATACCTAGAAGCTCCCGATCATATACACTATATTTACTTTCGGGAGCGGACAACTTCTTCTGGAAAAACGCCAATGGTAGCCACTTATCATTCTGCTTCTGCTTCTCTACTGCAACGTCAGATGCATGGATTGTGAGTCTGAGAGGTTAATTGGCTTGGAAGTGGACTAATAGAACAGCATTAGCGAGACTGTTTTTACAGTTTATAAATGCATCACTAGTTTCTGGGGTCCATTCGATGACGGATTTGTCATTCTTCTTACGTCCAGCACACACGTCAACTCCGTTGAGCGAAGACTATAATACCGCAGCATTGCGAACAAACCGCCTGAAGAAATTTATTGTTCCTAAAAACCATCAAAGTTCCGTAACCGTAGTTGGTTTTTTAAAATTTCGAATGGCGTCCACACGTGACTTTGGGCAAATTATACCTTTTTTCGTCGATAACGTGCCCCAAATACTCTAACCGTCTGACTCCCAGCTCACATTTGGCTAAATTGATAACAATTCCATATTTCGATAGACGCCGAAATACAAGTTGTAGGTGCTGCACATGCTCTTCATTCGTTTTTGAGGCGATTAATAAATCATCAACATAGCACACGCAAAAATCTAGTCCACGAAGCACCTCATCCATGAATCGCTAGAGCCTCTGTGCGGCGTTTTGAAGACCAAATGACATTACTGTGAATTCTTAAAGGCCGAATGGCGTAGTGATTGCAGTTTTTGGAATATCCTCTTCAGCTATCGGAATCTGTTGAAATGCTAGGAACAAATCGATCTTTGAAAAATACCGCGGGCCGCCTGAATTCAGTGAGATGTCGTCAATGTGTTGCATCGGTTACTTCTCTGGCAAGGTCACGGCGTTCAGTCGCTGGTAATCTTCGCATGGGTGCCAGGCACCATTTTTTCGGAACGAGGTGCAAAGAGCTTGCCCAGGGGCTTTTGGAAGGTCGACAAAATCCATTGTCAAGCAGGAATTGAAACTCTTGCGGTGCCACTTGTAGCTTTTCCTGATTTAATCGCCGAGGCCGGTCTGCCTCTGAGGGGCCAGTCGTTGTAATATCATGCTTCGTGCCATGAGTCGGAGCATGTGCAGCTATTGCAGGGCTAGTGAGTGCTGGAAACTCTCTCAGGAGTAAGACATACGTTAAAGTTGCATTCACGGTAGAAATCTCTCTTTGATTGTACTCATTAATTTTTCCTTTAACAGAGGCGTTCTTACTGGGATCTGATACCACCAGCCCGAAATGCCGAATAAAGTCTGCGCCTAGAATAGATCGTGATACTTTGGCCACGGTGAATCACCACTGAGCTCGGTCATCGTATGTGTCGATGATGGTTCCGTTCGCTGCAAATAACTTGAAGGCTGACGATGAATGAGTGGGGTGCTTCCAGGATACTGGAACGACAGATATGTCTGCTCCCGTATCGATGAGGAATCTCAGCGTTGTTTTACCGTCAACAATTATGAGGCGACTTTTGGATGTGCCACTAGCTGTCGCCTGTTCGGCTAGTAGCTCCATTCGGTTCCCGCCTGCCAATTGAAGACTACACATGGTGACCTACAAGGTTTTGCCTTTGCGCTGAATCGCTGGTGGTAGAAACAAATTTGACTCACCTTAGACGGAATAGCCGGCCGGTATGATGAATGGCATGAACTACACGTGAAGGCGAAGCTAATTGCTCATACTCTGGCGTTGAGTGAGACGTTGCACTATTTTGAATCCATGCAACGTCTGAGGCGGCAACTCTAGTTACTCAATCCGCAGCTGCTGCCAGTTCTTCTAAATTATCACTATCATTAGCCGCCAGAATGGCTCGCACATTGCGTGGCAGTCACTGTAGCCATCGTGTTTTTAACAATTGTTCTGGAATAGACTTGCCTGCCGCGCACTGTAATCGTCGCAGAAACTGGGAGGGTCGGAGGTCTTCCATCTCCATGTTAAACAACACCTTGCGTGTTCTCTCCTCGTCCGAACGTAGCCAAAAGCCTTTTATTTAACGCGTCATACGCGGCGGATTCAGGCGGTGATTCAATAATATCGGTGACATGCAGTAATGTCTGCATTTTCAGTTCCGTAATTACCCTGTCAAGCCGGGCTTTGTCGGAAGTTACTTTGTGTAGGCGAAATTGGGCTTCGCTGCGCGAGAACCAAAAGTCTGGTTTGCTATACCAAAAGGGTGGCAACTTGAACGTAACTGCACTAATTTGCGCGTCATTTCCCACTGTCATGCATGTGCTGGGGAATAACACTTCACTTCCATTTACGTTGCGTAATGTGTCCGGCATCGCCGGGTCGCCAATTTAAGAAATAATGCAAGTACAGTCGGATTAGAGTTTACTATCGTTTATTTCCTGTTATATAAAAGTAACAAAAAGATTCGCGTCGCATTTGTCGTATTGGTTGCAGCTCTTATGATCGAAAATATATAAAAGTAACAAAAAGATTCGCGTCGCGTTTGTCGTATTTGTTGCAGCTCTAATGATCGACTGACTCGTTTCTCTTAGCAACTCGACTTCCACATAAAGTTTCCGTGTGTGTGTGCTGCATTGCATGGTACATTGACGGCCTGGCTACCACATAATGTGCTTCGATGTGTGTGGTTGGCGTCCTTCTTCCAAGAACGCCTGAAACGTTCGTCGCCACAATTTCTAGTCTTAATCGGAAAATTATATTAATCTGATAAGAGATACTTTTAGCAGGAAAATGTTATTGATCTAGTAGGGTCTCCTTTTTTTGGTTGACAGAATTAAATTGTATTATTAAAAGGATATCACATTGAACTAAAAGGATAATGTCGCATAAAATTCATAGTTGGTTGCCATATTAAATTAATGGTAGTCTTATTAAGATAGTAACGAGGTTTTCCTATTGGCTAATAGGACTAAAAGGATTTTTTCCTGAGTGTATTACTCATTATCTCTGTAGTAAAAAATGTTCCTAATTCTTTGGATTTATATTATTAGAAATTAAAAACTGGGTGTTTTCGACCTACTTGTGACCATTCATGATCAAAAATGAGATGCAAGTTCTTACGGGTCAATACCGAAGCTAAAATTTGTAACGTTTTAAGTCGATCCCTATATTTTTGCTCTGAAATCATGCTTAGTTTACTTAGGGGCCCCCAAATGTCCATATATACAATAATGACATCGTCCGGTTCCCTGTTCTCGTCGTTATAGCCCATAAACCTATTTTTTTTTCCTTCAACCTAACCTACGTTAGGCGTGTATTGGCGAAGGCTTAAGAGCACAAGCCACCGATGTATCGATTAATGTCCTCAAGGGACTTATGGTAATATAGTGTTTTTTTTCAGTTTTTCTTTATTGGTTTTGTGATTTTACTGTGTTAGTGTGTTAGTATCCGTTTGGAATGGTTAGTAGATTATTGGATTGAATGTTTTTCTTGGAAGGTTAAAAGTTAGTTTTTGCGAATTGAGAGGACTACTCGCGTGAAGTTATAGTTCTAAGTTTGCTTCGTCAAGAAAGGCGATTAATTGAGTCAGTGCTTTCTCGTTGTTTTTATTAAAAAATTTTGCTATTGGATAGTTATTTTGAAAGATTTCATACTTGTTCCTTAGAGTTTCAAAGTGTTCACAGTTTAGAATTCTATGTTCAAGATCGTCTGTTATGTCGCACCACTTACATCCTTGGGATGGAACTATTTTTGCTTTTTTTAATCTTTTGTGATTGTAGGCTCGGTTGAGTAGAATTCTGTTAATTTGTTTTTGCGTTTTGCTGCTTGGTGTGAAATCATGGAACCATGGTTTGGTTCTTTAAATGAGGTCTGTTTGTAGCCAAGGGCGGTACGCTAGGTTTTTGATGTTTTTTCGGTAGTATTCATGCCATTCCATGTTGATGGAGTCGTTGATCTTTTTGATAGAGTTGTCCCATTCCAGAAAGGAGTCGACCTCTTCGCCTTCTATTGTGGCCAGTTTAGCTGCTTTGTCAACCAGTTCGAAGCTGTGAAATTTTTCCACTTTCGGTATCCAGTATAATAATAGCAGTGCGTTAGGTCTATTGTTGATTGTTTTTCTGATTTTTTCTGTAATGAGTTTGTGGTTTGTGTTGTTTATGATCTCGTTTATTGTGTTTTTGGAGTCAGTAAAAATGGCTATGGTGCTGGTAGGTTCAGCATCCGCGTTGTTTATAGCTTCCTGGACTGCTTTTAGTTCTGCATTTGCAGCTGTAGAGGCAGTATTTTAGTGTCTTTTAGTTCAGGCAGTATTTTAGTGTCTTTTTGGAGTTATAGCAGTGTATGGCAAAACCAGTGCCTAGTCTGTTTTTTGCCGCATCCGTGAAATATATCTTAGCTTGGCTACTCGTGAGATTTTGTAGTACTGCTTCAATCGACTTGTTGAAGTTTTCGTAGTTTATTTTCTTGAAGTTGTTGGGGATGTTGTGCATGAAGTTATTGGTTTGAAATTTTATGTTGTGTGGTTTAGGTAGTGCAGAGCCCACATAGGTGTTGTTGTAGATGTCGACATGTTTTTTGTAGACTGTGGCATAGTTCGAGTTTTTCTGGTTTTCCGATATCATTTCTTTGAAGTCTTGGCGGAATAGGTTTTTTCCTATTTCTTTGGCGAAGAGTTGCTCAGCTCTTAGTCTGGCTGGTAATTCTTTAGCTAGAGCAAGCGCTAGTATATTTGGCGTGATTGTAGGTACCCCGAGATATCGTTTTATGGCTTTGGCTTTCAGGCTGTCTATTTTGTTTAGAAAACAATTTGGAGCATGAACAATGTTTGTTAGATTGCTTTCTATTACCGGTCTTATTAGAGACTTACAGGTGTTTAATGCCTTTTTGAGGGTAAGGCCATGTTTGGGGGAGCTGATCTTGAAAGCTATGTTGATTGTTTTGTTTGCTTTGCTTAGAGACTTGTTGTAGAATTCATTGAAGTGATTTTGGTTGTTAAAGTTTCTGCCTAGGAACGTGAAATTTTTTACCCAATCCAGTTGTTTGTTTCCATATTTTATTTTGTTGGAGTGTTTTTTGTTTGTGTAGAATTCTATGGCTTGCGATTTTTCCAAGTTCAATGGGAGATTCAGCCTGTTGCATAGTTCTGTGAACTTGTTGAATTTTGTTTGTATATTATTGAGATTGTTGGGTCTGTTTTTTCCTTTGCTTATGATTAGAAAGTTATCAGCAAATTGAATGAGTGTAGTTTGATTGTCAGTAATTTTGTGGAGGCTAGATGTGTAGAGATTAAAGAGGAGCGGGCTTAGTACGTCCCCTTGCGGAAGTCCATTGTTAATTTTGGTCGAATCCTTGCCTAGATGTAATTTCCTGTACATCAGGAAGTTTAAGATCCACGAGATATAATCATTCTTGATGTTGCAGTTGGACATGATTTTGAAGAGTTCCGGAATATTGACTCTCTCATACGCACTAGAAATATCACAGTTGATAATCATGATGTTTTTTGCTTTCTTATCTTTGTTGAGGAGGTGTATTACAGTGTGTATGCATGAGATTGCCGACTTTCCTTTTCTATAAGCAAAACAGAAATTGCTTAAAATGTTTTGGTATTCAATGTCACTAGCAATCCTATTTTTTATTCGGCAGTTAATTATTTTCAGCGGGATGCTTATGAGAGAGATAGGTCTATAGCTTTCTATTTTGTGCAATGGTTTGTTTGCCTTGGGGATAGGTACGATTCTAATGTCTCTTAGTTCATTATGTATGTTGTTATTATTGAAGCTGTCGTTTATAGAGTTAAGTAGTGCTGATTTATTGTAATGGTTTAGGGAGTTTATAATATTGTAATCAATTGCATCCAGACCCGGAGATGATCTTTTTTTACGTTTATCTAGTACTGTGAGCAGTTCGTGTATTTCAAAGGGTTCAGCTGGTTCTATGTTGTTGGGCATGTAGGGAGTCCAGTTAGTATTTAGCGCCTGGTGTTTATTTTTTATTATATTGAGAAAGCCTTTATTGTTTTCGGTGTACCATTGCGATCTCGGGTTGTTGTTGTTGTTGTTTTTGACTGCATTGTCCAGATTCCAAAAATGTTTTATATCTCCACTTTGGTTTATTTCATTGATTTTTTGATCCCACAGTTCTCTTTTAGCCTTAGTTACAGTTTCTCTCCATTTATTTTGTATCTCTAGAAACTTTGCTTCATTTTCGTTACTTTTCATTTTTCGGAAGTTTGTCCAGGCTTTCGTTTTTTCCCTCCATAGGATGTTTATCTCTTTTGACCACCATTGTTTTGGACTCTGTTTGAATTTCTTCGCGCTTGTCTGGTTGCTTTTGGTTAGCTCATTGATTTTCTTCATATTTTCTTCAAGATCGTTAGTGAAATTCATCGTGTTGATGTCCTCCATGATTTTCCTTCTGTTTGGTATTCGTCTTTTCTTTTTGTTCCGATTTTCAACTTGCAGTGTGAATTCAATGGGGACGTGCTCACTCTTGCCTATTTTGTATTTTTTAGTGTTCCATTCATTCCAGTAGTTTAAATTGTTTGTTAGGGTGATGTCTGGGGCTGACATTTGAGTGGTCTGTTGGTTGGTTTTCCTAAAGAAGGTGAACGTACCTGTGTTGAGGGGTGCTAATTTATATTTGTTTAACACGGATTTAAAGATGTTTCCTTTTGCATTGTTTGTTTTGTCTCCCCAGTCTTTGTGCTTGCATTGTCTCCTCCAATTATGCAGAGATTTTTGTTGTTAACCACTTTTATAATTTGATGTATTTGTTCTTTGAAAGTAGTGCTACTTAGGTCAGGGGGAAAATAACACGCGCAAATGTTTACGTTTGGTTTTTGATTGGTTGTGGTGATTACTATTGCTTCAATGTCACTGTTGCTTAGCGGTATTTCTTTAAATTTTATTTTGTTATTAATTACAATGGAGACTCCCCCTCCTTCTTTCTCTGTTCTTATTTTGTTAATTAGTTGGTGGTTTTTGATTTTTACTATAGGTGATTTTTTTGTTAGAAGTGTTTCCTGCATAAGTGCAATGTCTATATTGTTTTTGTACATAATGTACTCTAGTGTATCTTTTTTTTGGAAAGGCTTTGGATGTTGTACTGGAGAAATTTAATATTTTTGATATCTTTCATGTTATTAAGTGTTGTTTTTTGTTAGCCAGTCTGTGTATTTTAAGTTGTTTGTATTAAGTCTTTTCTGACAGTGGTTTGTAAGTGTTTGTATTGTTTCCTGGATTAAGTTAGATTCTATTTGTAAGTATTTGGTGTTGGTTTGGTTTTTACAATTATTGTTTAGTAGATTTATTAATTTTTTTATTGGTTTGACTTGATTTGCTGTTTTGAAGATGTTTTCTGCTAGATTGTTTTTCTCCATAAGCGTATTGTTAGACTGTAGTAATAGATGACTACTCATTGGAAAGTGTGTTGTATAATTGGTTGCTCTTGTGTTCCGTGTTTTTGTTGTTTTTGTGTATGGTTTATTTAGCATAAATTTATTTATTGTATTGTTTGAGTTTCTGTTGTTTGTAGCTTTTGTTTTTGATAGCAGTGGGAATGCTGAATCCATGGATTCATTGTCCTTCAGCAGTTCGAATTGGTTGTCATTGTTCAGGATGTTTCTGGCTTCTTTGAGTGTTACATTTCTAATGGAAGAAACTTTCATCTCCATATCGTAGTTTATCCAGTTGGGGCAGGTTTTGTCCATGGCGCTGTGATTTTGGTCTCCACATAAGAAACATTTCGTATTTTTGCACTCTTTGTCTAGACATTCCTTGTCTCCGCATTTTGGACATCTTTTATTTTATCCTTGGAATTCCTTACAGAAGTATTGCGTGTGTCCAAGTCTGAGGCATTTCAAGCATTGTTTTGGCCTGAGGTAGTAGTATTCTACAGGCATGTTCAGATATTCTAATCTGACTTCGTCCGGCAGTTCATCTCCTGATAATGAAATCTTCACTGTTTGTGTTGGTATGAAGCTGTCTCTGTTTTCCGGATCTCTTCTTTTTATCCTGTAAACGTTTACAATTTTTATGTTCTTTTGTTGAATTCCATGTGAGTTGCTTGGGATTCCATTTTTGGCAATCTCTTCTTCTGTGATGTTTAGTAGAACGCCTTTAATTATACCGTGTCTCATTATAAAATTGTTGGGTATGAACGCTCTCAATCCAAAGTTTTTGATGTTTTCATTCATAACTACCTCATTTGCATCCTCAGGTTTGTTGAACATTAGTTTGATCCTGTTGTATCCTACCTGTTTAATGCCCTTTATGTTCTTTATGTTCATATTTTTGTTTATTGAATAGAAGGACATTGGAGTGAGTCTCATCTTCTCATTTGTTTTATCTTTTGAAAGGTCCATTAGGACGAAGAATTTCTTCCTGTTGTCGTTTTCATCATATTTGTTGTTGTTCTTCCTAGTTCTCGCTGGTTCGGTGTTTTGATTTTCATTGTCCTTTAATTCAGCCATGTGATCCTTTAGAATCTGGGTTATCGTATTATTGTGTTTTATCGTCTTGTTTAGTGTATCCGACATAAAGTTTTCAATGTCCTCCATCGGCGTTGACATAGTCGGTGTTTTTTCTGTTAATTCCTTTGTCTCATTGTTTTAAGGCGTGCTAGACGTTTTACCGTTAGCAAAACCAAACGTTTTTTCCGTTTCAGCAGTGCCCATTGGTTCATTGTAATTACCGTTAGCGTTTGTGTTGAGGCTATTGACCTTGCACGTGGAGTCTCCTTTAATGTTTCTTTTCACTCTTTTTGCGTCTATTTCCTCATTGATTTTTCTTAATGTAGTATCTTTCCTTTCCCCAGGGTCAGGGGAACCTTCTTTTTCTTTGATTGATCTTCCATTTTAACATTAAATGAAAACTCTTACCTGTGACGTACAAACTCTAAGGAACTGGTTTTGATTTTACTTGGCTCTACTTTAAATGAATAATTATATCTCACTGTACTCAAATATCAATTGTTTGGGGGATTAACCAACCCTATTAGACTTTATTTATACTCACAAAAGTGAAAGGATTTGTTATACTCAAAATGTGGTTTTTAGATTTTATAGGTTAAACTTTCCTTCACAAACATTCACTAAACTCACTGCACACTCTGAAGGTTGGATGGGAAGTGATAGACCTATCGGGTTGCGAGAATATTTCATTATTTGACATCGTCTCTAAATCATTTCCACTTTCGAATTTTGGCGAGATGTCCTCCGACAGTGTATTGTGCAAATCATTTGTTTCCCTTTTCATATTTAAACTATCAAACGTCATCACAGAAAAGTATTAAAAGGGTAGAATAACCAAAGCGGAGAATCAAGCACTTGCGACGAAAAAAATGTCAATTTACGGTTTATACATACCTTAGAATCTTAATTGTCCATTAGCGTGCGCATGTACAGGCTTAATATCCTTCCTGGAAGATTATCATTACTACAGTTCACTACATGAATTGTCGCCAGAATACTGTATTAATTGTAACCCTAAATTTAAGTGAAAGATTTTTTCTATAATTACTTGGTTTTAGCAGAAAATCAGCCTAATGTTCAATCTTTCCTATAGCTTAATCAACAATCGAACAAAATATTTGAAGTACTAGTATATCAACCAAAACTTCAGACATGGGACAATATGTTAAATTCAAGTTACTCGCTTAAATTTTTTGTTTTCCTTATTTTATTCGAAGCTTCAAAAAGTTCAATCTCCCGTTTGGATGCTTGACGTTTGTGCAATTATTAATATTTGTTTGAGTTTTTTATACATTGCTGGGAAACCAAAGCAATGATTCAACAAAGAGTGCTCTTGAAATTCCAAACGATGACGCGCACAAGTCAAGACAGACGACCACGATTAACAATAGCTCACTCATCGTACTGTTATTCGATTGCTTTCTTTGAGGCTAATTCCACCGGATATTATCAAAAATCTTGGCACAGTGCGATATGTTCTCTCAATGGCTATCTTCAACCACGCGTGAAGCAAAGAGAAACATGCAAGAATTTATTTTTCTTGTTTGGCCGCCGGTATTTCGAACGCACGGACCAAGCTGAAGTCTGAACTGGCTGGAAGACCTAAACGATTGTCGGATTGGAAAGCTTTAAGAGTAACTTTTGTTTGGTGCCGCTCTTAGATGGTCATCCATCAAACCAGCTTCTTGCGAGCCCACCTTTACCGTTCCAGCGGATTACTTGCTTGTTGCTTCGTCTTACCTCAGTCGATCGTTGTCTTAAGATTCGCTCGGGTAATTTTTTTCTTGCTTGCGTTCGTAGTCACTGAATTTTTGTGAAAGTGAAATATGTTCGTGCCCGATGCATTTTCGCTGGTGCAACTAATGAAAGTGTAATATCAAATTCCAAAAGCTACACGAGGAGTGTGCAAAGATATGAATAGTGATAGTGCAGTGATACCGTTATTCAGATAAAAGTAATATTAATTGTGTTGTGACGTTCGTGAAAACTAGTGTAAACGCCATGACGAAAAACAAAATCAAGCAACTAATTGTGATACTGTTTTGTTTGGAAAATTTGCTGTTTCCAACAGGTAGATATGATTAATTGATATTTAAGCACGGCTATTAGCAATTAATTGACTTGTTCAACTTTCCGAAACCTCTAAATTTTGGACTCGATGGCCTTTAACCATTGAGGTTATCGTAGTCAGAGTGAAATTTCGCTGGATAGCTGCTACGTCATTGGTGGCTAGTTCGCTTTGAGTGAATGTATTTTTTATGTACGTCTATTCGTCACGCAAATATGTTCGTAGACTTTTCGGAAATCAATCAATGCAAAACACATATGACGAAAGTCCGCAATGGCTGCTTTGTCCATCTGATTGGAATTAAATTTGATCATTCAATGTACGCTCATACGAGCATCGTATGCAGGCACAGCTATTGGACACCAACTTGGTAACAGTTTGCTGAAAGGAATGGCTCGCTTGCAAGTAAAACTGGTTTACAGTTAATCGCTTTTCTCATGGCGCGACGCCGAAGGACGCCTAGTTCAACGAGATGTGAATTTCCGCGCAGAACTAGGAATGAGAGGGTGGTTGAGTCAAAGATCGCTCCACAAGAGGCCGTTAAACTATTTGCAGTATATGAGTACTCTAATCAATGCGCGAGTAATTCGTACAATGGCTATTATAAGTTTTCTGTTTAAACGCTGCAGTTAAGCTACTTAATGGTTTGTTTTGGACCATGACTTTAAAATACTTTTAAAACATTTATATTATTCATGCTTCTGTATAGTTGACACCAGCTTGACATTTGGTTTGAAATCAAATGTTTCAGATAGAGCCATTAATGGTGAAAAAATTGGTTTCTGAAATGTATTCTTGAACCATTTTCAGTTGACGATTCATTTGAAATCATTAAAAGAAGACAAAACCGTTTCAGTCATACTAGATTATTAGTTTTTTCGATAAAAAATAAAAGGCAAGAGGTGTAGCGCCAAAAATGATCGGTATTATGCATCAGTAATGGTCAAAAACCCTTTATTATATAAATAAGTATATGCATTTAATCTACCGATTAGTCTTTCAAATGTACATACAGTCAGCTAAAACCAAACAAAGGAGAGTTAACTGGAAAATTGAAGCTATGCATCTGGTTGATTGATTGATTGATTGATTTCAGTTTATTAGTAATTTCTTGATTACTTTTAATTACATTTAGTTATTATATTTACATTTTAGCTTTTAGTTGTGTTTTGTTACAATTGAATTTTTTCTTTTCTTGCGTTTAGTTACATTTAAATTTTTCTTTTAACAAAAGCTATGCATTTTCTTTTGAAGTTATGAAAATTAAGTTCTTCTTTAATATCATTTGGTAGCGTATTGTATAGTTGTAGACCTTTGCTTAAATTAATCAAATTCTTTTTGAGGAGAAACCACTTTTCTGAATTAAAATAAAAAATATCGAAATTTTCTGACTTTTCTCCATTGGGTAGGTCAGTAATACTTCGAAATGTTTTTCGATAATACTTGGAAGGCAAAACGCAAAACTAATTTTTCTATACACCAACCGAAAATATGAAAGATTTATCAAGCGACACCATACAAAGTAACTATTTTTCATTGTGACCGAGGAACAAAGAACGAAATAAAGCAATCGTAACTCGGACTGCGTGAGGTATGTCACCATCCTGTTGGTACCAAAAGTAAGCGATAAAGTTATCAGAGTTAGTATTGCAAAAATTGTTATCGTGCCCCGATAATAACTTAGATTGACAACTAAGGTTACTCGGATGTCGCCTTCGTAGATAGACGCTCTAATGATTCTTTTGAACAAATTCGAACCCAAATAGTAACGCGGAAATTTTATTTACAGAAAAACCTAAAAATAAAGCCATAAACTCATAAACCGGAAATTTGGAAAAATCCAAAACCATACAAAATTCATAAAAATAAATTTCTAAAAACAAAGTACAATTATTTACTTTTAATAAGAAAAACGGTTTCTTTAGGATAAAAGAACTAACAGTTATCGCAAATTCGGTCCAAATATACTTGTAGTTATAGTAAGGAATTTCGCTAGATTATTTAAGATATATAGGGTTTTCCAATAAGGGGTGTTATTTTCATGTTAAAAGAAAAATGGCATTATTTAAATATGAATGATCGGATGTTTATTTCATTATAAAGAAGAAGGTATGCCGTTAATAGTGAAAAATAACATCAGGCAAATTACCACCACGACCACGCTTACAGGACCATATCCTTTTCATGAAATTTTCCATAACCAAATCGCAAAATGGCTGCCCTATGTCCTCGATAGCCTCACGAATTCCATCTATGAGATCTTGAATCGACGCTGGGCTGCTGGCGTAGACCTTCTCTTTCACGTGGCTCCAAAGGAAGAAGTCGCAAGGTGTTAAATAACAAGATCTATTCAAAATAACACCTCTTATTGGAAAAACCCCATATTGCCTTTAATGCAAACAAGTTGAGTAAGCAGGAGAGTGCTCCTACCAGCAGGTCTTTGTAACCATCCGAGGGTTAGAAACAAGTTTTCTAATGGCGTGAATCGATAACTTGAATTATTCATCCAATACTTGAATATGAAATCGTTCAAATTTATACAAAAGATGCACAGTTTCTTTCATAAGCACGGTGCAGGCGCCATTTTAATCTAGCTTAAATGATTTTTCTGAATGCTCGGCCGATCGAACATGTTCAAGTTAAACACTATTCCTTAAATTTTCATGAAAATTGAAAGAAAATAAAAGTCCCTAGGTCAATTTTAAATATATATAGGGCTTTCCAATAAGAGGTGTTATTTTGAATAGATCTTGTGATTTAACATCTTGCGACTTCTTCCTTTGGAGCCACGTGATAGAGAAAGCCTACGCCAATAGCCCAGCGTCGATTCAAGATCTCATAGATGAGGCTATCGAGGACATAGGGCAGCCACTTTGCGATTTGGTTATGGAAAATTTCATGAAGAGGATATGGTCCTGTAAGCGTGTCGTAGTGGTTATTTGCCTGATGTTAGTTTTTTCTATTAGCGGCATATCTTCTTCTTTACAATAAAATAAAGACCCGATCATTTATATCAAAAAATGGCATTTTTCTTTTAATATTAAAATAACACCTCTTATTGGAAAACCCTATATCAACCATAAACACGTGTTATTGTCGTTGTAATTCCATTTAATTGAAATGGCTATAACTCACTTGATTATCATTCGATCTCAATTAAATTTTGTGAACATATATATCTTATGTCAGTCTATATAATTGCAAAATTTCAAGAAGTTTAAAGGTACCGTTTCGATTTTATGGGCAAAAAAGGAAAATCTACAAATCATACTATTATTAACAAAGTTGAACGAATTTCAATTTCTAAGGTATTTGTTGCCCTTGTACTCATAAAGACCTACGTTCGTGATAATTTACAGATTTTTCGGCTGAAAGGTGTCCAATCGCGAAGGGGGGGGGACACAAATTTTGCCTACCTTTTTCCTTCCCCTGGACCCCCTAATTCATGAAATGATTTTTTTATTTCAGATTATAAGAGTTCTAATCAAGACCTTTCATTTGATATCCCACTCGACTACCTTTGATTAAAAAAAATTTTTAAGGGCCAATTCGTTATTAGGGGGAACCCCCTTAAAATTTTTTAAATTTTTGTCAAGTCCTTAACTTTTGAGAGACCATCACTTCTGACCTTTTCACAAAGTTTGAGCATTCTAGCTTCTTCTATTCTGGGGTAATCAGCTGTGACGCACGGACAGACGGACAGACGGGCAGACGGATGGACGGACGGACAGACAGGTCGCGAAATTAGTAGGTCTTTGTAAAAAAATTTATTACAAAGACCTAAAAATGTGTACTAGAGTGCTTTGTAATGATTTTCGTTTCAAATCGCTCGAACGAAATCGGAACCGACCTCTCATCGGTTCTCGACGTGAAGTCTTGGGACGTGACAACGGACTGTAACCTACAGGTCAACAAGTCCGGAAACACTTAGTCTACTCCGAGGTAGCTGTTGGCTAGCTAGCTAGTTCGGAGAGGAGTTCGGTCGCGGGTCTTGCGCGAGCAGACTAAGTCCGGAATACAAAAATTCAGCCACCGGTTCACATGCCCGATTTAATAACGCGTCGAAAACACAACCATATGGAAACGAAACCTATCTCAAATATTGAAAATATACTAGAGCTTTGCCATGCATTACTACGAAATACATCAAGCCTATCAAGTTCAAATAAGCTTAAATATGGCCGAATATATAAAATTATAATTGATATCTTATCAAACCGTAACTATGATAACTTTCTATCTTTTTTTCTCAAAAGCTAATGATGTAACTAATAAAAATCTTCTCAACTACATTGATACTATCAGCTTTAACAAATTCAGAGCCTTTCATCTCCTTTTCGATAGTATGATTCAGTTTCAGAATTATATCCCGAATGAATCTGATTCATGAAACATTTTCATGTGCAAACGTAAATAAATAGAGGATTTGTAAATGTGTGAAAATGAAGAACCTCGTAAGAAAAGAAGCTATGTTGTCATTCATACAAATAATTACTTGAGATTGTGTAATGTTTTTTAAGTCTAATGTCACGAACGAGGAACCGACCTCTCATCGGTTCTAGACGTTAAGTCTGAGTCGTGCCAACGAATGGTACCAACCGGTAAACCAATCCGTGCACCGTAATCCATTTTCGCGGTGGCTGCTTGTCAGCCAGCTAGATCGGAGAGGATTTCGGTCGCGAGTCTCAAAATGGATTACGCTTATTTAAAATTTTTCAGCCACCATTAAACGCCCGTTTCAAACGCGTCGAAAACACAACCATACGGAGAAGAAACCTATTTTACGTTACTCCGTATTTCTTCATTCATCCAGTACCAAACAAATCTAATTTCTATTTCGCGTTCCCGAATTTTACCGACGCGGTGCCAAAAAATACACTACGTTAACTTAACCCGACGAAAGCTACGTTAAGGAAAAAGGCAAACCAACAAAGGTACCGCGTATCGCGCGCGACGCGAAACCGACTTCAGCGGATTTCTTCAAACCCTACCCTCGCGACGGCATACTTACCATGGACTCTACTTCCCACTGAAAAAGAAGGACCACTGGAAAGAAAAGTCGTCGTTAAGTTTAGCAATACATGTTATTTATGAAATTCCTTGTTTCTTTAAAATATAACTACAATATTTTTAAATTTCATTTTCATTCGTTCCATCATCTTGTTTCTATTTTTTCTATCTCTCAAAATCTACATATAGAGTTAAGGTGTAGTCGCAAATAATGTTAAAACTAGTTAGAAAAAGGAGAAAGTTGATTACATGCAATTAAAACGTAGTGTGTGTGGGTTTGTTGTGTTTCCTATCGTAAATTACTCTTACAATAATCATGTTCACATAAAATATATACTGCGCAAATCAGTACCAATAATAAACAAAGACCAAAATATAACGTTAGCGCTAGATCTGTAGAATGTTTTAATATTAATAAAATCATGCAAAATAAAACAACTAATTATGTATATGTGAATTCGCTTGTAACTTGCTTTTGTCCCTCCGTAGACTTGAAATATTTATATATATCGTAAAAATAGCCTAATATATATTAACAATGTTTTTCCTTTCTCTAAGCAAGATTTTTTTTTCTTGGTTTTGATTAAACCAACAGTTCGTCGACTGATTTGTCCACAATAGAGTTCAGTGCAGCTCACACCACGTAAACGGTCCTATCTGGCTTTGTACTCTATCTTACATAAATCTACTTTACTTCTTGCTAGAGACACCTTCATGTCAGGTCGCAGGACCTTGACTAATTTTTGCATATTTTTACAACACCCATGCTATAAAATGAATTTACTTCTCTTATCGCCGCCCGCATTATTTTTCTTCTATCTTTGTCAAAGATTTTGTATGGGGTCAGCCATGTTTGTTTTGAACTTTTTACTTTTGTTTTATTATAGTTCTTCTTTACAAACTATCAACTACACATCATTTTTTTTGTATCTTAGCTTACTTTCAATATAATTACATTCTACTCGAAATTGTTGATTAGACATGACAACTACCTTAGATTTTTATTCTCAACTTCAAGAACCCTTTTGTTTTTTTTTTTGTTTATCCGTAAAATAAATTAATAATTACAAATCAGAAATATGATTTTAGTATGTATCTAAATTTCAAAGAGTTTATTCTACATTAAGATTTAACCCCAATTAATAAAAATTTTTGAAAATACAACCCTTAAACGAGGATGGAAAACACACTAAAACATCGAATCATTCAGGCGTACTCCTTAACATGTAAACTGTGGTAATAGTTCACCAATAACAAGCAGATCATACAAGTATGACGCACATATTCGTACGCCACGAAGTGGGAAAACGAGCAGCCGCCATTCTGCTACAACTTCCACAATCTTATAGAGATTGCACCAAGCTTATGAAGTGCCCCACACCCACTATACAGAAAGAATCCGTCTTATTTTCCGGCAATCTCTCTTTGAGCTACAAGCCTTCTTGTATACTCCGTGCTCACAATTCTAGTCATATTAGTTCCACCAGAACTTTCGAGTTTCGCTTTCTCTACAGATATTATAGCATGACCTACTTTTTGATACAATTCGAGACTGAAACGAAATAGAAGGTATCCATCACAAGTCTTTGCTTCTACTGTTGGTTCCTCAAGGACATCACCCCTTTTGTGTTGAATACAATGCGCCCTTTTTATATGTATATTATCATCATTCCATCTTTTCAATTCCGTAGATCTCGAAGTATTTTCTCGCACAACCCTCCTCTCGCTCTCTCAAATTATTATTTAATCAATATTTCACTTAGCTTTTTGTTTCGTTTCTTTCCTGTTTTGTCAATTAGATTGGGCCATTGGACGACAATCAAATTCGTGAAATGCGTCAGGACTTTTCCGCTCAACGACAAGCCTTTAACACAGCAAAAACTCTCCACAAATACGATCCTGCATGATGGTATGTTCCTTAGCGTGCTCATTTAATGCGCCACAATGCAAACAGGTACACACGTTCCCGGTCCGTTACATAGAACCAGTTCAGGCTTAAGACGCAATACCTACGGAATGCAAGTTAATATAGCGATAACCGTAGTAAACACTGAAGAAATGTACCTTAGCTGCACTTCCCGACTGCGAAACACTTCCAAAAACGAATAGGAATCAATCCCAGAAGATTCCACTTGATCAACACGAGCGCGACTTGTAGTGTCAGAGCGGCAATTGTTGAATGTCACTCCACTACTCCCACACTCTGCTACCATGTGGCTGTCAATTCACTTTGACATCCCACGACAAAATTGCCGTGGGATGTGAAGCCGTCACAACCAACATGAGATGACAAGCCACATGGGAGCAAGGTGTATTGGTAGTGGTCGCCGCGTCGTCGAATGATTCATTACAATTGCTTTTATCTATCTTCCTCATTAAACACCGACTATTTAAGGAAGAACTAGTACTGATTAATACATAATGAATTGAAGTTTGAGATGTATAACAAGTTCAAGAAACAATTATGAATGGACCCGGTAATGAAACTTATATGAAAAAAACGATTAACAAAACTTAAATTACTAGAGCTGATAAATTAGTTTAAGTTATTGTACTTTAAGTAGTTTAATAAAATTTTTGCCTATTCTAAAAAAGGAAAAAAACAATGAATTCATGCCGACACAAATTGGCAACATAATGAAAATGTGACAAACCCAACTTCAATATTATTAACTATGGTCGGATATACTTTTATCAAAAGTTATTTGACCATATTGTCACTGTCAGACCAACATTTCCCCTTAGCTCAAGCAATATCCTGCTTAGTTTAAGCAATACTCTATACAAGGGTCAATGAAGAATCTATTAACATCAATATTTCAATTTTGCGTTGTTTTTCTTATCATTTTCAATACAATTCTCGATATCTCTTATCTTTCATTCAATAAATAAAATACAATTTAAGACGCTTATACAAAGAAAATGTATATAAGAACCAAAGCAATTTTACAAAATGCCAACAAAAAAAGATTGAATTCGCTGAAGCTGTTTTGAGTTCTAATTTAAGCTAGAAATTAATTATTGTAAATATATAAAGAGAATTAAAGACAAAAGGAGCTATCAAAATTTACTTGTGGCATTGTTTAACAGCTACACTCTCCTGAAATAGCTGTTTTTGATTCATATTCCTTTTCATGAATGTTTAAAATCGAATACTACTTTAAAGTTCTTTTGAGGAATATATAAGGGTTTATGCCATGATCTTTTATATGGTGAGTACATGAACTTCAAGAACAAAGGTACTTTGTTTCTTCCTAGTTTCTTTGTATACTTTCAAATTAAATTGATATCAAGTAGAACGTCTCACGTTGATCATAAAATAAAAATGAACAATAATTGTTGAAATAATTAATGGCCAACTAAAAGCGTTGATCCAGCGCCGTACGACTTGCTATCATAAACCGGTATAAGCGTTTTGTCTGTAAATATAACCTGTATGCGGCGTTTTTGTATATATGGTTAAACAACAGGTAAATGATCACCGTATACACTAAGCCACAGGATGAAAGCCTAGGAAATGACTGCCTACTACAACTTCATCTTAGAAAAAGTAACAACTGCACACTATCCATTACCGAATTAAGGAAAAACCATTTCCTACATTAAAGCCGTTTTGGTTGATTACGAAAATCTGCAAGTCAATCCTAGCAGCCTCGATCGGAATTTACAACCCAAACATAATTTCTGCTGAGTATATCATCTTCTGCTCACTCTCCACTTTCTACAACAGTCTTCTAGTATCTTAATTCTTTCTTTTACTAGAGAAAGTCCTAAAAACAAATTTTTAATTAACAAATTTAACCGCATCAAAAAGGACTGACAGTGAAGGGTTTAAAAGTGAAAAATTAACAAATCCCTCTTTTTTGTGTTAAGAGATTCAAAGCAAGAGATTGACGACCAAAACAACAATATATTCAAAAAAAGAATTCTCGCTCATGTGACTTTGCCATCTTCATCAATTCCGACCGCGAATATCAATTCTTAAAAATGCTTTGCTTCTTTATCTACATTCACAATATAAGTTTTGTCTAACAAAGCCATATATGTATATTACCTACACTCGCATAGCAACACATAGTAATAATAATTTAACAAAAATATTAAGGTCCAAGAAAAATACAAAAATGACTCGTTTTCATTAATCAAATTGAAATAAAAATTCCGATGAAGCTCTACTCTCAAATTCAGGTAAAAACTGATTCTTGTTCATCTCCTCGTGTTCTGCTGTACCGCTGTACCAATTGCAGTGGAAGTGTCTTTTGTTGCATTTCATTCAAATGAAGATCTCTAACGCTTTCAAATAGGACTGTACACACGATCTGTACTTACATTTACTCGTATCTACTATACTTAGCAATTTGTGCGCTGTTGATGTTCTAAATTCTGTATGTGTTCCACTTGACACGGGGGCTCATCATCTTTGCTGCGCGGACGTTTTTCTGTTGCGGGTACTGAGGGAGCTTCAGATAGTGGGAGTTCTACGGCACTAACGATGTACGGTTTTAAAAACGTAACCTCAGCCCTAACAAAAGCACCGAGTAGTCTAACATTGACCTGCAAACAGTTGTCGCTGCATTCGTCCGACTTCAACCCTTTGTTTGCATTGAACAAGAAGCAGCGCCACAACGCAAAAGCGAAAAATGGTTCGTTTCCTTCCTCTACAATTTACCAGCAATCGCTGCACACGCGACTATAGCGGGAAAAAGTATGAGAAACACACAAGTCTTGGCCACATGGAACCGGCTACAGGAGATTCACAAAACCAATTTATCGAAAAGCAAAACGAAACTGAAGCTGGTAAACTTTCGTCCCATGGGGAGGAAAGCGGTGGCGCATTCAAAACCAGGGCAGAGGCACTCTAATAAAAGCTAAATTAAAGATGGGAAACTCGAGAACAACTTCCCTAATCCTTATTTGCAACACCATGAGCAAACTCATTCGCTTAGCTATAAAAATGAAAATTGCATAACTGTAACACCGCCTTATATATTCAATGTGTTTCGGATAGTGAAATCTCAAAAGAATTCGAGAAGGCGCGAACGCAAATTACGTGACACTTCCAGACAAAACTGAAGTAGGATGGGAAGTCATACGGTGGTACATTGCATATGTATTAGTCGCCTACTAATGGTCACGTATGTGGTAGTGGAGTCTGCTGCCATATGGCTTCCCATCCAACTTCAGTTTTCACACATAAGATCACCTTCCTCTCAGCTGACCAAAGGTGGCTCAGGAACAGCGAGAGGTTAGAGGGTGCGTTCCGATTTCGTCGACGTCAATAACGACTGACTAATAATCGGCAGTGGCGTAGGGCCGATTCATTACAGTTTTGATAAAATTTCAGGAATTTCATTAACTTTTTTACTAATTATTGTAACTCATACACAAACTAGAATAACAAAATCCATTTACTGTCCATGATTTGATCGTATGTGCGAAATATTTCGGAGCGCTCCGAAATATTTTATGCATACGCTAAAATCATGGGCAGTAAATGGGTTTCGTGACTATGGATTTCGTTGACTATGGGTTTAATTGGATTATGTTTTTATGGACTTCATTTTACCGGATTTTGAGGTTTAGATTTCAATTTTAGGACTTTATGTTTGAGGATATCGTGGGTAACCCCGATTGTTTTGCCAGGAATCACCTTCCGCTAGAAGCCGACTCACCACAAAATTCTCATTGAAATAATTTTATACGAGAAAGGCTTCATCATCATCCATAGCTTGACAGCCCGCTTCAGATCTCAGTCTTTGAAAGTATTCACCTTCATTCGTTGCAGTGCCGTGACCTCGTTAGCAACGAATGTAGGTGTACCGTAAGCTTCCACTGAACCTATTCCTCGGCATTCTAACTGGACGCTTCCTTTGTGCTCTACCTGTAGTGAAGTAAGTGTAGATAAAATGTCCGTAAAGGACTGCAGCGATGGTCAGCTGCCTCGGAAAAACAGGATGGTGAGATCCGCCGAGATTGGCCTTGTCTGAGGTTAGCGTTGTGGTGTCGTGGGGCGGGTTCTTTTCCCCAGCACAAGGACTCACGACAAAAAAATTTTCGCATTCACGAATTGAATCAGGTGTAACACCGATCGACTGGTGTTGAGGCTGAGGTAACCTACTAAGGGCTGAATTGTCTATAGCCAGTAACAAACTGGGCCGGGACAAAACAGACGGACTTGAGCGCAGACTTCGTCGTCACCGACGATACTTATGGCCCACAAATAAGAGTGGGGCATCCAGGTGCAAGCGGTGCCGCTTCGCATCCTCCCAACCGGGTCAAAATCCAAATGTAGACGCGGCCATATATTTCCCATTTAAGTGAAAAACTCATACGAACATACTTTGTATGACTTTTTCCCTTAAATGAGAAACATAAACGTGGCCAATTTATGTTGTAGTATTATGCGATGGAATCACATAACACTATACCATAGGGCACGCGAGTGGAAGGCCACTCTACCCGGGCAAAAGCCCCTGTAACGTATAAAAGGGGAGAGCTCGTCCTATGGCTAGCTTATTATAGTGAAGGGGCAGGCCAACGCGACTGAAATTTTTCTTTAATAATTAATTGTAACTTTATTTTTACCATCGTGTACGTAAAGTCGCAAATAAAATTTTTTCTTTTATGATATTTTTAAAATATTTATTTTTCCCATAGAGAAAAAGGAAACGAACAAATTTTAGGTGCAAACCAATCATTGATATCCATAATATTCTTGAAATGAACAATCATTAGAATAAATATATTCAAGTAAGATATACATATATGAATATATCTGTTCAAAACAAAGTGTTTGTCGTATAATCTAAATTTATATATATATTAAATCTAGTTATAATAGGATGTGTGGGATGATATGCTAAATTAAAAGGTGTGTTGGAAAGGTTCAATTCAACGGCTTAGGATTAAGTGCATATGTTCATCACATTATTGCCTCACAATAGTAACTCCAAAACGATACCAAATGAATTGATATAAGAATCTCGGTATTTCAATAATTATTTCAATGGATTATCATCTAGTATAGCATTTATAAATCATTACCATTTAAAATTTGGTACGCTTTCGTACAAAAACTATCAAACCGAAATTATAATTAGTGCAAAAGGACTGTTCAAAGCTGGCACCTGCCATTTGCTTATTATTTATTAAGTACACAATATTTGCTAGTTAATAGCAATGCAATAAAAAATTTAAAAACAAAACATGTGAATAACCGTAATAGTTAATTTTTTTCCCACAACGAATGAAGACGATAAACAATTAAAAAAGCAGGGTACTTACCCAACATCCTCGCCGGGTACCCGCTGATGATGTGGGTGGCCCTGAAACTCAAATTCAATTATGAGTGCTTGGAAAAAATTAACCGCGTTTTAATATTACTCGAAAAGGGGAAGGAAATTAGAAATCATACTTTTGCACTTTATATACAGTAACTTCCTTAATCATATATGATGTTGAGAAAAGCTGCTTTGGGTCAATTACGTTAACACGTGGTCCAGTTATAACGATTTTTCGAATAAAACCCATATCAAACGCTTAAATATCCTTTCATTTCCTTTTTATCACGCATCTCTTGCGAACAACACCGTATCGATCATTGATTCGAAAAAAATACACAGCATCTAATCCGTTCAGATATTATAACATCAACTTTCACAATCCCCTCTGGCACTTTCATGCCTGCATAATCCACTTTGTTCGACCAATCTCGCCTTTGAAAACAATCTTGAAGGTGATAGGGTTGGCACTGACGTCAGTCTTTCTCAAATAGTGCCGGTGCACAGGAATGACAATATTTTCCCGACACTCATCTACGGGACGTTCCCAATGGAAACGAGGTGCCGTAGAATCAAATGGATACTGATGGTTAGATTGGGGGGTACTAGGTTTAAATCGAAACAAAACGATGAACCACGATAACCAAAGTTTTAGAAAAGCCGTAGAAAAAATAAATCCGCGTGCTATTTAAAGACATTCAAGCGTTTGATGACGATGACACTTCCCTTTTCCGGCCAAATGCTAAATTTCTGCCGTTTTGGTTGCCATCGCGACCGACGAAATGCAATTTTCTCGTACTAATCTCTCGTTGGTGCTAATTTGACTATGTACTGTCGCATATAAATATACAAATATACTTCAGGCGTACACAAAAAATTGCCGTGGAGATACGTTATTTGTCTTGCAGGCGTACTCTCTCGTATAAGGAAAAAATCACTTTTCGCCTTATCAGCGGCCAAATTGCGACCAATAAAGATAAGGAGAACACTCTCCTAACAAATTTTTGCTTTATGCCAAAATCAATTTATTTCACTTTTCCCTCGAATCAGTACACGGAATCGGCACTTGTATTGTTCATACACCTTTGGAATTCCACAAAACAAATCTTTTCGACCGTGTACACGAACAACTCCACTAGTGTTGGTGGCAATCGCGTGAAATGCAATATTTCCTGTAGCCTTTCCGCAGCTCACATCTTTTTCTTGACAACTGGCAAGGTATCGAATTCCTTGCTGAACCGATCGACAGAATCACAACCCAAAGGAACGAGTTCGCTAGATGCGAAGCGATCACGTTGTGACGATTCGATGTTGGCTTTAAGTTTAATCAATATACACTTCCTAGCAAAACAATGTTGAAACTAACAATCGCGCTCACTGTACACAGAGAGCTTCGGGGTCTTATCTTCTTGCTACAATTTAAAACGCGGAATCCCCCGGCGCGGTTCTCCACTCGTAGTAGAAAAGTCGAAAGTTTCTTGGGCGTCGCGACGTGTCCGCTGTGACGATTCATAATAGACTCCCCTGCAATCCGTCGTCGCCTTGCGGGACTCCACACAACGGCAGTCGACGAGCCTTCCTTCCAATTCCAATTGCATGGTGGAAGTGTAATTCGTAGATAAGCTCCGTTGTGAAGGGGGTGGCCGTGTCCAGATTTCAATTGCAAATTAAATCATTATTTTTTTAAAATTTACAATTGAATTGTCGATCAGTACTATGGTGATTTTCGAGCAGTTTGCTTAGGCAACTGCTCGATTACTACATACCCTTCAGAGTACTTTATTGGTGTAGATGGCGCACTCATTGCAATTTGCGTAATCCAGATGGCGTGTTCAAAAAAGTGAATAGTATATTTCGTAAGAAGTCTCTAGTCAATGCGTCGAATCTTAAAGTCACTAGTAGTGAGATAGATCTTGCGCTTTATTGATTCAATTGTTATAAATTTGATAAAAACATAAAGTTTTATTGCATTAAAATATTCAAAAAACCTAATAGCCCACATGGCACCCTAAATTTAAATAATATTCAATAAAAAATTAATCATAAAAAACCGCATCATATACGATCAAATGAAAATTACTAAATATTATCAATTAATTGGAGGAAAGGAAAAAAACTAACCAACTCTATTAAAAATTACATATGACTAAAAATACCAACAAAAGAGTGTACCTTGAACTTCCAACCAATATGTAACAACTTAATTCAAATTAATGTTATCAAAATCAAATTTAACTAATCCTAACATAACAAGGAAATCTAGTAGGAGTACAAATCAATGAGAATAAAACAAAGTTCATGACGCAGTTGAGAAAAAATAGCTCAAATACACAAAATATCACACTTGGCGAACACAGTTTCGAAAATGTGAGCGAATTGGGCAATGAACGGGACGAAATATGCCGAAGAAAACAGCTGGCAAATAAAATATTTCATTCAGCTTTGATGATCTTGAAGACCAGCTGCATACACAGGAAAACAAAGCTCCAAGTATACAAATCTGTGATAAGGCCTGTGTTATGCTATGGGTGTGAAACATGGACCCTAATCCAAGGACCCGCAAATATATTGAACACCTTTTAGGACGGGTCCTGAGGCGAATAATCGGAGCGAAGCTAGACGGGAACCAATGGCGAGTTCGATACAACCATGAGTTGTATGAAATTTTTGACGAACCAGAGGTCTCAACGATTGTAAGACTGCGGAAGCTGCAATGGGCTGGCCACATGAATCGTATGGACGAACAACAAATATTCGCTGGGAGAACTGAAGGCTGGAGACCAGTCGAGAAACCGGGGAAACGCTGGTCTGACTCGATCGACGAAGACAGTTCATCGCTGCTCGGATTTCGAAATTGGAGGACGCCTTTTGGAGGCACTATTTGCAGGAAGCGAAGGCCGGAGAGGGGCTGTAGTGCTAAGAAGAAGAAGAAGAAGAACACAACAATATTAAAATATGCCCAACCTACATGTTAAACTTATCAATGACAATTAATGCTAACGTTGCAATAATGAGCTGCAACGAAAACTAAAAAAAAATACAAAACCATTAATAATCCAGTAATTGCCATTTAGCCACCAAAACCTAGACTGCTCAGTCTCAGCTCAACTAGCCTCAACATACCTGCTTCTGGAGGAATGAAGCCAGTGGTGAGACAAGTCTCAAAGTACCCATCTATATGATGGACCGGCCCCGAAATCCAGGGGTTTTTGCCCACAGTAACAGACTTCGCGATATTATCTCGAGCAAGCTTCAAAATGCATGCATCGACTCTCGTCACTTTGTCAATTCGATAAATTTTTCGATTCGATATATGATGTTTCCAATCCGTCTCAGGCTTTCTGTACAACCCAGTACAAGCGCGAAGACATATCCATTCGAAAACTCGTTAAATTTCCATAGTATAAGCACTCTGGTTATACCAAATCGGACATCCATATGCCAACCAGAGCCTTGTAACAGATAATTTTAACCTTTTGATCAATGCATCTGGAATGAAAGAGTCTTCGAAGGGACGTGAACACTTTATATATTTTAACTGAGCATGATTTTGACTTGCCCATTATAGTACATATACTGGTCGAGATAAATACTGAGGTATCAAACAAAGGATTTATGTGGAAGCCGTTCTTAACTACCTCACGGGAAATCCTTCCAATAACGTGTCAGGTCTTGAGTGGCAAGCCGCAGCGTTGTCCGAAACAAAATTGTTTTCATTCACCAACTGTCCGTATTGGCCTGCACATCCTTTTATCGACTGATGCCTTTCGGTCTGCCGTATATAATTATATCATCAGCCAACGCCACTTATAATCGCGTTGACACCGCGTTCATATCAAAGCCGTCCAATATGTTGCGAATTGATATGGAGAAGTGCAGGAACGCAGTAACTGTTCCTCACTTTAAACCATTCAAAACCTTAAAATCGCGCATCGTCGTCAGATACCCATCAGTTACAAGAAACGATTTTCCATACAACATATTACACATACTGGCGACAATGTATCTGGAGAACTTGTCCTGAAGGAGCTTAAAAATTAGTCTGTCTGACTAAACCGTATCGAAGGCTTTCTCCATATCAATAAGACATGCTCCAACATATTCTCTACTGCTTAGTTTCCAACAAATGACCGAGGTTATTTGCGATATCGCATGTATGGTCGAATGCCAGGCACGGAAAACAAACTGGCAACTCGGCATCAACTCATATTTGTTAATGTGGGCGTTTAACAGTTGTTTCAGTATCACTTCAAGCACTTTGCTGATACACAATTCAATATTTGTTCTTCCGGGCTATATAGTCGTTGATTAATTTTTAAATAAGAATAAAAATTTCAAAGGCTTCCTTTTTCAACTATATTTTTTTTTTATTGTGTATATATGCGCATTTCGACCGCAACATACGGTCATCCTCAGTATACTACTTCCTACCTTAACCTACCTTTATATACTAGAAGGTTTTGAGAACACTAATTATATTCTTTGCACAATCGAGTTTTTACGTTCTAACATTCATAACTTAATCCTTATTACCTAATTAGATTCATGAGTTTTGAATTATTATTACATAGGTGGGTGTTCATTCTTAAATTTGCCGGTACTTTCCTAATCTATACGCTTTCGCTACAACCAAGTTTTTGCCATTTATCGATATCTTTCACTACTTTGACGTCGTTCATTGTTATTTCGTGGCCGTTTTTAACTATATGCTCCGTAACACGAGAGTTGTCAAATACTGATTCAAAGAAAGTTTTAAGTGCCCCCATCCGTTTGTTGAGGCCTTTGATTGTCCGGTTGTGAGTATTTTTATACATATTCTCGTGAAATATAACAGTTATAATTAATAACATGTTTGTGGATATGAGCAAATCAAATTTATCAATCATGTAAGTGTAATAGCATGTGAAATGAAAGGAATAATTTTATAATTTATCTTTTTCGTAGCGCTACAGAGCTACAAGCGCCTCGAACTGTCTCGGTCCATTGACCATGTCCTCCAATTTTGAAATCCGAGTAGCGATGAACAGTCTTCGTCGACCGAGTCAGACCAGCGGTTCCTCCATTTCCTCACTGGACTCCGCCCTTCAGTTCTCCAACGAATACCTTTTTGGGTATCCATTGTTCGTCAAAGTCAAAAGCGCTTTATTCTTTATTAATCGTTATAAATTTTTTAAGAATATAAAGCAAATTCCAAACAATAACAATACAAAAACATAATGGCCCAAATGGCTCTCTAAATTTATACGGTATCAGTTAAACACATTTGATAAAAAAAACTATAGCAAATTCAAATTAATCAAGATTATTATATATTTTATGATTCGATTGGAAAAGGGAGAAAAAACCAACCAACACTATCCCAAAGTTATTTATAATTTTAACACAATAGTGAACTTTAATCCTACACCTAATATGTTATAACCTGATTTTAATAAAATTCAATCAAAAACTTTATCTTGTACTGAAAAATGCTTTCACAATATTCTAACTTATGCGTTTAACCTTATTTAGAACCTACTATGACAAACATAACATATACCTAACATATCTCTAAATTTTAACACAAATAAACAACAACACTAAATGTAGTAATAATGAGCTGAAACTCAAAAACTAAGTAACGAAAAACACAAAAACTGAAACTAAACACGAATAATTTATACATTGTTATTCAGCCACCAATACCTAGATTGCTCTGTCTCAGCTCGACCAGCTTCAATGAATCTAGTAAATGCGTATCTTAATTGGAATTGTTGATCTCGTGGACTCAAACTCGGAGGATATTTTATCTACTTATCGGTAACCCGTTTGTATATGTGATATATGATTGGGATGTCGTCAGAATCAAAAACATATCGATTCATTCATGTTCAAATACATGAATGCTTCTGGAGGAAATCGCAATATACCCGTTTGTAGGGTGGAACGGCTGTGAAATCCAAGGGGTTTCACTCACAGTTACAGATCTTGCGATATGATTTCGAAGAAGTTTCAATATGAAGATATCAACTATTACCACTTTAGCAGTTTTAAAAATTCTTCTATGCAATGTATAATGCTTTCAATCCGTCTCAGGCTTTCTTTATAAACCAGTACATGCACGAAGACAATGCCTTTCGAAAACTCTTAATTTTTCTATAGTACTAGCACTTTGGTTGTACCAGATCTGACATCCATATGTCAAAACTGGTCTAACTAGGGCAGAGAAAATATATTAACTAGCATCTGCAATCGAGGAGCTGTCAAAATGAAGAGAGGCAAATAAACGTGTAAAAGATGGATTAAAGTTTACCATGTATTGGTTCCCTTGCTTGCAAATTCAAGATTTTGTTTACTCTATAAGTACCGTAAGAAATACAATTTGTTCTAATTGCAGCTGCTTTTTAGTAGATACGCTCTGACCAGGGTCTTTTAACAGATCATTTTGACCTATTGACCAATGTTTCTGGAATGTAAGAGTCTTCGTAGGGCTATGACTCCTTTTTGTTCCTTACTGAGCATGATTTTGACATGTTAAGTATATACAGATACTGATCAAGATGAACACCGAGGTATCGAACACAGGATACCCTCGCTAGCCATAATGTGGAAATCCTTCCAATTACGTTTCAGGTCTTGTCACTTCTGCGCATTGATTTTTATTCGCCAATTGTCAGTGAACAACTGCACATCATTGAACCGTTTTTGAAGACTATTCTGAACTATTGTAGCTTTTCGGTCTGCCGTATAGATAATCAGATCATCAGCAAACGCTGCCAATGATCGGGTTGAATGGATTAAAAGTGCATATATATTGTAAACAAAAACTTGCATGGCAAGCAATTGAACTACTACATCTTCTTCTTCATAGCACTACAGCCCCTCTTGCGCCGTCGCTTCCTGCAAATACCACCTCCAATTGTATCGGTCTATTGACCGCATTCTCCAATTTCGAAATCCGAGCAGCGATCAACTATCTTCGTCGACCGAGTCTGACCAGCGTTTCCTCGGTTTCCCCACTGGTCTCCAGCCTTCAGTTCTCCCAACGAATACCTTTTTGGGTATTTGTTGTTCGTCCATACGATTCATGTGGCCAGCCCATTGCAGCTTTTGCAGTCTTACAATCGTTGAGACCACCAGCTCGTCGAAAATTTCATACAGCTCATGGTTGTATCGAATTCGCCATTGGTCTCCGTCTAGCTTCGCTCCGATTATTCGCCTCAGGACCCGTCGCTCAAAGGCGTTCAATATATTTGCGGATGCTTATGTTAGGGTCCATGTTTCACACCCATAGCATAACACAGGTCTTAGCACAGATTTGTATACTTGGAGCTTTGTTTTCCTGTGTATGCAACTGGTCTTCAAGATCGTCAAAATTTAATAAAATATTTTTATTTGCGAGCTGTATTTTTTGGGGCATTTCGTCTCTTCCATTAGCGGTTCTCACTAATTTGCTCAAATTTTGGATACTGTATTCGCCAAGTGTGATATTTTGTGTATTTTGGGCATTTCTCCTCAACTGCATCAAGAGCTTTGCTTTCTTTTCATTGATTTGTAGCCCTACTAGTTTTGCTTTGGTATCGAGTTTCAGGAAGAGTTCTTTGGCAGTTATTAATGACCGTGACAAAATGTTGATGGCGTCTGCATAGGCTTCTACTTGGCTCGACTTGTATAGTAATGTACCTCGTGTATCGACAGGTAGCTTTCTTATGACGCACTCCAGAGGCAAATTGAATAGCGACGGATCCAGCCCATTTCCCTGCTTTAGTCCGATATTTGTGTCAAAGCCATCGGTGAGTTTGTTATTGATGCGGACTTGACGACGTCATTGTCATTTTGGTAAGACGAACTAATTTGGCTGGGATGCCAAAGCAAAGCATTATTTGGTGCAGTACGTCACGATAAATTCTAGTTAAAATGGGCAGATATATATGTCCACGAAGGACTGCAGGATGGTCTGCTACCTCAGCGGAAGAGGATGGTGAGATCCGTCGAGATTTGGTCTTTTCTAGGACGCGTGAATGCGTTGGTAGGCTAGCGTTGCGGTGTCATGGAGTGGACCCACTACAAAAAAATTTCGCATTCATGAATTAAAAAATGTTAAATGCCGATCGACTAGTGTGGTGTGGTGTGTGTTGAAAGTGCTTGTTCAAAGAACAAATCGGGCCGGGCAAAAACGGACAGACTTGAGGAGGCTTCGTCATAACCGACAATACTTATGGCGGTGCCCCCTCGCACCCTTCAAAGCGAATCGAGATCCAAACGCAGAGGTCGCCATATATTCCTCATTTGAGTGAAAAACTCATACAAACATAATTTGCACGAATTTTGCCATCAAACGGGGAATATAAACGTGGCCTATTTATGCTATAGTATTATGCGATGGAATCACATAACTCTATACCATAAAAGAGCACGTGAGCGGAAGGCCGCTCTACCCAGCAAGAGCCCCTATAAAAATAAAGCAAGGAAGAGCGCGCCCGATGGCTAGCTCATTTCAGTGGAGGAGCCTGCCATCGTTGCGAGTCCCATACCCGGTCAGATTAGGGGAAAAAAATACCGAAGGTATACGTTTAACAATTCATTGTATTCATGATAATAACAAGTTACAGATTTCTAATAAATAGACGAAAATTTCCTTGTATATTTAATTTGAATATATAATTGAACCGACTACTTTGAAAAGAATATAACGCACTCTCTTCGCAAAACTATGTTAAATATAAAGAAGGGCTAGTTACATTTTCACTGAAAACAGTACTGATACGCGTTGTAAAACAGCAAATAGGAACATATTGAAAAGAAAAAGAAACTCGATTGATTATGAGCCGTTTTTCCATCGCTTGATGAACTGTAACTTTGGTTAGCAATTGGCTTTTCATTTCCATAATGGCATCTTCTCAATTCATTAATTTGCATCTGCTGACCGGAGTTATACAGTATGATGAAATGCGTCAGAGTTAATATTCCCTTCCTCAAGCTTGATTGAATGTCATTGGATTTGCACACTGCTTCCTTTGGAATTAAGGATCTGCTTAAAATAATTGTGTCCATTACTATGTACGAGTATAAGCCTGAGCTCTTCAGTACTGTGCTAACTTTATTGTTCAGAGAACTATTTTTGGCAGTCCGAAACGCCGAGCAATGAGTAATGGACAGCGTATTCACTTTAAGTTCAATAATAAATAACAAGACCGCGGTGAAAAAGTTACACTCAGTCAAGGAATATTCTCTCGAGCATTTGAAGACCGGACAAGAAACACTTTCTACACACTCTTTGTACGCCGCATTGTTGTTGATATATGTATGTGGCGCCACACAACTTAGTCTATTTATACTAAATACACTAGAAATGAGAAAGAAATAAGCGGTAACCGCCAGTCATCTGATTCACAATGTTCAGATGCTAATTAAATTATTCAAACTTTATGACACTTAGCCATAGGCAAAAGCATCAATTCAAAAATATCAGGCGCGAGATTCGTTGCTGCTGTGCACGGAAAATTCTGTAGAGGCTTTGAAATCTAAATGCACACTAAAATATTCTGAGGCACTAAAACGCGGCGAGCATCCACAAAAGATGTAATTTGCGTAAACAGTTAGTATCCGAGCTTAGCGTGATGACTCCAATTAATTTTCAATTCATTATTAAATGAACCCACAATGGTGGGAGGCGGCATTGTACCCTTTTGGCCGTTTCACAATACTTTTAATCAACTCGATAAGATATTTGCACTTGAAACGATTGATTCCACTATGAAATACCCACAATTTTAATCCTACCTTCACTTTTACTGTAATTTTTTCTTCAAGCGCGTTTTCAACTCCGAATACAACTCCCCGATATAAACGTATCGCATAAGAGTTGCAACCTCTCAATCAGAAAATAATACACCCTAAATTTATTCGTATTCCACATATGAACGATTTCTATTCGCCACGACGCAAGACTTTCGTGAAGATGCGTAACAGTAATGGTTTCTTTGTTTTCACATCGAACACGACATCGATGGAAAATGGAGGTAATTTCAGGTTTTGTGTTTCAACAATTTCCTTAGAAGTTTTGAGATATGAACGGCAGAAACCCGAGCAAAGCAAAAAGTCGTCATGTCCCGTGCTCTATAATGCTTGCCGGTGTTCCAGTCAGCGGAGTTTGTCGAGCCTTCCACTAATTCCGCTGCACACTTGCCTTTGCCCATGCAATACGTGCATGTGCAGCGGGAAAAGATGTTGCCATATCCGAATTTTAATTACAGATTTGAATTTTTTTTTTAATTATGAAAAATAATATAATTTAATAATTTAAGTAATTATAGGAAAAGGTAAAACTCATAAAGAATATAACTATAACGCAAAATCTAAATTTAATGCAGAAAAAAAAATGATTTAAGACTTATATTTAATAAAAAAAAGAGAAATCAAAAATGTTTTATGATTTATAATTACAAATCGAAATAATTAAAAAATTAAATACAATCAAAATTTCGGATTAGAGTTATGAAGGGTTTTCCGAGCACTTTGCTTAGGCGACTGCTCGATTACTACACAATACTGCCATATGCTTGCTTAAAGTCAACGAAAATTTTATGTACGTCTATGTTGAATTCCCAGCATTTCTCAAGTACCTGCTTGACAGTGAACAATTGATCTATTGTCGATCTACTTGCTCTAAAACCACCTTGATACTCCCCAATTTTTATTTTCTAAAATCTTTGAAAATATTTTTTGTAGTGATATGCCTCTATAATTTTCGCGCTGTAGCCTGTCAATTCTATTATGGATAGGGAGTATAATTGATTGGCTCCATTTGTTCGGCATATGTTCTTGTTGCCAAATGTGCTGGATGACTTTGTAAATAGCTTTAGGAACATTGCTGTCACCATAATTGATGAGCTTCACTGGAATCTCATCGAAGCCCGGTGCTTTATTATTCTTTTGGGTTTTGATGGTGGAGCAAACTTCATCCAGAGTTGGTGGGGCCAATGGAAACTCTTCGGAAATATCTATAGTTTCCAATGTTCTGTCACGGAAACCATTTGCGCTTTTTTTCTGCGGTCGTTAAAATACCGTCCGATCCAAGATTAAAAATAAAAATGTTTAAAGGTGAAAATAAATAAATGAAAATGTTAAAAGGCTAAAATAAAAATGTTAAAGTAAAAATAAACAAAAACGAAAAGAAAACAAAAATGATTACATTAAGCACAAATAGCTTTACAGCAGCAGCAACCGGGAGATTACAATGTGCGAATAACCATCGCCACTCGACACCCAAAAATGTATCTGTGAATATTGCACCGATGAGAATTTTCAATCATCTTTGAAATGCGCTATGGGTAAAGGATTAAAACCTCTTCTTAGCGAGGACATTTTTCGATTGAAATTATTGAATTATTAGTTCGAATAAAGGCGGATAAAGAATACGAAGTCCTTCACATCAGGCCCGTGCGCAGAATTCGTTTATGGGGGGGGGGGGGGCTTTGACATATGTGTATCATGTTAGGTTATGAAGTTAATAAAAAATAATAAGACACTTTTCTTATAAGTGAAGACATTTTATTGTGTCTTGACTTGATATTCAGTTATTATATAATAAATTAACTCTGCGAGGTGTAGAAAAAAACTTCTCCAAAACTCTTTGCGGATCGACCTCGACATCGCGATGTATATTGAGCGAGGCTAATCCGTTCAGTCGATCTTCTCTCTCCGAGTACGCCAGTCATGAGTATGTCAGGAGCCAAGAGCGTTGGAACTTTAAATTTCTAGGGCCCGATGCGGGAAAACTGTAGCCGTCAGGTGGAGTCCAAATTTTCTTTTGCAATCCAGGGATTAAATTTATCCCATCAGCCGAAGACCTTGGTACGAATAATCCTATATCGTATCAACTTAGATTATCATTCGTAGAGCAAACTGGCGAAGATGGACTTTTCGGTACTTCAGGATCAATGTCCATATCTGAAGGACTCTGCAAAAGAGAATACAAGAAACATTAGTCTCTGTTCATACTGAATTCATTACCTTTATATATAGGGTTTTTCAATGTACTGAAAGAATTTTCAAACAGGATTTTTTAAAACATCGTAGTAGGACAATAATATTGTTAAGAAATACGTCGAAAATACACATATAACAGATGTTCGGAGGGAGTGAATACATAATAAATATCCAATTATTGGAAAATCATAAGAAAGTCCGGCTTTAGTAAAATCGTATTTTGTTCATAAGGTTTGAAAATTTCGCAGGTTTGATGATAGATACGTTTTGTTGTTGAAACATTCATGAAATGTTTATACTAGCAACAAATATGCATTATTTGCAGTTTTTTGTACCCCAGTTAGTTTTTTAATAATTAATGAGTGTGACATAAAAATAAATTGTTTTTTCGTTATCAGCAATTTTCTAAAAATATAACTGAAAAGTTAATATCATATTGAAATAAAAAACGTATCAATGATAATGCTCCGAATAAAAATCAACGAAACCTTCACAATGTTCTAATTGCAGTTGTGAATCGTGCCCGCCCTAGAAATTCAAATAGATTTTCTGATATGAAATGACATATTATATAAATTAAAATATACCTGTCCTGCTTCCGTTTCTTGCTTGCATGCTTTTTTTCGTGCAGATCCGGCCTGAGTTTGAACCGTTGGAAGTTTATCTTGATTACATTCACCCGCGTCCTATCAATAAACGAAAGGTATCATCAATACTATAAACTGTAGCACAATAACCTGCAAATCCTTGCTGTGATTGATATTCTACTGAAATCAACAGCATTCGATACTTACATTTTTGTGTTCAATCCGCGGTTTTTTACACAAAAAGCGACGAATGTCCATGGTAAAAAATATGAGGATCGAAAATCAATCAATGTCAACAAATGTCCGCACAGCCCGAACAGCTGACTAGCCAGTTCGAGTCAGTTGTATCGATACTATCGATGGGTGCATTCACAATGACACTGATAATAAGAGGTAAAAAATGCGGGAAAATTAAAAAAAACGTGCACAAGATCGAGACAGTTGAGAATGTCGAAACAAAAATTGACAACAAAATATTTATTATCAAGTCGGTTTGACTTTCGTAGAATAAGGACTATTGCTAGTGGAAAATTGAGTGGAAAAATTCTCGATGGGGGGGGTTAGAACCCCCAACCCCCCCCTGCGCACGGGCCTGCTTCACATAATCGACTTTTTGGCTAGAAATACAGTCAAGCAGCTGATTAAAAAATATTCACAATTCATCAACTTCCCCATCTATATGTGGACAAGTACAACGATTGAGGAAGAAGTGGCCATTGAAGATGAAAAGAAACCAGAGAAGGACAAAGGTGCTGAAGATGGAGAAGAGTGCGCCAAGGTAGAAGAGGATACTGATGATGATAAACAAAAAACCAAGAAAGTGTCAAAAACTATTTGGGACTGGGTGATAATCAACGATAGCAAACCGATTTGGACTCGGAAACCAAGTGATGATACAAAAAATGAATACACTGAATTCTACAAAAGTTTGACTAAGGTCACATTCGAACCATTGATACATACGCACTTTATTGCGGAAGGCAAAGTAACATTTAAAAGTCTTTTATACATTCCGAAGGTAAAACCGTCAGAGTCCTTCAATCGTTATGGCATTAAATCAGATAACATTAAACTATATGTGAGACGTGGCTTCATTACCGACGAATTCAATGACATTTGAAACAAGTCGCGACCACGATTTTTATTTTCTAAACCAAAAAAAAGACGGTAAATATCCCGACGTGTGCACACCAAAAGGATAGCAATTAATTCGTGAAGCTAGCAAGAAATATTTAGAACATTATGTTCGTCTTGGATGCGCGAGGAGCTGGGCAAATAAGTTTTTGTAGTGTTAACCTAATTTTAACGAGATCAAGGTTGATCTCAAGAAACCAGCATAGCGGGGGGTAAGCGGCGCGGACGTGAATTTCATACATTTTGTGATGGTTGCTGAAAAACTGAAAGGATAACCCACAAAACTTACAAACACAACAAATCAACCGATCAGCCAGATTATTGTAGCCAAACCGACTTCCATAGCCTCTAGGCTGATCATGTCACCCCACGAAACGACACCAGCGATTCCCATCAAAAACAAATATTTGAGGTTCTCTTCTCTTGGACAGGATACAGCTTTTCCATTTCGATTAATACTTCTTACCTTGGTTTCGACGGGCAATTGTTTCCGGACCGGCACCAATCAAGAAAATAACTTTGATACATTTCGCCCGAATCAAACAAAAACACAATACTGACAGAGTGTCAGTCACTTTGACATTTACACTTGATGGCCGAATGTACTAAAAGAAGGAAAATTTGGATTTCAATTGCGCTATGAACACGTTGGGGGATCGCAATTGAACGTTGAATCGCCCAGAAGAAAAGTTAACGGCTCGCCAGTTGAAACCGAGCCGATGAAAAACCTGGAAACAAAGAACGGATCTCTTCACTTTTCGGGCGGACAAGGGTCAACAACAGACGACCGAGTGTGGCGAGCAACATGAAATTTTTCCTGGAATTCAACGAGGGCAGAAATTTACAGCAGAGAAAGTTACAACAGCGACAACGATATAATTAAGGGAGATTTGCGATATCAGCTCAACAAGAAGCGCGCTGGCAGTAGAGCTTCGCAACGCAATTTACTTCGGGGGGCCCCCAACTAGGTAGACGTAAGTTAAGTTTTGTATATTGATTAACTAAAGCTCTATTTTTAAAATTATAGCACTTTACCATGAAATAAATAATTAAATAATTGAACATATTTTTCGTCATTAAAAATATTGCCACGAAGACAAATTGTACACCTGGCTCGGGTGTGTTCGGGAATATATTTCAGTGCGAATTGATTCGTGATTTTTAACACGGGTGTTTTCAGATTTTCGCTCGGTGCGAGTTATGTTGGGTAATCTGAGCCAGGCAAAGTTGTGCAAGTGGTCGCCCGGTGAGACTAATCCTCCTCTATTAGAGGAAAATAGTGTATGGTATTTCGAGCTGTGTGAGGGGTGTTCGGCGGCTATTTAGGACCAGGGAATAAGCGAGTGACACCTCCTACGACCGTCTCCGACGGCAAGGCGAGTCCGAGGTCCTTAGCCGGAGAACTCTGACGCCGAGGGTAACTAGAGGGTAACAGTTCTGGAGCAGTGCGGAGGATGAAGGAGATTTTTGAAATATGATGATTGAACAGCTTTTGACAGTTCCCACTTTAACGTTCTGTATGTTAATTGTTTTCCTTTCGGGCATGAGTAAGCAGGCGTCGATCCGATTCATTGAATTCAATTTGAATATAGCCGTTGAATGTTTGAGATTGAATCCGAAGATCCCAATTCGGTGCCTGCCAGCTGATCTTGGGTACATGGTACATGGCCTCCCGAATTCGGTAATGTACCGGGCAATTCGGTACACGTTATAACGCTAAGCATGCGTCTGTACAATTTTTATACATTTCTTGGAAGTTTCTCGAGTAGTTTGCGTGTACGAACTGCTCGATGACTACAAAGAGCAACTAAAACACTTTTGCCACTGCCAAAAACAATTGGAGATCACACACCATTATGCTCGCTTATTATTTGTTTAAATCAGACTTGGAAGTTAAGTCAATGGTGGACAAAGCGCTCGGCATGTGGTCGCGTTAGAGTAAATAAGCAAGATCTCAAAAATAAGAAGAACACAATATTCTAAGTGCAGTGTATTAAATTCAATTTTTGGGCTTTTATTCGACCATGCGAGGATTGCGGGTACACCCAATTTCTTCAGGGGGAAAGCTGATCACAAAGCTCAGAAACTTTAGCTATAAATACCAACTGAGAGCTCACTGTCCTGATTGTGCAGTTATTGTATATGTATGTGTTACGAGTATATTTAACTGCTCATTAATTTCTTAAAAATAGTGAATTTTGTGTATATAAAGTTTTTGAACTCAAGATTTCTGGAAGCCTCTGTGTGGATGGCGAGGTTGTGGGTGCCTAGGGGCTTCCACCTCCGGTCACTCCGATGTGAATCAGATTCTGCTTCAGCTTTTTAACAGTACCATACCGCAAAAACGATCTAGAGAGGCACAAGAGTAGCAATATCTCGATTTTAAAATAAATTTTACTACATAGGCATACAATATGTTATTTATCGGCTTTGGATTTATTACTTAATTTTAGAAGCTGCAAGAGATGAGGATGGCCCATATCGAGGAAAATATATTGGAAAGATAAACACATACCATCACCAGGTTAGCTAGGAGTAAGTTGAATTGCGGGAAGAACAGTTTTCATAAAATCCTTCTCTTACAGGTGGGCGGTGAAGTTTACGCCGTTGATGAGTATACGTTACTCTTGACCGATTTCACTTATGACGGAGATGGACTTGACACTTTCTTTTGGGCTGGTGCTGCTAACCGGCCAGGTCCCCAAGGATTTATAGTTCCCGATGAGTTTGGAAAGTATGACAAAAAGAAATTAATGTTTTTCTCAAAGATGATCTTATTGAATCTCTTGTCTTGAACAGGACGAATGTGCTGGACCGTTACTACAACAGAGAATTCACGTTGACTCTCCCCGAAAACAAGAAGCTGACTGAGATCAAATGGTTTTGTATTTTTGACTTGAATAGCCAGAATAATTTTGGTGACATTTACATTCCTGATGAATTCGAGCCACCTATGCCGCAAAGAATATCAGCCTTGCTCAAGCGAAGTCATAATGTAAGCAGTGCTAGTATTGAAGTGTTGGATTCAAAAACAATCCAAATAGTCGACCTCACATATGATGGTTTAGGAAAGGCTACTTACTTCTGGGCTGGTGTTGGGCCACAGCCTTCTAGCAAAGGATTCAAAATTCCTGATGAGATGGGATAGTAAGTTGAATATTATGATTTCTAGTTCGAAGCGATATGTAACGGTTTATTTCTAGTTTGGATTCAATCAGAAAATACGATAAGGAAACGATTGTTCTGTCCTTGCCGGGCGAGAAAACTGTATTTGACCTTGACTGGTTTAGTATATACGATTTAGACCTGAAAGAAAATTTTGGGTCGGTTTTGATTTCTGATGGCTTGAACGTTCCACCATCTTTGGTGAAAATTTATCCCTGGAAACAATCACTCCCTAACTGTCGCCAGTTGCACAAGAACTTGAATATTGCTTGGGAAGTGTTTGGCCCTCAGATTACATTCCAGATATCTGGCCAAGTTAAAGACGACGAATACATGTCATTTGGAATATCTGGGTCAGAGTCAAGTACTCAGATGATTGGAGCAGACGTTGTTGTTGCATACATTGACGGAGGACGAGGATACACGATTGATTATAATATAACATCACTTGCACCGGTACGTACTTTACTTCGACCAAGGCAACTATAGTTGTTTTTATTGATATCAAGTCAAATATTTACAACTCAGATTAAGATAATTAATTTTTAAATTGATTTCAGTGTGTTCAAGTATTGGGACAGCATAAAGGTGTTTGTAGAGATGATCTATTAGGAGGCTTGGATAGTTTCCAACTGAATACATTCGCAAGAGAAGACGGTATCAACACAATTGTGTTTAGGCGAACGTTGATTTCCTGTAAGAAATAACATTCAGACTTTATGTGAATTGCTCACTTTTATATTTATTTTAGCTGACCCCGGCGATAAAACCATTTATTTGGATCACCCAATGTATATGGTGTGGGCAATAGGCCAATTAGATTCTAATAAAGAACCAGCCTATCATAACTTGTATCCCAAAGCGGATGTGATTATTAACTTCAATACAACTGAGCCAGTCAATGACTGTGTAAGTTTTACGAAAGGAGAAGATCCTGTTGTTGAGGTCTGGGATAAAACACAAATATTTGACCGCTCCATTCGTACGTTCAATGCAGTGTTAGGCCCAGCTGGTGGAAAAAAGGGATACCAAGGCATAACAGGTGAAATTAATTGATGAGAATAAGAGGCGTTTTCGAATATATCGCAAATTTCAGGTCACGTTTCCAATGGTCTTGCTTGGTACATAAATGGATATATGATTCCCGAGTTGTGGCTACGCCGTGGATTGACATATTCATTTAAAGTAAGTAAAATTATAATAATACCTTTCTTACGCCATTGTATCACTCTCCCATAGACCTTTTGCAGTTCAATTTAAAATTTCTAGATTTGATATGATACAAAATGTAAGAAAAAAGTAAATACCGGGGAACACAGTAAAACATATGGCAACGAGAATTTTTCGTTAATTTTTATAGTGGTTAATACGTCTTTCCCCATCCAGCTACCTTCGAGTGCAGTGCGTTTCGCGAGTTATTGTGTCGGAAAGTTAACCTTAAAAAAGTCAAATAATAACCATCCATTGATTAAAATCAAATTTTTCAGCTTTGCTCATATAATGTAAATTACTTCCAATAAGGTTGGCAAATCCCCCAACCACCACAGATTAAGTTTCATTTAGTTACAATAAATCATTTAAAGTAGAGAATAGTGCAACACTAAGTAAAATTAACCCAAGTTCCTTAGAGTTTGTTCGATTCAGGTAAGAGTTTTTACTAAAATAATGATTTAATGGAACACCCAATAAACAAAAAGAAGGTACCGCCCGACCCTGGGGAAAGAAAGGATGCTGGACTAAGGAAAATCCCGGAGGAAACAGATGCTAAAAGAATCAAAAGAAACATTAAAGGAGATAGCACATGTAAGGTCAATAAACCAAATCATAATGCTAACGGTGAATTCAGCGAACCAATGGACACAATTGAAACGGAAAAAACATGTGAATTTGCTAACGGTAAACCATCAAGCACGCCAAAAAACAATGACAAAACAAAATTAACAGAAGCAGCACCAACAATGTCTACGCCTATGCAGGACATCGGAAACTTCATGTCGGACACCCTGAACAAAACGATCAAACCAAAAAGTACCATAACTCAGATGCTGAAAGATCATATGGCCGCATTCAAAACAGCGAAAATCCAATCACGGAACAAGTGAAAACTGGGCCAGTTACCAATAAATACGACAAAAACGACACCAGAAAAAAATTCTTTGTTCTAATGGACCTATCTAAAGAAAAGGCAAACGAAAAAATGAGACTTACTCCAATGCCCTTCTACTCCATGAACAAAAAAAAAGAACATCAAAAACATAAAGGACATTAAACAGATAGGATACAACATAATTAAACTGATGTTCAATAAACCTGAAGTAAATGAAGTAATCATGAATGATAAGATCAAGAAGTGAAAGCCTTCATTTCGAATAACTTCATGATGAGGCATGGAATAATATAAGGAGTATTATTAAACATCACAGAAGAAGAAATAGCTAAACACGGAATCCCAAGCAACTCCTACGGAATACAACAAAAAATATAAAAATCATGAACGTGTACACGATCACAAGAAGAGATCCAGAAAATAGAGAAAGGTTCATCCCAACTCAAACAGTTAAGGTATCATTCTCGGGAGAGGAACTGCCGGATGAAATAAGACTAGAATACCTGAACATTCCAGTAGAGTACGATTCCCTCAGACCAAAACAATGCGTAAAGTGCCTCAAACTGGGATATACTCAATATTTCTGCAAGGAGTTCCAAGGAGAAAACAAAAGATGTTCAAAATGTGGAGACAAAGAATGTCTAGATAAGGAATGTAAAGACACGAAATACTTTTTATGTGGAGACCTAAACCACAGCGCTATGGACAAAACATGCCCCAAATGGAGCAATTATGATATGGAGGTAAAAGTCAGTTTCATGAGAAATATAACCCTCAAAGAAGCAAGAAATATCCTAAACAACAACAACCAATTCGAATCGCTGAAAGACAAGGAAACCATGGATTCAGGGTCCCCACTCCTATCAAAATCAAAATTAAACAAATAATAGAAGCTCGAACAATGTCATAAATAAATTAATGCTAGATAAACCGCACACTAAAACAACAAGAACGCGTAACACAAGACCAACCAATCACACAACAAACTTTCCAATTAGTAGTCAACTGCTACTACAGTCAAACAACACGCTAATGGAGAAAAACACATTAGCAGAAAATATCTTCAAACCAGCTAATCAAGTCACACCAATAGAAAAACTAATCAATCTACTAAACAATAACTGCAAAAACCAAAGTAACACTAAATACTTACAAATAGAATCCAATTTAATTAAGGAAACAATACCGACACTAACAAACCACTGTCAGAAAAGACTTAACACCAACAACTTACAATATACAGACTGCCTGACAAATAATAACACGCCTGTCTTCTTATTATCCTGTTTCTCTAAACTACTGGAGAAAATCGTGTACTTGCACCTTTTTTCAGTTACTTATGAGTTGTTCGTTCCTGAACAACATGGTTTTATCAAAGGGCGATCGACCTTAACGAATTTGTTAGAATTCATGACTGTTACTTCAAAAGCCATGGAGGACCGTTTACAAGTCGAAACTTTGTATTTGTTTTTTGTTTAGCAAACTTAAATTTTTTAACGTTCCTGATTATTTGCTCCACTGGTTATCCTCTTACTTATCCAATCGTGTCAGTCTGGTATCTTTTCAAGACTGTCTTTCTACTCCCTGCCATCTATCTTCTGGTGTTCCTCAAGGATCCATTCTGGGCCTACTGTTGTTCACTCTCTTTATAAATGACTTACCATCCATTGTCATCAACTCCTCCTGCCTTCTTTATGCAGATGACGTCAAAGTTTTCAAAGTAGTGTCTTCAACCGATGACTGTGCTTTGCTTCAAGATGATTTGAATGCCAATTTATCTTGGAGTTCTTATAACCAACTTACACTAAATGTTTCTGAGTGCATCCATCTTTCATTTTCTAACAACCCTTGCCCTATTAGCTTTCAATTTACGTTAAATAATTCGTACCTATGTACGGTGACACACTTCAAGGATTTGGGTATCACTTTCGACTCTAAATTAAAGTTCGATTTTCATATTTCTGAAATTACTTCTAAAGCCTCTCGCAGTTCTGGCTTGATCTTAAGAGATCCCTATATTTTTTCCGATCCCTCGTCGTGTGTTAAATTATATTCTAGTTTGGTTCGTCCCATCCTTGAGTACTGTTCGCCAGTTTGGTCGCCTCATTTCAAGTGTTTGAAGTTCACGCTAGAAGCTGTACGAAAACGATTTACCAGGATCATCTTCTTGAAATTCCAGATTCCCTACATTTTTTATGAATCACGCTTAGCTATCCTCAATATTCCTTCGCTGGAAAGGCGTCGACTCTACCTTGATGAATGTTTCCTTTACAGGCTTTGCCGTGGTTTGCTCGATACTCGCCTTGTCAACCAGGTTCCTATGAGGCGCGATATGCGTTCTACAAGTTCGTCGAATATCTTTGATGTTCCATTTGCACGTAGTTTGGTGTATTTTCACTCACCCATGCTCAGACTACCTCGTAACCATGATGACCTTCAGCTTGGACCCTTCCCTCTTTCGTATTTAGTTTATAAAAGATTTGTCAACTGTCTTCTTCTCAGCTCTTAGTAATTTTTCTTATTTATTTTCTCCTAGTTTTTGCATTTTTTTATTACTTTTATCATGCTTTTTGCATGCTGTGCTATTATGTAATTCATTTTGCTGTACTATTATTTTATCTATATTGTTATTGGAATTTTTTCTGTTAAATAGAAATAAATAAATAAATAAAAGCATGAAAGATTATAAAAATATCAAATTTCTCCAATATAATATCCAAAGCATTTCCAAAAATAAAGACAAACTAGAATACATTATGTACAAAAACAAAATAGACATTGAACTTTTGCAAGAAACACTCCTAACAAAAAAATTACCCATCTTAAGAATCAAAAACCACCAACTCATCAACAAAATAAGAACAGACAAAAAAGGAGGGGGAGTCTCCATAGTAGTTAATAATAAAATAAAATTCTAAGAAATACCTCTCAACAACAAAGACATTGAAGCAATATTGATAACCACAACAAATCTAAGACCAAACATTAACATTTGCGCATGCTATTTTTCCCTGAACTAAGTAGCACAACTTTTAAAGAGCTAATTCATCAAATTATAAAAGTGGTTAACGACGAAAGCCTTTTCATAATTGGAGGAGATTTTAATGCAAGGCATAAAGACTGGGGTGACAAAACAAACAACGCAAAAGGAAACATCCTAAAATCAGTATTAAACAAAACCTTTTCAGGAAAAGCAGTCACCAAATCACCCAAATGTCAGCCCCAGGCATCACCCTAACAAACAACCTAAACTACTGAAATCAATGGACTACAAAAAATAAGAAAATAGGCAAGAGCGAACATGCCCCTATTGAATTTACACTTCAAGTCGAAAATTGGAACAAAAAGAAAAGACGAGTACCAAACAGAAATAAAATCATGGAGGACATCAACACTATCAACTTCACTAACAACCTTGCAGAAAACATGAAAAAGATCAATGAATTAATCAAACCAACCAGGTCAGCGCGAAGAACTTCAAACATGGTCCGAAACCATGGTGGTCAATGGAAATAAACATCCTATGGAGAGAAAAAACTAAAGCTTGGACAAATTTTCGAACAATGAAAAGTAATGAAAATGGAACAAAATTTTTAGAGTTGCAAAATAAATGTAGAGAAACTGTAGCTAGAGCGAAAAGAGAACTGTGGGACCAACAAATTAATGACATGAACCAAAGTGGAGACATAAATCAGTTTTGGATTTTTGTCAATGCTGTCAAACAACTACAACAACCCGAGATCGCAATGGGACCCCGAAAACAATAAAAACTTTCTCAAAATAATAAAAATAAACATCAACCGCCCAATTCCCTCGGGACTCCTTACTTTCCCAATAACATACAACCAGCTGGACCTTTTGAAATATACGAACTACTCATAGTACTGGAAAAACGTAAAAAAAAAGATAATCTCCGGGCCTAGATGCAATTGATTTTAATATTATAAACTCTCTCAATCATTACAATAAATCAGCTCTACTAAATTCTATAAACGACAGCTTCAAAAATAACAACATACATAATGAACTAGGAGATATCAAAGTCGTACTCATCCCAAGAAAAAACAAACCGCTGCATAAAATAGAAAGTTATAGATCTACGTGGGTCATTCAACAAGTACTTAGCCTCACCGCCCTATGACGCTGCTATTACAAAAGAGTTTTACCATCGTGCAGTACATTCAACAAAACTAATGAAGGGAATTGACTGAAACTTTGACAGTAAGCTACTAAAAGATGTACTGCACGATGGTAAAACTCTTTTGTAATAGCAGCGTCATTGGGCGGTGAGGCTATGTACTTGTTGAATGCCACGTATATCACTCATAAGCATTCCGCTAAAAATAATTAACTGCCTAATCAAAAACAGGATTTCTAGTGACATTGAACACCAAAACATTCTGAGTAACTTCTGTTTTGCTTACAGAAAGGGAAAGTCAACAATTTCATGTATAAAGACTGTAATACACCTCCTTAATAAAAACAAGAAAGCGAAAAACATCATGATTATCAACTGTGATATTGCTAGTGCGTATGACTGAGTCAATATTCCGGAACTTTTCAAGATCATGTCTAACTACAATATCAAGAATGATTATATTTCGTGGATCTTAAACTTCCTGATGTACAGGAAATTACATCTAGGCAAGGACTCGACCGAGATAAACAATGGACTTTCGCAGGGGGACGTAATGAGCCCGCTCCTTTTCAACCTCTACACATCTAGCCTCCATAAAATCACAGACAGTCAAACTACACTCATTCAATTTGCTGATGACTCTCAATTATAAGCAGAGGAAAAAACAAACCAAATAACCTCAATAATCTACAAACAAAATTCAATAAATTTATAGACCTATGTAATAGTCTAAACCTCCCACTGAACTTGGAAAAGTCGCAAGCCATAGAATTCTACACTGGCAAAACTCACCCCAGCAAAATAAAATATGGTAACAACCAATTAGAATGGGTCAAAAATGTCACCTTCCTAGGCAGAAACTCTAATAATCAAAATCACTTCAACGAATTCTACAATAAATCCCTAAGCAAAGCAAACAGAACAATCAACATAGCCTTGAAGATCAGCTCCCCCAAACATAGCCTTCCCCCCAAAAAGGCATTAAACACCTTAAATCTCTGATAAGACCGGTAATAGAAAGCAATCTAACTACATTGTTCACGCTCCCAATTACTTTCTAAACAAAATAGATAGTTTTAAAGCCAAAGCCATAAAATGATGTCTCGGGGTCCCTATCACCGCGCCAAATATACTAACGCTTGCTCTAGCTAAAGAATTACCAGCCAGACTAAGAGCTGAACAACTCCTTGCCAAAGAAATTGGAAAAAACCTATACCGCCAAGACTTCCAAAGAAATGATCTCGGAAAATCAAAAAAAAAAAAAAAAAAATCTAACTATGCCACAGTATACAAAAAATATGTCGACATATACAACAACACCTGTTTGGGTTCTGCACTACCAAATCCGCAAATCTGATAGTTTCATGCACGACATCCCCAACAACTACAAGACAATCAATTATGAAAATTTCAGCAATTCGATTGAAGCAGTTTTACAGAACCTCACTAGTAACAAAGCAAACATATACTTCACGGATGCGGCAAAAACAAACTAGGTACTGATTTAGCCGTTCACTGCTATAACTCTAAAAATATACTAAAATACTGCTTAAACGCCAGACTTAACAGCCGCAAATGCAGAGTTAAAAGCTATACAGGAAGCTATAAACTACGCGGAATCTGAACTCAAAAATACCCTAGCCATTTTCACTGACTCCAAGAACGCAATAAACGAGTTTATAAACAGCACAAATCACAAGCTCATCACAGAAAAACACAACAATAAACCTAACTCACAACTACTCTTTACTGGATACCAAAATCGGACTAACTTCACACCCTCGAATTGGTTGACAAAGCAGCTAAACTGGCCACAATTGAAGGCTCAGAGGTCGACTCATTTCTTGAATGGGACGACTCTATCGAAAAGATTAATGACTCCATAAACATAGAATGGCATCAATACTACCTAAATAACATCAAAAACCTAGCATACAGCCCCTGGCTACAAACTGACCTCACTTTCAGAACAAAACCATGGTTTCACGATTTCACTCTGAACATCAACACGAAAAAACAAATAAACAGAATTCTCCTCAACAGAGCCTACAACCACAAGAGATTAAAAAAAACAAAAATAGTTCCATCCCAAGGGTGTAAGTGGTGCGACATCGTAGACGATCTTGAACACAGAATGCTAAACTGTGAACACTTTGAAACTCTAAGGAACAAGTATGGTCTTTCACAATAACTTTCCCATACCAAAATTTTTTAATAAGAACAATGAAAAAGCACTTACTCAATTAATAGCCTTTCTTGAAGAAGCAAACCTAGAACTTTAATTTCATGCGAATAGTCCACTCAGTTTATAGAACTAACTTTTAATATTCCAAGAAAAGCACTCGATCTAATAATCTACTAACCATTCCAAACGAATACTAACACACTAACACAGTATAAGCACAAAGCCAGTAAAGAAAAACTAGAAAAAAGCACTATGCTACCATAAGTCCCTAGTGGACATTTATCGATGGCTTGTGCGTTTAAGCCATAGCCAATACACACCTAACATAGGTTAGGCGGAAGGAAAAAAAGGTTAATACGTAGTTCCGATTAGATTCGTCTAACCGACCTTCTAAACAAGAATCAATCGCTGTAACCCTTCAATTGCGCGATTTCAGTACATTGTGGCTTAATACATAGTTTTCATTCTACTTCATACCATTGTTGCTCCGTAAAAAATAAGATGCAATCATATCCAAATAATTTTGTTAAAAAGGAAAAAAACACAAATGTAAATTACATGTTTATCACAGGTACGCGGTGGTAATAATCCTCATTCGCCAGAATACTACCATCCTCTGGTTATCACAGATGAGCCAAAAGGAGGATATGATCGACTTTCAGATGCTAAGCAAAGTGAAATTCGTGTACTAGCTGGTGTTGAATTTACACGGCGTGGTCGGCCAAAGCCAACAGCTGGTAAGTTCTTGTGTCGATTTAACAACTCGAGATTTCTTTAATTCCAAATTAATATTTCAGCTGGTCCGCTTTGTCTCGGTCAATATCCGGCAAATTATGACCGTCGGCTCGATGACAATTTCCCTACATTTAAAAAATACAATAAGACTTTGCGGTTCAACTGTGATGGTGGTGACCCTGCTACTCTAGAAATTACGCCAAATTCATCTTGGCCTGATATAGTTTATTATAATAGTTTCACCCATGCTAATATGGGATGGAAGATTCATATAGTCGATAGTTACGTAAGAAGAACGAGTAGTGCAACACTTTCAACAATTTCACTTCTAGTATTTATTGCATCAATCAGTGTTGCAGTTTTGAGATTTTTCTGAATACTCATTATCTACTATGAACATGTCATCATCAATTATTTTTTATATTTATATTTAGTAAAATGTGAATTCATACAATTACCTTGAGTTACGTTCATCATGCCTTTTTGAGATATTCTTTTACTCGAACATACAAAACCAATTGTTGATGGTTGCATAGATATATAATATCATGTAAATATATGTATGTACAGTTAAATAAAAACATTTCTCGTCGTCTTATCATATAAAATATAATAACAAACAATTTCAATAATTAATTTACATTTCAATTGTGTTGATTTCTGATAAAATAATACGTTTCACGGTCGATTCAATAATTGATTCTAAATTTGTGAAAAAAAGGAAAATCAATGATTTAATAATTCATTTTAAAATGGTAAAAAAGGAATATCAATGATGAAATGAATGAAAAGTAGAAAAAAATAAATCAAAATATTTGAGAGCGTAAATTCAATGTTGTTTTATTTTTACATAATTTTGCTTTTGTTATTCAATGATAAACGCGCTTGATCATTATATTTTATGTGGGTTTCAAGTAAATTTAATTTGCTATTTGTTGCACTACAATTTCGCAATGCGTTCTCATGATTCATGCTGTCTCACAAATTCTTCTAGGGACTTAGGTATTTGATTTCGATACGGTATTCGATATTTGTTAATAATGGTTGCCGATAAGCATTTTAAATTGATGAAATTCATTAATGGGATTCTATTATGCGGGTTGCAGGCTATAATGTTGATGGGTCGCTCTTCGGATTTATTAGGTTGGTCGAGGTCTGCACCGTTTTTAAGTAGAAGATGAACCACCTAGAAAAAATAAATTATATTATGAGTCGAAATCTCAATTAAGAAAGCAATAAATTAAAATTTGCTGAAGTGATGAAAAGACGTTTTTATATTATTAAATATGCTAAGAGCACTTAAAACATCTGGACAATGATTATAATTATATGATACTAGCAGCACTAAACCCCTATTTAGGGGTTCCAAACTGTCTATGATATATTGAAAGAAATTGCGAGCAGGGCTTTCGTAACAGTACCGATTCTTGCAAGAAGCGATAAGATGTAATGTAATTAACCGTTCAGGGAGAAAAGCTGGAGGGTAAATCTAGTGAAAAATGAAGTATTACTGTTTGGATGAAAAAATCAATTGCCAAAAACTACTGTCTTATTTGACAGAATGCAAAATTGCTATTCGAAGTATTAATAAATCTCGAGCGGTGTTGTTCGAAGAAAGCGATTCCAATCGAGATCTTTTTGGAAATTGTGCTATGTGCAGCTATAAAAATGAACGAGCTCTGCTGAGGACCGCGTACGCGTGCTTGTCGGCTAGCTATTTACGAGATGATATGGGGTGGATTCTTTTTCGCGTCACGAAGCTGCACCACAAAACATTTATCATGCGTATTCCGATCAATTTTCATTACCTTTAGAAATTTTCTTTTACGTGTCAATTAAGCCACTCTACAGTAATTCAAAATTTTAGTCCCATCAAGGTAAGCGGACACGGAGGTTTGAGATGAATTCAAATATCATATAAAAAAACACTTCGTTCCTTCTCCAAAGAAGTTCGTTGCATTACAAGAGAAATGTCAAGCCGAATGATGTTAAAGTGGTTGAAGTGAACAACTCATCCCTGCCTAAATTATGGAAACTTGACGGGTGTAGTTGACTATAACCCAGTAAAACAACAAACTAAGCAGTTTCGACAGGGTGACCGGCTCATCTCCTCAGGAGCAGCCACTCATGATCAAAAAGGGGCTGCTCGATTGGTTATGTTTACTACAAACACTTCCCGTATCTGTCAACCTGAGAGCCTAGCATGGAACCGTTTGACACATTATTTCGGGTCAGGTCTAGTTTTGCTACGCCGTGAGGCGCCTTCAAGCTGGTGGCTCCCTTTGGTGGAAGGGGAGGGAGGAAGCGGAATTGCCTGGCAACTGATCCCTCAGCCTCGGCGTCCCCGGCTGCTGTGACCCCTTTTATCTTTTAGGACTGCCCAAAAATAATGTGCCACTTGGTTCCATTTGCGAACCGATCCAAGCATCACCACGTCTACACTACCCGCGGTAAGGTGTCCCGTCTCCCTGTAGAGATCCCGTTGCAGCCTGGCCAATTTTTTGCATGCAGGCATAGTCTTCCTCTCCTAGACAAAATAGACAATCGGGAGACCGTGACTTACCAATCTGGTGCAGGTAAAACTGAAAACACCCATGCCCACTTAAATACTGGGTCAGATAGAGGTCAGTCTCACCATGCATTCGATTTAGCCATGATCTCAGATCCGGGATGAGGCGCGCAGTCCACCTTCCCTTCGTGCAATTGACCCAAGACTGCTGCCAATCGTCGAGTCAGCGCTGTCTCTTCTCGTGGGCAAACGCCTCCCTCGCGTCCTCGCTTCGACGCAGGTAAATAGTGCGAAACTCTCTAGCAGGGAGGGCAACAGGCATCACGCCTAAAATAACTCTCACCGCTGAATCAGAGACTGTCGGATATGAAGATACAATCCTCAGTGTTCCTCTTCTCTGTACCTGTGCCAAGCTTTTCGGTACACTTCCTTACTGAGAGCTTCGCCCCACTTTTCTGCTCCGTACAGTAGCAAGAGGCGTCTCCTTGATGGGTTGGGTCCCCCTACGTTGGCCATAAGTCGAATCAGAGCCGATACTCTCGAAGCAGCCTTCTCAGCCGTTGCCCTGATTTGCTCAGAGAAACTCATCTTCGAGTCGATCAGTAGCCCCAGGTACTTCACGCTGGCTTCGATTCGATTAGCATGTCTCCAATACTGATCATCCTTACTGATCAAGCGCAACTCAGCACTTTCCCAGCTGTGTCTAGCATGCATAACGTGCGGTGCGCAGACGGCGATTGTAGTGAAAAAAGGTATATTGAAATGTCTGTAAAAGACTGCAGTGATGGTATGCTGCCTCGGCGAAAGAGGATGTTGAGATCCGCCGATCTGGAGACGCGTGAATGCGCTGCCAGGCTATCGTTGCGGTATTGTGGGGCGGGTTCCCCCTAGCACAAGGACCCACTTAAAAAAAATTTCGCACTCACGAATTAAACAGATCAACATGCCGATCGACTGGTGTCGAGGCTGACGTAACCTACTAAGGGTTGAAATGCTTGTTCCGAGAACAAATTGGACCCGGAGAGAACGGACGGACTTACAGAGACTTCGTCGTTACCGACGGTACTTATGGCCCCCAAATAAGAGTGGGGCATCCTGGTGGAAGTGGTGCCCCTTCGCACCTTCCCAACCGGATCAAGATCCTAATGTAGACGTGCCCATGTATTTCCCATTTGAGTGAAAAACTCTTATACAAAGGTGCTGTACATGACTCTTTCCCTTAAATGAGGAATACAAACGTATCCAATTTATGTTATAGCGTTATGCAATGGAATCACATAAACCTATATCATAAAAGGGCACGCGAGCGGAAGGCCACTCTACCAGGCAAGAGCCCCTGTTAAGAGAAAAAAAAGGAAGAGCGCGATCGATGGCTAGCCCATTTTAGAGGAGGAGCCTGCTATTGATGCGGGTTTTTACCCGGTCAGGTTTTCAAAAAGGAAAGACCTAGGTTCTTTTAACATTAAACAAACATTATTATATTATTGTTAAATTCATTCATATACAATACAATTTGATTGTATTTCATTACTATACTAATAAATATTTTTGTATAGTTATGTTTCAGTTAGCAGTGAAACGTTGAGGAAACATCAGTTACCGCTATTTGTAGAGTTTTAGCAAAATTTGTAGCTATACCACCAGAAGGTTTATACAGAGTATATGAAGTGTTCAACAAACATATAAAAGAACGTTTCCTGATATAAATTTGATTATAAATGACACCGTTATTTAAGTCTTTTCGCGTGTGTGTATAAAGTTTAAACTTTGTTTCGCGATAGAAAAAAACGTTTGATTACTTGTTCTATATGATTTGAATAAAATTTCTCACATCTAACTTCTGTCACCTAGAAGTATGAAGATGTCCTAAACGTTCACTATCATATTATATTCCTTCTTTAAAGACTATTTTACAGTAGCACTAATTGGCGATAATGAAAGCAACTATAATCACTGATATGCTTCTTGATGAACCTCTCCGTATGCAGGATTTTCGATCGTAGTAAATGAGATGCGCGCTACAGAACCCATTTTCGATGCGACCAGGCATGACAGATTATCAATGCTGCATCAGCACATCGATCACACATTCCTATTTCAATCGACAAATCAATTGATTCAGCACTTGGAAACGGATACAGCCATCTTCTTTATGCAAACGCCTCACTAGACTCAGGTTTTTTGTTAAGACCAATGCTGAAAGTTGAAACTCTTCCTGAACCTTCAATTTACTCTTCTCCACCAGCCGCCGACGTATATCGAAATCATCACTAAAACACCTGGGGTTACTGATCGACTCACGGATGAGTTTCTCCTAAAAAATCAGGGCAACGGCTGATAAAGCTGCTTCAGGCGTATCGGCTCTGAGTCTACTTATAGCCAACGTAGGGGGATCCAACCCATCAAGAAGCGACTTTTCATTAAATCCGTAGAGTCGGTGCTACTGAATGGAATATTGGGCGACCCTCTCAGCAAGGAGCTGTACCGAAAACGCTTGGCACAAGTACAGAGAAGAAAAGCAATGAGGATTGCATCTTCATATTTGACAGTCTCAAATTCAGCGGTGCTAGTCATCGCAGGCGTAATACATATCGCCCTCCTTGCTAGAGGGCGCCGTAGTATCTACATACGTCGAAACACAAAGACACAAAGGAGACAGTTGCCCGCGAGGAAAGACAATGCTCACTCAATGATTGGCAGCAGTCCTGCGTGAACAGCATGAAGGGAAGTTGGACTCCGCGCCTCATACTTGATTTGAGACTGTGACTTAATCGAACGCACGGTGAGACTGACTTCTACTTTTTCCAGGTCAGGCATGGGTGTTTTCAGTCTTACTTGCACAAAATTGGCAACATTATGCTCGGGTAGTCCTAAAAGATAAAAAGAACTCACAGGAGCCGAGGAAGTCGGGTACGGGGATCACTTTTCTCACAATTCCTCTTCCTCCCTCCCCTCCCGCTAGAGGAAGGATACCCCAACTTGAAGGCGCCCTCGGCGTAGCAAAACACGGTTAAGCTTGAAGTAATGTGTCACACGGTGCCAGGCTAGATTTTCAGGTTGACAGGAGAGGTGTTCAGTGGGTAGTTCAGACGTCTTGCGCGCCTGGGAGCCTCACATTCAGGGCGTAAATAGTTTTCGCCTTCCAACCACAAAAAAACATGTTTTGCTGTGTGTATATTTACTAACTAAATCCGCTTTATGTTTTATGTAACTTTCATGGATAGATCGACGAAGAAATTTGATCAATCAAATCAGTGCTAGATCATGCTATAGCTTATCAGAAGGGTTTTGTACTCAACCCACGATATAGACAAGAACAATGAATAAACTCAAGAAACACTTCAATGAGATCTACATTTTTAAATATTCTCAATATAACAAAAATCATTCACATTATGAATTCTCAAAGATATTTGTGTAATTTATCTTGACTGACAATTTAAAGAAGATCAAATCGAAACTTTAGTGTCTGATTCGACAGAAAGTATAAAGAATTGCAACACCGTATGTTGTTATTGTTGTAATTAGAGAAAATTCAAATTTGAAACTTACAGAATGTATGGATCTTCCATAAGACTACCTGAATATCGAGTTTCATTGACCCATAGGATTTTATTGGGACAAGTGTGAACTTGGAAAATCATACTATTCTTTAAAAAATTGGGTGAATTTAGACTTTTAGGGTATTTATTGCTGTTTATTATTTATTACCAAACAAATATTGAATTAAATCATTTATTTATATCATTTATAGTTTATTGGGATTAAGAGAACAAGACGTTTAGGAGAACGAATTTGAATTGGACTCTGGAGATTGTTGGAGAGTAGTGTACACTCAATGAGTTAAATGTTTTGCAAGATCTATTTATTGGCTCGTTGTCTGCATATTTAGTATGATGTCGCTCTTCTGTCAGCATACGCGAGTGTCTAATGGTTCCTGATGTTTCATTTATTTTAATTTTATTAGTCAGGTATGGTATGCTTATGGTGCCTTTAAGCAAGTCAATCGCGAAGCAGCAGCTTATCATCGATCATCGGGAGGAGAGAGATGTCATATTTAGAATTTGACTCTTTGTGCATATGATGGTAAAGTCTGGTAGTTTTTAGGCTTTGAAGTCTAATCAACTAACATTTTTCCAAATTCAAATGAAGCTGATTTATGGGAGACCATTCATACAGAGAGTTTACCTTGCTTTGAAGGAATTTTGAGTTGTTTTGGGAGGTAATCACATGATACAGTTTTAGATCATCAGCATAAAATAAATTAAAAACATCCGATAAGGTTTCTGACCGATCTGAGATGAATATATTAAAAAGAAGGGGACCGAGATAACTCCCGTGAGGTACCTCAGAATAGACATTTATTTCTTTAGACATACGAGTATGTCCCTGAAAATTGATTATTCTGGTTCAATTTTCAAGGTAAGAATTGAGCCAAAGCAGTAAAGAGCTTGTGATTCCAAATTTTTGCAACTTCTTGCACAGAATTTTGTGGTTGACACAATCAAATGCTTTACTGAAATCTGTGTATATAGCATCATTTGGTGTCTTGTTTCTATTTCACATAGAACAGTAGAGACCATCGTAGTCCGCGTGGTGTAGTGGCAAGAGCACTCATCCCATAAGCCGAAGGTTCCTGGTTCGACTCTCGTTGGCGGCAACGAAATTTAGTTCGACGGACTATAAGCCCGTTCAATTATGACACGTGCTGGTTTAAAATCAGAACGTATCGTAATTGGGTGGACGGACACACTGCCAAAACGTTATATTGATCGAATTACATTGTTGAATGTCGAAACATTCGATCATGATAATGAGAGATACTCTATATCTAAGCGATGGCCCGACAGGGGCTATAGTGCTACTACAACAAATAGGTTAGCGGTTGTCGAGTGATTTTTTCGGAAGCCATGCTGTTGGTTATTAAGTTGAAGCTCTACGATGGGAGATAGCTGGGAGCAGATAATTTTTTCTAATAGTTTCGGGGTAGTAGATAATATGGCAATTCCTCTATAGTTTTTAACTTGATCACTGCATTTGTGAATTGGAATTATATGAGATGATTTCCAGTACGTTGGGAAAATTTCTGAGATGAGTCACTAACTGAAAATAATGTGAAGTGGTAAAAGCAATTTCTCCTTGCAGTGGAACAAAAACTAGGGAGGAAGTAAATCAAAGCTAGGTCCTTTGCTCAAATCAAACTCCTGAATAGCTTTCAATATCTCTTCTTCCGAAATAGAAATCTCATGAAATAGACCTGCAGAACGTGTGCATGGAGAATGAGTATAGGACAAGGTGCTATCAGTAGAATTGTAGTAATCGAGCATTTCAACTACGAAACTTTCATTGATCGCTTTCAGAATAGTACGCTCAGCTATACTGAAAAGTTGATCTAGGCTAAAATTTGCACCAACCATCATGTGTAAAATGTTTAGCAATTCATCACGACCAATAACTCCATCGTTTTTAAGATCATACACCTTGAATGCAAAATGCAATTTCAATTTATTTTGCTTATTCTTTTGAATTGGTCGGAAATGTGTCAAGACGCGCATGAATTGCCTGAAGGTAACGCGATCATCGTTGCTATCAGCGAAAAATGCATATACGATGCAATCACATAATGGATTTATGGCCGATTCAGGAATTCGGAGGAAATCATCTCTCGAAAGTGTACCACAATTGCCACGATCCAACAAGTAGAACGTGAATCAAGTCGTTCGATTTGACTAGGAGTAAATCCCATCTCCTCTTGAATTGGAGCAATTTCTTCTTCACGAAGAAGCAACGACGATTTGTTTCTTTTATTGAATTATTTGTATTACCATTAGCAAATAGGAAAATATAGAAATCAAAAAATACGTGAATTACTCGCAGCCAGGTCGACAAGAGATACTTTTGAACACACGGACAACGACGGCCGTATCGTAAATGTACACAGCAACAGCTGGAGCAACAACACCAACATCATCAAATGATCTTCGAGAGATGCTTTGAGATCGAAACGGAAAAACGGGGAGTTGGAACTGATGGCGATTGCTTGGAGGTTGTCGGTCGGGCGGAAAATCTGTCTAAGCGAAATATAAACGTGATAGTCTTGCGAAATAAATAAAAAAATCGAAAGAGAGAAGAGGGAATGTTCTGGCCGAAGTAAAGGGGAGGAAGTGATTTCTCGTCATTGAAGTAACGTGATCGACATCTTCCACTTGTGTGATACATAATTGATTCCGCACCAAACACGGTTTTTTTGGGATATTTCATTCATCGTGCGCGGAAGTATTTTACCCACGTCGCGATAGTGCGTTAGTATCCTTATTGTGCAATTCTACGGTAAAAAGTGATTGAAATTCAACCTTGTGGGCAGCCAAATATCGAACGGTATTTCTTCTATAGTAAAACCGGCTTGTCTTGGATTTTTCTGTGGTAGCGCTAAGACTGAATATCAGAAAATTGGACGGAACTGCCGGCGGAATACTTCGCTGGAAAAATTCGGTCAAAAACTGTTGGTCCTCGTATCGCCTTACAACTTATTATGTGCACGTTACCAAAATTGCTGTCCCGGGATAGTTTATGTTGCAAGTGGATACAACATACATCTAGCTGTGCCGATTTGTATAATCTATTGGGATTAATATATCGTGTCTGTGAGACCATCCTGACCTGAATATAAATGCGTTCTGCCTGATTGTCACTCTGTATAACATGACAGCAAATTGAAAATCGTCGGATAATAATTTAAAAAAAAAATCATCAACCGTTATAGATTTTGTATCAGCTGTCAGGACTTACTCACCCCATCACGAGCGCTCGTCGAGGAGGTTGGGTAAGCACCCTTTTGATTGATATCGATTTTTTTTTTTCTTAGATTTCCTTATATTTTTATATATTTATACTAAATTTCTTTTATATCCTTTTTTCAATTATTTATATATACAATTCCTTGTTTTTTAAAAAATCGTTTAATATATGTATACATTTTTTTTATTTTGTTGTAATATACACATAAAGTAGCATTTGGAATGGTAAATTTCGCGAGTGGTTCTAGTAAATAAAATGGATTGTTAAATATATCCTTCGGTCTTTCCATTTTAACCTATGTGACCGGGTACAGGATCCGGTACGGTGGAAGGCTTTTAGCACATCAAAAATGACCCGGACATCGGGCACGCTTTAATCTTCTTTTTGTTTCAGGAACTCTCGCGGGTTGAGTGGGCTCGAGCAAGGTGCCTTTTTATGGCATAGGGTTATGTGATCCGATTGCATAACTCTATGACATAAATTGGTCACCTGTGTATTTCTTCTCTGATGGGAAGGCTCATACAAGTTATGTTGTATGAGTTTTCCACTCAGAAGGGAGATATATGGCCACTGCAACAATTATGGATCTTAATCCGGTTGGGAGGGTGCGAGGGGGTACCACCACCATCCGGTTGTCCCACTCTTATTTGTGGACCATGAGCATCGTCGGATAACGACGAGGTTACCCTAAGTCTGTCTGTTTTCACTTGTTCAACTTGTTCTCTGAACAAGTCATTTTCCCTTTTGGTAGTTACCTACAATTTTGCGACTTCGGTCGCCTGTTCTTTGAGACCCAAGAATTCGTGAATGCGAAATTCTTTTGTAGTGGGTCCTTGTGCTGGGGGAATGAACCCGCCCCACGACACCGCAATGCTAGCCTGCCAGCGCATTCACGCGTCCCCAGACAAGGGCATTCTCGGCGGATATCAACATCTTTCTTCGCCGAGGCAGCAGACCATCGCTGCAGTCCTTTACGGACATTTTGAGATTACCATACACTACAGAATAAATGGATTGAAAATGACTCGCGAAAAAATCACAGACTTCTGCAGGAGATGATGATCTTAAGTCACCATATACCATTGACTTGGGGTACCCCTTTGATTTACGCTTAATATTTAAGAAGTCATGGATTCTGGATTATGTTCTCTCCAATAGTGTTTACATATGATTCATAACCTTGATTTGAAATTCTTTTAACAGCTGATCGTATTTGCTTTTCAAATCATTGCTTACATTGGATTTTTTATGCATGATTTTATGGAGTTTGTTTCTTTAGTTTTGTAAGTATTGCAGTTCCTTATCAAGCCAAGGTTCGGACAATTTGTCTTTTTTCTTAATCATACGTACGCACCTTTCAACGGCGTCTTGTAAAAACGATCTGCCGCATCGTTTATATCTTTCATTGTAAGCGTACATGTCCAGTCATATTACTTAAATAATTGCTAATGCCCTGAAAATTAGTATTATGATGTCATATACAATTAAGTTATTGTATGAGAAATGATATCTTTCATCCGCATTGGGCAATTCAATAGAGAATGCGGAATGGTGTAGACTATTATAGAATAGATTGTCCGCATCCCTAGTTGGATTGACTACGACTTTGTCACAAGAATTACTAAAAATAAGATCAAGCCAATTACAATTCTGATTGGGAATCGGGGCGCCCTGCTGCAAATCGTTGCCAAAGAATGTACTAACAATGCAGAGGTCGCTGTGGTCAGGGAAGTTGACTGGAATAAGAAAGTTATCATTAGGATCAATCATAAATGTTAAGTTGGGTCGATTAAAGCCTCCTGTAATTAAAATATCATATTGTCTTCTTCGTCGACGGATCCCGCAAGAGAAGAAATAACACTGCAAACATCATTGAAAGTTGCTTCGCTGGATTTGGGTGTAAAAAACACCAATAAATGCAGGGTACCTCAGCAAAACCTGCAGAAACTTCAATTAGCAGCCTCGAACAGCATCCGTCGCACCTTTTTTACGTAGGACGTGTACCTCAGGTCCTCTTCAGCGATTCAACGCATGGAAGCCTTATTCACACCCAAGATTGCCGCCATTTTTCTAAGCGAGCTCCCAGGATCCTCCGGGGGTCCTCGCTGTCTTCTCCTTCGCAAGAGCTTTCCTTGCTGGACTAGGAGAACCTTCCTCACATTTTTCCGCGGCCGCATACTTCTGAGCAATATCGTAAATTGAGGATTTTGGATACCCGAAAAACCTTATAATTTCTGTGGGCGATCGTTCAAGCGAGAAGACTTACAATAACCGCCGCTCTTCGGTTGTATTCCACACTCGATTGCACTAACTCCGTCAGTTAGAATTCATGCACGAATGTACACACACCTACTCAGTTAAAATGATAGCAAATAACTGCTGTCGTTGAGATCCACTACAGCGACAAATTAATGTGAAGTTTCTCCGGATTTTGCTGACGCATCCTGTATATATTGATTTGGGACATTTTAATGCGAGCACCTTTATGTAGGAAAGTTTTTTTGTGGTAGTTGAGATGAGCACACTTGGGAAATTTGTGTGCACAGCGATTGAAACACCACCTCCCCATCCCTGCACAATGCTTAAAAAATTTCGATCATCTCGGTAAATAACCCAATTAGAATCAAGAATCTCTTCGTTACGAAATGAGTCATTCAACCATGCCTTCTGTAAGGCAAAGAAAATTGAAATGGCACGATTTGGCGTCAAGAAAGAGTTTGTTAACTTTACCTCTTATGCCACCGTAGTTGTAGTAGAAGAGTTTGATGCCATTGGATGAAAGTTAATTATTGAGAACGAAAAAATTGCTGGTGTTGCTCTCTTGACCTTTGAAGTGAGGATATATAGTTAGATCTTATATGGGAGGAGTAGGTATCCAAATCTTTTTTGGCTTGCTCCGAGGATACGCCCAATTCCTCGTGGAATCTTAAGTAAAGTCCGCGATGGGCATCAATTTATATTGGAAGAACTTTCCACTGGATCATTACTTTTAAATTAGTCTTTGCGCGTTGTCTCTGGAGCTTTGTGCAAGTAACATAGAAAAAGTCGTACGTATTCATAGACTTTATGATCTCTAAGCTTTCATAAGTTATACCTGCTTTCTAGATCAATACTAGCGCTGATAGTAGCTTTCACAACAGGTGGTATAAGAGGGTTTGAAAATTAGGTTTTGGTGTTTGAAGAGTGAATTTTTTAGGATCGGTAGCAGAATGGAAGGCGAAGAGGAAGGAATTTGAACACCACCGTGTACAAAATTCTGATATTTGCACATTGCATTCGTACTGCCAGTTGTTTGGAGTGGGGAGGCACACACGCGTAGAATTTTCTTCTTGAAGAGTATTCGGTAGCAGACCATTTTTTTACGTTAGTACTTGCAGATTCCAATGAAATGGACTTGTTAGCTGTGTTCTTAAGTGTAAGTTCCGCAACTACCTTCGGAGTTGAATTGTGTAAGATATGACTAGGATTGGGGTTTTCTATGGTTTGTGGGATTATGATAGAATCAGATTTAGCAAAATTATTACTTAAATTAACTTTAATGGAAATTCTCGGTTTTTTCCACTTTATAAAAACCAATAAAACCCAAATGTAGACTTCGTAACATGTTTTTACATTGGTGAAAAGCCATGCATACCTTTGCGGCACAAAAACTTTGAAGGCACGTCTTCTTTTATTGCGATATGATAGATCCTCCACTTTACATCCACTAATTCAGAAATCTGTGTCCAGTTTTCGCTGAACTCCACCTGCATTAAGATGATGGGAAACTTTTCTTAAACAGATGATGTCGCATGATATGTCGTTGCCTGATGATGAGTGTAGTCGGCTTCCATATATGAATTATACCAATCCCTTGGTGCGTCCATAGAGGCACGATGCAATTACCGAGAGCAGAAGCCTTTGCAGATGACATGTTTAAACGCGTGGTCAAAACCCACGCAATTTGGAAGGCTACATTTAAAAATCATCATAAAGTTAATTACGTGATCAGTTAATGGCACAAACGCGAGAAGTAAGGACTTTAAAATAAAAAAACCAATATGGTTCAAGGTCAAACAAATAATTCACCGTCAATTAATTACGATAACGACCACACTGCATTTTCACTAGAGTAGGTCAAAATTGTGGGTCACAGTTATAGAATTACATATGTGCAGTTACTGTTACTTTCCAATTTTCTCTTTTAGAAAGCTTTAAAAGACAATTATGTTACATTTATAAAATATACTGCACTGAGGGGTACTGTGATTAGCTGCACAACACACACTTTTTGCGATTAATTTAGTTTAATGAAACATTTCATGTCCCCCATACTTTCAATTCAATAAACAAAACAACGCGTAAACTATCTACATCAAATCGCGGTAACTTAATTAATTAATGATTAATGTTTTAGATTACATTTTAAAACTAACATTCTTATTTATTTTAATGAACGAACTAATTAATTTTTACGGTGCAATGAATGAAGAATGGTTGTACTCGTAACGACCTACCTCTATGAATTTTTCAGATTTTTCAGATCAAAGATGGCTAATCGCGAGGGGGACACACATTTTTTGCAAATGTTCCGTGCCCTCACCCCATGAAACTGGTTTCAGTACCTGTTTTGAAAAACTCTCATTAAGACCTTCCTTTTGACACCCCACACTATCTTCGGTGAAAATTATGTTTGACGTTGTTCCGATATGGGAAGACGCACCCTTAAAAACCATTGAAACATTTTTTGATGCCCAAATTTTCAAGAGGTCATCGCTTTTGATATACTTACTAAGTATGATGACTTTAACTGTTACAGCTTTGGAGAAAAACTGCTGTGAGTAATAGATGGACGGACAGACAAAACCGATTTCAATTGGGTTTTGTAAGTAGGATAAAAGCCTAACAAATCCGCTACATTTTCGATTTTGATGTAACTTTCTTGGTATATTTGTTTACATACTATTCTATTGCGTTTATTTTTTGTTTTTAAGTTGCGTAGTTGACCAGATAAAAATTCTATTGATAAATTGGCCTGGGCTAAGGTTTTTTCAATTACGTCTATCAAGTTAATGGTAAGGACAAAATTGGCGGAAATTTTTCTGCGTTTGCGAAATCAGTTCGGCAGTGAGTGCTTGAGTAGGGCTGCTGTGTTTAAATGGGCCAAAGCATTCAAGGATGGTCGCGAAACTGTCGAGAATGAACCGCATGATCGTCAACCGCGAACTAGCATCACCCCCGACAACATTTGGGCCGTAGGATGAATGTTCGAGACATTTCGGCTCAACTCGGCATCAGTATTGGTAATGAAGCGGCTATCATCAACAAACACCTTCAATATCGCAAAATAACGCTCGAAACGGAGAAGCATTCCAGCACGAAGTGCGCTTCTTCTCCAGGACAACGCGCGGCTTCATACCGCGTGTTTCACGCTCGATATAATATCCAAATTGGGGTCGGAGGTACTGGAACCGGATTTATCACCCTGTCACTACCACATGTTTGGACTACTGAAAGAAGCCCTCGGAGGTCAAAGATTCAACATCGACGACGAGGTAGAGGAGTTCGTGTGAAGATGGCTGTCCGAGTTCCGCAAGCAACTCTTCGATACCGGCATCAAAAAGCTTCCGGAAAGGTGGACAAAATCCGTAACTTGTAAGGGGCAGTACCTAAAAAAACTGTAACTTTTTTCGATAGTAAATAATTGTGTCAGAGCATTTGTCTGGATCATATTTGAACCACCGTCGTATATAAACATGGTGTATGTTAAAATATTGATTCCAGAATTCACAAATTAAAGTTCAAGAGCTATATAAAAAGCAAAGCAGTTCGTAGAAAGTCCCGTATTTTAATGATGCTAATATGTATCAAATAAAAATATTTCTACCGTTTAACCTCAAAATCCGACCAAAATGTTCAAACATCTCTAATAGAACAAATCGATCTGGAAGGTCTGAAGACTAAAATATGGATAAATATTGCTTTTTGGCAAGTTGCATCGAAAGTTTTATAGTTTTCTCTGTCCCGTTGATTTTGCGTATAATATTTCTATTTCAAGTGACTTCAGGCTTCTTTGTTTATTTATTTATGCTTAAGTAAAGTAGGCAGAAATGATATTTTGATAAATATACTATTTATCTAAGTTGAATGCATTGCATTGAATTCTATAAGATTCAGGCGAAATGAATTTATAATGTACTCACATCTGTTTCATAATTATATGGTATAGCAGCTACGTGTAGAGGCGTGGACTTTGACTCGTTCTTTGCATTTATTTCCGACCCACATTGTATCAATACTTTTACAACATCTGCATTGGGAAACACAATCTAAAATTGTAAAAACATTTCATTACAATTTCTTCAAGGCTACAAATATATTTCCGCATACCCTTGAATTATTGTCGTCAGTGAAATATCCACTTTTAATAACATTAAGCCTAGAAACACAGAGATGAAGTAGCGTATCATTTGTACAGGCGCTACGAATATTTGCACGAACTATTCCTTGAACAGATGAGAAGACTAATTGTTTTTCTTGGACGGTTTTAGCAGTTTTCAGCAAAAGATAAATCAAATGCGTAACACATTTCAAAACACGATCGAAATTCTCTTGTTGCTTTCTATATACCGGACGTATTTGCAACAACTCTTGAGCTTCCGATATATTATTTGTAAGTAAATTAAATACAGCCAAAACATCTTCAAAAAGCGGCACATTATAATCACCAAAATCGCTTTCATTATATCTATCTGATAAATCCAACATAAGTCGTACAATTGCTTGTGCAGTAAAACATGTGTCTGAATACAAAATTGAATGCCGACTGACGCGGATTTGTAACGCAAGACGCCACAAGTCAATGCAACGTTGAAATCGTAATGAGTCAGCGTAAGACGCTCCTCTAATAAGTTTTAATATTAATTTATGCTAGCGTCTTTAAAAAAAATGATCCTACCTAAACATTAAGCGAAACAGCATATCTTTGTGATGAATACCTAGAACACGTTCACATATAAGCAGGCTTTGTATTCTCATTGCATCAACGTCTGTGGCGATATTGTCTAATTCCTCCATTGTTCTGAATTCAACAGCGCTCCCGTAAGCAGGTCGAGGTGGTACTTGCGGTCGTTTTTCTGAAAAGATAATTCTTAGTTTTGAAGAAAAAGCAAACGAACGGATTGAAAGGCGTACCTATATAACTATTTTCCCTGAGCCTAATATGGTGAGCCAAACGCCAGTGAAGTATTGCAACTCTTGTTTCGTTATGTTCGTCGAGAAATGTGGAACCTGTCATTGAGGATAGTTTAGTACATTCCAATGAATTTTTCCCGATTTGCTTACCTATTAATTCATGAGCATCGGCCAGCCTATCTGCTGGGTAATTTATCTGAGTTTTTAAGTAATCAAAAATCATATGCGCGCCTTTCAAACAAGCCGTTTGCAAAGCATCGTCCCCATATCTGCTCTTTGCAAATGGGTCAGCCCCATTTTCTAAGAGCAATTTGGTTGTCTCGATTCTAGTAGAATAAGTATAATGCATTATTATGTTCCATGAAAGGGGGTCAAAGCTATTACCTATGTTCCTGTATTGCATAATGAAGCGCAGTTTTATCTTGAATATCCTTTGCGTTCACATCGGCACCTTTACTTATCAAATACATACAAAGCTGAACCGATTGTACAGAATTGATAAGACAAGTGCCACCATTAACATTAGGTTTACTTATGTCGGCTCCATTCTCAACTAAGAATTGCACTGCACAAAACATTCTGGATAATGAAAACTTGTGATCGAAAATTGCAGACACTTACCAATATCCATATGCGTCATGAAACATGCACTTCTAACAGGAGTCGAGCCTGAGTCTGAGGGAGCATTTATATCACATCCTATACGAATTAAGTATTTGACTACAGAAAGCTTTCCTGAAACAGCTGCGCACCATAACGGCGTAACAAAATGAAATGATCGATCTTCCGGCACTTCATACAATCCTCTCTGTTCTACATCAGCTTCACAAACCGTAACGAGATATTCAGCAATTTCCACACATCCACGTTTGCAGACAATGAATAGCGGCGCACACCCGTTCCGTATTTTACGTACAACTTCACGTCTTATCTCACGAGGCAAACTATAATGAAAAAAAAAGATTTTAAATTAATTTATGGATAAATTAGTTTTAAATAAGAGGAGAAATGTGGAGTTGATTTTGGGGGTAAAAGCGTATAAAACCCACATAAATTTTGGATCAGGACAAGGAGACATTTGTTATGAACATGTTGAATAAGCAGGAGTGTACTCTTGCTAGAATTTTTTATCTGACCTTTAAAATGAAGGAACTCAACAAATTGGTTGTTTTAATAACATGTAAAATAAATGCTTGTGTTGAAGAAAAAACATATTTACTTATTATTTCATTTAACTCTTTCAGTTCTACGTAACATACGACCGTCACCTAAACTTTACAGAGGTATAGAGGGAAACGAGTGAGTTAATGAGCTAGCAAAGTGTCACTAGCCGCGGTGAAAAGGGAGTTAGATCAAAGCTTTTGGAATGAGACCTAGACGACATGAACTAGCAGAAGTACTGAATGTTAATCCTAACAATACCTGGTTCGTGCTCCGTTGACGATAATGAGATTTGCTTAGAGCAATGCCTTTGAGCGATGGGTCTGAGGCGAATAATCGCAGCGAAGCTAGACGGGGACCAATTGCGAATTCGATACAATCATGAGCTGTATGAAATTTTTGATGAGCCAAAGGTCTCAACGATTGTAAGACAGAGGCAGCTGCAATGGGCTGACCAGATGAATCGTATTAACGAACAACGTATACCCAAAAAGGTATTCGCTCGAAGAATTGAAGGGCGGAGACCAGTGGAGAAACCGAGGAAACGCTGGTCTGACTCCAGGATCCAGGATAGTAACCATATGTTTAAGCTTAATGCATAAAATAATTTTTAAGCTCAATTAATAAAATGTTCCGAGGAACAGCGTTCAAGGCTTTGCGAAAATCGATGTAGCTAGCGTCCATTTGTGCATAAGAATGCAGAGTTTGAGCGATAGATCAGAGAACTCAAGTAGACTAGTGGTTGTCGATCTGCGCAGATGAAAACCATGTTTCTGACTATAGAAGATCGGCGCTAGCAATGGGACTTTTTTCGAGTTTAAAGCTTGCTCAAATATTTTGGGAAAAATGAGAGTACACATGGAAATAATTCATCTTGAGAATGGGGGTAATATAGCAATTTTCACATTCAGAAAATATTCCTGAAAAAAAAACTGGACAAGCGACAAATTTAGATCGAGATAGCAAATCAAGGCTAATCACCCGATTAGCAGAAGCGCTGAAATTTAAATTTTAGAGGGCTGTGCAGAAGGAGAACAAACCAAATGAATTGCTTCGAGAAAAGAATTGGCCAGGTAGAAGAATCAATGTACCAAGTGGAAGCATTAGAGAAGAAGAATGGTATCCATGAATATCACCTGAAGCGGATGTATAGGTCGCAGCTATGAAACCGAATGCAGAAGTCAGGTGAAGCTTCGCTACGGTTTCTCCAGGAGATCGAAAGACTGGAACTGCTTGCGTACTCTGTTTACGACCCGGAATATCGCGACGATACAGCGACAGAAGCCTTCATTAACGCCTCACAAGATTGGGGGACTACACCAAGCTGTCCAATTTGCTGTAATCCGCTCGATGAAGGACGCGTTGGCATATGGTTTAAATTGTAAAGCAGCAAAAAGTGCCATTCTAACAAAGCTTGGGTTCACTAGATAGTGACAGCGAAATGTTGATATGAGCGCGGGAAAACAAACAGAGAGTTGCGGAGACATAAATCGAGATATGCCATTAAATGGTGCACCTATATGTTGGAATTGTAGTGAGGGAGGGCATCTGTAACGAGATTGCAGATAACGGATGAAATCGAGTTATTTTCCAGCGTGTACCGGTAGAAGGAGATTCATACTAAGTCCAGAGCCCAGAAGTAAGCCTCATCAAACTGAAGGGGGTGGGAAACATGTAAGAGCCAACGTCGTAGTGCAGAGGTTGGTTAGGAGGATCCACGTCCCAATGGTTTTATGGTGTCAGCCTTGCTTTGATCCTTCCCATGCTAGGGAACTCCCTTTTGATGGCCTCTTCTACCTCGACCAGATCTGTGGCGCAGGAAATGTCTCTTATTTCGATCGTTGCTAACAGCTCTAGCGAAACTATAGTTGATCTCTTGCCCAGCACTTTCTTTACTGCGTCGTAGAATGCTTCCTTTTTGTCGGCCTCTGCTATGAATTCGACCAGTATGTGGCCCGACCGCGTTGGTCGTACTGCTTTAATGGCAGTGTTGGTGTCTTCGGGCCTTACGTTTCCTCTGATGTTCCGCAGCACCTCCGCATAGGATCGGCCATCTTGGGGTTTTACGAGCAGTGCCTGCTGCCGGGTTCTTCGTCGGGGCTTCTGTCTCTCCTGTTTTGCATCAGCTCTTTTTTCTTGTTTATTGAAGCAGTTTCTTTGAGGCTTCCTTCACTCCTTTTGTAAGCACTATCTGGAACCCGTGATCTGGTGCTCCACGCCCATCAAGTGCCTCTTCCTTCCTTTTTTTTTCTCGATCTCCTTCGATTGGGCTAGACGCCATTCTTTTATTTATTTTAGATGGTGAAGCTATCTGCACGTGGCCTTTAGATTTCGCCCCCAAGCGCTTCTTTAGCCTTCTGCTCTTCTTCGGCCTTCTGGTCCTCTTCGGCCTTTAACCAGCTCCTCCGATAATGCCCTATGCAGTCTAGGAACTCCTCTAGTTCAAGGAGCCCAATCTTTACTGCTCTGTTGATTTTTGGAGAGTCGCATGCAGAGTGTATTCTTTTTAGAACATCTCCCGCTTTTCGGAATAGCCTTTCTTCTTCGTGTCGCTGGGCGGCAATTGTACTTTAGATATTGTTTTGATTAAAATTTTTAATTATTAATGTTTAAATTTATAGCGCCATTTGGGCCATTGAGTTTTAGTATTTTTATGGTTTGGCATTTGCTTTATATTCTTTGAAAATTTATAAGGATTATTATCAAATAAAGCGCTTTTGACGGTGACGATGCGAATGACCACGTCGAGTGCGAAGTGAAGCTAGCACACACGGTATAAAATCGAAATGGTTGGATACTGAACTAAAGGGTCTTTCATCTTTATACTTTAAATGAATGACTTAGGTAAACAGTAAGCAATCGGCTTTGATTTGAATAAGTTGGCCTCTCTCAAGATAAAGATAAAATATCCCTCAGATAATTTTTATTTAAACAATTTTGTTAGTAAATAAACCGAAAAATCGGTTATTCCTAAACTAATAGACACATGAAATATACATTTAATTTTGAAAAGAATTTTTTAATTTAAATAATCTGCTAAGAAGAAAGCGGAAAACCCGGTTTTCTCCAAAAACCAAAATAGGATGAAAACAACAGGATAACCGCTTTTTTACCAAAACCACCTTCACTACTCCACGGTCATGCTACTCTATGTATTAGCGTATACTGCCATTAAAATTATGGCAAGATCAATTCAAGATGCCAAGGAAACTTTATAGGCTTAGAGTCAGAAGCGAAAAAATCGACTTCTCGATTAATGAAACTAAAACTCGGTAGTGTCCGGAGTTTCAACGCAGAATATTGATCGCAAGGAGGAGTACCGACTACAACTTTGATGATTGCTAATCTTTCAAATCAATTAATTGGAACAAATTTAACACTCATGTATGCAAATATAAGAAGCTGAAGACAAAAGCTAAATGATATTCAGATTTATCTGGAACAAAATCCTGACATAGATTTAATTATTCGATTTTACAATATTGAAGGATATAATGCGGTATTCTCCTGCAGACCTGGAGGAGGTGGAGGTACAGCAATGTACGAAAAAAATACAATCAATTTCATTACCAAGAGAGTAACGCCTGATAAATATAACGTTATAATAATTGAATTACGCCATGCAGGTAAAAAAATAAAATTAGGGACGTACTACAACCCCAATCGTATGAATGCGCAGGCTTTGTACAGTATTAGATACATTATTCTGTACTGAAACAAATTAATTACAGTAGCGGACACAAACATTGATGTACTAATGAAATCACCAGAATCAAGGATTTATAAGGATACGCTAGAAACGAATGGAGTGATAATCATAAATAACAACAAAATTACTCGCCCAGTTTCAAATACCTGCCTGGCTCATATAATAACAAATGATCTCAAAGTGGCTGGAAACATGACATACATATTTGAGGACTGGCCGGAGCTGGATCACCATGTGTTAAAAATAGCTATTCAAGACCAAACCCTGAACAAACAGAAGCCGACCTACAAAACGTTCAGATATCGAGACAAGGAGCTCTTTAAATCAAATATACGGGAATTACTGCAGAAATGGAAACCAAATAGTATTATTGAACTCAAAAATATCATCATAGCTGCTAAGCAAAGCTCTAATAGAATTGAGAAAAAAATCAGGTGTCGACAACAGATTTGGATAACGAAAAAAGTAATTGATGCAAGTATTAAAAAAAAAGGAAGGCATACATGGACTACAAGGAAGAACAATAGAAACCAGGCTTTCAAGTTTGTATATATGCAAGCGAAAAAAGAATCGAAACTACTGGTGAAAGAGGCTAAATTCTCATATTTCTCAAGAAAATTGGAAAAAGCGGTTGACAACTCTCATGAAATATGGAAAATAATAAAGGAGGTAAAGGATAACTCTTCATTCCGGGTTATATCACAAAAATTTCAACTGAATCCTGATGGTCGCTCTAATACATCGTGTCCACGTGACGCGGCGAACTCATTAAATAAATTTTTTTCAACAATTAGTGGAAGAATCACTAAGGAAATCGTTGTTAGTTCAGAAAGCAATTTAAATACTACAAATATCTCAATAAATTCCATCCTTCACATTCATCAAACAAATAAAAGGGAAGTCTTAAATGTAATCAATGGATTGAAAAAGAATACGACGCCAGGCATCAATAGCATCACGATGAATGAGATTAGTAAAATCAAGGAGGACGTAGCCGAGCTTATGGCGAATTTAATAAACGTGCATAATAAGAATGGGTCATTTCCGAAAGAAGAAAAACTTGCAAAAATAATTCCAATATTTAAGGGTGGTGATCATCTTGACCCGAATAACTATCGCCCGATTGCGCTGCTGACGCGATTCAGTACGATGTTTGAAAAATACTAAACAATCGATTGACATCATTCTTAGTTGAAAACTCTATCGTAAGCCAACATCAGTTTGGTTTTCAAAAGAACAAGAGTACTTTAGATGCCCTACATTCTGTCACATGTTTCATCAATTTAGGACTTGACAGAGGTGATTATGTCATCGAAATTTTTGTGGATTTGAAAAAAAGCATTTGATACAGTTGATCATGACCTCTTGCTTCGTAAACTTGAATCGAATGGTATTCAGGGTAGTATTAAGCAGTTGTTTAAGAGTTACTTGGAGGGAAGATCGCAGAGAACTTTAATCAACAATGTTCTGAGCGATCGAGCACCTACGAAGGCAGGAGCTCCCCAAGGCTCAATACTTGGCCCAATATTGTTCCTGCTATACACGAATAATCTAAATACATGTGGGCTGACGGGATATCACACATCATATGCTGATGACACTGTTCTACTTTATTCAGGACGAGACGAAATTATAAATTGGTGTTATGTCCATCGTTTTCTAATGTGTAGAATATAAAATGAAAAGATTTGTTTTTGTTTCTTTAAACATTAGTTTATTAATTTTAATTTTTGTAAAACATTTTCGATCACTGTTTGTGATCTTCTTCAGTACAATGAACTAGTACATTCTGAAAACATGATTGTATACTAACAAACTTAAACTTAATTATCCTTGCTTTTAATTAAAGGCTGGTACGAGTAAGATTTCACGAGCATCTTCGTGAAACCTTACTGGTACCAGCCTTTTTGTCTGCCCTATGTAAACTTTAGGGCAATCGTTGCAGCTAACTCTGTAGAAACCACTCCTTTCTTCCATAGTTCTAGGATTCTTTCCCATTTTTAAATGCGTTTGAATCGTATGCTGGCGATTTGCTTTCACTATTTGTATCTGGTGTTTCTTGAGTGCTTTTTTGATTTCCTTCAGATATTTCGTGTTATTTACACTGATTCGCCTGCACTCTGCATTTTACTTGCACAATGTTGTTTGCTTGCGTATTTGTAGCTTATTCTTCTTTTTCCGGATTATGTTTTCGATTGTGTTGCTATCGAACCCATTTATTTTTGCTGTGTCAATAATCCATTGTTTTTTCTCGAGTATAGCGTTCGTCGTTTAGCGATGTTGTCAACAGCCGGTGTATCATCGAGTGGTACGTCGCAATTTTGTGCGCGTATGAGTGAAACGAGTCGCTGGTTATTGTACGCCGAGTGTAGCTTTGTTTCCGATAAATGTTCTAGATCCATGGAAGAAAGGAGTGGTATCTACAGAGTTAGCTGCAACGATTGCCCTAAAGTTTACATAGGGCAGATAAAAAGGCTGCCACCAGTAAGATTTCACGAGCATCTTCGAGAAGCGACCATAGCATAGTCATAGCGTTACCATAGCATAGTAACGCAACGCTAATGGTTAGCGGTATTGCAGACGTTTTGCCCACTTCTCCAGCCGTCTTCGTCTATCACTACAAGAAGTATGGCGCAGAGATCTTCATCTCATCGGGGAGCCATTCCAAAAATTTCGAAATGCGGCATGTTCCTGAGGATTTGCCATCCCTCCAAGTTGTAGCGCCATCGAAACAAATCTTCATATCAAGGCTTGCGTATAGCACATCCACCGAAGATATTTTGGATTATGTAAATAAGAAATTTGGCTCATCTCTGAGAATAATTAGCTGCCAGAAGCTGACGAAGGACAACTTGATCAACAGAGTTACAGCCTCTTACAAACTGACTGTTCCGGCATAGTGTGACTACATCTTGAACCCTGATTGCTGGCCGCCTGGAGTGCTAGTTAAATCTTTCATAACATCAAGGAAAAAAAATTTTCGTTCGCCACCGAGCTCTCTACCAAAGCTGTAACATCCGTTCTTCCTAATAGCTTTCAGAATAGCACTCTTAATAGTCAATTTTCTAATAGTAAATTTTCTATTTATTATCAAAATGTTCGGGGTTTAAGATTCAAGCTGATGGATCTAGCTTTATCCTATTCTCTCTCTAACGATGATATAATCTGTATTTCTGAATCCTGGTTGACTGATAATATATTTGGCTCTGAAATTTTTCCTAATCACACAATTGTTAGGCGTGATCGTGATAGGTCTATCTCCAACAAGTTAGACGGAGGAGGTGTCCTAGTCGCCTACAAATTTACTTTTCACTGCTCCTGTAGAATGTGTGGGGGCAAAAATAGTCATTTCGTCTTTCCTTTCTCTTCTTGTCTTTTGTACTTATATACTTTGTAAGTCTTCTTTTTCGGTCTACAATACTTTCTTCACTGAAATATCTAGTATTTTCTTATCGCGCTTTTCAACTTGTCACCTTATTTTATGTGGAGATTTTAACCTTCCTAAACTCTCATAGAATGACAATCAGGTTGATTCTGACTCATCTCAAATTTAGTCTTTAATTTGTTCTTTTATGTCCATGTGTTCCCTGGCTCAATTTAATAATTTTCTTAACGTTAATAATCATATTCTTGACTTATTCTTTTGTAGTATGGAGCAATCGTTGTTATGCTCACCTCCAGTTCTTTTTCGTTATCTCTCTCCTGATTCCCATCATCCCCCCTTACGCTTTGAAATTTCCTATACTGCTTCTGTCCGTTATCAACGGAAAGAGCGTCAGCGCTATAACTTTTATAAAACTAATTATGAGCAACTTTCAGAAACAATTCGCTCTGTTGATTGGTCTTCCTTCTTTCGCGGTCTTGACTCGGATACTTGCTGTAACAATTTCTATGATTTCTTAAACGCTGCTATTTCTGTCAGTATAAGAAACTCTTCTGACTGTCCCTGGTTAACTCTCGATGTGAGGCGAGCCTTGCAAGCTAAAGATCGAACTCGTCTTTGTTTTTCACGTGACAGACCTCCTGAGTCACGTACAGCTTTTTGTCATATGAGCTCGGTAGCTAAGAAAAAGATGCAGATCGCTAAAACTTCTTATTTTCATAGCATTGAATGCTCTTTAAACTCAAATCATTCAAAACCTTTTTGGAAATATATACGCTCTCTTAAATCCTCTTCCAGTTTCCCATCCTAGCTTCATTTGAACGGCTGCTTAGCAACTTCACCACTCGAGATTAGTGAACTTTTTAGAACTCAGTTGTCGATGTTCATATTTCTGAAATTACTTCTAAAGCCTCTCGCATTTTTGGCATGCTCTTAAGAAATTCGTATATTTTTTCCGATCCTTTATGGTGTGTTAAATTATATTCGAGTTTGGTTCGTCCCATTCTTGAGTACTGTCGCCAGTTTGATCGCCTCATTTGAAGTGTTTGAAGTTCACGCTAGAGATTTACCAGGATCGTCTTCTTGAAATTCCAGATTCCCTACATTTTTTACGAATCACGCTTAGCTATCCTCAATATTTCTTCGCTGGAAATGCGTCGACTCTACTTTGATGAATTTTCCTTTACAGGCTTTGCCGTGGTCTGCTCGATACTCGCCTTGTCAACCAGGTTCCTATGAGGCGCGTTATGCGTTCTACAAGAATATCTTTGATGTTCCATTTGCACATAGTTTGGAGTTTTTCACTCACCCATGCTCAGATTACCTCGTGACCACGATGACCATCTGCTTGGACCCTTCCCCCTTTCGTATTTAGTTTATAAAAGATTTGTCAACTATCTTCTTTTCAGCTCTCAGTAATTTTTCTTATTTATTTTCTCCTAGTTTTTGCATTTTTTATCTTTCTTTTTGCATGCTGTGCTATTATTTAATTCATTTTGCTGTACTATTATTTTATCTATTTTGTTATTGGAATTTTTTTCTGTTGAATAGAAATAAATAAACTATTAAATTTTGTCGGATGCTTCAACGAACTAGCTAACCAAAAATATAAAAAAATTATTATTTCCCTTTTTTATTCGTTGTAACTATTTATTTGCCCATACGCCGACGTTTCGAAGCACACACTTGCTTCTTCATCAGTGGTACAATAACTAAACTTACATTTTGCTTAAAGCTACTTATATACCTACTACTTTTACAATTTTACCCCTTACCCTAATTACTTCCTTAATTGGTTATTACGGCTAATTACTCTCATAAGGGGTGAGAAATTATTACCTAGATCGGTGTTTAATAGTATCTCCTGTGGTTGTCTTGCTATCACCAGGCTTTCGTAGGCGTCCAATTTGTATGCCGATTTGAGTTCTTTGATTAACTCAAGATTCTCGTCGCTCATGCTGTGCTTCTGCTCTACAATATGTCTTGCTACCGATGATTTAATTGTACTGCTGCTTTTCTTGTGCCTGACTGCCGCTTCCGCCTCCTTAATATGCTCTTTAAATCTTGTTTTGATTAATCGTTTTGTCTGGCCGATATAAACGTGTGAGCACTGAGTACAGCTTACCCGGTAAATTCCGCTGACTTCCTCTTTGGTTTTCTTGTCCTTAGCTGATCCTAACATCGTCTTCAGTTGATGGTTTCTGCTGTGTGTGACGACCTGAATATCATGCGCTTTAAATAATTTCTTAACTTTCTCCGTTAAGCTAGAGTATGGTACCGAGATTCTACGGATTTGTTCAAGCTGTTCATTTTGTGTGTACAACGTTGTTAGTTCGTCCTGCCTTTGCCGCTTCATTTTTTTGCGAATTAATTGATCCACTATTACGGCTGGGAATCCATTTATTTTTGCTGTCTTAACAATGTAGTCACGTTCTTTTTTGAACTCTTCACTACTCAACGGTATTTTTATCAACCTATGTACCATCGAATGATAGGCTGCCATTCTATGATGATATGCGTGGTTAGAATCAGTGGTGATCGTGCGCTGCGTGCTTGAAGGTTTCCTCTGAAGGTAAAGTAATTCTCTCTCATACATAATGCTGCTAATTTTATATATTGCCTAGTTGTTTTTTTGGATACATGATCTGCATTGCCATTTTGTAACCAATCTTCGAAAAAACAAAGTGCCTCTTTGACAGGGATACTTGGAAATAGTGCCTTGACATCAAAGGAAACCAACATCTCGTCTTCTTGGATGTCTAGACCTTTGATTTTTTCAATGTTGCCGATTTCAGCAACCAACCATTTCGCAATGTTATACGTTGGGGAATTCGTGTCCGCTATAATTTCCCTCATCTCGTTTCCATTTTTGTGGATTTTAGGTTGGCATCTAATACGTGGCAGCGAGGGATTAGGCATCCAAGAAGACGAGATGTTGGTTTCCTTTGATGTCAAGGCACTATTTCCGAGTATCCCTGTCAAAGAGGCACTATGTTTTTTCGAAGATTGGTTACAAGATGGCAATGCAGATCATGTATCCAAAAAAACAACTAGGCAATATATAAAATTAGCAGCATTATGTATGAGAGAGAATTACTTTACCTTCAGAGGAAACCTTCAAGCACGCAGCGCACGATCACCACTGATTCTAACCACGCATATCAGCATAGAATGGCAGCCTATCATTCGATGGTACATAGGTTGATAAAAATACCGTTGAGTAGTGAAGAGTTCAAAAAAGAACGTGACTACATTGTTAAGACAGCAAAAATAAATGGATTCCCAGCCGTAATAGTGGATCAATTAATTCGCAAAAAAATGAAGCGGCAAAGGCAGGACGAACTAACAACGTTGTACACACAAAATGAACAGCTTGAACAAATCCGTAGAATCTCGGTACCATACTCTAGCTTAACGGAGAAAGTTAAGAAATTATTTAAAGCGCATGATATTCAGGTCGTCACACACAGCAGAAACCATCAACTGAAGACGATGTTAGGATCAGCTAAGGAAATGAAAACCAAAGAGGAAGTCAGCGGAATTTACCGGGTAAGCTGTACTCAGTGCTCACACGTTTATATCGGCCAGACAAAGCGATTAATCAAAACAAGATTTAAAGAGCATATTAAGGAGGCGGAAGCGGCAGTCAGGCACAAGAAAAGCAGCAGTACAATTAAATCATCGGTAGCAAGACATATTGTAGAGCAGAAGCACAGCATGAGCGACGAGAATCTTGAGTTAATCAAAGAACTCAAATCGGCATACAAATTGGACGCCTACGAAAGCCTGGTGATAGCAAGACAACCACAGGAGATACTATTAAACACCGATCTAGGTAATAATTTCTCACCCCTTATGAGAGTAATTAGCCGTAATAACCAATTAAGGAAGTAATTAGGGTAAGGGGTAAAATTGTAAAAGTAGTAGGTATATAAGTAGCTTTAAGCAAAATGTAAGTTTAGTTATTGTACCACTGATGAAGAAGCAAGTGTGTGCTTCGAAACGTCGGCGTATGGGCAAATAAATAGTTACAACGAATAAAAAAGGGAAATAATATTTTTTTTATATTTTTGGAGAAATAAATAAATAAATAGCAGCGAAGCAACCAGGTACTCAAATCAAGTCGTCAATCACAAAACATATAATCACCGAAAGTCATAAAATAGATATTAATAGCCTGAAGATAATAAAAAGTGTAGATTGCCACAATGAACTTGATGTCCTCAAGTCAATATATATATGGCAGGTACCTGCAGGGATTAGGATCAATACGGATGAAGGCAATAGCGATTCAAAACTGCTGAGGGTAATTAAAGGCAAGGATAATTAAATTTAAGTTTGTTAGTATATAAGCATGTTTTCAGAATGTACTAGTTCATTGCACTGAAGATCACAAATAGTGGTCGAAAATGTTTTTCAAAAATTAAAATTAATAATCTAATGTTTAAAGAACCAAAACTGCCATTGAGAAAACTATCAACGAGGATCTAAGAAATTTCCATCAGTGGTTAATCGAAAGCAAACTAGTATTGAACACTACCAAGACAAAATATATTGTTTTTAAGCAAAAGAACGAAGGAGACAGATGCTGAACTAAATATTAACGGCGAAAAATAGCAAAGAGTGCTAGAAGTGAAATATCTTGGTCTTATCATAGACCATCGTATGACCTGGTTGCCACACATTAATAGCTTAAGGAGGCAATTAGCCCCAATAATAGGCTTGTTAAAAAGATATGAGCCTTTTCCAATGCACATCAAGAACTTGTTCTAAAATCATTAACCTTTAGTCAAATCATTATTATGGAGAAAACTTAGTTTATCTACAAAAATTTAAAAACTGATGGATCGGAACGAACACCATTAATCAAGGTATCACAGATCAACCCATATAATGCGAGGAATGCAGATCAATTCGTAATACCTTTTGCCAGAACGGATCGTCTAAAGAACGATGCAACGAATGATATATAACAATCTACCAGAAATGGTTAAGAAAGCAAACTCACTTTTGGTATTTAAGAAAAGACTAAGGGAGCATTTAATAAGTACTCATTGAAGCGTGGACCTGTAGTTCTGCTTTTATGAGCTCAGTACCTTAGGGCATTTTTGACCCTATCGGCGAGATACTGAAGAGACAGTTACTCAAGAGTTTTTTTTTGAATGCGTCGTATTATATTGAATTTTTTTTATCTCTGAGAGCTGATCATGATTTTGGACTAGATGTTCATGAAAAGGATTAGTTCACATTATTTTGTGTGCCCCCTTATACCGATGTATTAAATATTGTTTGGGTGGCACAAAGGACGAAGCGACGTAATGTGAATGCAGATCACACGAGCGTTGTGCGACGAAGAAAGAGTGATGGAGAGAGTAGTAGGGAATGGAGGTATTAAAAAAAAAAATGTATGACACATACAAGGAAAGACAGACTAACCCGATAATATTTCACCATAGAGACTGCAACCTAGTAAACAAATCTGTGATAAGACCTGTGCTATGCTATTGGTGTGAAACATGGACCCTAACCCAAGCATCCGCAACCATATGGAACGCCTTCGAGATACGAGTCCATAGGCGAATAATCGGAGCGAAGCTAGATTGGGACCAATGGCGAATTCGCTACAACCATGAGCTGTATGAAATTTTTGAAGAGCCGGAGTCTCCACGATTGTGAGACTGCGGAAGCTGCAATGGGCTGGTCACGTGAAACGCATGGACGAACAGCGAATATCTAAAAATGCATTCGTTGACAGAACTGAAGACCGGTTGCCAGTAGGGAAACCGACAGTGCATCACTGGTCAGATTTCGAAATTGCAGGACGCGGTCGTGGGACTGAGACAGTTGGAGTTTTTCCAGGAAATGAATGCCCGAGAGGGACTGTAGTGCTACGAAGAAGACTGCAACCTTGAAACTGCTTCCTGTCGTTGCGATCTCATTTTGATAGAGGTATAGAAAAATTAGACTTAGTGTATAATAAATGCAGGAAATGAAAGATACTCCTTATTCTAAGGACTGCAGGTGTGGACAGCAAAGATGAAACCTGTACTGGTATATAGATCGAAGCCGAGACTCTAATGTATGTTTCTGAAACACCCAGGATGTACTCGAACGCAAACTGACTAGGAGAATATATGGACCAGTAAAGCACGCAACAGTTGTTAGATAAAACCTAGTAGGTACATTAAGAAAACGCTAGCCCGACTAAGTAAACATATGGCGGATTCGGTTGTTCGTTTTGAATTTTTATTTATTAATTTAGACCCAGTTAATACGTTTTATAATTTAAGAATGCGTTCAGGTTGAAAGAAGAGTTCCATTGATTTCAGTTGCTTTCACCAATTCAATCAATATCAAATTTATTATAAATCTGCAAAAAAAAAATACATATTTGGTGTAGGCTTGCAGCTATTATTTTGTGTTTTAATTATTTGCCGATTGTATTCTTTCGGCTTCTAGTATTTAAACAGAAACACAACATTCTGATAAGGTCTCCCACTTTTTTTTACACAAAAACGATTACACATTAAAAAATAGTCAACAATGCATTATCAAATATTTTTAAACATATTTGTTTTTTTTACGATGACATTGAATTCGATCTACAAATCTTGCACTTTCTTTATCTCTTAACTTCAGCCAATCATTGTTTCTTTGATAGAATACATTGATTATTCATTTGCGACCTTTTTGAATGACGTTTACTAGATGAAGGTTTTCTAACTCTTGGGCCGCGTTCTGCCTCCGAACAGTGCATCAACCTGAAAGTTGTTTTTATGCACTAGTCTAGTAGTCTCCAGACTTGCAGTTCCGATCTCAAGGTGGCCATCACGGAAGTAAATCAAGAGCACTGTATCATTTATTTTCTGAATTCATAATTGTCGTGGGCAAAAACCTCCTTACACAAATCATTTCACATTTCGCAATGATTGAGAGTAATTCAAGTGACCATCGCGATTACAAAATTCACTTGAACCGAAAAAGAAAGATCGCAAACTTGCGTCACATTCAATTCGTTCTTAGGCAACGCGATTTCGCGTGTAGCCCAATTGCCACGAAATGCCTTTACGATGTTTGTTTACTTAATCCCAACATTTTCCCAAACACGACCGAGCCACAGGAATTTCTCATTGACTTAATCCGCAGAGAAAATATTTTGCACGAGTACTACGGACGTAAGGCGCGTTTGAGTCACCCACCACGACCGAGTTTGAACGGTGCACATCAGGCCATTTTATTATCACATCACGGTTCACTAATAATTTCGATTTTCATGTCCGATTGAGCAGATAAAACTTTTCGGTCTAGGAACCAGTTGCGGTATTATGGGGTTTGACGCGACTGCAGCCTCTATTGATACAAAAGTAGATTTCTCCCATTTGCATATGGAGTTGACTGCACTTTTCCCAAACGCTGTCTAGCGCAGCTCGCCCAATGCTAAATACAAATGTGGGTTTTTTCTTACCTTTCCAATTCACATTGCAGATTTTTCGACAGAAAGGATCCCTCAACGCATCTTTTGCACTCCTCGATCAAATCGTAGTTGAGGTTCTTGATTTTGCAAAGCAGCAATGGGTTATTGTATGAGCTGTATCTGGTCATCGAATTACACATTTTTACAAGTTCTTTTGAATTTTCGCTTTTCACCGGCAAGATTTTCCCAAGAGCACAACATTTAATTTCGATCTGAAAACAAAACTACGCGCCGCTACAAAATTAATTATTCGTACATTGAAAAAAGCAAAGACGAAATGAAACTTTTGATGGAATTGTTTCCCATTTGAGCAAAATGTCAAAATATGAATTTGTTGTAGTTGTTGTTATTGTTGCTGTCCAGCATTTTTTCCTATTTTAAAACACACAGGGTGATACAGAATGCGATGAAAAGTCCGCACAGATGTGAATGTCACAAAATTGGGACACTAATCACACCACTTTGAATTTAGCGTGGACTTACAAGAAATGTCAAACAGTGAAAATTTACAAAGGAAAAGAAAAGCGCGTGGGAAATTTTTACTTTTGAAAAATCAAATTAACCCTATAATGGTCGACAGCAATTCTTTTTATTGATTTGATCTAAATTTTTTTATTGTTTGAAAAAAACTTGAGATACTTTACGTGCATGAAGGAAGAAGTAAAGTGCTTTGTATTTGCTCATATTAACGCCTAAAAAGGGGTTGGGTACGAAATGCCAAATACAAAACCTGGAATTCAAAACTCGGTTTGTCATAATACGATTTTGCTTAAATATAATAACGAAATACCACTGCCTCCGTCATACAACGACCGTATTCACAGCTGATCAACATTTCAGCTGACTACACTTCATTTCGACGTCATTACGTTCAGTTGTTGCACTGTTTTATCGAATTTTTACCGCTGGACGGATTGGGATAACATTTTGTATTCCGGAGCTTTTTTTGATTATAAAATCAATAAAATGAGGAAAATTTTGATTTAAGCACTTTTTCAATCAAATTTAACGTATGCTAGTTTAAACATGACAGATAAAAAGCACAAGATACGTTTGTCAGTTGACAAGGAAAATATTCACTGACCTTTTGGTGAATTTTCGGCTATAAATCATTTTTTTTTTCACCAACGCCCGATGGTCCTGAAATATATCAAGCGAGGACAGGTTTAAGTGGCAAATATGTCAAGGTGAGGAGACATTAAGTGGAAGCTTCGCCATCTTAATACATATAATGGCCGTTTTCACAGCTGATAAAAATCTCAGCTGTTACCGCAATTGCAACATAATAACGACGTCATCAATTTTTTGCTTTTCTTTTCATCATCAGCTGAGTGCAATGACATTTCTTTCTACCGCGAAATGTTCAACTTGAATCTCGCCGATTAAAAGGAATTTCGCTGTGGGATTCACGCGTTTTATAAATCAAAACGTCGGGGAGCAAAGCTCTAAGTGTTTCATTACTACATTTCCCTAAAAACGCAAAATAATGTGGCAATTTTGATGCCATAGTAGGTAAACGAAGTGCAGGCGACTCGTGCGACATTAAAAAAAGTGAACTTACAATCATGTTCAAGTGCAAATATATGCAGTAAATTTTAATAAACTCGCGCAACACACATCCAAATAGGATGCAAAAGCAAAGCTCTGAGTGTTTCATTAGTACATTTCCCTAAAAACGCAAAATAATGTGGCAATTTTGATGCCATAGTAGGTAAACGAAGTGCAGGCGACTCGTGTGACTTTAAAAAAAGTGAACTTACAATCATGTTCAAGTGCAAATATATGCAGTAAATTTTAATAAACTCGCGCAACACACATCCAAATAGGATGCGAAAGCATATTTCTTAATCGGTTTGTTAATTGGTGATGTATATGTAAAACTTTTATCTTGAAAGTACGTGTATGATATTTGTTTCAATAAAATGCATTTAACGAAAAAAATTTCAATTTTAATTTAACTGTGTTATAATTGTAATTTTGGTATCCCATACATAATCCTCTTTCTTGTCGCGTTGTGATGACTAATTGGACGAAAATAAAAAGAAAAGCCTTCCTTCTAATTTGACGGTTACGTATTTATTCATCGTAATCTATTTTCGACCGCAATAATTCGGTCCTCCTCAGCGCTGAGGATGACCGAACAATAATGGTCGAAAATCGATTCCGATCAACGCAAGATTAAAAGAAAAGCTTTTTTTTTCTTTAACACACTTTAATACACTATACTAAATAAATGGTAATCGAGGGAGAAAACTTCGATAGCTCGAAATAGATTTAAAGTGAACTCACTAATTCGAAAAAATTTATATCGCAAAAACTAAAATCGAAGTAAATCCTATTCACCATCAGCTTCGACTTATAATTTTCACTATATGAAGAAAAGTTAAATGTACTTCACCTGTATATTACACCACAAGTTTCATTAAATTCAGTTTCTCGACGATTTGAAATCAATCACGCACTGGACGTTTTACCGAATGTCAACATGTAACGGTAGATATTTGATGTAGATCAAAACTAACGTAAGATAAGAAGCCATATGGTAGCAAATTGCATATGTATTGGCCGGCCTACTTTGGAAAAGTTTCCGTGAGCTGTCAGCCAACTGCGGCATTAGCAAATACTTATATTGCGTAATGTATACTATTTTCCGAATGAAAACGTATGAAACGCATTCCGTGCATGCTATAAATTCACCTTGCACCGGCCACTGTGCTCCTAAACTTTTCAAGACGAACAAATGAAGCACATGTTTTGCACCTTCCACTGATAGCTCAGCGTTGAGAAGTAAACAAACTCTTATACATTCTTTTTGGAAGGCGATAAAAATTAAACGAGAATAAGAACTGAAATAATTTTCACTTCACTAGGAGCGCTATTGTGTTCTCCGCAGACAATCTGGATTTCACTGTAGAAATACGTTTCTAATCCGTACAAAACCTCGAATTTTTGTTGGCACCTCCACAATTCTTCATATAACGCAATGGAAGTTAGCTAGCAAAGTCGGCCTACTAGTGGCAAAACTGACGATAGATACAAGCCATATGGCAGCAGCACTTACTACCACACACATGACCATTAGTAGGCCGACTTTGCTGCCTAACTTACATGGCGTTATATGAAGAATTGTGGAGGTGCCAACAAAAATTCGAGGTTTTGTACGGTTTAGAGACGGATTTCTACAGTGAAATCTAGATGATCCGCGGAGAACACAATAGCGCTCCTAGTGAAGTGAAAATTATTTCAGTTTTTATACCCGTTTGGTTTTTATCGCCTTCCAAAGTGAATTTATAGGAGTTTGTTTACATCTCAACGCTGAGCTATCAGTCGAAGGTGCAAAACGTGTGCTTCATTTGCCCGTCTTGGAAAGTTTAGGAACACAATGGGCTATACAAGGTGAATTTATAGCATGCACGGAATGCGTTCGGCACGTTTTTTATTCGGAAAATAGTATATATAACGAAATATAAGCATTTACTAATGCCGCAGTTGGGTGACAGCTACCGGAAGCTTGTCCATAGTAGGCCGACTAATCCATATGCAAATTGCTACCATATGGCTTGTATCTATCGTCAGTTTTGACTAGTGGTCATGTGTGTGGTAGTAAGCGCTGCTGCCATATGGCTTCCTATCTAATGTCAGTTTAGATGTAGATCTATTTGGCGCCAAAATGAGCAAGATGTGAAATATGTTCCCCAATTGGTGCAAAATGGTTTGAAACTTATGACTGGTCTTCTTTTCGAACATATTCAAGCACTTTTTGTGAAAGATAAATAAAAATTGATTTTTTTTGATATGCTTAAATTCAAATTTATTGTTCAAACTCCCATAAATTTATTTTTGAATGTTCAGGATGAGTTCATTAAAGCATATTACTAATTAGCTTTTGAATGTCTTAAAAGTTAATTTATAATATTCAAAATTTTTTAAAAACGTTCTGGAGTAAGTTATGCGTAGTAAGGATATATGAAGATAACAATAATTCTATCTGCATATCTAGCTGAACATTGAAAATTAAAAGCCCAAAAAGATTTTTAAAATTCAGACTACAAATTTAGCAAAATCAATCACGAGAGCCTTTTAGATATTTCGTACACCTATCAAATAACTACTTGTTCCTTTCTTTAACATGTGAACAATTGTTAATTTGATAAATTTGTAATGACCATCTTAAAAATAATTCAGTGTTTTAAATTCTTGGTCGGTTTAGAATTTACATCAAGTGAAAGCCTGATCATTTAAATATTTGTAACGTGCACCTAAAACAGTAAAGTCACCTTTTCTTTATCCTCACAATAATCGTATTATCATTATGAAGAAGCCTAAATGGTAAATGAAATTATTGAAACTTGTATTCAATAAAATATTGCAGCTCAACGTTACATGCTGAAATCCAAAGGGAACTACTTTCACTGCATACTAGTGAAGAGTTATTACTTCCCGAGGGACCTGCTTGTACTAAGCTTCAACAGCACTGCATACTAGTGAAGGGCGTTATCTTGATTATCAATTTAATCTGATTCAGCTTCCTTCCATCTGAAGGCGATGAGACCTGAAATGAGCAAAAACAAAACAAGCTATTTTTTTAGGCCTGAGAAGGGCTTATTGGACTTGGTCGATGTTTTACTTTGTTAATTTTTTAGGGCCCTGAAAAGGGCCATTTATTGTTCGCCATTCCGGATAAGCAGCGACATCGATTTAAAGTCTCTCGGGCCATTCTATCGAATCGAATTCCATTCCATGAATCTAAGCACGTCCGGCGTCTATCCTGCTGGAGGCGATGGGACCTGAAACAATAAAAAGAAAGCAAGGTATTTTCTAGCCCAGAGAAGGGCTTTTGGACTTGATCGTCACTTTTTACTCTTTGTTTATTTTTTAAGCCCCTGAAAAGGGCCATTTATAGTTCGCCATCTCGGGCATGCAGCGACATAGATTTAAAGACTCTTGCCAAGGGTCATACTATCGAATCAAATTCCGTTCTATGAATATAAGCAGGTCCAGTGTCTATCTAGCTGGGGCGATGGGACCTGAAAAGATTAAAAATAAAAAAAGGTACTTTTAGCACTGAGAAGGGCTTCTTGAACTTGTAGTCGATTTTTTACTCTTTGTTTATTTTTTTAAGACTCTGAAAAGGGCCGTTTATAGTTTGCCATCCCGGATATGCAGCCATACAGGTATAGTGTTTCGTGTCGGGAGTCCACCTGTTGAGTCATATTCCATCCCATAAAACTTAGCAAGTCCGGCGTTTTTCCAGCTGGAGAAGATGGGACCTGAAACGACTAAAACAAACAAGGGAATTTTGCAGCCCTAAGAAGGGCTTATTAGATTTTACAGTTACTTAACTCTTTGTAGAAATATACTAAACCTTAAAAAAAACTTTTGTAGCTATGATTTGAAAGTTCCTACGGTGACAGTTATACTATATGCATTTAGAAAATTTCCACAGAACTTGTCACGCAGCAGTAATTTAGCTGTGCATACTGAGAGCATCTTTATTTCTTACTGTAAGGATCACTAATTGGAAAGATAAACTAAAATGATTGTACTGACATCCGCACTAAGTTTGTTTACACATATTAAACAATCCCCGGAGCCAGTTCAACAAACCAAGTGAAATATAACTTTACGCATCCGATTCACATGATTGTTACGCGAGTCTCATTAAAATATCCGTCAGCAATTTCCACTTAAACATGATTAAAAATTCACTTTTCGTGAAACTGCGACACTTTATTTGAAGACTTTTGAACTTACGGCACCAACTTTATCACGTAATTTATCATGTTTTAAGCGATTCAGGTAAGTCCAAACTATTACTTTCATTGGAGTAATTTTTCGAGCTACGCTCACCGAAATTTAACTGTTCAAATTGCACGGGTTCGCTTTACAAAACTATTTTTAATACCGATTCTCAATTTTAAGCGTTCGAGATGCAAAGATATGTCACTTCACTGACAAAACTGCACAGTTGATTCGATTTCGCGAATCCGGCCATTATATTAATAAGGCGATGGTGGAAGCGATTCTTCTTTAAAAGGGCACCTACCAAAGCTGACGTAAGATAGGAAGCCATATGGCAGCAGCGCTTACTATCGCTCACATAATCACTAGTAGGCCGACGTTGCACGCTAGCTTACATGGCGGTATATGAAGAATTGTTGTAATGTGACGCCTACGCCCAGGAATCGAAGTGATTCCGATCCCGAACCCTTGTAACCTGCCAGATGGATATGTCCTCGAAGTGCCAGCGGACTTCATCGGTTGTGCGGATATCGTTGTGCAGAAAATATTTTTTTTTCTGTCCAAATATTTAGATCCGTGGATATAAATATTCGAAATATAGAATTAATCCAACCCCGGCACATTTCGAGACATAGCCATCTGGAAATGCCCCTCCACCGTGGCCATCGAGAAAACTATGCCACTGGCGACATCTGGAGAAGCACATTTCCACCATATGAAGTGCCATTCCACGCACAGATGTTTTGTCCGATGTGACAACCAGGGATTTGACAGCCACATGGAGGTGATGGCAGTCAGTATACTCTGATTTGGACAGATGTCAGTGAATTTGGCGCCTCTTGTAGGACGTAAAAATCGAGAAGGTGTATGAAAAGAACGGGTCACGGTAATTGCCGCTGTAGTACGGACATTGGTTAATCGTTTGGCTAAGTAACAGCAATAAGAAAGTGAGTGATGCAATTTTTCGTCAATTAAAAGTTTAAGAGTTAACCTCTCTCTCTAGGTTAGTGTTGTGTCTAAAAGTAAAGGCCGCTCTTGATTGGGAATAAAGAGTTCCTCGCCCCATGAATGGGATGCGCCGAAAAACACCGACTGGCGAAATTCGTTGCGACGAGTGTAACAAGGTATTTACAAAGATTTGCTATTTAACACAACACTATAAAACATTCCATAAGGGCGAGCAACCATTCCGTTGTAATCGATGTGGCAAACGTTTTTCCAACGAAGTCACTTTCGACACGCACTATGCGAAGCACAGTGCAGCACAAAAACCCCATCAATTTCAATTTTGTCCGAAACAATTCCATCATAAAACTGATCTGAGAAGACATATCGATTCGCATACAGGCAGAAAAGCTTACGTGTGCGAAACCTGTTCAAAAGGCTTCACCAGACGCGATCATTTGCGCAAGCGGGGTGATACGCACAAACCAAAACCTCCAAAACCGTTGAAAATTCGAACGGTCAAAGTGGAGAGCTAGGAATTGTTTATTTAGATTAATTTCAATTGTTGAAAGCTCATACTGAAAAGTAAGACAAGTACCCCATTGCACATACACTTCTTTGCTTTAAGGGGACCGTTCTCGGAAATGAAAGTAAACACTCAGATCTGCAAACACATATTCACAGATGAGAGCAATGAAAGTGAATATTATCTCCTACCCTTGCCAGATAGTTCAGAGTGCAATCGGTTATTGGCAGCTAAGGCAATTAACTTTAGATTACTAATGTTTCTTCTAGCTAAGTAATAAGCTAAGTAGAGAATTAAAACTGAGAATAGTAATTAGATGATCTATAAATATATTATTAAGGATTTTATTTAAACAAAAGAAGAAAAAGATTGACAAAATTCTATTTACATTTATTATTAGATTTATAAAATTTTAATATATCTGCTAGATATTTGTTTCGTACCATTGGAGGATAATTAATAGCTTGTCAAACTCAAGTTAATGATTTGTTGCACTATCTATGTGATACGTAGATGAACCAAACTAAATATTAATAATAACGATGAGATGTGCTATTGTTCGGAAAAAGTTTATTTGATGCAATATCTATTTTCTGCCCCGAGAAAGTTTAAATGATGTTGATGATTACTTTTTACTAAATGATTGACGGCCTTTTTTTCGAAAATTAAACTTTCTCGCTGTTTCCTTTCTCATTGAAGCTTCCTTAACATCCTTCAAAATCATCCACGATAAATGCTCCTTCCAAATGTAACTTGAACGATTATTCTAAAAAAATCCTAAATAATTGGTAGTTCCTTCCAAAAACAGTTCCAATAATAATTAATATTGTATTTCTAATACAAGTCCACTAAACCATTCTAAGTTTTACTTAAACCAAGATCAAAATGACTTGTAGATTTTCAAAATAACTAAGGTGCGATACAACAAATATATATCAAACAGATAGAACATCCATGAATCAAGAAATAATTATAAATAAATGAGTATTGTTAAGCTACAAAGCTAAATATCTACTAAATGGTATTTTAAATTAAGCGTAAAAAAAAAAAGAACAAGAAATGAAACAATACAAATATTATGTTTTGTTCAAAATTTTTACATTATTAAAAATGAATTGCTAAAAGATAAATAACGACTTTCCTTTTCAGTGACTCGTCCTTTTTTCAGTGGGAACAGAGAGTGTAGGGTAAGTATGCCGTCGCGAGGGTAGGGTTTCGACAAATCCGCTGAAGTCGGTTTCGCGTCGCGCGCGGTACGCGGTACCTTTGCTTGTTTCGCCATTTCTTTAGAGTAGTTTTCTTCGGTGTAAGTTCGAGTAGTATATTTTTCGGTACCGCGTCGGTGAGTCGGTAACGCGCCTATGAGATTTTGTAGCGTTTTTGATTGGAGATCTGTGGATAGATCCCATCCAGAACTAACGTAATGTAGGTTTCTCGTTCTGGATGAGTAAATGTTGACGCGTTTAGAAAACGGGCAATTTCAGGTGACTGAAATATTGTAATTGAGCGTAATCCATTCGGAGACCCGCGACCGAAATCCTCTCCGAACTAGCTGGCCGACAAGCAGTCACCGCGTGAATGGATTACGGTGCACGGATTGGTTGACCTGTTGGTACCATCCGTTGGCACTACTCAGACTTAACGTCTAGAACCGATGAGAGGTCGGTTCCGCGTTCGAGCTGAAGGTAGAAAAATCATTACAAATGGCGCCCAACGTGGGGCCAAAAACATTCTAAGGGGGAAAGAACTTCGCGTCTTCTGACGAGTTGGTCCTTTACGGAGGATGTAAGGTACTTTGGTACTCGAGTCCCACTATCAGGAGCAGTGGAATTGTGTGATACACATTAGAGGTCGCTTCACGTGAGTTGTAGCTTCCGCCCTCCTTTGTTTGATTTTGCTTTCGCGACAGAATCCTTCCGATGTGTTGTCCCAGGTTAACCCCTGTAAGGACCTTCTATTTTCTTGATGGAACTGCCAGTCTGATGGGTTTACCTATCAGCATGGACTCTCAAGAAAATAGAAGGCTACCTTGCCTTTATGTCGCGGAAGGATTCTAACTATTTCGTATGCGTGTTAGACGAGTGGTATCGGTTCAACGTTCGATGGCGTATGCTGGAGTTGCGAAGCCCGGAATGCTTCCACGCGTCGGGAATTTTGACCGCGTACAAAGTCGTTACGGTAGCTCTACCACTTGTCTCGTCGAGTCATTTAACGTAGATTAGAAACGGTTTGTAATGTATGTGGGTTATGGGGTAATTTTCGTAAATCGACCGAAGCACCCTTTCTTCGGCAGATTACCACGCACTCTCATTTCCCGCTGAGGAGTTCGACCACTGAAAAGGAAAGTGTGTATCATATAATTTTTTTTTCTCTCTCTCTTTTTCTATACATAGCTCGCCACTAACGGCCACTAATTTAGTGATAAGTTATTAGTAGAAATAATTATATTCTATATATTTTTTTATTTTATTTTAGCACCACAATTAACCCACACAAAATGGCAACGAAGCGGACCCCAGACAAGCGTTGGACCAGATCCAAAACGGTCCAACCAGCTAACTGCGGGATCTGCTTCGAAGACGTAGTGGAGGGCGTACACAGCGTGCGATTGGATTGTGGACATTTATTCCATCGTGCCTGTGTACAACAGCTCCTCCTCACGTCAGAACTGTGTCCCTTATGCCGGCGACCCATAGATCGGTCTGCCCTAGACGTCCCCCTCGGAACGCCCCTACCAACGCGTGGAGCAGTGGCGAAAGGAGTTCCAGAGGCTGAACAGTCACAACCACTCTTAGACCTGCAAGGAGCAGTAGGCGGTGAAGTTCCGGCTGCAAGTGTCGTGTCCGAGGTGACAACCATGCCTTCCGCCCACTCCATTGACACCCTCGTGGCGTTGATGAGGGATATGTCGGAGAGGATTGGCAACCTGGAGGGAAAGCTCCAGAATCTCCCGTTGAGCCAACCACCCAGCCGCGTGAGAACTCCGCTTGGCTGGGAGCCAAATCCCAGTGTGGCGATGCCCCACTCCCGACAATCCGAGCAATGGGTCCCACCTCCAAGGAACTCGGGAATGGATCCCAGAGCTCCCGAATACAGACCGCGACACAGTACCGGACCTCCGTTGGTACCTCCAGCCCCCGAGGCAGTTCAGTACAACAGGTCAATCGAGGATGTGATTCCCCCCGGGAACGCATTGGCACCTTTTCGAGACCCGACACCTCGTATCATGGAGAGTTGGCGCCTGAACTTTACAGGGTTCAACGATATGATATCGGCGGACCGGTTCCTTTTCCGGATTCAGGCGTTGGTATCCAGCACCCTGGGAGGTGATCCCTCGGCCTTCCTCCGGCATGCCCATCTTTTGTTCAGCGGCGACGCTGCCGACTGGTACTGGAGCTTTACAGAGTCAACGCCACGTCCCACTTGGCACTCTTTCAGTGCAGCCTTCCGCAATCGATTTGAGGATGGCTTCACTGAGAGAGAGCTAAGAGAGCAAATAAAGAAACGGAAACAAGGCGCTCACGAACCGTTCGACCAGTACTACACCAGTATAGTGAGATTGAGCACGCGCCTGCGAAATACCATGCCCGAGGACGAATTGGTAGAAATTATCAGAGAGAACATGCGCTGGGATCTCCAGAACAGCCTGCTACATTTTCCCATCAACACCATACAGGGATTACGCCTCCATGCGCGTAGACAAGAACACTTGGATGAGCGACGAGGTACCTTCCGTCCACAACCTCGCATAACGGGACCAAATCCCCGAAATCATCACACCGCGGAGTTGATGGCAGCAGACCACTTGCTTGCTGATCCAGTACCAGTACCGAGGAGCGGAGCACCACCGGAGCTTGAGGACCCAGCCTTGATTGATCGACCCTCCCTTGAAGCAATTACAAGCCCGACAGTCTGTTGGAACTGTCGACAACCGGGACATCGGTTCTATGCATGTCCAGCGGAGCCAACGCTTTTCTGCTACCGATGCGGGAAGGCCGACACATACGCACCTGACTGTGCAAATTGCAAAGGGCGAAAAAACTTGCCACCGAGTGCCGCGACCACCCGTCGGCACTCCTAGACCCCGGACGAACCAATCCAGACCCCATCACCAGCTATGACCCAGCTCCCAACATGACTCCAACTCTGCTGACTCGCACCGCTAACCACAGTTCTCCCGAAGTTCCACAACCGACGCCGTCCTTCGCCGAGGCCAATGCGCAGGGAAATGATAGCGAGACGAAGGTTCCTTGGCATGTAAAACCTTTTCATGTCAGGTTGCGGAATTATTTGGCTACTCGACAGCGCATCTTCCATGAGGAATTGGCCACAACGGTCCCACCGCGAAGCAAGCGAGCCACGCGTCGGATGCGGAGCTTCTGGAGAAAAGTCAGGCAGTCGAGAAAAGTGTTGAAGGACATATACTTAGACGAATTATTGAGGGAGGATGTCCGGCCATATGCGTCAGTACACCTCCTGCAAAAACGAGTATCAGGCTTAGTCGATACGGGAGCCAGTGTGAATTGCATCTCTGCCGAGATTGCAGGGGAGGTACTGGCAAAGCACGCGGACCAAATCCGTCATTTCACCTCCTGGTTAAGCACGGCGGACGGAACTCGTCACTCTGTAGTGGGAAAAATTATGACGGATGTCACCTTTAAAGGGGTAACTAAACCTATGGAATTTTTCATCATACCTCAGTTAACCCAGAATCTTTATTTAGGAGTGGATTTCGTTCGAAAATTTAACTTGGCCCCGGCACTATTTTCCGGTTCGACCCTGGAGTCCGTCACCACCGTTCCTGACCAATCTCAACCCACTAACTTATTACGGCATACACTGGATGTAACTCAGCAACTGCGTCTTGACTCGGCTATATCGGCTTTTCCATCGTACGAGAAAGAAGGTCTCGGGCGGACTGCCCTGGTGTTCCACACTATAGATGTGGGGGATGCTAAACCCATAAAACAGAGACATTTCGCCATATCTCCGGCGAAGGAAAAATCGTTATATGCCGAAGTGGATCGAATGTTAGCATTAGGCGTAATTGAAGAATCACAGAGCGCGTGGGCTTCCCCAGTCACCTTAGTTGTCAAGCCGAACAAGGTCCGGTTATGCTTAGATGCCAGACGCTTGAACGCCGTCACAGTCAAGGACGCATATCCTCTACCGTTGATCGAAGGCATTTTGAGTCGGTTGCCTAAAGCCCATTTCATCACGAGCTTAGACCTCAAGGACGCCTTCTGGCAAATTCCTTTAGACCCCGGTTCAAAGGAGAAAACAGCCTTCACAGTCCCAGGCCGGCCCCTATATCAATTCGTGACCATGCCATTCGGATTGTGTAATGCCCCCCAAACAATGACGCGCCTTATGGATAAGGTAATACCACCTCACTTGCGGCACCAAGTTTTCGTTTACTTGGACGATTTGTTGCTTATAACCGAGACCTTCGATGAACACATCGACCTGCTTCAGGAGGTGGCTCTACACATCCGGAGGGCAAGATTAACCATCAACATAAGGAAGAGCCAGTTCGTGATGACGGAGGTGAAGTATTTAGGTCACATCATTGGGCATGGGCATATCAAGACCGATCCGGAAAAGACTCAAGCGGTTGACGTTTTTCCACTACCCAAGACCACCAAACAGTTACGCCGATTCTTAGGCTTATGCGGATGGTACCAGCGTTTTGTACGTGACTATGCCACCATTACCACTCCTTTGACCGACATGCTGCGTAAGGGACGTAAATTCGTCTGGGAAGAGCCCAGCTTGCGAGCCTTTGAAGAGCTAAAGAAGAGTCTGACTACAGCCCCCGTACTGCACAGCCCGGACTTTGACAAACCGTTCTCAATCCATTGTGACGCGAGTCAACATGGGGTGGGAGCAGTCTTAGTCCAGGTTGCACAAGACGGCGAGGAGAGACCTATAGCCTTCATGTCTCACAAGCTGAACCCAGCCCAGCGAAATTACACGGTCTCCGAGCAGGAATGTCTAGCTGCGGTGTTGGCAGTGAAACGCTTCCGAGCCTATGTGGAGGGACACACCTTTGAAATCGTTACGGATCACGCTTCTCTGAAATGGCTAATGAGCCAGACTGATCTCAACGGCAGATTGGCCAGGTGGGCACTGAAACTACAGGCATTTGACTTCACAATTCGCCACCGAAAAGGAAGCCAGCATGTAGTCCCCGACACCCTATCCAGAATGTTTGCCCCTGAAGGAGCCGAGTTGGTCCAAGAGGACGACAGCCCCCAATTGATCGATTTGGACCATCCTGCCTTCAAGTCAGCCAGCTACACCCAACTGATTCACACTATCCAGAATCAACAGCCCCAGCTTCCTGAACTGCGGTTGACGGATGGATTTATTTACAAACGGATGGGACACGCATCCGGAGACCCCATACAAGAAGAAGAACAGTGGAAGTTGTGGGTGCCCGAAGAATTAACCACTGATCTTATCAGGCGGGCTCATGACCACCCATCAAGTGCGCACGGCGGATACGGTCGTACACTTAGGCGGTTGAAAACCTGTTTCTTTTGGCCTAAGATGGCACAACAGATAAAAGCGTACGTAGCCTCTTGTGAGCTATGCAAGTGCACTAAAGCGCCCAACACCATTCTTCGGCCACCCATGGGTAAGGTTGAGGTCCCCGAACGCGTGTTCCAGCGCTTGTACATTGATCTTATCGGTCCTTACCCTCGATCTGCTTCTGGTCACACGGGAGCTGTCGTGGTCCTGGACCAGCTCTCTAAATTCCCTATCATAGAACCACTACGTAACATGCACACTGGACCTATAATCAGCTTTTTGGAGAAACGAGTCTTTCACATGTTTGGAGTTCCGGAGAAACTTGTCTCCGACAATGGGGTCCAGTTCACCTCCAGCAAGTTCCGAGACCTAATGTCCAAATACGGCATCATCCACCAACGAACTGCCGTCTATTCACCACAAGCCAACGCATCCGAACGACTGAATCGTACGCTCATAGCGGCCATTCGCGCCTATGTCCACCCGAATCAGAGGGACTGGGATCGCAAATTGTCCGCCATCACTAGTGCGCTGCGCTCGTCGTACCACGCCACGACCGGCATTTCGCCGTATTTTGCAGTGTTCGGCCAGTACATGATCGGTCATGGGAGCGCTTACCGGCTATTGCGGCAGCTGAAATCGCTAGAGGACCCAATCGTGGTTCTAGAACCGCACGAAAAGCTCCAACTTCTGCGAGATCAACTGCGGGAGAAGATTGAAGAAAGTAGACGGATGGGAGAGGAGCGGTACAACTTGCGATCTCATCCTTCTGGCTTTAAGGCCGGCGACGAAATATATCGTCGAAACTTCCGACAGAGCGATGCCACCCGCCATTACAATGCCAAACTAGACAAGAAATTCGTGAAGTGTCGAGTCATACAAGTCATAAGCCCCACCCGATACCTCATCGCGGACATGACTGGTAAGACCCTGGGAATTTACCACGCAAAAGACCTTAGACGATGAAGTGCAACTAATTCCCACGAGAAACCTTGGCTTATCCCAAACCTCTGCCTAGACGAAGGCCTCCGAATAACACCTGACTTCCTACTATATAGTCACTGTCGAGTCTTCCCGAACAGGGTTGTAGCCTATCCTTCGAAACCGATCTTCGACCCGTCACGTCCCTAACCAAGACCTTTTACAAAGGAGACGGGATCGTAATTACTTCGATTTTGGGGGGGGGGAATGTGTAATGTGACGCCTACGCCCAGGAATCGAAGTGATTCCGATCCCGAACCCTTGTAACCTGCCAGATGGATATGTCCTCGAAGTGCCAGCGGACTTCATCGGTTGTGCGGATATCGTTGTGCAGAAAATATTTTTTTTTCTGTCCAAATATTTAGATCCGTGGATATAAATATTCGAAATATAGAATTAATCCAACCCCGGCACATTTCGAGACATAGCCATCTGGAAATGCCCCTCCACCGTGGCCATCGAGAAAACTATGCCACTGGCGACATCTGGAGAAGCACATTTCCGCCATATGAAGTGCCATTCCACGCACAGATGTTTTGTCCGATGTGACAACCAGGGATTTGACAGCCACATGGAGGTGATGGCAGTCAGTATACTCTGATTTGGACAGATGTCAGTGAATTTGGCGCCTCTTGTAGGACGTAAAAATCGAGAAGGTGTATGAAAAGAACGGGTCACGGTAATTGCCGCTGTAGTACGGACATTGGTTAATCGTTTGGCTAAGTAACAGCAATAAGAAAGTGAGTGATGCAATTTTTCGTCAATTAAAAGTTTAAGAGTTAACCTCTCTCTCTAGGTTAGTGTTGTGTCTAAAAGTAAAGGCCGCTCTTGATTGGGAATAAAGAGTTCCTCGCCCCATGAATGGGATGCGCCGAAAAACACCGACTGGCGAAATTCGTTGCGACGAGTGTAACAAGGTATTTACAAAGATTTGCTATTTAACACAACACTATAAAACATTCCATAAGGGCGAGCAACCATTCCGTTGTAATCGATGTGGCAAACGTTTTTCCAACGAAGTCACTTTCGACACGCACTATGCGAAGCACAGTGCAGCACAAAAACCCCATCAATTTCAATTTTGTCCGAAACAATTCCATCATAAAACTGATCTGAGAAGACATATCGATTCGCATACAGGCAGAAAAGCTTACGTGTGCGAAACCTGTTCAAAAGGCTTCACCAGACGCGATCATTTGCGCAAGCGGGGTGATACGCACAAACCAAAACCTCCAAAACCGTTGAAAATTCGAACGGTCAAAGTGGAGAGCTAGGAATTGTTTATTTAGATTAATTTCAATTTTTGAAAGCTCATACTGAAAAGTAAGACAAGTACCCCATTGCACATACACTTCTTTGCTTTAAGGGGACCGTTCTCGGAAATGAAAGTAAACACTCAGATCTGCAAACACATATTCACAGATGAGAGCAATGAAAGTGAATATTATCTCCTACCCTTGCCAGATAGTTCAGAGTGCAATCGGTTATTGGCAGCTAAGGCAATTAACTTTAGATTACTAATGTTTCTTCTAGCTAAGTAATAAGCTAAGTAGAGAATTAAAACTGAGAATAGTAATTAGATGATCTATAAATATATTATTAAGGATTTTATTTAAACAAAAGAAGAAAAAGATTGACAAAATTCTATTTACATTTATTATTAGATTTATAAAATTTTAATATATCTGCTAGATATTTGTTTCGTACCATTGGAGGATAATTAATAGCTTGTCAAACTCAAGTTAATGATTTGTTGCACTATCTATGTGATACGTAGATGAACCAAACTAAATATTAATAATAACGATGAGATGTGCTATTGTTCGGAAAAAGTTTATTTGATGCAATATCTATTTTCTGCCCCGAGAAAGTTTAAATGATGTTGATGATCACTTTTTACTAAATGATTGACGGCCTTTTTTTCGAAAATTAAACTTTCTCGCTGTTTCCTTTCTCATTGAAGCTTCCTTAACATCCTTCAAAATCATCCACGATAAATGCTCCTTCCAAATGTAACTTGAACGATTATTCTAAAAAAATCCTAAATAATTGGTAGTTCCTTCCAAAAACAGTTCCAATAATAATTAATATTGTATTTCTAATACAAGTCCACTAAACCATTCTAAGTTTTACTTAAACCAAGATCAAAATGACTTGTAGATTTTCAAAATAACTAAGGTGCGATACAACAAATATATATCAAACAGATAGAACATCCATGAATCAAGAAATAATTATAAATAAATGAGTATTGTTAAGCTACAAAGCTAAATATCTACTAAATGGTATTTTAAATTAAGCGTAAAAAAAAAAAAGAACAAGAAATGAAACAATACAAATATTATGTTTTGTTCAAAATTTTTACATTATTAAAAATGAATTGCTAAAAGATAAATAACGACTTTCCTTTTCAGTGACTCGTCCTTTTTTCAGTGGGAACAGAGAGTGTAGGGTAAGTATGCCGTCGCGAGGGTAGGGTTTCGACAAGTCCGCTGAAGTCGGTTTCGCGTCGCGCGCGGTACGCGGTACCTTTGCTTGTTTCGCCATTTCTTTAGAGTAGTTTTCTTCGGTGTAAGTTCGAGTAGTATATTTTTCGGTACCGCGTCGGTGAGTCGGTAACGCGCCTATGAGATTTTGTAGCGTTTTTGATTGGAGATCTGTGGATAGATCCCATCCAGAACTAACGTAATGTAGGTTTCTCGTTCTGGATGAGTAAATGTTGACGCGTTTAGAAAACGGGCAATTTCAGGTGACTGAAATATTGTAATTGAGCGTAATCCATTCGGAGACCCGCGACCGAAATCCTCTCCGAACTAGCTGGCCGACAAGCAGTCACCGCGTGAATGGATTACGGTGCACGGATTGGTTGACCTGTTGGTACCATCCGTTGGCACTACTCAGACTTAACGTCTAGAACCGATGAGAGGTCGGTTCCGCGTTCGAGCTGAAGGTAGAAAAATCATTACATTGTGGAGGTGCCAATGAACATTCGAGGCTTCGTACGGTTTCGAGACGGATTCCTACAGTGAAATGAAGACGGTCCGCGGAGAACATAATAGCACTCCTAGTGAAGTGAAAATTATTTCAGTTCTTATTCCTGGTTAATTTTTATTGCCTTCCAAGTGAATGAATAGGAGTTTGTTTACTTCTTAAAGCGTAGCTATCAGTGAAAGGTGCATAACAAGTGCACCATTGCTCGTCTTGAAAAGTATAGGAGTGCAGTGGGCAGTGCAAGGTGAATTTTAAGCATACACGGAATGCGTTCCGTACGTTTTTATTCGGAAAATAGTACATGTTACGTGATATTAGCATTTGCTTATGCCGCAGTTGGCTGACAGCTCACGGAAGCTTGTCCAATAGTAGGCCTACTAATACATATGTAAATTGCTACCATATGGCTTCCTATCTAGCGTGAGCCTTGGCACCTGCCTATTTTTTGGATACCCTTCTTTCCTTTAAAAGGACAGGTAGCTGTAAACGGACGAAGGAATGTGGTGCTTCTTATCTGTCATTTCAAAACTAAAAACATTGAATTTAGTTGAAAACATTCTTAAACCTAATTTCCTCTCATCTTATCGGTTTTGCAATCAAAAAGTGCTCCTGAATATCAAATTTCAGCTTAATCAGTCGAGTGGTAAAAATTGAATAAAACAGTGCAACTTGCACGTGTTTTACTTTCTTTTGATCAGCTGAGTCATGGCCCTCATACACATGACCCGCCACATTAATCGTGTCGTCACAATGTCGGCCACAAAAAAAAAACAGTGCCTCAACAACACGTCATTACGTCTCGTTGAAAGCTTCGAGAACATAAACAATCGGTTCGCCACTGTGGAATTATTTGAATCAATCTTAAATAGTGCTAATACTATTGTGAAGTAAGAGAAATTTTGTGTATTGCACGTAAAAAGTGAATAAAAATGCCTTTATAAATAACATCATCCATTCTTTTTTTCTTTAAACTGATTTTTCTTGGTTCTCGGAAGAAAAACAGGAGTAGTTATGCGGTAATCAAGTGATTTGTGACATAGGTGCATGGTTTTTATTTCCCTCCAGTCAGCTGATGCAATATACAGACAAATACAGTGAGAGACTTTTACGCAAATTATTTTCACGTTTTTTGGTACATGTGTTGTAGTCCTGTCTCTTCAGCAGATAATGATAGAAGACTAGTTAAAATATATATAGAATAGCTTATTATCCTTTGCTATTGCAACATAAGCTTCGTGAGCTTAGACTGGACTCTACGAGTGTATTACAATTAAAAAATCCTCTTCTGCCATGATCGGCGCTGCCATTCCAACATCTCTCCCCGTTAAGATAGATTATACGGTCCGGTGAGTAAGTGGCGTCATGCCATAACCCTTATCGCGGTTCGGTGAACTCGACGCGGTTGCGTATCTTCAGCGCATTTGTCTCCGTGCACCTCTGCTTGGCCCACTGGTTGTTTGTTGGCAGACTCTTCAGGCTCTGAACTCGGTTGGAACCCAGTCACCACTTCTCTAAGGGTTTGCGGCAGAGGGATATCAACACCATCAAGTAGAATGTTTCTTCCGTTATCGAAGACAGTAAACCGCTTTTTGATTTGGTTTGCATGGCCGTTGACTTCGCGATCTCCCGACAGACCCTCCGTGAGCGCCAAGTAGTTGACAGCACCGCACCTTTTCACAATTGATGCTGGTGACCATTTCCTTTTGTTGGCGGTGTACGTTTTGCTAAAGACATCTCTGCCGACATCGAATTCTATCCATTTGGCTCCGTGGTGCTGATTAAATTGCTGCTCCATATTCCTGTTACGCTTGCAAGAACGCTCATGCTTTGATTTCAATAAGTCCAACTTAGCCTTCATGGTACGACCGGTCATGACCTGGAAGGGTGACTTCATTTCAAGGACTGCCGATGGTGTGTAACGATAGCATAGCAAGAACTTGGTCGGCATTCCCTTCTCCCTCCAGCTTCTTTAATCCAGTTTTCAACGAACCGACAAATTGTGATTGGGGATTAAAAGGTACCGTTTTGATGTGATCGATACCGTTTTCTCTGCAGAAACTCTCAAACTCCTCTGAAACCAGATGCGGACCGTTGTCAGAACCCAGTGTATCGCAAAGTTCTTGCCACGAAAAGGTTTCCTCCAATCGTTTGATTGTCTTTGATGTCGTTGTGGATTGCATTTTGTATACCTCTGGCCAATTGTTGAACGCATCAATCATCATTAAATACCAAATCCATTTATGGGTCGCGCAAAATCGATATGGATATGAGACCATGGTCCGTCAGGTATGGGCCATAATTAAACCGAACACATGGTCGGCGATTTGGAATTTATTGCGCAGCTTCCACATCTTTTGACCAGCCTGTTGATATCGTCATCAATAGATGGCCAGTAAATTTGGTTTCGTGCCAACAGTTTCATTTAAGCGACGCCTGGATGGCCTTGATGCAGCTCTTTCAATATTGCCCTAGATAACAAGCTGGCGCAATGATGCGATGTCCATAAAAGATGCACCCTTGAATGCTAGTGAGTGATTCTCGTCGGGCGAAAAATTTCGCAACGTGTGCGTTATCGATATGCTTTGAAGCTCGCGGCCACCCATTTTCGATGTAATCTGTTTCTTGTGTGAGAGCTTCAAATGTTATGGACAGCATTCGTGCTGTGTCAATTGCAAAGCAAGCTATAGAGCAATTTTCCATCCTACCAATAACAACATGTTCGTTAGACTTCTCTTGTTTTGCTATGAGCAGCATATGCAAAACTTTCCATATTAATATACTTGATTTGGAAATTGTAAGCAAGCATAATTAATGCGTATCTTTGTAGACGGCTCGCTGTGTAGACAGGTACATCTTTCTTTGCACCGAAAATCGCCAACAACGGCTGATTATCGGTCTGAAGCTCGAACTTGCGACGTACCCCATTGGATACGTCTCAATACTTCAAATAGATTTTCGTGATGGTCGGCCTCATTAACCCCTCCCACGATAAAGTCGTCAATGAAGGGGAATGCATCTTTTGCTTCACTCATCATTGTGTCGACTAGTTGCTGGAAAATGCCGGGAGCGGTTTTAATGCCAAGTTGATGGCAATTTAATCATTTTCTTCGCTTTATCGTCGAGTTCTACCTGCAGAAATGCATCCAAAAGGTCAATTTTACTGAACACACGATGTTGGAACAGTTTCGAGAAGATATCTTCAGGTGTGGGCAGTAGCGAGTCATTCAAACCCGTCGAATAATCGGCGCAAATCCTTACCCAGCCATCCTTCTTTTTAATGGCAACGAATGGTGCTGCATACTCTGAGTAATCGACAGGGCTAATCACCCCCAACAGTTGCAACCACTTAAGTTCGTCGGCTATCGGCGCTGCAGCCGCTTATTTTGAAAAACTGGTTTTGCCTCGTCCCTAGTGTGAATGATGCCTTCATTTTATTGCATCGCCCAAATGCATTGTTGAAAAGAGACAAAAATTCCTCTTTCACCTTCTCGTTTAGTGTCAACGCCTTTCTTGCCCAATTGTGCTGCAAACTTCATCAATAGGCACGTTCCATAAATCAAGCGCTTCCAGCCAGTCTTTTTCAAGCACATACAAATTAAATACCGTGACGTAGCACATGCCGCTGCTCTCTCTCTACCGTGCAATTTTAATCGTTTGTTAAACTTGCCCAGCATCTTCACTGGATCTCCCGATGCGTTCACGGCTTGCACCTTGCATGCGGCTAATGTCGGTGATCCTAACAGCCTCCAATTTGCCTCAGAGATAATCGTCCAAACGGAACCCGAATCAAGTTGTAATTTCTGCGTCATGTTGTCAATCGTGGGCTTAACAAACTAGTGCGTCGAAGTAGCTATCGATTTAACTTTGAGGCTCCTGCGTTCGTTGAAGTCTTGCCAGCGTCTGGGACATCATATCGATGCTGACGTACAGTATCCTTTTTTGTGTCCCACTCTTCTGCCGTCGGGGTAATTTTTCTCTCCGAAAAGACAGTCTCTGAGGAAATGAATATCGCCACACTTGCGGCACGGAAATTTTGCTTTTGCAGCGTTGATATAATGCATTCTTCTTGCTCCTTCTTCTGATCGTAATTTGTTCGCGTTCTCTTTTTGTTTCACTCTTAGATACGGGCACATAACCATGGACTTTTCAGCTTTTAAGTCACTCAGCCGGTTCGCAAGGTTGACATAATCGTGAAGTTTAAGCCTGGCACTATCATTTGATTCTACGCCGACACATTCTCCCGCTAACGCCTGCTGCTCTAATTTTGCCACTAATTTCTTCAAGGCCAATGAGTCTTGTGTTTTATTCAACCCCTGCGCAAACATAAAAAACTCGAAGTCGTCAGGACTGCGCTTTGCGATGATGAATTTCTTACACTTTACATTGATTCGCGCAGCATATTCTGAAAAACTTTCATTTACATCTTTCTCAGTCTTCAGATATTTGTATTTAAGTAAAATTTGTGACTCTTGACGACCGGAAATCCGCCTAAGCTCCATGACAGCGTCATCAAAGGGGATCGTTGCCTTCGTCTGTGGGGGAGAAGTGTTGGCGAATCTCTGGTAATCTGATGCTGATAATTTCTCTGCAAGTAAGTCAAATCTTGCTGAGTTTGTCATTTCGGCAGTTGCCGACACGGAAATGGACTCATAACTCACGTACCACAACTCAAATGTCACGGCATCTTCCGCACTGTATGAAAATTTCACAACACGATCCGGTAGATTTTTGGGCAACAACGCTCCCGCTGGGGCTGCCGAGTCAATTGTTGGATCAACAACGCGATTGTTGTATCGGCCTCGCTTTGCTGCTCAGCAATTTGTTGGGCGAATTTGTCTTGCTGCCCAACCATTGCTGTAATTAATGCCTTAACTGCACTCGCGTCCATATCGATTCCTTTCAGCAAGACGCGCGCGTAAAAGTTGCAATTCGCTTTCTACGTTATGGTGTTTGCCTTTAATTCATACGTGAATTCGGATGTCGTCACTACTGTTGTAGTCCTGTCTTTTCAGCTGATAATGGTACAAGACTAGTTAAAATATATATGGAATGGTTTATGATCCTTTGCTATTACAACATAAGCTCCGTCAGCTTAGACTTGACTCTACGACTCCTCGATGATAAGTGACAAGTCCTCTTCTGCCATGATCAGTGTTGCCATCCCAATAACATGCAAAGTCTTGCAACAGCTTAACAAGCCATGTACCTGAAAGCTCTACTAACGCATATATGACCACATATAGGCTGACTTTGCTTTAAAAACGAAGCGTGACACAACAATACGTCATCACGTCTCGTTGACAGTTAGCTTTAAGAACATGAACTATCGGTTTGCCACTGTGATAGTGCTGAAAACAGTGCTAATACTTTGTTTTTACGTTAACGGGAAAATGAATCAAGTTAAAGAAATTCCAGTTAAACGAAATTCCATCGCTCGGAACCATCAAGTATTCGACTTTACAATAAACGCGGTTAGCAAAAGAAATTTTATGTACGAGTATTGCTCTGGAATAGTGATTAAAAATGCTTTTCGGAATAACATCATGCGGTCATTTTCTCCTTTAAAATGATTTTTCTTGATTCTCGAAAGAAAAATGGGAGTAGTTATGAGGCAATCAAATGATTTGTGACATGGGCGCATGATTTTTGTTTCCATCTAATCAGTCAGAGTTTTACACAGATTATTTTTAGATTTTTTTGGTATATGATAACGACGTCACTATGAAAAACTTTAAATGTGACAGGCCATATGTACGAGTGGGACGGTCATGTTTGATCAGCAATATTACCCAAAAATTAATTTAATTTGTTTGATACAGGGAAGTTTCATTTAAACTGGGAATTTTATCCTGGTATAGATAATAGGTTTATAAACTAGACAGAAATGCAATATACAAACCTAGATACAACGTAGTATCGTCGCCTTCATAATATAATGGTCAAACTCGCAAAATCGATGACGTACTACATAAAATTAAGATGGTGGAGATATATCAGCTGTGCACATTTGCTTTGGTCAATAAGTAACATTTCTTTGATTCACGAATGCTACGAATTGTGTATCGAAATTTAAAAAATAGTTTTACAAGTAGAAACCGTGCGATTTGAAATGGTAAATTTCGGTGAGCTAACCTTAAATAATTATTGTAGTGAAAACAATTGTGATCATAAAAATTAAAACATGCGAAATCATTCGCTCAAGTTGGTGCCATACGTTAGAAAGTTGAAAAACTTAATGCTACAAAATGGAAGTTTGTGAAACCAATTGCTAACATAACGAAATACTTAGAGCTTGATTCACAAAATGCGTGACTTTTACTACGAAACTATTTTTAACCGGCGGGATACAATTCTGAAAGTTCATCGTAGGAACAAAGGTTACTACAATCCGCTGATCAAAAGAAAGCAAAAAACATGATGACATGAATATAAGCAGTAGTCAACTGAGATTTTAACCAGCTATAAATACCGCACGCATCCCGTGAGCAACTCGACAAACATCTCGATGTCCATCCCCCCAATGTTCTACCCAATCATGGAAGGTGAAGAGTAGTGGCGTTCGAAGACAACATTACAGATCTCAAGTAGAATGTACTAATGGTCAATGGCTGAGTGGTCATCTAATACTCTCTAATTGTGCACTCTTCGTGCTTGAGACTCTGAGGTGAATGTCATACCGGGTCTGGTTCTTTCGCAATCCACGCGACAGAAAGTCGGTGAAGTACAGGTGTTCAGCACGATCAGTCCTGCCCTGGTCGCCATCTCTAGAACTAATTTTCGCCACAGATCAGTTTGAGGTATGTCTCATTCGATCGCTTGAGCATTGAAGTGACCCCCAAAAGAGTATGTCTCCATGTACATTGGAGACAGTGTCCTCCAAAGCATTGAGCTTGACTTGGAAAGATGATATCGGTTAATTCGACGTTATGTACACACTAAAGAATGTAGTGCTTGAACACTGAACCCACACAAAACTATCCTCCTATCCATAGCTCTTTGATAGGAAATCAGCACTGTTCCAAGCCCAAATGCTGCAAAGGGGCACCTGCTGTGAGCACCTCGATGAATCTCTTGACGTCTATCCTTCCGATGTTCCATCCAATTGTAGAAAGCCGAGAGCACGGACATCGGGAGACGACATCGATGATCTCAAGCAGAATGCAATGATGACCACTGGCTGGGTGGTCATCTAATACCCTTTAATTGTGTATCTCCGTACTAAGGACTCCAAGGTGAATGTCACAGCCAATATGGCGGAAAGTTGGCATATTTCTGGTATTTAGTACGACAAGCGCTGTCCTGGCCACCATTGCTAGGATTCGTTTTCCCCGTGGATCTGTTTGAAGCATACTCCATTCGATTGCTTTAGCCCTCCAAGGCATTCAGCTTGGATTGGAAAGATGATATCGATTGCTTCGGTGTTAGGTACACACTAAAGAAGGTGGTCCCTGAGCATCGAACCCCAACAAAACCATCCCCCTATCCACACTCTCCGCCTGGAAATCACTATTTTGAACCCAGATGGCGGCAGTAACAGTTTCATTAGGATATCATCACGCCCAACTTTTATCATGGTGTTGCTCACTCAGCAGCATAAAATCGGCTTTCATATCCCTCACAAACTGCTCAAGCAAATTTTGGGCAGTTGAGCTGCGGTGTAGGTTTAGCTGCAGTATGCGGGCCATCAAAGTTCTGATTTTGCGTTGGCTAGGGCTTCCTGGAAAACCAAGCATTTTCCTGATCCTAAGACGTGTCCAAAATCAGGTTATGGATCAGCATCTTTGCAAAGAATACAGTGTACCTCCTTCGTACTCTCTTTTCTTTTATGTCCCATTTCAACGCATTTGTAACATAGGGAACTCCTATCGCCGAAAAATGTGTTTGTTTTTAACGCCTTCCCACACTAAAAAACGAATGACAATACGTTGCGCAACGGCGGTCGGCACTTGACGTTCACTCATGGTCGTAGCACGCGCGTGAAACATGCGCTTCCGACAAAAATTATGCCACACTGTTTGTAAGGGATTCAAAACATACATGAGTGGCATCTAAAGCGTTTGTCTGCATCATATTTGAACCTCCCTCGTATTATCCTCCACCACTCGAACATCTGACGCGTTCTGCAGAGTTTCCCACTATTCCTTTTAAGGACGCTCTGGCATTCACATTTTTTTTTTGCTGTACCCGAACGTCACTGGAATCTCAGTCTGGACAAGACTGCCTGTTAATCTCCGTTTTTCGTCGGTCTTCACTGTCATTGTATTAATCGTCATTTTTGTCATTGTGACTACCGCTCCCGATGTACTATTAAGATCGTGGCTGCAGCCGCTGGTTGCGGCATTATTGTTGTTACTTTTGCTTTTTTTGGGTGTTTTTTTTTTAAATCTTTTTTTATGGTTTTTGGTTGCTCCTGTTTTATTGGGTGCCCCCTCGGAGCTGCTATCTCCGTTCGTGTGTGTAGTCGTCTTTTTGGTCCCATGGTTATGTTTACAGAGCAGGGAGGCCATGCGAGATTTGACACAAGACCTTGTGGGGACAACTGCTCAGAGCCAGACCAGCACTAATCGAGAGTCCGTCTTAACCGAACCTATACCACCAACTCAATGGTGTGAGCTCCTAAAAACGAGATCGATATCCGCACGAAGCAATAAAAGCTCACTGTGGAGCAAAAAAGTATCGTATAGATTTACATTTAATTGATTTAAAAAGAGTGAAATGATCAATTTAAAGCTTAGTAAAGACAAGTACTTACGGGAGAAATTTAACGTGAACATAATTCGAAATTACAAAAACATATTGAGTTCGCATAAGTAGGAAAATTAAAAATAGCTCTCCCACCTCTAAGCATGGTGGTCGCCATCACTGGTGTGTATCTAATAAGCGTGATGGCCCGATGTGAATTAGTAAACTTCTAAAATTTTTCTTCTCTAATCATTTTTTCAGAAAAAATATTAAAATAAGCAACTCAATCGTCTAGCTACAAAATAATTTCATAAGTTATTTTCAAATGTTTCACACATATGTACGCTAGTTGCGAAGTGACTCAAGCTGAGCCTTAGTTAACGGTCTGCATAAGGAGCATTTAATTTTATAGCTGTGATTTATTTTAATCAAAACAAATAAAACAAATGCTGCAATTGTAAAAACAGTGGAGCATTAATCTATAATAGCAACAAATCGCGTGAAAGTGATTGCTCGTCAAGTATAGCAAAAAAAAAAGAAAGGGAGTGTTGTAGAAGAAGTCGTTCGATGCGATTGTATGGCTTCGGTTCTGTTCGAAACAACTACAATTGCTTCATTTGTAGTAAAACATTCGCGTCAGAGGTTGATTTGATGGTTTTCTGTCGTTTGATTCTTAATTAAAGCCGTGACAACTTTAATTAAATTCAAAAGCGCAAGACTGATGGATGATTATGTAAGACTTGTTTTATCAACCATATTATCTGTGATTGAAATTTAAAGAACTATTAAGAAGAAAGTATGAGAAATTATAATTAAAGAAATTTGTGCATGTGATAGAGAACTTTATGGTGCATATTATTATTCTTATACATTCCAATTGCTAACGTTAAATATTAAATTAGAAATCTTTCCAATTAATATTGAAAATGTACGAGAAAATGGCATATGGGAAATTTTCAATTTACATTAAACAAATGAACGATCATTTCAGGTACTATTACCCCATCCAGCAACGAGCGTTCGTCGAATGGAGTGGGTAAGTACGCTTTGTATCTTCTTGCTGATATTAAAATATAAAATCTTGTGCATGAGAATTTGTAGCGAAGGTAATAATTGACCGCAGATTAAAAATATATATTTTAATGCCTGATTATTTATTTAAAAAAAGGGAAAACCTCTCCAAAGTTTTATATTTTCAATTTCTAAGCCACTTATAGTGTAATGAGGTTTTGTTAGGTTAGGATCTACAGAAAAAAAAATAACTTTGACAAAGCTACTGAATAAAAATGATTAAATAAATGCCAAAAGTCGGTCTTTCCATTTTAAACCTTGCTCATGAGCTAGCCATTGGGTAAAAGTCTCCCCATTTTTGACTGTTACAGGTGCTCGCCCAGGGCTGCTTGGCCTTCCACTCCCAATATGGACCAAGGCAGCATTTTTTGGATTTCGATCCGGTTAGGAGGGATGTGTGGAGGTACCGTCACCACCTGGATGCCCCACTCTCATTTGTGGGCCGTGGCTGTCCTCCGCTAGGACGAAATCGTCTTGAACATCGCGCGCGGCTAATCGGTTATTCGACGTGGCGTCTTTTTCTTGTAATCCCTTCCGGTAGGTTGCTCCGGCAATTGGCACCTTTTCACCAACCAATCGGTTCCACTTTTTGACTCCGGTCACCCTCCAATTCGTAAGTGCGAAAAAAATTTTGTAGTGGGCCTTCGTGCTATGGGAAAGAAACTCGCCCCACCACACCACAAAGCTAGCTTGCCAGCGCACTTACGAGTCCCTAGACAAGGCCATTTCCACCGCAGCAGCGATTCCACTTGCTGAGGCAGCAGAACACCGTTGCAGTCTCCTACGGGCAATTTAACATTATCACCCCTTATCACCCCTTAAAAATCTCTGAAAAATTTTTCCATATCAGAACTTTTAAGAAGCCTTTCCACAAAGTTTCATGGCTGTAGCTGCTATAGTTTCGGAGAAAAACTGTTGTGACATACAGACGGTCGGACGGAGAGACGGACACCGGTTGTGATTTCAATAGGGTTTTGAATTTTAGTACAAACCCCTAAGAAGAAATTGAGATTTTTTTAAAACGTACTTTTTTCAATAATAAGCATTCAAAACCCGTTAAAGTTTTTGATCTCATTATTTATAATGAAGGAAAGTTCAACATACAGGGATTTTTTTAAATTTCACTTTTTGCGGAAATGGTGTAGGCTTGATTTCTCACTTAGCTTAAAAAATTCGAGACTCACATCGTATTTTCATCATAACTCGCTTAGTTTTAATGCTGTAGACTCCATCTGGAGCTCATTTGAAAGATTTTTTAAGTATTTTGAAAACATTTCTTGTAATTATTTTCCGATAAATTTATCAGTTTCCCGATATTTAGCCTCAAATACTTGGATTCGACTATTCACCAAAAAAGAAGGTCCCTTTAACTACCTATCAATCGATTTAGATTCAATTTACAATGTTCATTTAAAACCAATCTCTTTGTTTTTTATTGATTTTAATTTGGTAGGGCAATATTTTTCGAGCAACACATAGTTTTGGAGTTATTTGTGAAAAATAGTTTTAAAATTTGCATTTTTTCATGAAAAATTTACATTTTCAACCATTAATAACAAAAAAACTATTGACTTATCAAAAAACTTTATTGAATATAAATTGCTTAGAATTTAGTTGTCTATCGATTCTGGGCTTATTTTAGACCAAAAATTTCCACCCTCCGAGAGGGGTGGCATCTACCCTCCCGGGTAAAAGCACAAGTTGACCCTATATCATTTATTTGAGGCACCCTCTAACTACTCACCAATTTTCGAAAAATTTGGAGCTGAATTCTTCATTGACTGGATTATTATTCAAAACTCCCATTTCACAGCATAAAGTGGTATTCATTGTTTTAAATTTCGAAAATACCTGATAGATTTACTTCTTAGGATAGTGAAAATGATTTATGATTGATGATTAGCTTTTTAACAATATTAACAATAATTTTCCTAAAAGGTAGAGTGAATTCAACTTTTAAGGATAGTGTTGTAGCAACTGTAATAAATTAAAGTCGCAGGAGATCGCTCCTGTCTTAGAAGTATTGTAAGCCAGCTAGCAAAGTAGACATTGTCTTTTTAATGTCAATGAGTTGGCTCATACATATATCCTTAAAGAATTCAAAAAAAATAAAAATGGTTATAATGCTCTTAAATTTTCTGTCATTTTGGTAGTGTTTGCGCCGGGACTCTTAATCCCGAACTTTGATTTTACTATTTTTATTTTCAGTCTCAAATTTATTTATTTAAGATTCTTCTTAAAAAGTTAACAGCTATGATATAGACCAACCAACAATTGAACAAAGAAAAAACTTATTTTAAAGTTTTGACAAATTAAAAAATGAAGGAAATATGGGTTGCCCGATTGATTAAAATGAAATGTGGTATTCGAAACTTAAAGTATTTTCGAATTGAGTTTGACTTTGGTGAACTGAATTACAATGATCGATCAATTGAAAAATTAAGCAAATAAATCGAATTAATTACGAATGGCCTAATTATTACAGTGCTACAGTGCTGCTTAAATAACTATGTAAGTTGATTGAAGCGTTGATGTTGCCGGATCAGGCCATGATGGGCGCTCAGGGTTGTCAGGAACTCAACATCTACCCCCCCGTTGAACTGTCCATTCAACCTCCTCCAAGGTGTGCGGTAGGCTGTAGCGTCTAGGTAACGGCACTGGTGGTTGGACATGCAGGTTGGATTGTTGTTTGCAGGGACGCCAGTGGAGGTAGATCACCAGTATGACTAATCCGAGAATGCCCAGGTAGCCGATGGTGTACGGGTGGATGTTGTGGTCGGTCACTTAATCGGTCCATGAAACATCTTGCGCTTGTGGTTGTCGTCGCAGCGCCTCGATTTCAGATGCAGACTCAGTGAAATGAGTGGAGTCGTTAAAAGAGTCCACAAGTTTCATCCCGTTCTATAAAACAGCCAACTCCCGCCAAAACGATCCCAAATCGTAATAAATGAGCAACTTCCACTCGCGTGAAGATAAGTAGACTCGACATAATGGTTGAAAATACAGACCCGTATGGGGTCTGGATGTTGAGCCTTGTGTTGGACAGGCGTGCGCTATGGGAGCTAGCAGGCACATTAAGAGCAGCGCCACAATTGACTTGCTGGTTCGTATCGATCGCCATCTTGTCGTTGAGATGTCGTCGCCGCTGATCTGGGACGCTTCTTTCGTCAAGTGGATGGAACTTGCTTGTGATGGTTCTTCGTCAGACTGTGCTTCGTCAAGTACTGGTAACGGGGCCAGTTTGTGTATTGGTGTTTTCAAAGTTCCGGAGGCGGTTTTGACATCAGCGACTCGTACAAAATTATCGGCGCCTTCGTAAGTTTTGATAATTCGCCCCAGTGGCCACTTCATCGATGGAGTCTCATGTTCGCTTATGATGACCACTGTTCCAGGGATCGCATTGGGGTGTAACTGTCTCCACTTGACAAGATGCTGCAACTGCGCTAAGTACTCGTGTGATCATCGTCTCCACTGTGACTGGCTCTGCGTGACCATCTACCATGGCTGTGAGGGGTTCTCCGATGAGAAATCATGCTGGAGTTAAGGCTGCCAAATCATTGGGATCCTTTGGCATCGGAGTCAATGGTCTAGAATTGAGGATAGCCTCCACCTCAACCACCAGGGTATGCAGCTCCTCATAGATGAGAGCCACCGAAGAAACGCCTCGACGAATCAAATTTTTGGCTGATTTGACGGCCGCCTCCCACAAGCCGCTAAAATGAGGCGCATGTGGAGGGATGAAATGGAAATCGATTCCCCGGCTGGAGCACGCCGTTGATACTTCTTGACACACTTCGTTGAAATATAATGAGGACGATAATTCTGATAACTGGTTGTGAGCTCCCACAAAGTTGGTGGTGTAATCGCAAAATAAGTTTTGGCAGTGTCCTTGTCGTCCAATGAAACGTTTGAGAGCTTAGAGGAATGCCTGATGCAGTAGAGTTGATCCAAGCCAAGACAATCCGGGCATTGGTCCAGAACACCTGAAAAACCGCCTGCAGATTGAGCGCTGTGTTAACTCGTCTTGTGAGCTCAGCACCTAGTTTCGCCACACACAACTCCAGGCGTGGAACAGTAAGTGTTTTGATCGGGGCCAATCTTGACTTGGCGCACAGCAACCTGACGACGATTTAAACGCTCCTCAGGGTTAACCGCATGCGCATGCCAAATGTATTTGCACGGGTTATTCGTCTGTACTGATGTGATGAGAAAATCGGGCCTGCTGCAATGATGGCAGACCACTGCGGAAATCGGACTACTGGGTATGGATCCCCATTGGTAATTCTGCATCCCAGTCCAATTCCAATCGCCATAATTCCTGCAGAAATAGCTTGGCTGCTACTATCATAGGAGCCAGAATGCCCAATGGATCAAACATTCCGGCTATAACAGATGCCATCGTCCTCTTGGAGAACTCCCATTGGTTGGGTCCAGGTTGATTTGGATCTAGAACTCGTCAGTCTTCGAACGCCAAATGACCCCAAACGTCTTAATATAGTCTTCGTGTAAACTACTGTAGTCCAGTTGGACCTGTTGGTCCTCAGATTTAATCTGCTTCAACAATAGAGGATGGTTGGCACACCATTTGCGCAAATGCATACCTGCACTCTAGAGTATGGTGCTTAGCTCCACCTGTTTGCGAAATGCCTCCTCTATGTTTTCTGCCCCAGTCATGACATCGTCAATATAGCAATCCTTCTCCAACGCGCTGCTGCCCAGGGGACCTTTCTGCTGGCTTTCTTGTGCTAGAATTCGCAGACATTTTGTAGCTAGATACGGGACACACGTCGTGCCTTAGGTTACTGTTTTCAACTGATAGTATCGTACTGGTTGCGTTGAATTATTTCTCCAAATTAGGCCATGGTACCGACGGTCTTTAGGATGGAGCGTTATCTGCCGATACATCTTATCGATGTTGGTGGTGAATACGAAACAAGGCATTCTGAAACGCAGGCGTATTGAAAAAAGGTCATCATGGACAGTAGGCCCTGTATAAAAAACATCATTCAACGAAACGTTTGTGGTCATCTAACTGGATGCATCGAAAACCACCCGCAGCTTGTGTGTACTGCTGTCAGGCTTCAGGACACAATGATGTGGAAGGGAGTATCGTAATTCCTCCCGCTGCTGCGACGTCACATCCTCCATATGCCCAAGCTAAATATACTCCTTAATGAAGTCCTCGTATTTAAGTCTTAGATCAGGGTTGCTCTCCAGTCGACGCTTCAAGGCAATGAATCTACGAGTGGCCATCGCTTGGGAATCACCTAACGTCTCAGGATCCTTGCTGAATGGGAGTTTAACCAAGAAACGGCCGTCAGGATGCCTTGGCATTGTCTGACAGAAATGTACTTCACAAGTTTTTTCAGTTAACGTAAGCTTGTGCTGCAGATCCTGCATTTCCTCGAACTCCCAAAATCGCTTGATGAGTTGATTAAGCTGGTAATCTTCTACCAGGATGCCGCATGTCACCGAAGACACTTGAGGTGTGATCACTCTTGCGGCTACAATCCACGTTAGGAGCGTGTGCTGGAGCACTGAGAGCTTTGGGCTTAACTTTATTTGTCCAATGACGAGGGCCTCGTAAAAGTGTTTGGCACTCAGCAACATGTCGATGCGCTCCATTCGGTGGAAGTCTGAATCTGCCAGCCTTATGTTTTTGGAAATGTGCCATCCCGATGTGTTCAAGTTCTGAGACGGTTGCGGTGATATTATTTTGTCCATGACGTAGGCTTCCAACTGATGGCATATCCTGATAATCTGGATCTTAAGCCAAGGTTCTCCTTATGGTCTGCCTTCTCAGTGCTACCGCCTACCCTTTCAATGAGGGCAAGGTGTGGTGTTGATGATAGTCTCAGTCTTTTGATGATTCTTTTGATGGCTAGGTTTATTTGTGAGCTCAGATCCGACACAGCTCAACAATCCGTCGTTTTTCCATTGCTGGTGATCAGCCTGACGACAGCTGTGCCCAGAAGTACATGTCCTTGGGGTCGGAGGTCCATCAGAGTCGTTAAAGCGAGCAATGGTGGTTCTGCATTTGTTTGCAGTTTCGAGTCTTGTTTCGGCGCTGTAGTGCTCGAGGATATCTTCTTGGTCTGTTTGGGCTTGTTGTCTCCAGGCAGATGTAGCAGGGTGTTGTGATTCTTAGAACACTGCTTGCAATTTCTGGCCGTGCAGCTGGAGGCCTGATGTCCCTCTCGAAGGCGATTCACGCACAGCTTCTTAGCACCCACGAAACTTAGTCTCGAGGCAGCAGTGATCCTGAGGAAATCTGGGCAGTAGGAAAGCGGGTGATTCTGCTCACACATTAAGCACCGAGAAGCTGTCATGGTGACCACACTTGACTTGATGGCTTTCCTACGGTTGATTTCTGGTTCCTTTGTTTCATGGCCGAGTGTCTCGAGAGCCTGGGAACGCGTTTCCATGAAGTCCAATAAACTCTTGAGGAGTGGTAGCTCGCGCGGGTTGGATAATGATTGCTCGTATGACGCGTGAGTCGCTGGATCCAATTTTCGGACTAGCACATGTAGTAGCAACGGATCCCAGTCCCTTGTGGACACTTGCAGGCTCTCCAGGCTTCTGAGACACTCTTGTGTGGTGTCATGTAGAGCCTTTATTGCTGCCACTGATGGCCTTTCATTAGCATGAGATGGCTGACTCATCAATTTGTTGATGAACGTCGCTGTCAATAGTCGCTGGTTGTCGTACCTTTCCTTCAAGATTGTCCAAGCCGCCTCGTAGTTGTCATCTGACAATGTAAAATTTGAAATCAAAAGCTTCGCTTCTCCGGTGAGAGCAGCCTTGAGGTACCATAGCTTTTGGCACTTGAACATCCGTTGGCTATGCACCATTTGCAGGAATAAGTCGTGAAATTGTTGCAAATGTAAATAGTTCCAATCGAAGGTGGGGAGTTTTATTTTTGGCAGAGTCATCGTAAGGTGACTCACAGGCAGAGTCGCTGAGGCAGGTGTGGCACTGAGTTCATCCATTTTCGATTCCAGACGTATGACCCAATCTTGGGTAAGCTGTTCCAAATGAATGTGCTGTTGTTCGTCATGGAGGTCGACGATCTGCAGGTGATATCCATCCAGCTGTTGGCAACCTCTTTCGAGGGTCATGGGTTTATTCCTGCACCAGGTCTGAGCGACCTCCTTCTGGTCCAAACGGTCGATGATCCTCCTCAACGAGCCTGCCATGACTTTGTAGTGATGCAGCATCCTGAGCACACTGGCATCTCTTGGTGCTGAGGCTTCTGCAGTGTAGTCTTTGTCCTTGCTATCCTGAATTTCGAGCCCTTTTAGTGACTGTTCCCCGGTTGGCGTGTCCACGTTTGTTTGACATGCATTTGATCGCGGAAGTGCTGCTGGTAACGGAGGTAGTTGCCTTTGCTAGTGTGGTATATATGTTGGGTAAAATACTCGTGCGACGGAGTGACATCCGGTAGGGATCGGATGTGACTATCACCTAGTTCAAAATCCTCCCACGCGGCCTCTAGTTGCCGCAGTCACTCCGCATATTATCCGGCTTCCTGCTTCCTTGAGGGCGAACCCTTCTTGTAGTTTGAAATGATGCCTTCGACGATTCGAGCCAATCCTTTTAGGACCCCGATCTCGTGATCCACCGTCGCCATGGCGTAGAAAGTCAGAAAGCAGCCGGAAATAGAAAGCGTGGGTACACTACGACACTACACAGCACTCCATGACCTGTTCACCGGGGAAAAACAATTGTTTAGCTATGTACGGCAAAATAAATACCAAGTGCATCTCACTGGGGCCTCGAAATGTTTGCGTCGGGAGTCTTTTGTCCCTTACTTCGATTTTATTATTTTTTATAGACTTTAAAAATTTAACTTTATTTTACTTTCTTTTAAACGATACAGAGATACTGAATAACCAACAATTGAAACAAGACACATCAGGACAAGAATTCGCAGAATATATAACGAACCAACCAACGATTGAACAATGAATAAACTTTTGTTCAAAGTTTTTACAAATGAAAAAATGATTGAAAAATGGGTTATTCGATTGATTCAAATAAAAATAAGGTATTCGAAACTTAAAGTATTTTCGCTTTGTGGCGAATTCAATTTGAATTTGGAGAATTGAATTAAAATGATCGATCAATCGATAAATCAATCAAATAAATCGAATTAATTTCGAATGGACTAATTACTACAGTGCTTATTAACCTGTCTGTGTGGTCTAGTGGTTGGAGCATGACCGCATAAACCGAAGGTCCCAGGTTCAAATCTCGTTGGGAGCAACGTGATTTAGTTCAGGGGATCTTTCGGACAGACTATGAGTGTTCACTCAGTGGTATTATATACTGATTTAATCAGATCATATCATAGCTGAGCAGGCACACGGGAGCATGGTACTGACCAAACCAACTTCCGCAAAAATCAATACGGTCGTGAAAATGAGATACTCTAACTATCTCTAAGCGAAGGCCCGAAAGGGGCTGTAGTGCTACAAAGAAGAAGAAGAATTAACCTTAAATAACTATGTAAGTTGATTGAAGCGCTGATGTTGCCGGATCACGCCGTGAAAGGCGCTCAGGGGTGTCAGGAACTCAACAGTTGTGGTCCAATCATAGACAACGTGCGTTAAGAATACCGGTGGTAGCTCGTTTTTGTATGAGAACATCGTCGTTCTGGTTGAATGTGTGATACTCTGGGAATGCCCACATTCTCTTATGGACGTCTTGATGCGAATAATGAAGTCTATCAGGCGCTTTCCGTTGTCGGTGGTCTCTGCATTTAGGCTCTGTCCTCCGGTTGTTCCTCTATATGCAGTTTCTTGGCCGATTTGCGCATTGAAGTCACCCAGAAAAATTTCAATGTCGTTTGCCGACAATGCGTCGACAGTGCATTCTAGTGTGCTGTAAAATTCGTCTTTGATTGCCTCTTCCTTGTTTTCTGTGGGCACGTAATAGTCGACCAGCCAGACATTAAAGAATTTGGTCTTGATAAGAATCGCACAGATCCTTTTGTTGACGGGTTTAAGGTCGGTGATAATTTGTTTAAATATGCAGTCAACAATGAAAGCCAGTCAACAATGAAAGCCACTCCAAACTCATGGCTTCCTTGTGGATTTCCGATTTAAACACGGTGTGTATTCGCATGTCATATATGTCTTCACTAAGTCATTTGGTTTCTTGTACTGAGAGGATGTTGTTTCTGTATTTGTAATTTGTGATTATACTCAAGAGCGGCCACACCAGCCGTTGTTGATAAATAATTACTTTAACTTATTGCGAAATTAACACAGATAAAAGCAGGTTCATTTTGTTGGCATAAGCAGTAATGAATTTATTTATTATTATAAACACTTGAACTTAAATACCAAATATTTGATGACTAAAAATATTTGCAATAATCAAAGTAAATGTCCATTAAAAGAAAATTGCATTCTATACAATAATACTTTTCGTATGGTAATAATTGAAAACTTGAATAAAATGCTTACAATACAATGCTAATAATTTGTATTGCCAGCGTTTCAACTAAATCGGTTTTGGTCCACGAGTAGTATTTTACTCGTGTTTCCTATATACCCGCCGGCTAGCTCGTTAGGGCGACCTCTATTTGCCACCTGAGGACCAGTTCTATTTGGAGCCGAAAGCTCCTCATGGACGTCAAAATTGAATAAAATAACATATTTGCGAGCTATATTCTTCGGCGCATTGGCATGGGGCGTGGGACGTAAGGCGTGAGCCGTGAGGCGGTAACACCTCCCCTCGACAATTACCCCTCGCCCTTATTCCTCACCTCTCACCCCAACACGTTATCCCATACCCTCACTCCATCCCCCTCCACCTAGCCCTTCAAACCTCACCCCTCGTACCGCACTCACACTTCTCACCCCAACCCCTCACCCTAAACCCTCCCCCCATCAGCCTCATCACACACTTCTCATCCCTTCCCTCTCAGCTTTCACTCTCACCCCTCCCCTCTTACCCTTCCCCCTCTCGCCACAGCACACATCTCTTACTCCTCACCATCATCTCTCATCCAACAAGCCTCACCCTTCTCCTCACCACTTGCACCTCACCCTCACTCCTCACCCTTCACCACAATCCCCTCACCCTTCTCAAATCTCAATTTACAAAATTTTTTATTATTACCCTACATGTATGAGTTACTCAGTTTTTCATTGGATTAAATAACTTCTACAATAATCTCTCTAACTCCTCCATACTCGTAAATGCATATGAATATCATTCATGTTATCCATACCAAAGATATCGCCTCTGATGCACTTTAAATTTTATGCCAACAACTTTCACTTGATGCTGCATTCCCATAGATTCATTTCATGCATGCTGCAAGTGCATTTCAATTCACTTTTGCATCAGTAATGAACACACAATCTTTGAATTCAGATAGAAAGACAGTTAACGAATATGGCTTATTCCATCTGCTGTATTGATAGCGAAGTGAGTGAAAAGTTAAAAAAGTTCTTTCAAGGAAAAAATAAATTTGTAATGGTCAATCCGGGAGGTGTGCTCCTACCAAAAAAGTTTGAGGAACTATCCAAGAGCATCGAAAATTTCTCAGTTCGTAAGAATGATATATGGGTAATTTCATATCCTAGGACAGGTAAGTATTTGGCAATTCCAGTAGCATGGACGGCAAAATAATGTAGTGATAGAGTTTCTAAGTTTTTATTAGTTAATGATAGTATCATCTACAATTTCATCTAAGGATCAACGTGGGCACAAGAAATGGTATGGCTATTAGGAAACAAATTAAATTTTGACTTTGCAAAGAAAAACTTACTAGCTGTGCGGGCTCCCATCCTGGAACTTTCCGTTCTTTTCAGTGCGGACCATACTGAATGGCTGGAGTAAGTCTTATCCTAAAATCTCATATCGGTGATTTTTGTAAATACATACTTCCTTTTAGAAGCACCATGGGGACTTCAGTGGAGTATTTGCAGAAAGTACCAAGTCCACGCTTTGCTCGTTCACATTTGCCATGGGAGCTGCTACCCAGTGAAATCAAAGAATTGAAACCAAAGGTTCCAGCCATCCGTGAGTGATTCCGTACGTGATTGATATTTTATGATGCATCTTTCAGATCATTTACACCGCTCGCAACCCAAAGGACCTTTGTGTTTCCTACTACCACTATTTCAAGTTACTTCATGGGTCAACTGGTTCATTTGAAGAATTCTGTGAAATGTTTATGGCGGGAGAGGTTCCGATGGGATCGTATTGGAATCATGTACTTAAATTTTGGAAACATCGAGATGATGGTAATATCTTATTCTTGAAATATGAAACCATGAAAAGAGATCTTCCATCCACGATCAACAAATGCGCAAAATTCTTCGAGCTTGATTATGAGTTGACTGCAGAGGATCTAGATACAATTTGTGACCATCTCAAATTCGACAAAATGCAGGATAACCAATCGGTGAACTTAAAATCATTTATAAAACAAGAAGATGATCCGAAATCTAATGCTAAGTTCATTCGCAGAGGTCAAATTGGCGATTGGAAGAATTATTTTACTGATGAATTAAATAGAAAATTCGATCAATGGATTGAAGATAATAGTCGGTATACAGGCCTTTATTTTGAATATGAATAAATTCCTTTAAGATTCATTATTTTAGTTTTTTATTTACTTCATAAGTAATCAAGATTAACATTCTTCTTCTTCGATTTTGTAGCAGTTCAAATTGGCCTTGGTCTCTCGTATACGAGTATATCGCGGCCAGTATTCTCCAATTCTAAATCGACTGTCATCGCCGTAGCCAGGACTACCTTTTGGAGGGGGCTGTTGCTATTGGTATGGTTTGGTGGGAGGTCCTCTCAAATTTTTAAAATTTAAGTCTAACCCTGTTGAAATCCGTCCATCTATGTATCACAGCAGTATATCTGGTTGGTAGATACAGGGACTGCATAATAAGTAACCGGGTTGACCTCAGGAAATTTTTTATTGGCAAAATATGTACAATTTTTCTTCAGAAATCTTCAAAGTAGTCCCCATTGAGTCGATAACACGCTGATACCGGATTTTCCAATCCCCAAACGCTCCCTGGAAGTCGGCAAACTCGATGCTGTCTAGAGCCCTCGTCGTAGCACGTTGAACGTTTTCCAGAGTCCCGAGCCGCGTCCCCTTAAGGTGTCTCTTGATTTTGGGGAACAGAAAGAAGTCCGCTGGTGCCTTATCCGGGCTGTAAGAACTCTGGTTCGGTTTGGAGTCGATCAAGGATTTCCGAAGCGACAGCAACACGACGCTCCTTTTGGTCATCAGTCAGGTGTTTGGGTACCAGCTTCGGGCAGACCTTCCTCATGCCCAGATCGTTCTTAATAATGTTGTGAACGGTCATCTTATCAGTTCCAACCTCATCTGCGATAGCCCGAATGCTCAGACGACGATCACTTTCAACACATCACGCACTTTTTGCACATTTGTGTGCGTGTGACTCGTTGATGGAGGACAGATGCGCTGTTTGTCATGGACGTCATCGCAGCCCTCCCGGAAATTTCTGTGCCACTGAAACACTTGAGTTCTGGACAGAGCATCCTCACTGTAAGCCTTTTGAATCATTTGAAGAGTTTTCGTGGCCGTTTTCTTGAGTTTAACACAAAATTTGATGCTAACACGTTGCTCGATCGTACGCTCCATTTTCATTCCGACGACGTAACTGAACACGCACTCCGCTTTCGCTCGATGCTATCTCTCCAAGCGCTTGGAGGCAACTGCTGCAGCCCGGTTCCCTTTACCCAGACCCCCACCACCACTACAGCACCCGATACCGGTAAGCAGACGCTTTGACGGCGCGGGGCAGGCTCAGTCCGATTACTTATTATAAAGACCCTGTATAACAGAAGTGATCGCCTCTTGCAAGTACCAAAGAAAAAAATTCAGAGGTTCTGAAGGGGTCTCTCCCCATATAGAAAACTAAAGATGGTCATGTGGGATATCAAGTGAAAAGTCTTGATATAAAATATGCAAAACAGTTCTCAAAATAGCAGTCTGTGTAATCAGGGGAGCAGGAGGAAGGAAAACATATGAAAAATTTGTGTTCCCCTCGCGATTGGTACCTTTGGTCTGAAAAATCAGTAAAAAACGTGGAGGTAGTTACTTATGATCAAAACTACAAGAAATATGTTAAAGTTGAAATTCCTATAATTTTGTTAATAATAGAATGATTTAAATTTTTTTAAGTACCTCCATTCCCTGTCACGGAAACCATTTGCCCCTTTTTCCTGCGGTCGTTAAAATACCGCCCGAGCAAAGGTTTAAAATAAAATTGTTTAAAGGTTAAAATAATGAAATAAAAATGTTAAAAATGTTAAAGTAAAAGTAAAAAAAACGAAAGGAAAACAAAAATAATTACGTTAAACATAAAAAGAAAATAGTTTTACTGCAGCAGCCACCAGGAGATAACAATGTGCGAACAACCATCGCCACTCGACACCCAAAAATGGATCTGTGAATATTGCACCTATGAGAATTTTCAATCATCTTTGAAATGCACTATGAGTAAAGGATTAACCCCGCTTCTTAACGAGGAAATTTTTCGATTAAGCCCACCAAAGCCTAGTCCTTCAGTTGTCATCCACTTATCGAGGCATCAAGCATAAGTTTCTGGCAAAGCAATTTAAGTAGTACAGCTGCTGTTGTTAGCAGTACCTCATCGGTCGTCCGCACTGTAGGTAACCTGGATTAATATACAGTGAGAGCAGCAATGAATGAAGTTGCCGATATTATTGATTCACCCGGAAAACAAGCTGTTTTACGAGACTACGAAGAATTGTTTGCTGAAAGCATCTTAACGCAATTTAAGATTCTCTTCCATATACCTCTCTCAGAGTCACTTATTATGTACCAGCCTCTATTATCCATTACATATTCATTTTTCAATTCAAAACTCTCGGCAAATCCTTAAATATTCCAACCCTGAAAAATGTAATATCAGTATTGCTCAGTCTAATGGCTGATCAGAAACTGTCGTCCGGCGAAGATGGACAGTATATGAAAGTGGTAAATGGATTTTGCTTGAAATTTTTAAATAAAACAAACTTTACAAATTTGAATTGTGCACTTAGACGCCTACTGAACGAAATATGTCCACAAGCTAGTTTAAGTAAATTTACAGATTCACTAATGAAATGTATTTGGCGCAACGTAAAAGTAATGCCTGAACGTTCAAATGAATTAGATTATGATGCCGTTTTGTATGAAGTACATGAATTTATGCTAACCTTACCCAGTGTCAGGTGGGGACAATGTCCGTCTAATACACCTGTACGCGCCGTGAAAAAAATTATTCATAATAAAGGCAATGCAATATTACAACATCTGAATAAAATTCCAAAACATTTGGAGCTACATGCATACTTGATTAGGATATTGAAGGACCTGTAAAAAGATGCAAATGGACAGACAAGTGCCTCACCCTACAGATCATCATCTGGTAAAGATCAATCAAAGAAAATGTCAAATCAAACACAAGAACCAATTTTCAAAAGTATATTGAAGATGGATTAGCCGAAATTGAAATGCAGCGATACCAAGGAGAAGAGGCAGGTGGTGATAATAAATATGAAGATTCAAACGTTGTATCGTCGTCAACTACAACATGTCCAGTGGAAAAATTGAATACCATCCGAGGAAACATTAGCCCATCTCGAAGTCAGGAAATAAGAAATATGACAGACAATAAAGTAACTGATGAAAATTTGAATTTAAATCAATTACCATGATACGAAAAGATAAAGCTGAATTATCGCCACATCGCTTGGAGCATTTGCTACAAAAGCACAATACTGACAGAGTGTCAGTCACTTTGACATGTACACCTGAGGGGCGAATATACTAGCTGAAGGGAAATTTGGGTTTCAATTGCCCGATAAACATCAGTTGGGGGATCGCAATTGAACGTTGAATCGCCCAGAAGAAAAGTTAACGGCTTGCCGGTTGAAACCGAGCCGATGAAAAACCTGGAAACAAAGAATGGGTCTCTTCTCTTTTTTGGCGGACAAGGATTAACGACAGAGGGCAAGTGTGGCGAGCGACACGAAATTTTTACTGGAATTCATCGAGAGCAGATTTACAACTGAGAAATTTTCAAACAGGGACAGCGGAATAATTAAGGGAGATTGGCGACATCAGCTCAACAAGAACCGCGCTGAGAGTAGAGCTTCGTAGCGCAAATTACTTCGGGGGGCCCCTAAATAGGTAGAAGTAAGTTATACTTTACATATTGTAGCTCATTTTTTTAAGATTATAGCACTTCATTATTAAATAAATAATCAACTGATTATATTTATTTTTCATCATTAAGAAATATTGCCACGAAGATAAATTGTACATCTGGCTCGGATGTGTCCAGGAGTATATTTCAGTGATATTTCGCGATTTTTGGCGTGGGTATATTCAGTTTGTTGCTCGGTGCGGGTTACGTCGGGTAATCTGAACCTGGCGAAGTTGCGCAAGAGGTCGCCCGGTGAGATTAATCCTCCCCTGTTAAGGGAAAATAGTGGGTGTTATTTCGAGCTGTGTGAGGGGTGTTCGGCGACCGCGTTCTCGCTTGGCGGCTATTTGCGACCAGGGAATAAGTGAATGGCGCCTCCCACGACCGTCTCTGACGGCAAACCAGGTCCAAGGTCCTAAGCGAGAGGAGCTCTCGCGCAGAGGATAACAAGAGTTTAACATCCCTACCACTCTCTCCATCACTCTTCCTTGGTCGCACAATGCTCGTGTGACCTGCATTCACCTTTCGCCGCTTTATCAAGTGTGCCACTCAGACAATGTTCAATATATCGGTATGAGGGGGTACGCAAAATAACGTAAATTAATCCTTTCAAAGATAAAAAAAAATTCATATAATACGACGCATTAAAAAAACTCTGCATAATTGTCTCTTCAAGTATCTTTCCGATAGGGACAAAAATGCCCTAAGATACTGAATTGGAAAAAATCTTCAGTGCCACGCGTCAATCATTGTTCTGGAATAGACTCAATGAAACAATAATTCGTTTGATCAACAAGTGATGATTTATTTTATCAGTCTCAATATTTTATACATGATTTTCCCTTACCCTAGTAATAATTTTCATTTTACCAAATTTCCTTACTAGCAATAATTATCATTCATTAATTGCTTATTAAGCATAGGTCTTTCATACAGTTTTAATGCATTTAGCTGAGTTTGTCGACAAATCATTTTTGCTAAAGGTGAATAACTGAATTTTGTTTACAATTTGTGCTAAAGGTGAATGACAGAATTTCGCTGATTGCTTCGATTGCAAAGTTGAATGTTTTCGAATGTTTACAATGAAATGGTGATTTAAGGTCATTGATTTTAGACTATTTGGAATATGAACGATACAATTATAATTTTATGTTAGAGAATTGTAGTAATCGAGCAGTCACACAAGCAAACTGCTCAAAAACCTTCCTATCTCCTATTCAAAATTTTAATGGCAGATTTAGAAAAATATTTAATTATTTCCATTCATAATAGTAATTTGTAAAATAGTTTTCTTTCTTATTATTATTATTAAATGTTACTTTATATCAATTTCCTTATATTAAATTTAAACGTTTCCCTTTAATTATATTCTTCATGAGATTTAACTTTTATTACTATTTAGAATTTTTTTTCGTTTGTCTTTACTTCAGTTAATTTTTCCTTAATAAATTTTAAATCTGCCAATTAAAATTTTGAAAATGGGAACACTGATTTAGTGCTCCCCAACGGTGTATTACATTACCGAAGGCAAGCTTACTAGGCTGAGCTCAGCTGATGGGATTTATCGTGGATCGTGGAGTTTGCTACGGACCGCACCACGGGGAAGATGCAAAAAACGATTGCCAGATTCTCTTGGCCGCGTTTTAAAGTCGGGAATATTTAAGAAATTAAATTATTAGATTTCAAAATCGTTTTAAAGTTTATAAAACGTACATGTGTGTTGTAAAAATTGATTTGTGTACTGCGTGAAGTGTTCAGGAGCACCCCTTTGAAAGTGAAAATTTGCGGCTCCATTTGTCTTCCGTTCCGTATATAGGATCTCGATACCCCACTCGTGAAATCCATTCGAAGTTGAATTTGTGGTTGCCACCAAATTCCTTTTGATAAAGTCGTGGATTACTTGATAGTATTTCGAGCAGTTCAGTGATGGTACTCTCTTGGAAGATTCAATTTTTTCCCCAAAATACCTACCCATTAACATAACTTCAACAAAATGTGTTCCTTTTCTTCCACTACAATTTCAAGTAAAATAATCATAAAATACATTCACATGAATTCAGTCTAGAAATCATTTGTTATACTCGTATCTTAAAATTGTTTTCCTCATTCAAGCCGCATTCTCAAGCGCATGTTTTCCCGCGAGAGCCCTCTCGATGATGCATTGAGACGAGGGCGGTCCCAAAAATACCCAACCCGACAAAGAAAACCGGTCCCAAAAGACCCGTGACCCGCCACTGTATATAGCTGGGGAATAGGGAAAAGAATGAAAATGGAAAGTGCGATTGAGAGTGGAACCCGAGACGCGTGAAAATGGGTGAAGAGAATTGCCTCTACGTCAGATCCATCTTCATTTTTGTCATCGTTATAGTAAATAAATGAAAAGCAAGTATTTACTTTTGAGTGTGGAAGATCACGAGCAAAATTCAAACGAAGAACATGTGAAATCATTTCGTGGATAGCAAAGTGTTTTCCTGAGAGAAGAAATATCTGTTTTGGGAGGATATTTGACGATACAGATTGTTTGTTGATGAGTTTCGATTGTGAGAATGTTGTGAGCTTGACTGAAATTACATAATGGAAGTTTGGTGAAAAATCGATGACCTATGTCCACATTTAATTAACTAAATTACATCGGCGATTGATGTGCTGCAATGTGGTTGCTGCAATTAAGACGGGAATACCAAAATTGAAGTGTCCGACAAGGCAGCACTGCGGGCAAATTCATTGGAAACTTTTGACGGAACCATATAAAGTTTCTTTACAAATAGCTCTTCAAATTCGGTGAGTCTTGATGTAAATGGAGACACGAGGTAATGCATCGTAGTCACAGTCGCGCTTTCAACGAGAACTGGTGAGCGATCGCTTTTAATTCAATTTTGATGTAGAATATCATTGGGAGAAGTCCCTAGCTGAAGGTGGTCATGTTCGAAGTCGTCAATTCGGAAGCCGAAACGCGTTTATTGATGCCCACGTGATTGGATTGGCATACTTGGCTAAGGAAACAAATCAATATTATCATCTTGTGGATTTTCACGTTCTTAGCCCTAAACTCGCTTCAGTTTCTTGCATTGCAATAAATGGTTCATATTATCGTTTTGGCTTAGGATGTCTTCTCAAAATGAAGCAAGGCACAGCAACGCAATTAGTGAGAAGTGGTTAGTCAACCACACTTGTATAACCTTACCAAGTACATGTATTAGAGCGAAGCATTTGCTGGAGTTCATAACTATAACTAGTCTCTAATTTTTATTACAATATAATATCCATTGTGGTTTCTTTGATGTGTGGTTGCTCAGTCGTCAGATACCGGAAGCGTGTATTTGCGTTTATGGACGGTGCCCGAATAAACTTATTTTCAAATGCAAATTATGGGCGTAAATAAAGTGCATACGAAGTTAACAGTTGAATAACATCGTGTTGCTTATGAATATTAGTTCGTGAGCTATTCTGAGGTCAGTTGTGATAGACAACTTAATTGACGTCAACTTTCGATTTACGAGATAAGTATTTCGGAGTAATTCGAACATTTGCCTTTATAAACATTTGTGGTGATTAGTCATATAACCGATTAATTGGATATTAAAATCAGTTGTAACTGCAACACCACCTAACTTCCAAGCATGTCTGTATAAAGAAGTTATTTGAAGATACTAAGGAGTATTTATAAAATCAAGATAGAGAATGAAATTCGCCATAAGTAAATTTTCTGTGATCATCGCAATTTTAAGTTTGGAAGTAGTGTTTGAATGTCCACGTGCCCAAGTGATGTGCCTCATGGTGTCGAAGAAGGCGTGGTGATAACGGATATTTGCTTCCGATAGGAGATAACCCATCTGGTTACTTGCCGGAAAAATTTTATAACTGCAAGTAAATTACTAGAAAGAAGAGTATTAATCTCGAGAATTTTGCGAATTTTGTTCACACAAAAAGTAGTTTTAGCTTAATTAGTGGGAGCAAGCCAAAACTAAAGTATTAAGTAATTGACTGAAATATTTCAAAGAAAGACTACTCAACCATTTCACTTCAAAAGTATTGGATGAATTAGAAAGATAAAACAAGCAAAATAGGATATACATTTGCTTATGTTCGCAGGCTTACGTAAATTAACGTTCTTTGTTTTGTTTGATTGGGTTAAAAAATATTTTGGTTGTCCTTTTCGGATTGAGCTCAAAGCATTCTTCATATGCCTATAGAAGTAATTTAATTTATCATACGGTTGAACCCATTTCTCCATAGCGTAAGAAAAAAAAAACGGAACAAGCCATCGGAAAATTAACGGAATCAGATTATTGATGAAAATAACAAAATGAAATAAGCAACTCATTAGATAGGTAAATTCTACAATTAGAATCGAACCGGAGCGTTACATAAATCTTTCATATGATATCCATGATTAATTGAGAGTCATTCAAAAGTATTCTTACATGTACAAATAAATCTGCGAGCTACTGTCGCGATTGTTTTCACAAACATTAAGAACATCAACAAAATCAATTTACTCGAAACCACGAGAACCCACCAAGCATGATCAAAATTTGAAAGTGAGTTACTGCTTCATTCATTAAGCTGCTCGAATATACCAGATACCTTTCGGCAGAACATTCGCCAATGTAAGAGAAATGCATTGAACGGCTGGAGACCCAGTCATCCAATTTAACTGCTGAGCTAAGGGAACAGTCGTCAAGTTTAACCACGAAGCTAGATGAAAAATCAGCGAAACTGGACCAACAAGCGATCGAAATTAATGAAGTGAAAAAACAGTCAACCGAAATAAAAGCGGAGCGCGGTAGCCTGAACAAACAAATTAATTGCGCCGAGGAAAAGGTTTTCCAAGTTGAGGAGAGAATTAACTTTGAGATCAGCCAAGTCGAAGAGAGAATGAACCATGAGATGGAAAAAGTGAGAAAAGAATTGGAAGCAGCGAAGGCAGTAGTAATGTGAAAGCACCAATATTTGACGGGCAAACGGTCTGGAGTATTTACAAAACACAGTTTGAAGCTGCCGCCAGGACAAATCACTGGAATGAGCAGGAGCGAGCAACTGCATTAATTCTTGCTCCAAGAGGCCCAGCTGCCGAGCTTTTACAGGCGATCCCCGTTGAGTTGCACTCAAACTCGGTTGCTATAATGAATGCGCTCGACATGCGTTATGGAGACGATCATCTGAAGCAGATTTATCGGTCACAGCTACAGCATCCGATGCAGAAGTCTGGCGAAACCCTACAGCAGCTAGCCCAAGAGATTGAGCGACTGGCACTTTTGGCTTACCCAGCGTATGACCCAGAACATCGAGATGCCGCATCGACAGAAGCATTCATCAGCGCATTAAAAGACCAGGAATAGCAACAAGCCGTATGTTTAGCTCAAAAGCAAACAGTCAAGGACGCATTGGCCTATAGCCTGAACTTTGAGGCAGGGAAAAATGTGAGCCGTACCACTGCCCGGGTCCGCGAGGTAGTGACAGACGAGTGCAGGTGTGAGCGCGTGGAAATTGAGTGAGACCCGCATGTAAATGGTACGCCTAGATACTGGAATTGTGGAGAGAAGGAGCACCTGCAAAGAGACTGCAAGAAGCGAGGAAAACCGAGTTATTGTCCAGGGTGTGCAGCTAGGAGGAGATCCAGATCGAGTCAGGAGCCCAGAATGGAAGCCCTTCAAACAGAGGGGTCGGGAAACATGTACGAGCCAACTTCGTGGGGCAGAGGTTGGCTATGAGGATCGACGTCCCCAGCACTACCATCACCGTGTCAAGACTTCATCGTGGAGAAGCGGACTTATGCCTTCCGGGTCAAGTAGACGGAGAACACTGCACCATAACAATTGACACTGGTGCAACACAATCGATCATCTGCCCAGACCATGTGAAGCAACAACTACTTCACAAGGGCAGAATTTTCTCACTACGGATAGCAACGGGAGAAACTGCACCTGTCCTTGGAGAGATTAACCTCCAGATACAGTTGGGAGACCTTGCGTTCCGACATAATTTTCTGGTCGCAAACATTATGGATGACTGCATTCTTGGAATGGATTTTCGGCGACCACATGGAATCACATTGGATTTGGGCAAACGGGTATTGAAATGGCAGAATGTCGAAGTATTGATGGAGGATCCCAGCGTCCAAATCCCCAAGATGAATGTAGAGGTATGTGCCGACACTGATGTACCGAATTCTTCTGAAAGCATTGTATGAGCCAAGCTTGATTGTGATTCTGGAGACCAGCTATCTTATCTGATAGAGCCAACGAAGACGTCCGCATTGCGCAGCTTGATTGTAGGACGAAGCCTTGTAAGATCTATAAGGAACGGATACGTTCCGGTTAGAGTCCTTAACACCGCAGACTCAACCACGAGCATCAAAGCGGGAGAAGTCATCGGCAGCTGCCAGCCTGTTTCCACCATCACCTCCTTGGAAGCCACTCACGACCATCATTTGAAAAGGAGGCAAGACGCAGACAAAGCCCGGGAATCCACGTCTGCAATATTGAAGCAGGTCAAATTGCCAGTGCAGCTATTCAAGCGAGCCTCTGATCTAGTCACCAAGTACAGTGACATCTTCTGAACAAGCCCGGATGGCCAAGGCCGAATGAGTATGGTAACTCAAGTCATAGATACACAGGGAGCCAAGCCAACCCGACATGCACCGAGACGTCTTCCTATAGCCAAACAAGGAGAAGTGAGCGCACTGATCTCGGACATGGAAAAACAAGGCGTTATCGAACCTCCCGTCAGTCCATGGGCCGCGCCAGTAGTTCTAGTAAAGAAAAAGGATGGTAGCACTCATTTTCGTGTCGACTATAGGCAGCTTAACGACGTCACTAAGAAAGATAGTTACCCACTCCAACGCATCGATGACATCATGAATACTTTAGCCGACGCAAAATGGTTTTCTACACTCGATCTCAAGAGTGGCTACTGGCAGGTAAAAATCGACAAGAACCGCATTTTCTGTTGGGACCGGAGTGTTGCTTCGTTGGGCTTTGCAATGCTCCAGCCACTTTCGAACGCTTGATGGAATACGTGCTACGTGGTCTAACCTGGAAAACCTGCTTGGTATACCTAGATGACATCATTGTCATCGGGAGAACGTTCGAAGAGCAAGTGCGGAACTTAGAAGAGGTTTTGTCTCGATTGCGACTGGCAAACTTGAAACTTAGTCCCGACAAGTGTACCCTTTTTGCAGCTGAAGTAAAATAGCTGGGGCACGTCGTATCAGCAGAAGGAGTCAAAACAGACCCTGAGAAAATTGAAGCCGTAAAAAGCTGGCCAACACCAAACAACAAGCGCCAACTACGAAGTTTTCTGGGTCTGGCAACTTACTGTCGAAGATTCGTCAAAAACTTTGCAAAAATAGCTAAGTGTCTCCATCAGCTAACCAAGAAAAATCGTCCGTATGTCTGGAATGAACAATGCTAGACAGCTTTTGAGACCTTGAAGGAGAAGCTGTGTGAATCACCTGTGCTGGCATATCCAAAACCCGGAAAAATGTTTATAGTTGACACCGATGCAAGCAACGGCGGTATTGGAGCTGTACTCTCCCAGCAGATCGATGGCGAAGAAAGAGTCCTCTCGTATTACAGTCGAGTTCTCTCAAAGAGTGAGAGGAACTACTGCGTGACCAGGAAGGAGCTATTGGCTATAATAGAGGCCACCAAGCAGTTCCACAAGTACCTATATGGCCAGAAATTTGTTCTTCGAACGGACCATGCATCGTTGAGATGGCTACTTGACTTCAAAAACCCCGAGGGACAAGTTGCGAGATGGATAGAATGATTGCAGTCATATGACTACGAAATCGTTCATCGGAAGGGCGGAGTTCATGGGAATGCTGATGTGCTATCCCGCCGTCCATGTCCACCTAACTGCAAGCATTGCCGATGGATTGAGGAAAAGAAACCGCCCGTTGATCTGCGATTGATAATGGCCGAATTCGATGAAGGTTGGTCATCGGAGGGGATTTGAAATGCCCAGTTAGCCGATGAAGACATCGGAACATTGCTCGTATGGAAGGCGACAACTGGGCGACCTGAGTGGAAAGACGTTTCAATGCATGGCGCAACCCTGAAAAGCTATTGGGCACAATGGAACTCCCTTCAGGTAGAGGGTGGCGTACTCAAGCGGAAATGAGAAACGGTGGATGGCAGCTCCTATAGGATGCAAACTATACTACCCAAAAGCCGAATCCACGATGTGGTTAAGGAAATGCATGAAGGATTCTCGGGAGGCCACCTTAGTGTTATCAAGACCTTAGCGAAATCGCGGGAAAGGTTCTACTGGCTCCACGCTCGAGAAGACATAGAGGACTGGTGTCGCAGATGCACAATTTGCACTTCCGTCAAAGGTCAAAAGTGACGACTGAGAGGACAAATGCAAACCTATAATGTGAGGGTACCGTTTGAAAGGATTGCTGTTGACATCGCAGGACCCTTTCCTGAATCTGAATGGGGAAATCGATACACGCTGGTTGCAGCTGATTATTTCAGCAAGTCAACTACTGTAGCCGAACATCTAGTGTTAAATTGGGTCAGTGGGTACGGCGTACCTTGTGAACTACATTCAGATCAAGGCCGAAACTTCGAGTCACTAGTTTTTAGTGAAATGTGCAAGCTGTTGGGAATACGGAAAACGAGGACAACACCGCTGCATCCCCAATCCGATGGAATGGTCGAACGTTTCAACGGCACGCTCAATAAACACCTTGCCAAGATGGTTGACGAGAACCAAAGGGACTGGGACCGACATATCCCACTATTTTTGATGGCGTACAGAGCTGCCAAACATGCATCGACGGGCCAAGCTCCAGCCAAAGTCATTTTTGGAAAGACTATTCGTCTGCCAGCTGATATAAAGTTCGGAACACCCCCCGAGAAACCCCAAACCATCTCGGAGTACGCAAGTGAGCTAAGACAACGGTTGAACCAGATACATCGGACAGTGTGAAAACACCTCGAATCCGCTACTGACCGCATGAAGACCAGGTATGATTTAAAGGCAAATTCTATTGGCTTCCAGTAAGATGACTTGGTGTGGCTTTATAACCCGCAACGGTGAAAGGGTAGGTCTTCAAAGTTGCAACATAATTGGGAGGGACCATACCGAGTTGCAAAGCGAATCAACGACGTCGTATACTGCATACAGGAACATCGTAAGCCAAGAGCCAAAATGAAAATCGTGCACCTGGACCGTCTTGCCCCATATTACATCCAGGGAGAATTGACTACAATTGGCGACATGTCTTTTCGGGGCGAAAAGAACTGAGGTGGGGGCAGTGTTACATGTACAAATAATTCTGTGAGCTACTGTCGCAATTGTTTTCACAACCATTAAGAAAATCAACAAAATGAATTTACTCGAAACCACGAGAGCCCACCAAGCATGATCAACATTTGAAAGTGAGTCACTGCTCCATTCATTAAGCTGCTCGAATATACCAGATACCTCTCGGGCAAAGACATAGCAACGAGAATCTGTGTACTCGTCCATGTGAGTAGCAAATTTGCCACATAAATAAGTTATAAATAACTTACGCTCTCGAAACTATATGATTCCCTCTGCTTCTTCTTCCTCTTTGTTTCCATACAGGTTTTTCTTTCCTCTCTTTAGAAGAATCACTATCCCCATTGACACCCGCGCACACCGACAAAATTTCATTTCACGTGCACATTATCGCGTCTTCGTTATCATTCGTAAAACAGTTTGAGTACAACACAACAAACGACTCTCACAGAAAACTCGAATATCAACCCAAAAGAAAAAGAAAGAGGCGCGAAAAACGTGAAAAAACTCATGTGTCAAAGCGGATGGAAAATTCGTAAATTTTTAATAAAAACAGTGAAATAAAGTGCCGATTTCGTACACGCGTTCTTCAAAATTATAAACTTTTTACACGTGAACGTATTTCGGAGTAAATAAAGTGCAAAAACAAAAGCATATCCCTTCAAACCTCAGCTTACACAACCTTTGCGAAGGTTGCTAATTGCTTCGGCTCTCACGACCAGTTGCGGATCCAGTACTCTCTATATCTATGCTCTCGGCAGAACATTCGCCAACGTACGAGAAATGCATTGAACGGCTAGAGACCCTATATAAAGGCGAGCTGAATGAATGGGGGGATGATTCATTAGAACCGCGATAGTAAAAACTGCGATAGTGTGGGGACGAATAGAAAAGCGATATCGATCGTGTAATAGTAAAGTGATTTTCGTTGATTGTGAAGTGATTTTAGAAGACAATTGCGATAGAAATTTATTGACAAGTGTAAGTTAGACTTTTAATAGTTTTTTTTTTGTGGTAGGGAGGTGAAGGCATTTACGCCCGCCGAGTCTGGCAGTGTGGGACTCCCATGGAGGATACCCTTGGACTACCCACTAAACACCTCCCCTGTCAATCTGAGAACCTAGCCTGGAACCGTTTGACACATTACTTCGGGCCAGGTCTCGTTTTGTTACGCCGTGGGGCGCCTTCAAGCTGGGGAGTCCCTTTCCTAGCGGGAGGGGAGAGGGGAAGAGGAAATGCCAGAAGAATGATCCCCCAGCCCCAGCACCTCCGGCTGCTGTGAGTCCCTTTTATCTTTTAGGGCTGCCCGAGCATAATGTGCCACCTGGTTCCATTTGTCAACCGATTCGAGCATCACCGCACTTATATTATCCGGGGTGAGCTCTCCCGTCTCCCTGTAGAGTTCCCTTCGCAGCCTGGCCCATTTGGTACACGCAAAAAAAGTGTGACAGGCATTGTCCTCCTCTCCTGGGCAAAACCGACAATCGGGAGACCGTGACTTACCGATCTTGTGCAGGTAAGACTGAAAACACCCGTGCCCGCTCAAAAGCTGGGTCAGGTAAAAGTCAGTCTCACCATGCCTTCGATTTAGCCACGGTCTCACATCCGGGATGAGGCGCGCAGTCCACCTTCCTTTCGTGCAATTCCTCCAGGACTGCTGCCAATCGTTGAGCGAGCGTTGTCTCTCCTCGCGGACAACCATCTCCCTCGCATCCTCGTTTCGGAGCAGGTAAATAGCGCGGCGCTCTCTAGCAAGGAAGGCGACAGGTATCACGCCTGCAATCACTCTCACCGCCGAGTTGGAGACTGTTGGATACGAAGATGCAATTCTCAGTGCTCCTCTTCTTTTAATAGTGAAATTAATAATTGTACATTCTTTTAAATAAACTCTTTTTAATTTAATTTAAAAGACATTGTGGTTTCACTTTCCCGGAACATTAAAATTATTGGCCGCGAACCATAACACGTGACAGTATCATAAATTTTAAGTGGAAAGAAGTACATCTTTTAGACTTTGTTGGCTATTCTAATTAAATTTCCGTAGAGCTTAATGAATCTAACAAGAAAAATTTAAGGAAAAGTATCATGAGTCAAACCGGTTTGGTAAATTTTATTGTAAGTTCTGCACTGCAATTTTCAATACTTTTGGAAAATTTTTCATCAAAACCTTACGATCTGATTGCATTGTCTTATGAATGAATAGAATATAATAGAAATCCGTTTCAAGCGACTGAAAACAATAAAGACCTTTGATATTTTATCTTCATTCGGAAGCTAGTACTTATCATTCAAAGATTACAACGATGTAGATACGGATATTTTTCGCGATATTGTGTTCATCAGGTCGGATGTCCGGTTATTTATCATAGCAGTTTCTCTTTTCAGTGCTATCAAATTAAGTATCAGATAGGGTGAAGTCTTGAAAGATTCTTTTCATAAATTCGTCAATAGTAGTCAATTGTTGTCTCAGATGAAGGGCCTTCATGAGAATTTTCCAAACAGAGACTAGAATTGTACAATATTTTTTTTTGGATCATTTACGATTGACGCGAAAATCTGAAAAGAGAATCACTTTGCAACAATAACCACCGAAATCTGAATTTGGTAATAAAATTTGGTGCTGCGATTTCCGATGAAGTGTGTAGTAGTGGTTTCGAATACATTACGCTTTCGGGCTTGTCGTGAAATAATAAAATTTGCTTGAATCTTTATATTGATTTAATTATTATAAAATACTCCCATAGCCCTCGATGGTTGTAAATAGGCATAAAGGAACTAATATTGAAAGAATGAATAAAATGAATTGTTAAACCTTACACGATGGTCTTTCCATTTCTCTCGACCTGACCGGGTATAGGACCCGCATCGATAGCAGGCTCCTCCACTAGCATGGGCTAGCCATCGGGTTGGCTCCTCCGTTTTTTTTTGTTGTTAACAGGGGCTCTTGCCGGGTAGAGTGGCCTCCCGCTCGCGTGCCCATTTATGAAATAGGGTTATATGATTTCATTACATAACGCTATAGTATAAATCGGTTACGTTTGTATTTCTCATTTGAGGGAAAAAGTCATACAAGGTACTTTTGTACGAGTTTTTAACTCAAATGGGAAATGCATGGGCACGTCTACGTTTGGATCTTGATCCGGTTGGGAGGGTGCGAGGGGGCACCGCTTCCACCTGGACGCCCCACTCTTATTTGTGTGTCATAAGTCTCTTCGGTAACGACGAAGTCCTCTTAAGTCCGTCCGTTTTTCCTCGGCCAAATTTGTTCTTCGAACAAACACTAATACCCTTAGTAGGTTACCTCGGCCTCAACACCAGTCGATCGCCATTCGACCCTTTTAATTCGTGAATGCGAAATTTTTTTTTGCAGTGGGTCCTTGTGCTAGGGGGAAAGAACTCGCCCCACGACACCACAACGCTAGCCTGTCAGCGCACTCACGCGTCCCCAGACAAGACCAATCTCGGCGGATCTCAACATCCTCTTCCGCCAAGGCAGTAGACCATCGCTGCAGTCCTGTACGGACATTAATCTACCCACTTTCACTACAGAATATTCATTTCTTTATCATTAAGAATATTGGAATATGAACAATACAATGGATAATTTTATGTTAGAAAATATTTATTTCTTTAACATTACCATCCGCCATGGACCGTTTGAGGTTCTTAGTTAGTGTCATACCAGGTCGATTTATGTGAAGCTGTTACGTTTGAAAAGTGACGTTCAATTAACAGGAAGAACACAGTTACAACAGTCAAACATTTGATAATGGATAAAGTCACGCTGACTCCATTTTGTCGAACGGTGGACCAGGATATTGATTGGTAGTCGGCGATGATCGCTTCTTCTTTCTGAACGTAGGCTCCTATGGATTCTACGGATTTTATTAGGTCTGAAGCTACGAGGTTGGGCATTTCTTGTGTGTTGATGTTTTGATTGATGACGGGTGGCTGCGGAAGAATGAAGAACGACAAATTCTTTGAAAGAGCTGACCATGTGCTAGTGAAGAGCGAGTTGGTGAGTTTAAGTTAACATTCTTGTGAGAGTTTAATGATACCAGTGCCATTTAGTACCACGTTTTTCCGGTCACCTTGGCAGAACGTTTGCCCAAGAGTTGCTATTGGGGCTGTGATCACCCATGTATTTGCGTCATGAAGCTGCTTCCATACAATATTGTATACTTTGCGTATTTCATTGATCATGCAGTTAGGCCTGGAGTTTAAGTCTTAGAGAACGCTAATATCTACCAGATATTTGTCGGTAGAGAGTTTAAGCAGGTCGTTAGAGGAAGTTTCGAAGTATTGTTGTAGGTTGTAGTTAACTCTTAGAATCCTTGGCGGTACGTCAAATGCTTGAAGTGTGAAGTTGCTGATTTTCTCCGGGATTGGTGTCGGTTTTATGACATCATATGGGTGTGTATCAATAATCGGAAGGAAAGCCAACAAATGAAAGCTGTTTTCGTTAGATATGGGCTGAATGGGCTCTACAACAAGAAATATGGCTTGTGCGTGGTGTGGCAGTAACGATTGAATTTTGTTGATGTCATGGATGGCATAACTGGTTTTGATGCAATCCCAAATGTCTGTTCTTGATGACAGACTTGCTAGTATGCTCAAGTATTTGTGATAAACTTCTCTCAAGTAGTTCTCTGCTTCTGGTAAGTAGCAAGGATGTGGATGTTTATTTGATTGTGGTCTGAGATTTTGTACCAATGACTGAGTTCATTGATACGATCTAAACCTCGTTGGAGTTGGGCTTGAAATCGCTTCAACTGTGTGTCTATTCTCCCTGAAGTGCTGTTTAAGGTCTTCACTGCCTTGAGCACGAGTTTGTTTTGGTTGTCCATGGAACGAATTATTTTCTTCTGGTTGTCGGACAGACTGTTATATCGTTGCACACTTCATCGTTTATGCCAAACACAGTGGTTAATAAAGATCCTAATGCTCCGCGACGTTATCTCCGATGGAAAAATCTTGACCTGGTCATTTTACGTCCGATTTCATGCTTGACTTCATCCAAATGTTGTGCTAGTTAATGGCAATCAATTTGCGCAGAAATGTCATTACTAGATTCACAAAGTCCTCGAATTTTCGACACGATAGTTTGTACGTTGGTTTGGTCAGAGTTCAAATTGCTCCAAGGAACCTGGATTTGAATTTTCAACACTCTTCTGCGTACTTGCGCTATTCCGAGATGTTCGATGCATAAACTTGTTGTCCGCTGAGTAATACTGACATTCCCGTATGTGTGTGGAAGGACGCAGCAGATTACCAACAAAGAGCAAAGCAGTTTGGTGGCTAACTCAGGAGCGGTCGATGTCTTTGGGAGAGATTTCGAAACCTCAACACGTTGTTTTTTCGTGTGATCTGATAAGCATTCTGTCCAAGTATCGCCAATGGGTCTAATTTTGCCTCTTTTACATTTACGTGTTGTTGATGCGAATGTTAGTAATGGAGTTTCCGTTAGGAGATCTTGGATTGGTGATTCCTTTGGGGCATCTGGGGTGTTGTTCTCGAACATAAGGCGGCAAATCTTTGTCACAGGGTACCTGGTAACTCTGGCATGTACTTTGATGGATACGACTCGAACTATACCATCAGCATCTGGGTGTACTTCCACAACTCTTGCGAGCGGCCAACGAGTTGATGGGAAGTTTTCGGTTTTTAGAAGTACAAGGTCACCGACTTGTAGATTGGGTCTGATATTCATCCATTTCGGGCGTTGCTGTAGTCTGCTGAGATATTTGAGTCTCCATCGATTCCAAAAATGTTTCCTTATCTGTTGGACCATTTCCCATTTTTTGCGAATATGTTTGTCAGATGCGATTGTTGGTACTCTAAACAAGTTACTCCCTGTTAAAAAGTGTCCAGGAGTGATGGCCGAATGATACCTTGAATCGCTGCTCACTTCGTATAGAGGTCTTGAGTTCAAGCATGCTTCTATCTGAGCGTGTAAAATTCCTCGATGGTTAAGAGTCGTTCTGTAATCGACTTGACTAAATGCCGTTTCATTGACTTTACTCCAGCTTCCTAGAGTCCTCCAAAGCGTGGGCTTCCAGGAGGAATGAACTTCCACTAAATCCCTCCGTTTATTCGAAGATCCTTCTTTGCTTTGAAACCTCTGCAAATGCTTTGCATAATTGTCGTTCGCTGCCCACAAAGTTGCTTCCACAGTCGCTGAATACGGTGGTTCATTTCAAATTGCGGTAATGCACGCTGGTCGCTTACAGCTTCTAAATGGAAAGCTTTGATGGAGACGCACACGAAGACAGCTATAAAGGCTTTAGTGGTTTTAGTGTTTGTGCGAAGGGCTTTTCCATTGGTGGAGGTAGCTGGCCCATTAGCTGGCCTTTTGGCCGAGTGATAGTGTTGAAGCACATAATGCATTCATGAAGGATCCTTTTCACGAACGATTGTGCACTAATGATGTGAAACTCTTGCTGCAGTGTGATTTTGTCTGCCAATCAATTTCGCAAATAAATCTCTCGGAAGTATAGCGGAACGTTTTGCAGTTTCACCGCTTGGCGCAAACTGTAGTCTGCCGGTAGTCCTGAGGATGCTATTGGTGTCAATAATTGGAGTTGGGTTGGCGACTTGTGAACTACTGCGCAACGTTGATAATTCTTTTGCAAAAGCATGCTTTTGAAAGAGTTACATGCAATTGTTTTTCGCCCCCCCTGTAGCTCCTCGATTGTCAAAGAACCCACTGGTTTTTTGTCTTTATTTGATGCATTATGTTTGAATCGACGTGCATATGCTATAACTTTCAAGAGTTTTGGAAGTAGCGAGTATCTGCTGAGTATCTTCGGCTCTTGGGTGGTCTCTGGTGCTACTATTCCGACGGTATGTATTTCATTTGTGACGGTGTTGTGCTCTGTTGCTGAAAGTGCCGAATTGGATGCTGTTGAGATTTCTTGATTTGCTAGCTATTCTGAACCCTTCCACGATAAGAATGAGTGAATCAGCTGTTTTGGTTAAATCCCTCTTGAAGGAAGATCAGTGGGGTTATCGGTAGAGCGAACATGGTGCTAATCATCTGGTGTTGAGGCTTCGTGTATCAGACTTACACGATTTGCGACAAATACCTTCCACGTAGCTGCTGGTTTTTGGATCAATGCAAAAACGATTTTTGAATCTGTCCAGGAATAAGTGTCGATGTTTGCCAATTTGCATGCTTGTTTGAGTTGCTTCATTATTTCCAGCATTATAACAGCCCCGTTAAGTTCAAATCGTGGTATTAATATTGTTTTCAGCGGAGCGATTTAAGATTTTGCACTCAGCAAACAGCTTGATATAGTTTCTTCTGTGGTGATTACTCGCAAGTAAATTGTTGCTGCATAAGCTGCGTTTGATGCGTCGAAGAATTTGTGTAGTTCTACTTTGACGTTTTGTGTAGATCCGCTCCATCTGGCAATTTACAGCTTCTCAATGATCAGCGATTGTTTCCGTGTTTCAACCCAATCTTTAACTGTAGGTAGAGGGACCTCGGTATCCTAGCCTAACTTTAGAAGCCAGAGTTTCTGCATGGTAGTTCTCCCAGTGATAAAACAGGGTTGCAGCCATCCTGATGGGTCGAATGGGTTTGATACTTCTGAAAGTATGAATCGTTTCGTTAATTATTGTTCCTCCTTTGCTGAGTATGAACTTGAGCTCTTCCTGTATGTATAATCGAACTATATCACCGGGTGTGAAAATCTTGAAGAATTATGTCGGTAACTTCAGAGTGTGCATCACGTTCGTCAATTGATTGTCATCTTTTCACTGCATGTTTGTCTGAAAGGCAGTTGAAACACAACTTCTTACTTTTGACCAGTTGCCGCCGTAAGTCTACTGATGCTTTCTTGAATTGGTCACATTCAAACAAGCGATGATGATTGTCACACATTACGCAGCGTGTCGGCTGAACTTGAATGGCGTGAGTCATAGTCCTTTTGGTTCGTCTTATGTTTGCTGAACAGGAGGATAATGCTAAGGCTTCTAACATTTTACATCGTTGCGTTAAGAAGATCATGAACTTTTCAAGTGTTGGCCCTTCCAGTGATTGTTTTTTGCCATTCACACCTTGATTTCTTATCGAGCTTGCTGTTTAGGATGAAAACCATAGTATACTCAAATAGTAACCACACTCCATCAACCCTCCGGAAAAATCCGAACACAAGCCGAACAGCAAGCCATAAATCTTCGGTAGCAGGTAGATGGTAAACGCTGATGCGAGGATCGGCGCGAATATAAACATATGCTTCGATGAGAGATTTCAGGGCTACCAGAGCTAAAAAATCAATAACATTGCAGAAAAACAAATTCGTTCCATGCAATCTTTTAGTTTTTTATTAGGATCTGGCAGCACTCCTATGTTCTGAAATGCGTAAAAGAACACGTGCGTCGGAAATTTTATCTGCATTTTGCCTTGTTTCTTGAGCGCGCCAAAAATGGATCAGCTGTAATGCCCCGGATCAGCTGTAATGCCCCTGGGAAAACTCAAAAAGTGTGCAACACAGGGTAAATGAAAGGTGTGGTTACTATTTGAGTATACTATGATGAAAACTATAGCCAGGTCGAATCCATCGATTTACAACGTCTTCACACTTGCAATAAGCTGGTTGGTTATGTTGAGCATATCCCTTGATCCAGTAGCGTCGTTTGACCGACATAGACTTGTGTTCCACCAACATTGCATAAGTTCTTGTGCTATCAGTTTCTCGTTATCGTAGCGTTTACACAGTAGTAACCAAGCGGCTTCATAGTTGCCACTAACTATGTTGAGATGACTTATAAGTCACTCAGCTTCTCCCCTGAAATTGCTGCGAAGGTACTGCATCTTCTGTACGCTCGACAAAGTTGCACTGTCATGAGCCATGCTTTTGTAAAGGTCACGAAACGCTGCCCATTTGCCATAATCTCCATTGAATATGGGCAGCTTGATCCACTCTAACTGGAGACCATCTCCTCCACTTGTGATCGGCGGTGATGGCTGTCTTGAAGATCGGGCTTGAAACAATGCAGCGTGGAATCGGTTGATTCCATCTTTAAAAATTGTCTTGTATTCCGAAACAAGATCTTCCATGTGTTCATAATCTTCCGTATTGGCTTGTCTTCCTTTGCTTTCAGCTGATCATGTGTTTGGGCATGTATTCCTTCCACTGTTCTTGGATACGCTGCACTCTGGTCTCGAAATACGCCAGAAAGTGAGGACTGGGTCCATCCTTCTTTGCATTAGCGATGATCCGGTTAATGCTGTCGAAGTATAGTGTTTGGGTTGTGATGAGCTTAGCCATTATTTCTTTAGGATTCCTTCTTCGACGTACTGAATGAATTACCGGTAGACTCCTGTCCTGATCTTGAATTCAGAATGAAATCTAATATTGAGGCTCCGTTTTCCTGTCATCCTTGCTGTCTTTGGGACCTTATGGTTGGATGCTATTTCTTGATGATCTTGTCTTTATTTACTTGTGTGAATGTCTTTGTGATGAAATCCGGCTCGATGGGCCAATGTTCTGGAATTGATCAACAAGTGATGATTTATTTTATCAGTTTCGATTTTTTATACATAATTTTTCCTTACACTAGCAATAATTTTCATTTTAACAAATTTCCTTACTAGTCATAATTATCAATCGTTAATTGCTTGTTTAGCACAGGTCGTTAACATAGTTTTAATGCACTTAGCTGCGTTTGTCAACAAGTCATTTTGGCTAAAGGTGAATAACTGGATTTTGTTTACAATTTGTGCTTAAGCTGACTAGCTGAATTATATTTATAATTTGTGCTAAGCGTTAATGACAGAATTTTGCTGATTGCGTTGATTGCGAAGCTGAATGTTTTCGAATGTTTACAATGAAATGGTAATTTAAGGTCATTGATTTTAGACTATTTGGAATATAAATGATTCAATGATAAGTTGATGTTAGAGAATATTCATTTCTTTATCATTAAGAATATTGGAATATGAACAATACAATGGCATATTTATTTCTTTACCTATCATTAAATAATCCCTAGTTTTTTTCTTAAATACCAAAAGTGAGTTTGCTTTTTTCACCTTTTCTGGAATATTGTTATTTACACGCAGAGTATTATTTGTAGTATCGTTCTTTAGATGATCCATTCTAGCAAAAGGTGTTACGAATTGATTTGATTTCCTCGCATTACTCGTATAAGGGTTGATTTGCGATACTTTAATTAATGGTGTCTGGTTTGAACTATTAGATTTTATATATTTATATATTGATATGGCTTAAGGGTAATGATTTTGCTGATTGGAGAACAAATCGAATTCGTTGATTGCCTTCATTTTTTATGCGCTTACTAGTAAATCTGTAAAAATAATCATAATAAAACGCTATGCTATTTGTTTCAGTGACAAATATATATTTCGGGAGAAATTGTGCTCCATTTTTCAGTATCTGTCTTTTTCTGAAGTTAAAGTGCTACTTCTGACTTGACCTTTTCTTACTTTACAAAGATCCTGTTTAAACTGAATCCTAATTCTAATAATTTTTTTTTAACAATAACAAGCTTAAAAGAGGAGAGTAGCCATTTCCAATGTCCTCGTTTAATCTTTGTCTAATCTTCCTCTTCATAGCATTATAGCCCCTCTCGGGCCTTCGCTTCCTCCAATAAGTGCCTCCAACTGTCTCGGTCCATTGACCGTATCCTCCAATTGTAGTGAATTAGAAGGATGCAAATGTCCGTAAAGGACTGCAGCGATGGTCTGCTTCCATGGTGAGGGAGTATGTTGGTGTATGCCAAAATTGGCCATGTCTAGGGACGCGTGAATGCGCTGGCAGGCTAGGGTTGCAGTATCATGGGGCGGGTTCTTTTTCTCAACGCAAGGGCTCACTACAAAAAAAATTCGTATTTACGAATTAATGATTGTAGGACTCGGAGGTAACCTACTGAAGGGATGTATTGCCAAAGCCAAAACGACCATCTGGGCCTGGTGAACGCGGGCAAGACTGGAGAGGATCTCGTCTTTACTATCTATACTTACGATCCCCAAATAAGAATGGGGTATCCAGGTGGAAGTGGTGCCCGCTCACACCCGCCCATCCGGATCAAGATCCATTGTAGACGTGGCCATATATTTTTCATACAAATGAAAAACTCATACAAACATAATTCGCATGAATTTTCCCTTTAAATGAAAAATATGAACGTTTCAAATTTATGTTAAAGTCTTATATGATGGAATCACACGGAAGGCCACTCTACCCTGCAAGAGTACCTACAACGCAAAGAGAAGGGGTGAGCTCACCTGATGGCTAGCTCAAGAATGGAGGGGCCAGCCAACGTGCCGGGTCCCATACCAGGTCAGGGTTTCATATAAATGAAAAGACCGAGGTTTTTGTGTTCTAGAAATTCATTATTCAGACGTTTCTAATAACTCCTGCATATTTTGAAGTATCTTTGTGGTTCGTTCCATATCTTCCTTAATGTCCACTACACTAGGCCACTATCTAGTTGCTGCGTTACGTTTGCTGAGCATTCAGATGCTAGCAGCGAAATCGTATAGATTGTCAACAGATCTATCATCAAAGCTTGCAATAAAAAAATCCCCAAGTAAGATGTCGTTATATGACGTTTTCTCGTGACGGGTTCTCCCCACTACCTTTCGCGGTGTTTACTGGTTGTTCGACGAAACCTTGATCGAAGTCGGTAGTTGCGTTGTTGGTAGTTACAAGCTTAACAGTGAGTCGTTTTGTGAAATATCCGCGTAGCTTGACCGTCGCTATACGAAAAAGTCCGTCTTTTCCTGGATGAACGTCTATTATTCGTACTAACTGCCATTTCGTAGGTGGGGTGTTCTCTGTTTCACTAATACTAGCTGCCCTGGTTTGAAATTTTTCAGTAGTTTCAGCCATTTAGGTCTCTCTTGTAACCTGGTGAGATAGTCCCTGTGCCGGCGATCCCAAAACTGAAGTGACAGTTTTTGTGTGAGCTGCTACCTCTTCAAAAGGGATACGTTGTCAGGAACTGATTCCGGAATGGAGAATATTGAATCCCCGGTGAGAAAATATGCTGGCGTTAAGGCTTCGTTATTGTTTACGTCAGAGCTTAAGGGAGCCAAACGATGGCTGTTAAGACAAGCTTCAATTTGCGCAAGAGCCATGTACATTTCCTCCACGTTTAGTAGCGTTTCACCAAATGCTTTAATTAAATGTCGCTTCACTGATTTGACGCCTGCCTCCAGAGGACTCCAAAATGTGGGCTGCTGAGGGGAATATGATGCCAAATAATGCCTTCATTCGCTAAATACGCTCTTGTTTCACTTTTAATGGTTGTGTAGATCATCATTAAATTAGTACCGCAACCACTGTATATGTTCTTGCATCTTCCTCGTCGGGAAAAGAATCTTTTAATGGCGGCGATGCATGCGGATGTAGTAAGGTCGCTCACTAATTCCAAGTGCATTGCCTTGGTTGCCAAACAGACAAAGACTGCTATGTATGCTTTGGCTGTTTTTGCGTCACGGCCACTGGACCATTTTATCTTGATTGGGCAGGCAAAGTTTAGACCAGTATACCAAAATGGTTTGTTTAATATCACTCGGATGGTGGGGAGATTGCCCATCAGTTGCTGCTTCGGTTGAATGTTGCTTCTAAAATATGTCATATACTTATGAATGCATGTTTCTACCATCTTTGGCGCTCCTATTATCCGAAATTCCTTGCGTGCGGCATCCAGTGTTAATTGCGCTGATCCATGTAGTGTTTTTTGATGGGAGTAGCTGATTATCATTTTGGATAACTTGCTCTGATGACCCGACATAATTGGATGCATTAACGCTCTACTAATGGATGCATTGTGGAGTCATCCGCCCACCCTGAGGACACCATTGGTGTCCAAGTACGGGTTCAGTTGCTAAACTCTTGAGTTAGAGCCGGTTTTTTTATTTTTGGTCTATCTTCTAATTTCAGCGTCAAAAACTTCCTGCTGTAGAATTTTGATGCATACCAGTTTTGCTTCTTGTATTTCGTGTGCCATCAAAAACTGTTCAGACCTATCCTGTTGCATACGATGATGTGGCAGCCACCATCTGCAATAAGCTATAACCCTTAAGAGTTTAGAGTAGCTTGAAAATTGATTTATTATGCTATTTTTCCCTTCTAATATTACCGTAAGAGCCGCTTTTCTTCTTTCCAATGGAGTAGGGTGATTATTAGGTGATTTTGGGCCATTCCGCCATTGGTTGAAGTTCTTGAGTTGAGTAGATGAGAGCCCCCGTGATGCGCAGTCAGCTGAGTTGTCTCCGGGTGATATATGGTGCTACTGAGTGATGGTGCTTGCTGAATGTATCTCACTTACGCGATTTGCAACGTAAGTGTTCCAATGAGCCGAATGGTCACTAAGTCAAGAGAGGACGATACTCGAGTCTGTCTAGTAGTGCTCTAGGAACTCTGCACCGTTGTGGTAGGATGATCTAGTTTGTTCAATCAACTTGTCAAGCAATGAAGCGCTGGATAGTTCCAGATGCGGGCTTGTTTAAACAGCTAGAGTAGTCACCTTCGTTTTTGCGGTTAATAACTTGACAATGGGTGTATCATGCCCAACACTTTTGGTTCGAAGGTACAATACCGCTGCTATTGCTTGCCTACAAGCGTCGAAAAACCATGGAGCTCGAGCTGATCACGTGAAGTTGTGTCGATTCAGCGTTGCACCTTTATGTTCTCGATTGCACGTATTTCAGATGAATAACTCTGCGACTCACTTTCTACATCTCTGGGGGCAAAGGGTCATCCCAATCAAGTTTGTGTAACCACAGCTTTTGCATGAAGGTTTTCCCTTTTATTATGATTGGTTGAAGCTATCCCAGAAGATCAAACATTGTCGCCATGAATGATGATACTGATCGTTTTGTAATCCTTTCTCCAGGTTGAAGCTCTCTTGTGCTGAAGGTGAAAATATCTTGTTGTGGGTGCCATTGAAAACCCAAAGTTTGAATTGTACCCTCTGCCTGTAGACTCAGTGGATAATCTGCTCCTCTAGCATCTGCTGATATTTCACACATTACTTCGTTGCAGTTGGAGTTTCACTTCCACAAATTAAATCCACCCATGCTTAAGAGTTTTGATAATTCGTGATATATTGAGATCACTTCATCAGGTGTGTCAACTACAGTCATCAAATTGTCTACATAGAAGTCGTTAAGCAAATAATTCACCGCTTTTGGAAATCGTTCTCTTTCATTATTTGCGAGCTGCTTCAATGTGCGAATTGCTTGAAAGGGGTCACTTGCCATTCGAAGAGTAAACGTTTTCAGCCGGTAGTGTCGGATGATGTCTGCTGTTTGAGGGCACCAGACGATTCTTTGAAAATTAGCGTGCTTTGCCTTGACTTGAATCTGCCACTACATTTGTAAGGACTACTGAATATAATCTCCACCATAATAGTAGTGTCGCCAAGGTGTCCTGAATCGCTGGTCCTACTAATAAAATGTCATTTAATGACTTGCCTGATGCAGTTTTCGCAGATGCGTTGAACACGACGCGGACCTTTATAATAGTGCTAGTTTCCTTAGGAACCGCATGGTGAGGGAGATAATAGGATGGATTACCGACTTCATTTTTCGGTACTTCTTCCATATGATTAGGATCTAAACAGTCCTGGAGGCATTTATTGTATTCTTCCCTCAGCCTTGGATCTGTCATTAAACGCTTTTCCATTGCACAGTACCGTTGTATTGCCAATTTTTGTGATATTGCTAATTGTGTACGTGGGTCTCCCGGTTTCGAGTCGTTGGGTGGTGCTGCGATAGTGAGCCTCTATTTCCTATTCTTCTTTCGCTGGAAATTTCTTTCGTTCAGCTTCTTCGGAGCGTAAGATCGAGTTCCGCAGTGCTTACCATTGTAATAGCTTGAAGTGAGAGTGTGATATTAAAGGTAGGACCAGTTAATATCCATCCTAATTTTGTTTTTTGCGCTGTAGGATGTCCTCATCGTATGCCGTCCTAGATTATGACTCCATACACATCAGGTCCTTATAGTTTGTCAATATTTGCTCTGATGATGTAGTTTAGACCAGCCAGTCCCTCAGTATTAGAATTCAACTTGATCTGATTGATCGTTGTTGACGGTAAATTGAATGTTACACGACCCAATATTAAGGCGTTGGTGCTGATTGTTTTATCTGTCTATTTTTCCTTGATTGTCAATGTGATTTGCCCATGACACTTTCTTGTTGAGCCGCCAATGCTACATATGATGATATTGACGTTTTCTCGTTTAATTCCCAATATCCTTGCAGCTTCCTCGGTCACAAAAAAATTCTGTGATCCTTGGTCCAATAGTGCTCTAAATTTTACGCACTGTCCACACGCGTCTTTTACATTGATAATTGCCGTTGACAAAAGAATACTCCAGGAATTTTGTTGATTCACATGGTTGCTTTGTACCCTGACTCCGCTGGATGTACTTGCTTCTTTGATTTTAGAATCCTTTGTTCAACTATCGCTGTCCAGGTGCAACATCAAGTTGTGCCGTTTATTGCATGTTTTGCATACGGAGGTCGATTTGCACTCGCAGATTCGTTGGTTCTTAAGGCAGTTGAAGCACAAATTGTGGGTTTTCACAAATTCCTGGCGTTTTTCGACGTTCATTCCTTGAAATTGCCAGACTTGTAAATTAGATGGTTGTTTTTGCAAACTGGACATTTGCTGGTACTCTGTGTCGTTACGTGAACCTTAGTTCCTTGCCATTTTTGTTAGTCTTTCTTTCCGATAACTTCTAGTGACCTGAATTTTCGCTCCAAGAAATCTGCAAAATCCTTCCATGCTGGGATTTTCACTTGAACACCACAAGATAACTCCCAATCTTTCCTAGCTCCCATGTCTAATTTGTGCGATGCGATATGAATGATGATTGGACATCAAGGTGATGTCTCTACGCCGATACCGCCAATTTCAGCCGTCATCTCATTCGTTGTATCCAAAATCCCCTTGTAGCCGATCGCTGACTCTGAATTTGTTGTCGGCAAATTCAAAAATGTCTACAAGTACACTGAAAGTATGACTCGCTTGTTATGGTAACAATCCTATCGGAGTTGCCATGCGTTCTTGTAGTTCGCTTCAGTCATTCTTAGGTTTTCTATTAAACACTTTGCTTCGCCTCCAACCGAAGTAAGGAGGTACTGCAATTTTTGAATGTCCTTGAGCTGCGAGTACTCATGAACTAGCGTTTGAAATATTTCATGGAACGTTGCCCATTTCAGATAATCCCCTTTGAATTTCGGGATTTTAAACCGCTCCAGACGAATGGCGTCGTTCATCAAAGTTTCTGATAATTGAGCCTGTTGGGTTGTTTCTTGAAGTCGATCTGCTTTTTTGAACTCCCTGATTGCTTCCTTGAAACTTGTCATCAGGTAATCCTTAAGTAGGGTTGCATCTAACAATTTTGCCTGGTACGCATTGGGATGCAATTCCTGGGTGTTTCTTCAACATTCCTGCAGGCGTTCCAATCGAACTTCAAAATACTACAGGCTGTGTCAATCCTTCAAGTCTTTCGAGAAGTAAGACTTGATTCGATTCATCCAAGTTTATCTTCAGAAGAGTCCCTTGCTTTGGTTCGGTCTTGGTGTCCAATTGGTATCTCTAAGATGTTGGGAAGACGATAAGGATGCTTCCAAATTAATCCAGCTCGATGGACCAAAAAATGTTCAGATATCTAACCTTAGGTCAGATATCTGAACAAATACAATTATTACAATAGTACAATATTATTCTCATTACAAAAATGAAAGAAATTAATCAAATAATATTACTATTAGTTTAGTTCGGTGTTTATTAACTTTTTTTTCTTGGACCGGGAACACAGTACGGTGCTTTGTCGCACAAATTGAACTAAATTTGGCTCTTTTGTTTTTTTTTAAAGAAAAAAGAAGGGTACTTACCCGGTCCTCCTCCAACGAGCGCTCGTTGATAGGGTGGGTAAGGTCTGCAAACACTAAAATTTTCGGTGTTTTTAGTAGCGATCTCCTGAAACCTTTACGATCGGGTTTCATGTGATGATTGATTCGACGAATTTAATCCTTAACGAAATGCGCATCCGGGTTCATAGTAGTTGATAACTTTATCCATTTTATTTTTTTTTTAAAGTTATAAAGGAGTCGATAAATAAGCTCACAGATTGTTGCTTGTATATAAAATTAATTCACTTTATTTTCATTATTTCATTAGACTGGGATCAAGTTGTCAAAAACTAAATTTTCGCGCTCGCACAAGGACGGCAGGCACAAAAGTGTTTTTCTATTTCTTTTTCCCGTGTGGCGAGAAACTCTATTAAACTTATTCGCAAACTTCACTGCTTCCACCTGGACGCGAATCAATCCACTTCGAATAAATTTTCTCTCGACGGCTCGAAGGAATGAAATGGTTGGGAACACAATTTTCAGATGTCGCCCGCAAGTATCCAATTAGGTTCGATGGTAATATCGAGAACTATGCGTTGATTTTCACATGGAACAGAATAAAATCGTGCTGACGGTGAGGATATTAATATCTGTCAGTTTGTCCTGTGGCGTGTGCAGCGAAGTTGAAAGGTATATCGCGGTTCGCGTTAACTTTTATGCAAGTAAGTTGGCTCGTCAAGCTACTAGTAGCTTGGGCGAAACTGTTATAGTGAATGTATAACCAGATTTGCGATTCACACAAACCAATAAAAAGCAGATAAAAAACATTATTAAGTGAGTACTTTGCCTAACTTTCAACTTAGAAGCCCAAAGTAGCGATGTAAATTAGTTGTTGACGACACACAAAACCGAAAAATGGCACATGAAAGCTTTAGAATAGGGAACGTTTAAGCACTCTTCTCACATCACAATCTCGTTTTCGATTGCAAACAACAAATATTAAATTTCACAAAATAATTTTTGTCAAATTCAATGCCACTGATTGATTAAATCAAAATAAATTTTCAGTCGCAATCTTAATGATGAATAAAAGTTTAATGTAGGGGAATGAACAACGGTTTACTATTTCACAGAGGGGACAAGGGAAATCGTTTTATAGATGAATACGAACATTCACTCCAAGTGTTAATCATACCGACCGTCTCATATCACGGAACATTCAAACTCCAACTCAAGCGACGGCTATCTTCTCGTCGTTTTGCACTGTATCGGCAAACAGCATTTTCTTCTTTGAAATTTTTCCTTACAATCTCGCGTACAAATGCACTAGGTGAAAAACAATATCTCGTATTTCCAAACGACAAACCATGAGAATATCTAAACATAAAACGCGAGCCTTTTCACAATTCATTTTATATCCAGTTAATATGATTAGTAAATGCAATAGAAACAACTCCACGAGAGCGATCACGTCGTTCCAAAATCGGTCCCGCTTCACTATCTACTCGCTTAACCAACTTCCCGCTTGTCTCGATGAGCCTCTTCATAGTGGCAACGGAGGTTTTTCTTGACGAGATAAACTGCAATTCTTTGCTAAATTGCGTCGCAAAGGGGTTGCCATCATCAACTTTTGTTTTTTAACTTTTATTTAATTTTTCATTGCTTCGTTAGGAAGCAATTTTTCTGGTAATGGTAGCGATGGTAGTGGCGGGTTTTAGTAAGTGAGGGGGTGTTTTCTCCGTGAAGGTAGTTCGAGCAGTTTGCGTAGGCGAGTGCTCGATTACTACACAATTTTGGAGTCCAAGCAGCAATGAACTGTCTCCGTCGTCCGACCAAAATAATATATTATCAATAAAGTTTCCGTGTCTACATAAAATATATATTTATTGATAACAACATGGGCCTCGCTTTATCAATAATTATAACTTCAAGTAATTTGTCAAATTCGACCCCATACTGTTTTCAGTCAGCGTTCTTCCTAATAGCATAAAAAATTTGTCGTTTATAGTTGCGCACGTCACATTGCTATTTACTTTTTCACGATTTTTCAATTTTAATTGTGCCAATTTGAATATGTTGAAGCTGCATTATGGGTAACGCAGCATTATTTAAATCGGCACAGCCAATTTTTTGCTTGAAAAATATCAACAATTTAAATTTGAAGCGAGTAATCTTCACAGGTTTGAAAGAAAAGTATACAGGAGAATTTACAAGACAGGTGGGCTATTGAGTGTTGTTAAACAAATGTATTATGAGCTTGACAACCTATTCCTTTTAGAAAATTTTGAAGGACAAAATTGTTAATATGTTGGTAGAAGAAACGTGCGCGACAAATCAAATCGCATGTGAAATAGCTGTTAAGAAATTAGGAGCGCTGACGAATATCATATATCATCCAATGTTGTTTTGTCGGAAGAATAGACCAATTTATAATGTTGCCAGGTAATTGGTAATCTTTGTCATACAATGCTCAAGCGAGGTGCTCTCCTTTTTTTATTTATTTTTTGTATATCTCCCAGATGATATGCTCGAAATCGATATTAAAAATTTTATCTTTTTGGTTCCTTCTCTTTCTAGGATACTTGGCTCACAAAGTGATTTGGTTTTGCTTTCATCCACATCAATGTTTTGCTTGAAAAAATTGGGTGAGTTGACAACCACACCAGCAATCAACATACTGAATTATGCTCAGTGTCCAGCATTGTCTTTTGCGGCCATGATGGCTATCTTTGAGCGTTACAAAAAGTTTGAAAATTTGACAGTGGCACTGATCGGGAAGCCGTATCCATATTTCAATTCGTTGCTATTGTTGTTGCCTAGATTGGACGTGAATACGAAAATATTGACTGCACTTTCTAAAGTAATACAAGTCAATTCTTTTAACATTAACTGAATATCTAATAGCATTGTTTTCTTTTCTTTCAACTTTGCAGAATGCACGTGTATCGCCTCGGTACTTTTCAATTGCACAGGAGTTTGCGCAACGAGCTGGGAAAGATATTGAAGAGTGTAAAAACCTGGAGCAAGCGTTGAATGGAACTGATGTAATAATGGTTTCGCAAAATATTTGGGGAGGATTTGAGCTCTACTTGAAGGTTTTATACTGGTAAAGCTTATAAATATATACATTAACATTATTTTTAAATTTTCGTATAGGACATAGAAAGACTGTGTAATAAGGATTGGTCTTTCTTCCATGACCCATTCGATGGTCCTCTGTTTAGCTCAGATATATTTGAACATGAGAATACGCTTAGTTTCAAATTAATTGAGAATTTGAAATGGTCATTCTTCACGATAATCTTGGAAATATTCCGAGTATCTTGTCCTGACGTTGCTGAAAGGCTATCTCAAATGTGCAAAGAAGAGGAGTGCATTCAAACGTCAGCTGGCAAAGAAAAACGATAGTTAATGAGGATGATGTTGATGCTACCTTTCTTGGCATGAAAATATGTAGTTGAATGGCATCAATAAAATGGGCATGACTGCGAGTGTCATTGTGAAAATGAGCCGTGACGCACTCAGCACCGTAAGGCTACCAAACAGCAAAAATTTAATTGAAAAAATCAACACAAAATAAACGAATTCACTAGATGTATGTTAGTTAAAAGTTGTGTGTAAGCTATTAGGCAAAATAAAACGTGATTTTGGAACCAAAGTTTGAATTTGAAATCTTTTGACGATATGTATAATGTTCCTTCCAACGCCCACATTGATTAAAATGAGCTGATGCCGAATTGCCAATTTGGTTTTCGTGCCAGGCATTCGACCACGCATGCAATAACGAAAGTAACCTCAGACATCTGTTGGAAACTAAATGATAGACAATGTGTTGGGGCATGTCTCATTGATATGGAGAAAGCCTTTGATACGGTATGGTTAGATGGACTTATTTTTAAACTTCTTCAGGACAAGTTCCCCAGACACCTTGTCGCCATGATGTGTAATATGTTATACGGGAAATCGTTTGTTGTAACTGATGGAAATCTGACAACAATGCGCGAGTTCAAGGTCTTGAATGGTCTACAGCAGGGAACAGTTACTGCGCCTCTGCTCTTCTCAATCTTCATTCGCAAGCTATTGAACGGCTTTGATTTTAACGTCTCGCCAACGCGATCATTGGTAGCGTTTGCTGATGATCTGATCATCTACACGGCAGACCGAAAAGCTACAATAGTTCAGGAAATCTCCAAAAAATGTTCAATGATGTGCAGCTGACAATTGGCGTACAAAAATCAATGCACAGAAGTGCGGCAATGACTTCAAGGAGACACTCACATCGATTTAAAGTAAAAATGGAGTTGACGTTGATTGAGATGAGACGAAGCTTATCTATGGGAATGTGACTGGATGACAAACTATTTTGAAGCAGGTTTGCCTATACGTTGAAACACGAAATTGGTTTTCTGATCTTGCTTATTTATTCTTGCTGAAAAAGATTCAAGCTGCTGGTAAATTTTGAGAAGTAGCTCATTATTGCCACTTACTTTATTTTATTTACATTGTCTGTTGGTTCTCTCGTAGCAAGTGCAAATCATACTCCGGGTTTGACGAAGCTAGAAGGTAACACACTGCGATGTACTTGGGTTTGTTTTGGGGAAAATTTAACATTTGCATCTTAATATTGAGAGCATCCTCGATATGATAATTTTTCTTTTGGCTCCATCTGAGCCAATATGTATTCACCGGTGGCATGAATTTCTTTACATTTAACGCAGCGATAATGCATGGCTCAATTGGTAGCCAAATGACCGAATCTTTGGCATCTGTAACACTAGCTGACCTCAGTTTTTTGAAGATGGTCCCACCTCGCAACTCTGGAGTTCAAGTTCCTTACCTTTTGGAAGGTACTTGGACTGCTATCGTTTGAAATCTGTACCAAATAAAATGGTAATATTTTGCCTTCAACAGTTGATCTCCTTGTAGCGAAATTTTTCACACTCATATGTTTGATAGCTGGTGCTATTCCTGTAACATTTCAAGGAGATCAATAGTATTCTCCCCACAGTCCAAGTCAGGAACGTCTGACTTTACTCCGCCTTTGGCGTATATGTGGAGTGGCAAGATTGTACACTGTTAAGGGCATCTTTCGCTGGCTTGAAATTAGCCAGTGCTTTTGTCTTAATTGTGAGCTTATCAGCGATCACTCTCTTAACTTCGAAATTATCTATCTTATCTCCGGCTCCCAATAGCCGAATCATATCCCCTCCGCACGGACCAAAGACATTAATCGGAGGAACTTCCTCAGTTACCTTATTATTTTTAATAGAAGAAGCAACAGGCACACTGTTTGGCTTCATCTCCTTATTTGTAAATTTTAAATATTCGATAAAATTATCACTAGAATCATTAATATTACCTATATTTTCTTGGCATTCCATCTCCGTATCCGTATCGTCATACATCGCAGCAAGTACTGCATATTAATTTGCGCTGTCGTTTGATCCTCCCGCACTTAGTATGATATCAGCATCATTGATTGTTGTCTTTGTCGTATCTTGTATTGTTGGTTTATTTGTTTATTGAGCCTTTTACGTGACTGCTTCTTTTTTTCGTTCGCTTTATTATTCGTCGCTTCTTCTTTTCCGGACGTATTTTGTGCCTCAATCACTTTAGTTTTGTTGATGTTTGATCATTTACGGATCATTTCCTCCAAATCTCGTCAATTTATTTAGTAACTCTTTCGTTTTCGCTGGTTTCTCTTTCCAATTGTTCACTTGAAAGCGTAATACGTTTCCCATACTCAAAGCTTTCTGAGTCGTTTTTTCGTTTCATAATTTTTTCATTCGTAGCATTTGAAATGTCTGGCCTCGGGTCCCCCAGCGGTTGGAAGCCGTCGGGTCCCTCCATGGCCCCGGAGAAAAAATAATTTTTTTTTCGAACTTTTTGAGACTTCTTCGCAAGTAAAATCCAGATATTCGATAAATAGTTCGGATAATTTGATGATGTAATGAATTTTTTCAAAAAATAGGTTCGAATCTTCGCGTTAAAAATTATTTTAAATTCCTGAAAATTATTGACAGAAGCTTTTAAAAATACATCTATACGCAACGAATGCTAGACGTAGAATTCGCTATTGTGGCCCTCCAGCAAACAGACCGTACTTGATTTTTCTCTTGATTTCGTTGATAATTAAGAAACAGCTCGATGAACTATATCATAATAACAAGAATATTATTTAGACAAAAAAAAATTAATTTAAAAAAATACAATTGATAAGAGCACTGAATTAAAAACACATCAAAATACTACGAATGATAGATAGAAGTAAGTAAGTAAGTAAGTAAACTTTATTGAGGATTTTTATAACTTGACATTACAGAGTATGCTTAATGACTATGTGACATTTGACAGTATATGGATGTCAAATAAATTTTGACGGTTAGAATATATGTATACTTATATTACATCAGTGTTTTTAGATATATAGCCTTTGCCATTTGCTCTTATGGCTTGCGACTTGAATAGTTTGACAAATAAATACGTTAAAACTTAATCTAAATCTAATCCTGATATAAATTAAATCTATTCCTACATCTAACCTAAAACTATAAGCTGTTTAGTACAGTACTCGAATTTAAATTTATATTTATCTTGAGTACATTTTTTTTATTACACTTATAACTAACCAAATTTATATATGCTTTGTTTAACCACGGTATGTGTTTGGTTCGCATGAAACGCAAAACGCCAGTTTATTGTTAGTTACGGAATTGTTGGGATCGTGGTGGTATTGTTCAACGATTTTAAAGGGGCATAGGTAGTAGGGATTATTTGCAGTGGTATGTTCGAAAAGTGCGCGAATACATCGAAGAGGGTGCTCCTGCTACTTCTCTAGGTGTTTTTTAAGTCATTGATAACATGTAGTGAAGAATCAGTTCTATCCCCGTATCTTTGTAAAGGATAGAGTTCCTGTAGTACTGCTTATTAGACCATCTGCATTTGGACAGGCAATTCCTAAGGGTCTTCCTCTCGAAGATTTGGATTTTTTCGGCAGCAGTAGGCCAGATTTTTAGCCATGCTGGAAACGCGTAGGTAATTATCGGCCCAATAAGAGTTTTGTACATTAAAACCTTAACTTTTTGGCAGACTGATATCGAGGAAAAGAGAGCCGAAATAATTGCGGACGCTGCTTTTGCTTTATTGCGGGTTTTCCTGGCGTGTCTATTCACCTTAAGTCGATTGTTAAAATGGACTCCAAGGTGTTTGATATTTTCCTTGAGAGGAATGATTTCACTAGCAATACGAGGTGTGCCAATTAAGTAATGAGACTAATTCCATGAAAACCGTTTATTTAAAAATTATTCTACAACTCTGCCATCCCCTTCAAAGTAGTCCCCTTAGGCAGCTATACAACGATTAAAGTGCGTTTTCCATGCTTCGTAACATTCGACTGGGATGTCCACGAGTACCCTCGTCACAGCCGCCTGGATATTCGTAATCGACTTAAAATGGGTTCCTTTGACCATCGATTTCGTATCGGGCGAATAAGGTGGCTATTGGAACACAGCGATCCCTTTGGAGGCCAAATACTGGGACATGCTGAGGGCTGTGTGGCGTGGTTCTTTGGAACCATCTTTGCACACAGCTTTTTCATCCGGTTAAAATTTGTCTGACTGTTCCACGGTTCATACCCAGTTCCGAGGCCAACATTCGAACTGTTAAACGCCGATCTTTACGGATTAGGGCATTTGGGTCAGTCCGCACCTCGACTGGTCTCCCACTCCGCACCTCGTCTTCCACGCTTTCATGCCCCAACTTAAACTCTTTACGCCATCGAAACACCTGGGCACGACCAAGAGCACTATCACCATGTACTTTTACAATTTTCGCGTACGTTTCCGAAGCTGTTTCGCTCAATCTGGCGCAAAATGTTATCGCGACGCGTTGCTCTTGATTTCGTTTCTCCTTTTTCGTGACGAGCACCACCAACACACATCTACTCAACACGACACAGCAGGTGACTAAACAAGCTGGAGCAATAGTAAATATATTAATGGAAAGGGGAAGGATGGCGGGGAAGTGAAAGGGAATTTCAAGGTCGCAGGTTTAGCACGAACGCGGCAATAAAATTAGTCTCATTACTTAATTGTCATACCTTGTATGTGCTCGCATATTCCTGCTTTGAGACACAGCAAGGCGGTGCTCTCTCCCGCTGGCATTTCTAAAGCAGATCAGCTCCAATTTGCTGACATTCATTTTGAGCCCCCAATCTTGTGGATATTGAACGATGTTGTGGACGGAGCGCTACAGCTTTATTTGGGCCATCTCTGGGAAACTATGGATGACAGTGAGGAGGATATCATCTGGATACATTGCTATATCAATAATCGAGCAGTTTGGACGTGGGATATCATGAAGGAAAAAGTTTAACAGGGCGGGACCGAGGATAGAGCGTTGTGGGACTCCCAAGTTGACAGGGATAGGATTTGAAATGAGGTTCTCCAGTTTAATTTGGGATTTTCATCCGAAAAGAAGCTGTATAGGATTCCTAGGATTGCGACCGGACAGGATGACATTTTCAATTTGAGACACACAGGCCATTGTGCACTCTTTCCGCCGAAGATTGCTGGTGACTCTATTGTGCAATAGCATTAATGCTTGCTCCGTAGATCGTTCACGTTCAAATCCAAACTGTAAATCAGGGATCAAAATTATTAACGTTACCTTTGCAGCCTGATTTTGGTATTGGGATTAGTTTACTATCTTACCATGGTTTTGGAAAACATCCATTATTAATACAATTATTGTAAAATATCGTCAAGGAGGACAAGATGGTCTTCCTACACTTCATTCTGCTTGGAATACCATGAAGGCTGTGAGAAAGCTTGCTATTTAAGGCATTTAGAAGATCTTCCACTTCCGTTTTCGAAGTGAAAAATCTAGCGAAGACTAGGTGTTGTGGAGAGGATGCTTTATTATAACTGGAGAATTCAGTTAAATAAGATCCCTCGTGCCCTTGCGTTGTTAGTAGAACTCTTGCTTTAACGTTGTTATTCAAAGCTGTGTTTGATGACTCACAGCGACAAAATAGTTGTTTGAAGTATTCCTCACGTGCAACGATCTTGTCAGATTGTGCAGTGAAAGTTTCATTCCCTCGCTTTATAGGGTCTATTTCAATATAGAATTGGGAACTCTTACGGGCTGTGAATTGATTTATAGTTTTGAAAACATCTGACGATGGTCGCAGAGATATCAGTCTGCTTTCATAGAAGTTGTTGACATCGGATTTGATGCGTTTTTGGATTTCACGGGAAATGCTCGTTGTTTGCGTTTTAAGTTCCAAATACTCCTCATTGAACCGGTTAAAGCTCCGATGATAAATACGTTTAAGCCGTTGGTGCATATGCTTCCGAGTTTTTATTAATTGAAGAGTCTCCTGAGTGAGACATCTATAAAGCGTTCTGCGTGATTTCTGGAAAGGGCATGCTAGTCTAGACGCTTTATAATTGCAGATGTTAGTGCTGATATATGAGAGTCTATTTCTGCGTTCGAGAGAACCATATTTTCCAGTAGGAGATTCAGAAGGAGGTCTTTGAGGTCTTTTCTGAAGTTTGGCCGGTCTATGGAATTAAATGGGCTATAGTGAGGTGGGCAAGTAGGAACTGGTATGTGTGATCTAAGGTATGTGTGATCTAAAGTTATGTTGAGATGGAGGCCATGATGGTCCAATAATGAGCTAAACATGGAGCAAGTAAAGGGAATTGTGGTATCGTTCAGGTTAGAGGATATTATGAAGTTATCTTAAAAATGAATTCCCTCTGGGCAATGTTGGGACTCCAGCATTTGCTATGGATGCTGAGAGGGGGGCGTCCACATGGAGCCATTTGAATAGGTAGTTCCCGTTGGTATTCCTTATGGAGTCCCCTTAGTGTTCGTATCTGGCATTAAGGTCTCCTCCGAGTATAAATCGCGGGATGAGGCAAGGATTTGATTAAGTGTAAATGGGGTCTGGGGAGCTAGATTGCACGAGAGGTATAGGGATCCAATAAGAATTTTGACTGGATTTCTATTGAGTCGCTTGGTGTTGAGGGTTGCTAGCGTACATGAGGAATTATTTTGTTCAAAAGGGATTTGATGGATATCTCATCCCGAAACAGTATCGCAGTACCTCTGCCACTGTCATTAAGAAGCACATGGTAGTTCTCCACACGGAATTTGTGTTGAGGATTAAGAACTGTCTCGTTCAGCAGGAGGATATTGGGTTGGAAGGATTTGACCAAATCAGCAATGTAGAGCCTCTTATCATGTGAGATTTTGGAATTGATATTTAGGGAATGAACGGCGGGTATTTGCACCCATAAAAATTGAAATAGAAATTGAGGTGCGCCATTGGCTTCTCTTGGTCAGGATAGGCATCAAAGGATGGGAGAAAAGCCCTGACCTTGGATAGGAGTTCACTGGGAGAGACTGCCAGCCACTCTACGGTTATCTGTTGTAGGCGTTCGACAGGACTAAGAGCCGGTGAAATAAAATTGTGGAGCGGAGTTCCGTTTCTTAAAACCTCTGAATATGAGGTCCGGTTGGAATGAAGAGCAAAGTGGTGTGGGGTTGTAGGGGTTGGTGTAGTATTTTATAACTGGGGAATGGTGAGTATATGATCTGAGGCGCAATCCATTTAGCTTTATTTTCGATTGCTCTGTCCAACAATCTTTTTCATTCCGGACAGCCGGAAAACTTGGCTAGATGTCCATACGTCTTACACATAGCGCAGAATGGAGCGGTTTCCGGGTTGTCCCTATTTTTTCTGGGGCAACTTTTGGAAGTGTATCTCCTCCCCACATGCTACACATCGCATGTTGAGTCCACAATTGGTGGATACATGCCCGAATCTTTGACACCACTAGTATTAAACCAGATCGCTCCTTTTAGGGCGTTCCCATGTGGCTCGTTGGTTCAGAATGTAGCGCAGTTTAATTATTTCATTCTTATCAGCTTCCGATCCCACTGTTAGCCTAAATAAATCCAGTTCGATTTTATTTGCTCTCAACCATGCAATGGTAAGTAAACTGACAGACTCTAGGCTTAAAGGCGGGCTTTGGCTGGCTATGTCCTCTTGAACAGCCTCAGTTTCAAAGTCTGAAATAACACCCCTTAGTATCATGACACATTTTTTCCTTTCTTTGGGGGATGAACGAGTATCCCACTGCTTCCGTATTTTTAAGCAGGTTCATGATGTAGCCGTGGGTCTGGAGCCAGTCCACTGTGCCTTTTAATCAGAAGTTCAACAATTTTGTAATTCGGTTCTCTAGACGAGTACCATCTGCAGGGGTGTACCTATTCATGATGCCTTTAAGCATCGTTGCCTTCAGATTTTTAATAAAAATTGTTGGGAACCACATCTTCTTTGTTTGACTGTTAGTCGCGTTTGATTTACTATTTTAGCTATCATTTGCCAGTGCGCTGAAAGATTTGGTGCTAGGTGTGGGTGGGATTGGCAAAGGAGCCAGGGTTTTACGTCTAATTTACCCTTCGCAAATATGAATTCATTTAACCTTACAGTTAATTAGGTTAACTTCTTAGTTAAAGCTTGAATTCTTTGCTGTCTTAATGTCGGCGTCTATCATGTCCGAAGCCATTTTCTTGCTTGCTGACAATAACTAGTCCATTTTGCAGCCTTTGAAATTCTGTCCAAGGTGTATTTGCTGGGCGTTCGCCCAAGATGAAGTTTCTGCTTTCTTCCGGTCTTCAACTTTCAAACTTTATGTATATGATCTTGTATGATGAGGTATACTTATAAATTTTCGTTGTCTAATAAATTATTTATAATTTTGATATTTATTTAAACAGATTAAACATAATCCCATTGCAAAAAGGAACAAAACAAACAGAAAAGAAAATTAATGAAAATTAGAATTAAATGAAAAAGTTAATATAAAAAGAAACTCCATGATATTAACAATAGAAAGTACTTAGTCAAACATACATGTAAAATTAAATTAAAGCACAAAAAAGTCTAATATTTACTCCAATGGAGTTGTAAGAATCAGGCTTCGGAAAAAGGACCAAGTTCAAGCTTATAATGATTTCTTACCATTCGTATAATGTGGGAATGAACATATAAATTTGTACGGGCGTACCGTGCTACGAAAAAAATTGTTTTCCTGAGAAGAACGCGATGATTGGCGAAAACGTAAGTCTGCATACAATGTTGATGAAATTTGATTGTGGCAGAGTTGATATAGAAAACACTGACCTAGATACATGCGACGGGATGACAGAGTAGGCAGACGCAAGAAGGATAAACGACAAACATAGGGTTGATATGGGGCTTTGAATTTGTAAAACAAGACATGGGTAAATTTTCACTGGACATTCTCTAATGAGTTAATAAGGTGGGAGTGTTGGGGAGACCAAATTACAGAGCAATATTCAAGGATAGGATGGAAAAGACAGATAAACAAGCGGACGGGGGTAGATATATTGTTAAATTTATAAGCATGCCTGAAAATAAGTCCCAATATTTTTGAAGCCCTAGTAGCCGCAATTAGAATGTGTGCATCAACATTGAGCTTAGGCTCAAAAGTAACACCAAAACCTTTAACAGAGCTCACAGCAGCCAGTGGGACTTCATTTAACATATAGGTGAAAGTCAGCGGAGATTGATTTAGATTAAAAGTCATTTCTAGCATTTGGCAACATTAAGACAGAGGTAGTTAGACGAACACCAGTTACTTAGTGCAATCAGGTTCATCTGAAGATGTTGACAATCTTGTACAAACCTGTCTAGGGCCTTAGCAATATAATCGCTGAATTCAATTAAATTTGAGGTCGTAGAGCGACCTTTGACAAACTCATGTTGTTCCTTCGACAAGATAGGGGTCAATGAAACTGAAAGCCGGTTATGTACCAGACGCTCAAGTAATTTCGGAAAACAGAAAATTAAGGAAATAGGGCGATGATTGGGCACAGAAGAAGGATTACCACTTTTAAGAATGGTGATAAGTGACAACTGTCAGGTGGTGACGTGAAATTTATCAGCTCTATAGAAAAAACGTTCAAAAAGTGGAATTTTAAAGTGAAATCAGCTGTTTCTTGATTTGGTGAATTTGGTGTTAGAATTTCGGTATTTTCAAGACTGAAAATCAAGGATAAGTACATTATCTTAGAGGAAATTCTACATTTAAAAATTCTGCATTAAACCGCTAGATTTCCCAATTGTTCTTTGTATGAGGAGAGGGATTCTCGTGTAGTACGAAGATAATTTGGAAAATTTATAATAAATTTAGAAAATTCATAATGAATTTATAAAATTTAGAATAAATTTAATAATAATTTTTCCAACTAATTACTATTGATAATTTTCAAATTAATTTTATAAGGTGTATTAATATTATTTCCCCTACGCGTAATAAATTGATATTGCCGACAGTTTATAAAATAATAATTATCATCATAAGATTAAAATAGTAGTGATTGAATCCTTTTCAACTATTATTGGTAAGAGTTGCTAAAATAATAAACATGTCGACGGTGGAATACAACAAATGTGGTAAATGCAAAAAGACCGCTAAGAATTCCAAACAAGGAACAGGGTGTGATGGAATATGTAGTAAGTGGTTCCACATAAGCTGTATTAAAATGTCTGAAGAAAGATATCTAAAGATTATGGAGATTACTCAAGATGTGCTTGGATGTGCTCCGCTTGTAAATCTTATAACAAAAAATTAAAAGATGATCGTCTCATGGAACAAATGAAGCAAACAGTCAACCAGCTAATTGAACTGAAGTCTACCATCAGTGCCTTAATGGAAAAAAACACTCATGTAAATAAAATTACATATCCAGATATGACCAAATTGGATACTGATTTGCAGAAAGGAAAACGCACAAACACAACATCACAAAAAGGCATAATCATCAAGCCCAAAGCCCATTCAAGCTCCGATGAAACTCTTTCCGATTTCAAATCTAAAATCCGACCCTTTCAATGCAAGATTCCACTCCAGCTAGTCCGTCCGATTCGAAATGGTGAAGAAATTATTAAGACTTCTTCGAATGAAAATTCATCTACGCTTCTCAATATTATTAAGGAAAATATGAAGGGATACGAAATAATGGAAATTAAGATTAGAGAAGCAATTCACAAACGAGGAGCTAAGAATTGAAATCCAAAGTCTGAACCCGAACATTTTAGATGAATGGAATTGGTTCACTCTAGAAGAATACGGAGCGGAAAATGGTTACATATTTTAGAGGTGAATGGAACAATGTTCAAGAAGATAGCGAATAGATATGTTAATATCGACTATGGATCATACTACATAAAGGAAGATTTTAACGTCTCGAGGTGCTTCAAATGCCAAAAGTTCAATCACAAGACATCAAAATGTAAAGGGGAACTGAGGTGTGCAAAATGCGGATCACAGCAGGATACAAGAGACTGTAAAAGCTCAGTTGAAAAATGTTGTAATTGTATGGAAAATGGTAAGAAAATTGGCCATACACACCGGGCAGATTCGACGGAATGCCCAGAATTAAAACGTAGGATTTTGATTGCTAAGAGAAGCATTAACTATGATGATTAATATGCCATTCAATAATACAAAGATATTTGAAGACACCCAAATTTCTATCCTCTATGCTTATATAAGAAGTTTAAGACAAAAACTTAACGAACTTCAAATTTATGTAAAGCAACATTCGAATATAGATTTAATTATACTTAATGAAGTCTGGATATACTCGTATTCCGAGGAAGTGGAGTACTACAACATTCAGGGATACGATTCTGTATTTTTCTGCAGGCCCGGAAGAGGTGGAGGAACAGCAATTTATATTGAAAAAACTTTCAATTTCGTAACGAGGCGAGTAATACCGGATAAACACTATATGATAGTCATCGAACTAGTATGCCCTGGAAAGAAAATAAAAATTGGCATATTTTACAACCCCACCCGACTTAACGCGCAAAACCTGTGCTTGACATTAGATGAACTATATTCTATGGAAAATAATTTGACCACAGTTGCCGATACGAATATAGATCTAATGGTTGAATCTAATGAGTCAAGGATTTACAACGACGTACTAGGAACGAATGGTGCCACTATTGTGAACCTACTTCAACCTACCCGACTAGCATCTAATACCTGCCTGGATCACATAGTCACAAATGATAATCAAATTGCTGGGAAAATTGCTTATACTCTAGAGGTCTGGCCTAAACTTGATCATAGTGTTTTGAAAGTTATTATTCAAGGCATTAAAATAAATAAAAAGCAAAAGCCTGCATACAAAGTTTTCAAATACTTAAATAAGGACCTCTTTAGATCAAATCTTAAGGGTTTATTAATTAACCAAAAACCTTCAAACTTAGTTAAGCTCACAAACATCATAATGGAAGCTAAGGACATCTCGACTACGGAGAAAAAAATAAGATGTCGTCAACATTCATGGATAACCAAAAAAGTTATTGAGGCAGGTAAGAACAAGCGGAAGGCTTATATGAACTACCAACGGAACATGAATGATCAATCGCTCAGGTTTATATACATCGAAGCCAATAAAACATCTAAACGTGTTGTGAAAGAAGCAAAACTTTTGTATTACTCCAGAAGACTAGATGCAGCGGCCGACAATGCGCATGAAATATGGGACATAATAAATGAAATTAAAAGAAACTCACCGCGTAACTCTACGACCCAGGATTTCACCATAGAGAACTCATCTTCAGCAAATGCATTTGAAGCTGCAAGTAACCTCAATATCTTTTCTTCAACTATACGTGAAAAAACTGCCAATGAAATCCAGCCAGCGCCAACAAGCAATTTTACTTCTTCAATTATGTCGCCCAAATCTTCCTTTCACATGCATCTAACTAACAAAGTTGAAGTAATAAAAATTATTGATGAATTGAAGCAAAATACAGCACCAGGTATAGACAATACCACCATGGATGAAATAAAACTTATAAAGGAAGAGATAGCAGAATGTGTTGCAAATTGTCTAAACAAACATATTAAGAAGGGAACGTTTCCTGAGGAAGGAAAACTAGCAAAAATAGTCCCAAACTTCAAGGGAGGAGACCGCATGGATCCAAATAATTACCGCCCGATCGCGCTTTTAACAGAATTTAGTATAATATTCGAAAAATTAATAAACATCCGTCTATCATCATTTATTAAGGAAAATTCAATTTTAAATTTACAACAGTTTGGTTTCCAGAAGAATAAAGGAACTTTTGATGCTCTTTTCTCTGTCACGCGTTTCATAAATACAGGACTTGACAAGGGTAACTATGTTGCTGCCATTTTTGTGGATCTGAAAAAGGCGTTTGATACGGTGGATCATGAGCATTTACTTAGTAATCTCGAATTATATGGCATTCACCGGAAACCAAATCAACTTTTTAGGAATTACTTAAAAGGAAGATCGCAGAAAACAGTAGTCAATAATGTATTGAGCGACTTGGCACCCATGAAGTCAGGCGTTCCCCAAGGCTCCATACTTGGCCCTACCTTATTCTTGTTATACACTAACAATTTAAATACATGTGGACTAAAGAGATACTATGCACTATATGCTGATGACACAGTTCTACTTTACTCGGGATGCAAAGAAGATTACTTAACGAATACCATTAATGAGGATCTAAGTACATATCATTCGTGGTTAAGTAATAATAAGCTAGCGCTAAATACTTCTAAGACCATATACATTATTTTCAAACAGAAGAACAAGGAAGACATTAACATTGATATAAGAATTAATAGCGAAAAAATGGAGAGAGTAGCGGAATTCATATATCTTGGACTCATCATCGACCCACGATTAACATGGCTGTCGCATATAAACAACTTAAGAAGACAATTAGCTCCTGTTATTGGATTACTGAGAAGATATGAAGGATTTCCAAGCAATATCAAGCAGATGGGGCTAAATGCATTCGTTCTGTCGAAACTACATTACGGAGTAGTAATCTGGAGCCAGTCATCAAAGCAACACCTTAATATCATCTCCAGGTTGCTTACCAAGGCTTATAAAAATATGCTAGATCTACCAATACGTACACCAACCAGATTTGTGTACCAATCAGCGAAAGCATTAACATTTACTCAAATCGCTGAAGCAGAGAAAGCCAAGTTTATTTTTAAATGCTTGAATTCAAATTCGTCGTCACATGTTCAATTTATGAAAGTATCGCAGAAAAATCACTATAATGCTAGGAACGCAAATCAATTCATAATACCTTTTGCAAGAACGGATCGTCTAAAGAATGATGCTACGAATGATGCATTGAGTATATACAACAATCTCCCAGATTCAGTTAAGGATGCAAACTCACTTATAGTTTTTAAAAAAAGGCTTAAAGAATATTTATTTAACAACGATTGAATCTCAGTGCAATAAATTTCTACATCGCATCCTAGGGCCTTTCTTGACCCTATCGTCGAGATTGTATAGCAGAAAGATATTATCATGGAGAATCTCAGTCCAATAAATTTCAACATAGCATCTAAGGGCACTTTAAACCCTATCGTCGAGATGCTTGAAATGACAGCTAACTTTATAACTCAGAGTTTTTTTCCCACGGTGTATTACAAAGTTTTTTTTATCTCTGGAGAGCTCTGAGATCACGAAATGGACAAGATGAGATTAATAGGATAAATTCACATAATTTGTGTGCCCCCTTATACCGATGGTCTAATCATTGTCTGGGTGGCACACCTGAAGAAACGACGAAATGTGAAGTGCAGGTCGCACGAGCGTTGTGCGACGAAGAAAGTGTGATGGAGAGAGTGGAAGGGAATGGAGGTATTAAAAAAAAAAAGAATAGGAACAACGTTTGCTCTTTTCCAATAAGTAGGGAAAGTACCAGTCTTTAGACTGAAGTTGAAGAGAAGAGCCAGAGGGATACAAAGTGAAAACGCTAATGGCTTTACAAAAATATTCGGTAAGCCATCAGGGCCAGGATTAAGTGAATTAATGAGGGATTCAATATTCAATATGGTCAGTGAAAAGTGAAGAGATGTCAATGGAGTGAAGAACAGGTATATTAACAGGATCGGAGACATGAGAAGAAGGAATAAAAGTTGACGAGAAGAACTGAGAGAACAAGTTGGAAATATCCTGTGGAGAAGAGCTAACGATATTATTCCAGCGGACTGAAATAGGGACAGAAGAGGAAAACTTGAAGGATCTAATGTATGACCAGAATGGTTTCGCATTATTCACCATGAGGGAACTCTCCAAGCTATTGAAGTAGTTTTTCATTGCAGTCTTTGCTACAACACGTAGATCACAAAAGCCGGCTCTGGATTCTTCCGTACCACAACCCTTGAAATGGCGCTATGCTTTACTTTTAGCATTCAAAACACAAAGTACTTGTTTAGTTAACTATAGTTTCTGCTTTACTTTGCGAAGAGCTTGTAAAGGTGTGAAGTGTTTAATCAACTCATAGAGATAATAAAAACTTATTCAGAGCTTCTTCACACTCTAAGTTATCAAAAAACTCCAGCCAGTCAACCAAGTTCAGCTTGGAGGCTAGAGCTTCGTAGTTTGCTTTGAAGAAGTTGAATTTTGGAGAAGAAGCAAAAGTACGATGTGTTAAAGGTGCAATTGATAGATCGAGCGATAATGGCGGATGATGACTATTTATGCCCACAAGAGGATTCAATGTTATGGAAACAGATAGACAGTAAAGGGGAAAGTTAGAAAGAACAAGTTCAAGTACCCGACCATTAGCATTAGGGATATTATTAAATTGCGACAGAGAACAGAGTGATAGAAACGAGGAAAGAGATAAAGAAGATGCATGGGTTGATGAAACAGAGAAAGGAAGGTTCTTCGTCCATTGCACTGTTCCCAAATTAAAATCACCGCATACTAGAATTAAAGATTGCGAATGATGCAATAAGACAGAAGAAGAAAACTCGACAAAGAATGTCTCATACACATACAAAGGAGAGTTACTAGGTATGTAGACAGAGGAAACTAATAAAGATGTATTGTTAGGAAGGAAGATCTTGACAATTGCACAATCCACAACATGGGAAAAGCAAAAATCAGCACAAAGAGAGCTACGTACTATATTACTAACAGCTACAAGGACTCTACCTCCATCTATTGACGAATTCACACGCGTGTTGACAGTTTCAACTTCCAAACGTCAAATAAAAATGATAGACAGAATTATAATCCCTTTTCATAGTTAGCATTGCCCAAGCATAATGAAGCACATGGTCTCATTTGTCAATTAATTTGAGCTTCACCTTGATTAGATAATCTGGAGAGAGCTTTCCTGTTTGATTTAGTAGTTCAGCGCTGCTTTTCCTGTTTTTTCGCAGACAAAAAATCGCAACAGAAAACCCTTATTTGACAATCTTGTGCAATAAAGACTACAAACATCCTGTCAGCTCAAGAACTGAGTCAGGAAGAAATCAGTCTCGCCATACTTTCAACTTGTCACGGTCTAGGATCATTGATGAGCTACACTGTATTTCTTTCTTTTGTTCTGTATGTTTCAATTGCTGAGTGAGCATGGTCTCTCCACGTGAGGAGCAACCTCACCATCGCCTTTATTTTTACGCACAAAAATGTCTGTAGTTACTATCAGTTGTCTCCGTCTATCGATTATCCGCTCCGAGACTGGAATTAATACAGTTGGACAAGAATTTTCTTAGTATTCCCACTTGTCTTCACCTCTCACTACTTGTATTTCCAACAAATGCCTCTTTGGCCCATTAAATATTTTATACAAGCAATGGTTGTACTCCATTCTCCAGATGCCTTTTTAGCACTACAAAATAACGATTTTTTCAACGCTAATTGTTCAGTATTATATTCAAATTTAAGGTAGTTCATTTTTGTTTTATGATTTCTGTATCTACACTAATTATAAGTGAAGAAAATAATTGGAAGATGTGTATCTGTCTCGATTATATGTGATCAGGCCACATATAATGGAATCATACATACATCTTCCAATTATTTTCTAAGCATAAAATATCACTTTGCAGTAATTATCATGCATAAACCAGAACTTATCAATATAAACGATTCATCCTTTTAAAGCGTCGTCTGTCTAATGATTTTTAATAACCACCAAGAATTATTTCTACCTGCAGAAGCCTGGTAATGATGCCATTTACTACAATTCATTGCTTAGCATTAGCTGTGCTAAAAGAAACTAAACATAAATTATGTTCACTAATTGCATGTAGTGCCGGTGCATTGTGGTGTGTTTATGGGCTGATTGATGTTACGAACGGAAAGCACCATTCTGAGTCACAAGAAAACATCAGGCCCATCGTAGTCACGTTACCGCCAAGTCTCGATTCCAACGAACTCGCTTTGGAGTAGCCAATTGGCAACAAACAGGTAAGATCAGCTTTTCGACAATTTAGCAAACGTACTCGTACGTTACCTCATTCGGGTTACTTTCTTGAGTCTTTTGATTGTGCACTGCATAAGCTATCTTTCTTGTATTATTCTGTTTACAACTGTTGCCATTGCTTTCAACTTTCTTCCAAGTATCTATGCATTGCTTACGTTTTATCGGCGGAAGATACTAAGATTAAGCGCATTAAAGGCTTTACACAAAACACCAGAGACTCATAACCTTTTTTGTTTGATTTAAGATTTTACATGGAGGCGGTAAAATTGTATTAACAAAAGTTTTCATGACTAAACTAATAATAACAACATACAATAAAATGCTTTAAATTTTAAATTCCGGAAGAAGAAAAACTTGCAAAAATAGTTCCTATATTTAAGGGTGGTGATCATCTTGACCCGAATAACTATCGCCCGATTGCGTTGCTGACGGGATTTAGTAAGATATTTGAAAAAATACTAAACAATCGATTAACATCATTCTTAGTTGAAAACTCTATCATAAGCCAACATCAGTTTGGTTTTCAAAAGAACAAGAGTACTTTGGATGCCCTACATTCTGTCACATTTTTCATCAATCTAGGACTTGACAGAGGTGATTATGTCATCGCAATTTTTGTGGATTTGAAAAAAGCATTTGAAACAGTTGATCATGACCTCTTGCTTCGGAAACTTGAATCGTACGGTATTCAGGGAGTCCTAAGCAGTTGTTTAAGAGTTACTTGGAGGGAAGATCGCAGAGAACTTTAATCAACAATGACCTGAGCGATCATGCACCCACGAAAACAGGAGTTCCCCAAGGCTCAATACTTGGCCCAATTTTGTTCCTGCTATATACAAATAATCTAAATACATGTGGGCTGACGGGGTATCACACATTATATGCTAATGACACAGTTCTACTTTATTCAGGACGAGACAAAACTGCCATTGAGAACACTATCAACGAGGATTTAGGAAAATTCCATCAGTGGTTAATTGGAAACAAACTAGTATTGAACACTTCAAAGACAAAATATATTGTTTTTAAGCAAAAGAACAAAGGAGACATAGATGTCGAACTAAATATTAATGGCAAAAAATTGCAAAGAGTGCTAGAAATGAAATATCTTGGTCTTATCATAGACCATTGTATGACCTGGTTACCACACATAAAAAGCTTAAGGAAGCAATTAGCCCCAATCATAGGATTGTTAAGAAGATATGAGGATTTTCCAATGCACATCAAGAAACTTGTTCTAAATGCGTTTGTCCTGGCGAAATTGCATTATGGAGTACTTATTTGGAGTCAATCAGCAAAGCAACATTTAAACAGTATATTCAGGCTGCTGACCAAAGCGTATAAAAACATTCTGAAGCTGCCAATGCTTACTCAAACTAGTTTGGCTAAATCATTAACCTTTAGTCAAATTATAATTATGGAGAAAGCTAAGTTTATCTACAGAAATTTAAAAACGAATGGATCGGAACGAGCGGCATTAATTAAAGTACCACAGATCAACCCATATATTGCGAGGAATGCAGATCAATTCGTAATACCTTTTGCCAGAACGGATCGTCTAAAGAACGATGCAACGAATGATGCTCTGCGTATATGTAACAATCTACCAGAGATTGTTAAGGAAGCAAACTCACTTTTGGTATTTAAGAAAAGACTGAGGGAGCATTTAATGAGCACTGATTGAAGCGTTAACCTGTAATTCTGCTTTTATGAGCCCAGTATCTTAGGGCGTTCTTTTTGACCCTATCGGCGAGATACTGAAGTTTCGGTTACTCAGAGTTTTTTTTGAATGGGTCGTATTATATTGAATTTTTTTTATCTCTGAGAGCTGATCATGATTTTTTTGGACTAGATGTTCATGAAAAGGACTAGTTCACATTATATTGTGTGCCCCCTTATACCGATGTGTTAAACATTGTCTGGGTGGCACAAAGGACGAAGCGACGTAATGTGAATGCAGATCGCACGAGCGTTGTGCGACGAAGAAAGAGTGATGGAGAGAGTGGTAGGGAATGGAGGTACTAAAAAAAAAAAAAAATCCAACCTTCAAAAGTCAGAATGTCGTGAGTTTAAAATAGGTACATTATCACTATTATTTGCAATGCATGAATTTAGTGAATATGATAAAATTAATGCACACCATAATACAATTAAATATTTTATTTTGGCAAAACATCTGACGGCTACAACTAGAGTAAACGCAAAAAGCTTGATCATAAAATCTAAAAGCTATATTAGCTTTTGCCCATATACTTGTAAGCTGAGAACTGTACAATTTTTGTCGTCCTTTGAATTTATCGGCTCCTCATCTACGGGGTGAGTATAAGATGCAATATTAAGCAAAAGTATTTTTATTAATTACCTGTCTCGGTGACAGAGTTGCAGATACCCTATGGCAAGATCAAACTATGATTAACACGCTGCTGTCGTTACTAAAGTAAATGTATTGCAAATAGATAGTTCTTGAAAAGAATATAGAAAAATTCCTACTAAAACACGCTTCTATAAAGAGAACTCAAAAAAAAAAGAAAACACTTTCTCTAAACTTTAAATACAAAACTTTATTAAAAAAAGAAAAAAAAAAACGTTTAAATAGTATATCCGCGCAACAATTTATTTAACAATGACGATTCGATTCACTATCCGGTTTCGATATTTTTCAAAAGAGATATTTCCGTACTGAACAATTTCCAAAATGCAACTGAGTTAATTTTTAAATTGCCAAACAGTACCGAAATTTTCAAACAAAGAAAGCAATTCAGACAAAGGAAATTAAGTTGTCTCTATCTAACTATTTACCATAATTGTCATTGTGAATGTTATGATATCCTTATGTTTCCAAGTCTACTATTCTGAATTACAATCTCTTAGTGAGATTTACATTGACATGCCATCATTGTTTATTATTTTTACAAGTACGTTATAAAATTTGAAGTTACAAAGTTTCAAGTGTGAAAATGACCGGGATTCATGGTTTCTGCCACTTTATCAGATAAATAGCTTCATTGAGTTTTATTTAGCAACGATTCTTTGTGTATTTCTTTCTATTTTAGATCATGATGAAGATTGCAGAAACGACTGGCGAGGAACATACTCCCCCGGCTGAGGGGTGATAACACCTCGGAATGATTGAAGAAGAGAATTGTCTTGTAGGTATAATGGTTAGTTATTAAGTTTTTACTTGGTATACTTTCTGTGTCGTTTTCTTATTGTCTCGCTTCCATTCACCATATGAAGAGTTTGTTTGTCATTCGCATGTCGGTGTTTGGCGTTATTTTCAATTTTGACCCACTTCGGTCGGCGTTGTAAACGGCTTAAATAATCCATTCGCCATCATTCCCAGAAATCTTGGGTGATTTTCTGTGCCAGTTGCCATCTGTTGAGGTGATTAATATTGACTTCCTCCAACGTAGTCTCCGGGGGAGCTATCATCGTCTCACCGATTAAAAAATGAGCAGGAGTTAGAGCTGCGGTGTCCATCGGTTCTTCACAAAAGAGCACAATAGCCGGGAATCGAGGCGATCTTCTATTTGAACGAGTACAGTTGTCAGTTCTTCGTAGATTAACGATGCATTACATACCACTCTACATAAAAGTGATTTTAGGGACTTAATTCCAGCTTCCCAAAGCACTCCTAAATGGAGTGAAGCTGGAGAATTGTAATGCCACGTTATTCCATCCTGTGCCAGAGCTTCAGCCGCTCTCAGACTGATTTCCGACATCTTTTCCAGCTCAGCAGCTGCACCAACAAAATTAGTGCCGCAGTCAGAGTACATATGTTCGCTGTTGCCGCGTCTACCCATGAACTTCCGTAAAGCTTCAAGGAAAGCGGGCGTAGACAGGTCACTCATGACTTCAATATGTATTGCTCCTTTCTTATCGCAGTTTTTACTTTTATCCTTCCCATTCATCCAGCTCGGCTTTATATAGGGTCTCTAGTCATTCAATAAATTTCTCGTATATTGGTGAATGTTCTGACGAGAACTACCTGGAATATTCGAGCAATTCTGAATACCCGCAGTAACGTCACTTTCAGATATTGATCATGGATCTACTTGGTCGATTCTTGTGCTTTCGAGTACCTTCGTTTATTGATCATGATGTTATTAGTAGTTACGACAACAATTGCGACAGTAGCTCGCAGAATTGTTTGGAAATGTAACAATATATATACACTATAGGTCTGAAACAAAATGGCACAGCTCAACGGTCGAAAAAGTGCGAAAGATTGTTAGTGAAGTTTTGAACAAACCTTTTAAACAATGTTGAAGAAACTTGGCAATGTGGTAGAGACCGTAAATGTCTAGTGAACAATAAAAAACTTCTGGGCTGGGTCAGAATATCAGAATGGCAACTATACAAAGTTCCAATTTCGAAAGCTTCTTAAAGCTACAATTTATATTGGATTTCTATGAAACCGAAAATCAAGATAAACGTGGAAGAGGTCTTGGACTAAAATGTATCAGAAAAAAATTCAATACCTGTGGTCGTTGCAGATTTTAGCAGTAGCGAGTTTTGTATTGCAGTCAAGAAATTAAGTTTTAATATGCATGTTACAATGTATTCAAGAAAGTGAATTTTAACAGATTTGAAATGAGGAAAAAACGCCAGTGATGAGGATGAAATGAAAAAACTTTTAGAAAAAAACGAATTCAAAATGTCATAAAAAGGATGAAGCACATTGAATCAGTATTTAAAAGTCGGTTTTCTTCTTTTTTTTTCTTCTAAAAGTTTTTTTATTCACAAGCAAATAGTTGATCAAATTGGAAAGTTTATCACAAAAATGCGTTACTTAAAGTTCCCTAAAGTTACATTGAATACGATGGGCAGTACTCCGTAAATTAATGTAGCCGGTTTCCATAACATCGCAACGTTTAGTTGGTATTGGAATCAACCCAAAGTCTTCATGCCCGCCTGAGACCTCTGTTACAAGATTTGTAGCTTAAAGTAATGCTGATACCGAATTGATAATACGAAATGAAGGCTCACCAGGAGCTTCATCCGGAGCCCTCACCTGGAGACCGGGGCCCTCACCTGGAGGCGATATGACGACAAACGTTACTACGGTGAAACCTGGCGCCCCACTGCGTGCCATATCCCCCCGCTACAAAAATTTCCCTCGAGGTTAGAATATAACACGCCAGTCGAAGACATAATCGCCCATATAAAGTACAAACTGAACTCTAGTCCTGAGTTGCTCCAGTGCACCAAGTTTACGCCTGATGAAAAGACGACCAGATTGATTGCGTCTTTTAAAATTACTCTTCCAGCTAACCTAAGTATCTTGCTTAGTAAGGAATTTTGGCCTCCTGGTGTATTCGTCAAAAAGTTCTCTCCGATTCGTAAGCGAAACCATCCTATGTCCTTTCGCCCCAGAAGAAACATCTCTTAGGCCTTGTGATTCATTCTTTACTTGCTATTACCAAAATTTTCGTGGCCTGAGGACTAAGACTACTTAACTTCGCATTTCTTCCATCCTTTTTCCGTATAATATCATCTGTCTAACGGAAACATGGCTGACAGATGACATTAGTAATAAGTAAGAGTAGTGAGCTACTCTTGAACCATTTAATCTTCCGCAGAGATAGAAACCGTGATGCTACTGGTAAGTCTGACGGTGAAGGCGTTCTAGTGGGTATACATGTTTCCCTTGCTAGCAAATTCTGAGATGATTTCACTCCATCTTCACCTGTTGAGTGTATAATTGTGCAAATCTCTCTATCTGACTCTCTCCTTCCTGGTATCATCTGTGTATATCCCTTGTAACAGTCCTGCTATTGCAGAATTCTCGAGCTACATTAATGCCCATTTCCCTTCTACCCCTATATTGGTCTGTGGTGACTTCAATTTGCCCTCTGTTGTTTGGAATGATTTGTATGTCTTCATAATTTCTAGCGGTAGTGTATCTTTTGCTCTTTCTTCTTATATTTTCCTCTGTTCTTTTACCCAATACAACACTTTTCCTAATGCCAATAACAAATTGCTTGATCTTGTGCTTTCGAGCTTGTCACTTTCTTTTCTGTCCGCGTCGGTAGCACTCTCATTCTTTGTCAAACCTGATCCCCACCATCCACTGCTCCCTATTGAGCTTGCTATCACATTTTCTCGTTCTTTGAGGAATTCCTCACCTCCCCACTTTAATTGTTTTAAAGCCAATTTATCGAGCATGCAAGCTAGCCTTAATGCCGTAAATAGGTACTCCTTCTTCAGTAATATCCACACTGAAGATTGTGTTGATAGGCTCTTTATGTTTTTTTTCGTCCTTAATCTCTCAATTCAGTTTTTCCAGCAAGAAGACCAAAAGATATTACTTGATTTAATTCAGATGTTGCCATTGCAATTAAAGCTAAAGATGCTTCCCGCAGAAAATCCCTATCCAATTGACCTCGTTAAATTCAAAGAGCGTCGTGCCGAGGCCAAGAAAATTGCCACATCTGCACTTCATGCATATGTTAACCACATTGAAAATACGCTGATGTCGAATCAAACTCGTGCATTCTGGTCGTACGTGAAATCTTTAAGGACCTCTCATCATGCCCTGATAATTTTAGTCTAGATGGCGTGACATCGTCTACTCCTCAAGAATCTTGTGTACTATTCGCTTCTTATTTTTCTTCCTTTTTCGGCAGGTCTAAGCATTGCCCTTTCTTCAATCAATCTTCTTGCTCTTTTTCCTCTACTAATTTTCTTACAAACCCCTTAAAGGTTGAGCAACTCTTAAATAATCTTGACAACAGCACCAGTCTGGGCCCTGATCGCATCCAAATTTTCTAGCAAAACCTTTATCTTCTTCACTTTGTGTTCCCCTTTCAATTATTTTTAATTTTGAGTTTATCCTGTAGGGGTTTTCCCTCCCAATGGAAAATCGCCCACATTTTTCCTATCTTCAAATCTGGTGATCGTAATATCGTCTCAAACTATCCTGCTATTTCCCTTCTTCCTTGTTTTGGTGAAATTCTTGAAAAGATAGTTTTTGATGTGCTGTATCCACTTGTCCTCTCATCTTAGTAGACCAACAGCATGGTTTTGTCAGAGATAGATCTACCCTTACAAATTTACTTTCTTTTACCCATCATATTACAGCTGCCCTCGATCAACAACAACAAGTGGACGTTATTTTTACGGATTACTCTCAAGCCTTTGATTCAGTGGATCACTCTCTCCTATTTGAGAAACTTTTAGGGTTCAATGTCCCTAGTTGCCTCTAATCCTGGCTTCTCTCCTATGACCTGTATCGTCAATGTGTAGTCACTTTTAACTCTTGCTTCTCTTCTTCTTTTCACTCGAGCTCGGGAGTTCCGCAAGGTTCAATACTTGACCCCATACTATTTTTGCTTTTTGTCAATGATCTAGCTTCTGTTACCACATCCCCCTGTCTCCTTAATGCTGATGACTTTAAGATTTTTCGATTTATTGATTCCTTGTTAGACGTGGATATCCTTCCGATCCTCAGCGTCTTAGTGACTGGTGTGAATCAAACCATTTCTCCTCAAATGTTTCCAAATGCCATCAGATGACATTCTCCTGTAAAAAATTTCCTCTTCTCTTAACGTATAGGTTTGTTGGTATCCCTTTGAGCAATGTTACCTCCTTTAAGGATCTTGGTGTGCTTTTCGATTGTAAACTTAAGTTTGATCTCCACATTGCTCTAATTATTAAGAAAGCCTCTCGCTTAACTGGATTTATTTTACGATCCGCTTCGTCATTCCAACATAACACATCTGTATGTGTCGTTACTTCTCATTAGTACGTAGTAATTTGGAGTATTGCTCCTAAATATGGAGTCCGTACCACAGGAAGCACATTGATACTCTTAAGTCAGTTCAACGCAGATTCACACGGTCTCTATTCTTCAAATTCAACCTTCCTTACTCCCCGTATGATGACCGACTACATATTTTGAAACTTCCTACCCTCAAGTTCAGACGAATGTCTTTTGTTCAAGCTTCATCATAGCCTTTTACCTCAAAATGTATGCACGCAAATAAATACATTTGACGCTGCTCGCTCTAATAGATCCTCGCTTCAATTTCAGGCTCCGTATGCACGTACTAACACCTTCTTCTACTCGCCCTTACTACGCTTACCTCGTATGCACAATCAGCGAAGTCTTGGTCCTCTACCATAGTCTCTTGGCGTATTCAAAACTTCAATGAAAAATCAAATGTATAAATACTCGTACTCTATAAATCTTAATTTTTGATATCGTATTGTGATCTTTTTTGTTTATTTCTTCCATATTTTGAATTCGTATGCTATATTTTAATATTGTATTAATTGACTTGTAATTGGACTACTAGTCTGTAAATTGATTTTTGAAATAAATAAATAAACAGATTAAGCTTTCATTCATTTGTTTAAATATCAAGCAGGGGAGGTCTTAAAAACTGGTTACAAACATGTCCATTATTTTGAGTGAGCCCAAGTATTATTAGCATCGATTATTTGAAAATGATCTATGATATTCTTAGCACTGTTAAATGTCTTTTTCCGCAAGTGAAATTTGAATAATTAAACGCATATTTCCAATGAAATACTGCTTCGACAAAATCTGAGAAATATATTAATTTGAAAAAACTATATATATTGCAAGGTTGCCTACTACTGCAACACATATTCTAGTTGCAAGCTTAAATTCGGGTTACTCAGCCAAGAAAGACCATTCTTAAGACAGTGATGTATCTTTCGTTCCATATCCATCTTCATTCAAGACGGTGTGGAGTTGGCTTAAGTTGACTTGTAAATCAGACCAAGTTCAAATTTCGGAAAGTCGAGACGGAAATCTTGAGGTGTTGTGACGAACCAACGTCCGTTGATAAGAAACTAAAATATAAGACAAGTGAATCGCCAAAGTTCAAGTGAAAGTCGAACGTGTCTATGCAAAATTCTTTTTGCAAATTTCGTCTTTATGGTATTCACTGTGTGAAATGTTAAAGGTAATAGTAAATTCGAAGCATTACATTGTCGTGTGAATGCGAAGAAGAATAGCAAAGAAACGAAACAAGTTCTTACCGCTGCGCTACGCTAATTTACCGCTATCTGACACAGAAGTGCCGCATCTTTCCGTGCTTCTTGGTCGAGTCGATCGCTACGTTTCTTGGTTTAGATACCTTCCGGCTGTTGTGTTTGGCTTTGTGCTCGGAAGAATCACTTCGTTGCCTCAGGTTGAAGTAGTAGAAGACAAGTGCTAGAGATCGTTACGGTGCACCATGATGTGGCTTAAGAAGATTTTGTTCGTAATATTCGTGTGTGTAAATATATCGTGCGGGCATACTACCCAACGGCCAAGTCGCGAGGATGACTCGAATCCACTGCTTGATATGGCATCCGCTTTCCTTCAAGACACGCTGGCGAATCAAGGAGGAAACGGAGGTGGTGGCGGAATCGCGGGAGTAGCTGCTCTGCTCGGCAACCTTATGCAGCCTGGGGCCACAGGAAAATCCAACGGTGGCATGGCGCAAATTTTATCCGGAATCGGAAGTTTGCTGACCAACTCGAATAACGGCAACGGAGGCGGATTCGATCCATCAATTATTGGTAACGTGATTGAAATGTTCACGCAATCTGACGCTGCTGGCGCCAACAGTGGTCAGAGGCAGAAAAGGAAGGCACCTGAAGACTCGGGAATCGGATTGGATTCCATTCTGCAAATTGCTTCCGCTTTTATGAACACCCAAAAACAGGGAGGCAGAAGTGCGAATGGACAAGGCTCGCAAGGCGGTCAGGGTGAAGGACTTATGAGTCTTTTGCCAATGGTTCTTCAGGCTGTTAACTCCTTCAGTGGACCGGAAGGAAAACATACTCAGGCCAGACATAAAGATCATGCTTGGGTGCTTCCGCCTTTTCTAGAGCAAATCCATGTGCTGTGGGATCATTTCTCGAACTCTGAGTTGGCTGAGGCGTTGTGGCACAAATCTGGAGTGAACGCGATCTTTAAGGTGGGCTCCTATTGCATTATAGCAAAGCTTTGCTTCACTTGCCGTCTCAGCGCCGTCCTTATTAAAATTCTAATTTATCTTTATCAGGGTTTCACTGGCCGGGATGGCAAACTCGATTACGATAAACTCTTCGAATCGCTGAACAACCAATCCTTCCGCCGTCGATGGATCAAAGCTGCCACTCTTTACCTAGCGGACTGGGCCAACTATATTGCCGAACCAAAAGTCTATCAAGGGTAAGTCGAATTTCATTTCATTTATTTACTCTTTCATGATAAATATCGCCAGAGTAGACTTCCCAATCGATCTATGAGTGAAATTAACTGGTCATGGAACTTTGGAATGTTATATTGCGTGTAGTTCCGTTAGATAGTTTAATGGTGAATATTGAGTTCGTGAAAAAAATTATGAGTCATTAATTTCACCGGTGGAGTATGGATATTATACTATAGCAATATTTTATTCGTTAGAAAATGTTTAATGCTACGAGTAATTTACCAATGGCGTCGAATTATTATGGAGATGAATAATATACTTTTTTTTAGTAAGTAATAACCATATTCAAATACTTTAGAAAGTTTTGCAGTAATAGTAGACGCAAATCAGGTGCAGTAATCATCTGCGTCAATAAACTTAACACCATCCATGTGATCTAGAATATTCGCATGTTTTCCAAAAAACTTCAAACTTTGTGGATAAAATTCAAAGGTGGTACCCGCGCATAGAGATAATGCTTAAAATTTGTTACCATTAAAGGCAGTCGAGTTATGTATAAAATATAAGGCGAAGTTCCCGATATCAGATTTTGAAACTACAATATCAGCATTGAAGAACGTGGGGGGGGGTCGAAATCTACAAATGATTAATTGAGCGAAAAAATGGCGGAATATACGTCTTTAGCAAGAGCAAAAAACACTCGAGATGTATTATTCACTCAACTTTGTCATTTATAGTGATTTTTTTATTTTATGCATTACCTCTTAAAATCATGAGGCTACCTATAATCATCGTTTAAAAATTTACTCAAGGAAATAGCTATTCCGCTTTTGTAATTGGCATATAAGAGCCTAAAAAATAATGAAGTATGGGGATATGGGGTTACTTTGATCAAAGCTGAGCTCAACAAGTTCCAATTTATTACAGTCAGTTCCGGCTCTACTGAAAATGAGAACGAAAAGAACTTTTTAATTTCTTTGATAGTGTCGATATAATGTCTCCTAATATGAAATTATAAAAGCTAACTATTCATGTTATCAGCTCTTATCTAGTTTTATGGGGCTGGAATTCGAGAACGATAATTTTCATTACAACCTATGAGAGCCTCCTCAATTCAGCGCTGGGATAGTTTCCTCCAACTCAATACTCCCGGAGCAATCTACTATCTACGGTGATAGGACCCTACCAGCATATGGGTGGTTTCCATATGGTTTTTTTTTGTGGTAGGGAGGTGAATGCCATTTACGCACAGAGTGTGGGACTCCCATGCTCGAAAGAAGGCGACTGGACTACCCACTAAACACCTCCCCTGTCAACATGAGAACCGTTTGACACATTACTTCGGGTCGGATCTCGTTTTTTTACGCCGTGAGGCGCCTTCAAGCTGGGGGATCCCTCTTCTAGCGGGAGGGGAGAGGGGAAGAGGAAGTGCCAGACAAGCGATCTCCCAGCCCCAACACCCCCGGCTACTGTGAGTCCTTTTTATCGTGGTGATTCGAGCATCACCACGACTATATTATCCGGGGTAAGCTCTCCCGTCTCCCTGTAGAGGTCCCTTCGCAGCCTGCCCTATATTTTGCATGCAAAATATGTGTGGCAGGCATTGTCTTCCTCTCCTGGGCAAACCCGACAATCGGGGGACCGTGAGTTACTAATATTGTGCAGGTAAGACTGAAAACACCCGTGCCCGCTCAAAAGCTCGTTCAGATAGAAGTCAGTCTCACCATACCTTCGATTTAGCCGCGGTCTAACATCCGGGATTAGGCACGCAGTCTACCTTTCCTTCGTGCAATTGACCCAAGACTTCTGCGAATTGTTTAGCGAGCGCTGTCTCTCCTTGCGGGCAACTATCTCCCTCGCATCTTCGTTTCGGCGCAGGTAAATTGCGTGGCGCTCTCTGGCAAGGAGGACGACAGGTATCACACCTGCAATTACTCTCACCGCCGAATCAGAGACCCTACATTGGCCATAAGTTTAATCAGAGCCGATTATCCCGAAGCAGCCTTCTCAGCCATTGCCCTGATTTGCTCAGAGAAATTTATCTTCGAGTTGATCCGTAGCCCCAGGTACTTCACCGATGGCTTCGATTCGATTAGTATGTTTCCAATACATCCTTACTCTGGGAATTCTCTTTATTCTCAAGATGACCACTTCGGTTTTCTCCAGTGCTAAAGTGAACTCTCGAGCAGTCATCCAGTCTCTCCCTCGCGCATAAGCTTACCTAGCTTAAAATGCGCTTGTTCAACTTTGCGTCCAGCGACCAGAGCCGAAACATCATTCGAATAGCCGATTAAGCGCGACTCATCTGGCATCTCCAGTCTCAATAGCCCGTCGTAAGACAGATTCCACAGGTTCGGACCAAGGATAGATCCCTGGGCAACACCCGATGTAATTTCCATCCTTCGTTGGCCCTGTGTCGTGTCGTAGAGCAGGCTTCGGTCCTTTAGATAGTTCCTCAAAAGCCCTATTAGATATTCTGTAACTGGAAAACTGTTTTTCAGAATATCCACTCATCTAGCGGAGTTGAAGGCGTTCCTGACGTCGAGTGTCACCAACAGGACGATCCGTCGCTTGGTGTGACTATATGCCTCTGCCTTTTGGACCGCGTTCACCACCACTGCAATCGCATCAATGGTAGAACGTCCTGCTCTAAAGCCGTACTGCCGAGGAGATAGGTCCCCAGCAGCACGAATCGCGTCAGTGAGTCTTCTCTTGATGAGTTTCTCTAGCACTTTCCAAGCCATGTCTAGCATGTATAACGGGCGGTATGCAGACGGTGACTTGGGATTTCCCTTCCCCTTGCTGATCAGCACGAGTCTCGCCACCTTCCATCGTACCGGGAATACCCCGCCCCGTAGGCAAGCGTTGAATGTGCTGATCAGCAAATCAGGGCAATGGTGATAGACAAGCTGCTAAACCTCAGCCAGAACACCAACTGGACCTGGATCCTTCCTCGCTTTCAACGAAAGGACTGCCTCCTCCAGTTCCGGCTGTGTGAAGAATGGACACTCGACTGCTGTTTCACCGTGGACAGCGTCAACACGGACGGGATGGGTGGGAAAGAGTGCCCGCACTTTCTTGTCCATCTTTTCCGCATCATGTATACAAGGTTTCCATAGGGTACCAAGCTTCCGTATAACTAGCTTGTAGCCAAGACTCCACGGATCCTTGTTCACATTGTCCACTAGATCTTGCCAGCAGCGAGCCTTGCTGTTGTTGATCAATTTGCGAAGACATTTCCTGGCCAACTTATATGCTGCTGCGTGGTTGCTTGTCTCGTCACGGTTCCGTGGCCGTTGGGCCTCACGCCGAAGCTTGTGACACTCCCTTAGTTTTTCAGTGATTTCAGTTGACCACCAGTACAGTACGGGCTTGCCGTGCCGGGGTCTTCGACAGGGCATAGAAGCATTGCAAACAGTCGTAATTATACACATAGTAGAGTCCACCACGTCTTGAGCTGCCAGTTCTTTTGTCCCCTCTGGATTTCCCTGCAGAGGTGCACCTGCTGTGAGCACCTCGACGAACCTCTCGACGTCCATCCTTCCGATGTTGCATCTAGTTGGAGAAAGCCGAGAGTACGAACATCGAGAGACAACATTGGTTATCTCAAGCAGAATGCACTGATGACCACTGGCTGAGTAGTCCTTTAATACTCTCCAGTTGGATATCCTCCATACTAAGCACTCCAAGTCGAATGTCACATTCGGTATGCTTCCCTCACAGCCAATACGGCGAAAAGTCGGCATATTTCCGGTGTTCAGTACGACAAGCGCTGTCCTGGCCGCCATTTCCAGGATTCGTTTTCCCCGCGGATCTGTTTGCGGCATGCAAACAGATCCGTTGCCCTCTGTATTCGAGACTGCACCCTCCAGCGCATTAACCTTGGCTTGGAAAGATGATATCGATTCGTTCGGCGTTCGGTACACACTAAAGAAGGTGGTCCCTGAGCACCGAACCCACACAAAACCATCCCGCCGTCCAGAACTCTCCGCTTGGAAATCACTGCTCCGAGCCCAGATGGTGGCAGTACCAGTTTCGTCAGGATACCATGATGCAGGACTTTTATCATGCTGCTGAGTGAGCACACCCAGCAGCAAGACATCGGCTTTCATGTCTCTCGCAAACTGCTCGAGCAGATTTTGCGTGGTTGAACCGTGTTGTAGGTTTAGCTGCAGGATGCGGGTCATTGAAGTTCTAATTTTGCCTTGGCTAGGGCTTCCTGGAAAACCCGGCATTTTCCTGATCCCAAGACGAGCTCAAAATCAGGTCTTGGATCAGCATCCTTGCAAAGAATATAGTGCGCCTCCTTCGTACACTCTTTTCTTTGATGTCCTATTTCATGATATTTGTAACATAGAGAACTCCAATCGGGTCCTTTGCATACTTGTGTGGTGTGACCATAGCCAAGGCATTTGAAACATTGAAGAGGCGTTGCTCTTCGCCGTATCCTAGAGACAACCCACCCTATTCCTACTTTGCCCTTATTCAGAAATTGTTAAGCCCGTATTAGGCATGACTAAACTGACAAAATGTGTAAAATTCCTAATCTCGCTTTCAAGCGCAAAATTTTCATTTGAATTTTTTTCACTCACCAGATTGCAATCAAACCAAAATTGCTTGGGTTAGGCATGCCTAATTAGGCCCCTATTAGGCCCGCATTAGGCATGCCTTACTTGGGCATTCCCCATAAGATCCCCATTAGGCATGCCTAATTTAGGCAAGCCACAATATTTCCGCATTAGGCCCTAATGTCCGTTTAGGCCTGCCTGAACTGATTTCTACTCGGGTTCAGTCTCAAAATCAAAATGGCAGCTAGTTGAAGCTCGAAATTTCAAAGTCGAAATTTTGATTCGATGTGTATGAAACCTAATTCAAGATCGAAAATAATTCCATTTAAGGACTTTGGTATTTTGGTGACCATTCATGCGCAAGTTTCAAAATGGCGGCAGTTCAAATATGCAATTTATTCAGGCCTTTGTGGCCCTCTAGCGGTCATATTTTCCAACGGATTTTGATGAAATTTGATTATGGATAACTGTGCTAAGTTTTTGTACTGTGCAAAAATCGGATGAAACAAAGATGTCGAACATTTCAAACCTAAATTTTTAACTGCCATTTTCACTTAAATATTTCATACATGCTCTGTTTAGAGCGAAACTCCGATTTCAACGAGACTTGCCACATATATTGATGAGTCACAAAGACAGAAAAATTTTAAAATATCTAAAATTAAATGCATCATTCAAAATGATGGCTCCCAAAAGTCGGAAAGCAAGTGCAATTCGCTATTTTAGTAGCAACTGAAATAATGAATACTTTTCATGGAAACGTTTTTAATGGCTTAACTTGGAAGTATTTATACAACAGACCATTTTTAAGGTATTGTAAAATATTTTTACAATACTCTACTAAAATTGCGACCAGTCTGTCGGTCTGTCTGTCCGTGCGTCACAGCAAGTTTTTTCGCAAACCCCCTAAACAACAATAATGAAACTTTCTATTTAGTTCAAAAGTGGTGCCCCTCAAAAAATAGACTGCAAAAAAATATATTAAGGTGTTTAACGGGGGTCTCCCTATATAAACGGATGACTCTTAAACATTTTTTTTACGAAAGGTAGCCACTATAGGTGTCAAATAAAAGGTTTTGGTGAGAACTTTTCAAAACGGTCCTAAACATGAGGCATCTGCTAGGAGGGATGCAGAGTGAAGGGAAATGAATGAAAAATTTGTATCCTACCCCCTCGCGATTGGACAGGAAATTTAAAAAATAATCACGAAAGTAGGCCTTTTTGAACACAGAGCTAACAAATGCCTCAAAAGTTAAAATTCGATTAACTTTGTTAATATTGGTACATTTTATGAATTCTTCGTTTTCATCCATAAAATCGAAGGATGACCCTTAATTTGTTAAAAATTTGTATCTTAACTTTCTGATGGAAAACTCTTTCTGAAAATTTCAGAAAAATCAAGCCGTAAACAGCTAAGTTATAGACGATTGAAATACATATATCAATCGAAACACGCAATTACACGTGATACTGTGTAAATACACGTTCGCAAAGGACCCAAACACTAGATATGTGTAAGGGTTTTGATGAAAATTTTAGAAATGTTTATGTTTAGGATAAATATTAAATGAAACGAGCGGTAGCGGCAACACCTTTTTTTCTATATAACGTTTTGAGAGTCGGATGGAGGCAGTCTGTAAATTGGGAGCGTTGAGTGTGGCTGGCACTTGAATGGCGCATAAAAGAAAGTACATTTAAGATTGATAAAGTGCGTTTCATTCAAATTCGATGTTTGGGATACGTGGCATAGTTTTTTTCCCTAACATATTTTCGGTGCCTCCTGTGAGGAATTGAATTTAAGACACCTGTAGTTGTTTTTTCCGTAATTCTCCGGACAAAGCGCGTGTTGTGCAGTGGTTGGCTTGATGGCGCTTGGACATTTGTTATACACAAATACAGACATTTCCGTGATCGTGCGTGCTTGCAATTTGCTTAGAACATTCTTTTGCAAGTTATTAGATTGTGGCGTTGTATATTCTAGTGGCATATTTTGCATTCGGATTTTTCTTTGTGGCTCATATTGATATACTTGCACATATTGTGCGCGTGCGTTTGTGGGTTTTCCCAGAACAGTTGGCGTCGTATATTCTAATGGCATTTTTGCATTCGGATTGTTTTTCGTGACTCGTATTCCCATACTTATACATGCTTTGAATCGTGTGAGTATATGGTTTATTGGCTGAAGTGGCGTTTTTTGGCTAGCATCAAGTTGAAGGCAGCATTTTCTGTTTTTTTTTTTTTGTTTGAGACGAACCATTCAGGGAGAGAGAGATGGCAGACTTGAATAAGCATACAGCGGCAATGGCCGCTATTTGGCGGATAGCATCGGCGGTACTAGCCGACACTCATAATCAGCCCCAGAAGGAATTGGTTCAAGAGCTGGATTCTTTGCAAATGCACTTCAACAGGTCAATGCTGGCACATTATGGCTTGTTGGCGAGTGCTGACCAAGCGGAGATGGATGCCAATAATGAGCTCTTTGCGATAGTCGAAGTGAGATATAACTTTGCGGTGGCAAAAGTGCTTCGGATGGTGGCGACACTGGCTTTAGAGGATGCGGCTAGTTCCTTACGGTCTAACGTAGTTGATTTGCGATTGGAGCGACTGGCTGTGGCCATTTTCGATGAGACATTACGTAATTGATTGGCCTTCAAAGACTCATTCGCGACTCTGGTCCACGAATAAGATTATCCAGAGGCGTATAAATTGGCGAAGTTGCGTGCAGCGGTTAAGGGCCATGCAATGTCACTGGTAGGTGGCATGTATACAGGTGGTCATGGTGAAGTATGGAAGGCATTAAAAGCGAGATACGATAGCCCAAAACAATTGGCAGAAATTCATGTCTCACGGCTGCTCATGATGAAGGCACAAGTAGAGGAGTCAACTTCGAATTTGCTAACTATCGTTGACGCGGTTCGAGAATCTTTGCGAGCATGAATGGTTATGAAGTTTCCGGTGGATCAATGGGATGCATTAGCAGTGCCAATTGTCACATCGAAACTCCCACAGGCGACTCAACAGGTATGGGGCATGAGTCTAATCTCGACTGATATACCCGCTTTGGAGGAATTGCTGACCTTCATCGAGAAGCGTGCACACAGTTTGGCAATGGATGTGTTGTTTTTGCCAACCACCTGCAGCAGCCCGCAGGCAGGCACTCGACGACCTTCGTTTCCACCGAATTAGTCGCCGAGATTGTTTAAAACCAATTCGGCTTCAACATTACCTGGCCAATGTGACTATTGCAATAATGCAAATCATTGCTTGTGCTTCCAGGAGCAGAACGTTTTCAGCGTATCAAAGTTTCGAATTTATGTTTCAATTGCTTGAGGTCTTTCTACAAAAATGTGCCAATCAGAGAATTGCGGCGATTGCAATGGCAAAGATCACCTCACCTGGGGCTACTGATCGACTCGAAGATGAGTTTCTCTGAGCAAATCAGGGCAACGGCTGAGAAGGCTGCTTCGGGAATGTCGGCTCTGAGTCGACTTATGGCCAACATAGGGGGACCCAGCCCATCAAGAACACGCCTCTTGATGAGTGCTGTAGGGTCAGTGCTACTGTACGGAGCAGAGGTATGGGGCGACGCTCTCAGCAAGGAGGTATACCGAAAACGTTTGGCACAGGTACAGAGAAGAGGAGCACTGAGAATTGCATCTTCGTATCCAACAATCTCCGACTCGGCGGTGAGAGTGATTGCAGGTGTGATACCTGTCGCCCTCCTTGCTAGAGAGCGCCGCGCTATTTAGGGAGATAATTGTCCGCGAGGAGAGACAGCGCTCGCTCAACGATTGGCAGCAGTCTTGCGTGAATTGCACGAAGGGAAGGTGGACTGCGCGCCTCATCCTGGATGTGAGACCGTGGCTAAATCGAACGCATAGGGAGACTGACTTCTATCTGACCCAGCTTTTGAGCGAGCACGGGTGTTTTCAGTCTTACCTGCACAAGACCGGTAAGTCACGGTCTCCCGATTGAGAGGAGGACAATGCCTGTCACACATGTTTTGCGTGTACAAAATGGGTCGGGCTGCAAAGGGAACTCTACAGGGAGACAGGAGAGCTCACCACGGATAATATAGTTGCGGTGATGCTCGAATCGGTTGACAAATGGAACCAGGTGACACCATATGCTCGGGCAGTCCTAAAATATAAAAGGGACTCACAGCAGCCGGGGGCGCTGGGGCTGGGGGATCGCTCTTTTGGCATTTCTTCTTCCCCTCTCCCCTCCCGCTAGGAAAGGGACTCCTCAGCTTGAAGGCGCCCCACGGCATAACAAAACGAGACCTGGCCCGAAGTAATGTGTCAAACGTTTCCAGGCTGGGTTCTCAGGTTGACAGGGGAGGTGTTTAGTGGGTAGTCCAAGGGTATCCTCCATGGGAGTCCCACACTGCCAGACTCGGCGGGCGTAAATGCCTTCACCTCCCTACCACAAAAAAAAACATCATGCTTACATTGCCTCATTGAGCACTCTCATCACACTTGCACCATACTTAGATAGTCATGGCATCCTCCGTGTTGAAGGTCGACTTAAAAATGCTGAGCTTAGCGTAGATCAACGTAACCCAATGATTTTGGCAAAATCGTGTACCCTTACTCGGCTTCTGGTCCAGCAAGTTTATCGTACTACATTGCACGGCGGAGTCCAACTTACGTTACAGGCGTTGTGACAAACATACTGGATTATACATAGCCGGTCTGCTGTGAAACAGTGCATTCACCGCGGTATCACCTGTCGACGACATCAGCAGGCTATGTCTCCTCAGTAAATGGCATCGCTACCGAAACTACGTGTCACTGCATCTCTTCCATTTGCATCTTCTGGTGTGGACTATTGTGGTCCCTTTAAATTACGTGTTGGCACAAAAAATTACGCACGGTGATCAAGACATACGTGGCTATCTTTGTATGTATGGCTACGAAGGCTATGCATATTGAATTGGTGGGTGACTTATCTTCGCACGCCTTCTTAAACGTTTCCAACCGCTTCATTAGTCGACGTGGCCCTTGTCATTAAATGTACAGTGACAATGGGACTGCGTTCGTTGGCACTAACAAAATTTTACCAGAGGATTTGGTGGAATGGCATTCTACTCATATGCAGCAGTAACTGGCGAATGGTGGCACTACATGGCATTTTATCTCTCCTGGAGCACCACAACAAGGCGGTCTCTGGGAAGCTGCGGTCAAATAAGTGAAGAAGAATTTTTCCCGCATTGATGGCAACCAATATATGTTCTTCGACCAGCTTAGCACTTTACTTGTACGCATTGAGGCGTGCCTTAATTCGCGTCCGTTATTAGTTTTGTATGATGGACATGATGAACATTTGGTGCTCAGTCCGGCCATTTACTTTATTGGTCGATCCGTTGGACCATCCTGTCGACTTAAGCAATGGCAACAAGTTTGTCAGATGCATCAACATTTTTGGCAACGATGGCATGACGAATACCTGGTTTCATTGCAAAATAGGAACAAACGGCATCAAGAAATTTTGAGTTGAATGCCATCGTGGAAATATGGAATGAGAATTTACCATCCACACAAAGGCGTTTGGGCAGAATCATTGCTGTTCACCCCGGTGACAATGGTCTCATCAGGGTTGTTACTATCAGACATACTCATGGCACATGCACCCGACCGGTTCAAAAGGTATGCAAGCTAATTGGCGACAATCCTGAACTCTCCGGCCCAGCTGGGCAGAATGTTTAGGATAAATATCAAATGAAACGAACGGTAGTGGCAACACCGTTTTTTCTATACAACGTTTTGTGAGTCAAGTAGGGGCAGTCTGTAAATTGAGAGCGTTGAGTGTGGTTGGCACTTGGATGGCGAATAAAAGAAAGTACATTTAAGATTGATAATGTGCGTTTCACTCAGATTCTATGTTTGGGATACGTGGCATAGTTTATTTGCCTAACAATTTTAAAACATTGATATGTTTTCATGACTACTCAAGCATTGAGGTCAACAGGCTGAAAATAAAATGGCAAAAATTAAAATATTATACATTATAACCATATATAATTTTTTGAGCTTAATTCATGGAATACTGGTATATGTGTCAGCCAAGTTTTGATATTCAGAAGGCTTTGCTTGATTTACTAATTACTTTACAACACCCTTCTGGTAGGAGGACTCTCCTGGTTCTTTTGATCGTCCTTAAATAGTACTTGATTTTCAAAAGGATGGAAAATAAAATGATTTATTTGCTTTTAAAAATTTGGGTACCTACGAGAAATTTACCTTTCCTGCTGGTGATGCCAACGGGATTGTTTTTGTTGCAGCTCATTATTGCTACGTTAAATTTCATTGTAATCTGATGAGATTAACATGTATTGATTAGAATCAAAGAAATGTCCATTGTGTTTTTTAGTTATATGTAATTTTTAATAGGTTGATTGGTTTTTTCTCCTTTTCACCTAATAATTGATATTTAGGAATTTTTATTTGATAACATCTGATAATGTTCGATTAATTTTTTTTAATTAAAAATTGTTTAAATTTAGAGTGCTATATGGGCCATTAAATTTTTGAGTACTTTAATGTTGTGTAACTGGCTTTATATTTTTATAAAATTTGTAACGATTGAATCAATAAGGAGCATTTGAATGTGAACTTAAAAGAGAACGGAGCTTTGCTAGTTAAAAACAAAATAAAATAAAACTGCACCAACAAGTCAACAGTTATTTTATGAACAAAAGCTTTTACTTTTTATTACCTGATTTGTAATTATAATAATTGTTTTTAATATTTTTTAATTATTATAATTGTTTGTTAGAGGATCAATGTTACGCAATTGCAAACTTTTTGTTTTCTCAACCAAAAAGCTCAACAAATTCTAGAATAATTTCTCTCCTGTCGTTATTTAGAAATATTAATAGTTATTCAGGGCAACTTTATTAAATTTTTAGTATGCTATGTTAGTTGCCATCATTTCTAAGTTCTAATTTATATCAATCTCTAAATTTCTTGTTAAAATGATTAATTATGCTACAGCAAATGTCTACTTTATTCCAGAAACCTATTTACCAATTTCTTTCCTACTAATTATGCTACACCTGACCCAAGTACCGAATGTACAAAATTGAAATTTCCATGCGTTTTGATTTCGCCTGTGCGTACCTACCGGCAATTTAGAATCACTAAATGGTTGAACAGTTAGAAATGGTCGGAATGTACTCGTACTCGTATTGCTACTATGCGTACATTCATACATTTCTTGAATCATTATTTGACTGAAGCGAGCTGCAAGAATATTTTATAACAATAACGCTATTGTCGGGTCAATACCACATTTCATTGAAAGATATGTTTGGTCTGCAGTACCTCCATAATTTGATCATGACCAGGTTGTTAAGTGATCGATTTTCAAGAAGTTCAAAGAAAATGGTAACGTATAACGGCAGCTTTGGAAGATGTTACTTATCGTAATTTGCTTTTCTGATTATCATCCGTGACTTTCTAGAACACATTCCAATTATGTGAATTAACATTTGCTAGCGAAACATTTTTATGTCATAAAGAAATTTTTGGTATGTGTAACACGTCATTGCTCTGTTAAGCAAAGATTTTGAGAAAAATGGACAAAATAACTTTCTGGGTCAATATGCTGATTTGGTCGTTTCCATGAAAAGCAGTTGATATGCAACTCAAATTTTTGCTTACAACTCATAATTTCTAGCAACGAATATATCTTTTTTATCGCAAAAAATGAGTAAAGACTCATTTGCATAAATAATTTTATTTTTATTTTAACTCCTAAGATACGATGTAGAATATATTAAGCGATATCAAACGATCAAATGAAATGCTATTGTTTGGGCTGTGAAAAATATGCAAATGAATAAATTTGAGGTTAAGATCGCAACCTTAACGTTTATGAACTTTTTTATTTGCAATTTTCATCGAAAGCTATACTAGCTGCAATCATCAACCTTAGCAGATGAACCAGAAGTGATGGGCTCTGGAAAATGTTGTTGCCAAAAAGATTTTCAAAGGTTCTGAATCGGGTTTCCCAAGACATTAAGGTGAACGTTAAAAAATTGCTTTCTTTTCTTCTTTCAGTCATCTTCAGTGTCTGAATTTACACGGAAGATGACTCAAAGGAGTCGAAACGCGTCCGATCACCCAACAAAGCAAGGGCCGAGTATACGAGTATCAAATAAAAAAAATTGAATATAAAATCTGAAACCTCAATGATTCAATATACAAACCTTGGCCTTTAGATTAAACACAAACAGCTGCATTTGATCGGGTCCTATGATGTTTCAAATACAATATTTGCGTAGGAGATATTTCAAAACTTTAATGGTCACAAAGGAATTGAAGGCTATTTACGCCCTGAGCATGGAACTCCTAGTCGTACATAGCATTTTCACTGGCCACTAAATAATTATTCGGCCAACCCTATGAAAAGGTACTACAAGAAGCACAGTATTCCCCTTCACGCTATATATATATATATATATATATATATATATATATATATATATATATATATATACATATATATTTATATATATTTGTATATATAAGCATATATATTGTCGCGTGTTACGGTTCGCGGCCGATAATTTTGATGTTCCGGGAAAGTGGAAACGCACTGTCTTTTAAATTAAATTAAAAGAGTTTATTTACTAAGAATGCACAATCATTAATTTCACTACTTTACAAATAATTAAAATATTATTAATTTTCACTGTCTATCAATTTATATTTCAACTGTCTGTATCACTAAAAGCACTTCACTATCAATCAATATCGCTTAGAATTCGCGCTCCACTCTTATCGCAGTTCTCGCTATCGCGGTTTTACTATTCCTCCCCATTCATTCAGCGCGGCTTTATATAGGGTCTCTAGTTATTCAACCCATTTCTCGTACATTGGCGAATGTTCCGACGAGAACTACCTGGAATATTCGAGCAATTCTGAATTCCCGCAGTGACGTCACGTTCACCTATTGATCATGGATTTACATGGTCCATTCTTGTGCTTTCGAGTACATTCGTTTATTAATCATAGTGTTATTAAAAGTTGCGACAACAATTGCGACAGTAGCCCGCAGAATTTTTCGGACTTGTAACAATGCCCCCACCTCAGTTCTTCTCGCCCCGAAAAGATGTGTCGCCAGTAGCAGTTAAGTCTCCCTGGATGTAATATGGGGCAAGATGGTCTAGGTGCACGATTTTCACTTTGGCTCTCGGCTTATGGTGCTCCTGTAAGCGATATACGACATCGTTGATTCGCTTTGTAACTCGGTATGGTCCCTCCAAATTATGCTGCAACTTCGGAGACCTACCCTTCCGCCGTTGTGGGTTGTACAGCCACACCAAGTCATCTTGCTGGAAGCCAGTAGAATTTGCCTTTAGATCATACCTGGTCTTCATGCGATTAGTAGCCGATTTGAGGTGTTTCCCCACTGTCCGATGTATCTGGTTCAAACGTTGCCTTAGCTCACTTGCATACTCCGAGATCATTTGGGGTTTCTCAGGGGTGTCCCGAACTTTATATCATCTGGCAGACGAATAGTTTTTCCAAAAATGACTTTGACTGGGGCTTGGCCCGTCGATGCGTGTTCGACAGCCCTATACGCCATCAAGAATAAAGGAATGTGCCAGTCTTAGTCCCTTTGGTTTTCGTCAACCATCTTGGCCAGGTGTTTACTGAGTGTGCCATTGAAAAGTTATACCATTCCATCGGATTGGGGATGCAGCGGTGCTTATTTTCCGTATTCCCAGCAGCTCGTACATTTTGCCAAAAACTAGTGACTCAAAGTTTTGGCTTTGATCCGGCTACCGTAGTTGCGTCCCAGTTGAGAATGGGGTAGACCTTTGACGAATCTTCGATAGTAGGTCGCCAGACCTAGAAAACTTCGTAGTTGGCGCTTGTCGTTTGGTGTTCGCGGTATTCTCTCGGTCCTTCTTGTCGATTTCTACCTGCCAGTAGCCACTCTTGAGATCGAGTGTAGAAAACCATTTTGCGTTGGCGAAAGTGTCCATGATGTCGTCGATGCGTGGGAGTGGGTAACTATCTTTCTTAGTGACGTCGTTAAGCTGCCTATAGTCGACACAAACACGATTGCTACCATCCTTTTTCTTTACTAGAACTACTGGCGCGGCACATGGACTGACAGAAGGCTCGATAACACCGTGTTTTTCCATGTCCGAGATTAGTGCGCTCACTTCTCCTTGTTTGGCTATAGGAAGACGTCTCAGTACTTGTTGAATCGGCTTGGCTCCTTGTTTATTTATGACGTGAGTTACCATACTCGTTTGGCCTTGATCATCTGGACTTATTAAGAAAATGTCACTGTACTTGGTGACCAGATCAGAGGCTTGCTTGAATAGCTGCACTGGTGATTTGGCCTGCTTCAACATTGCTGACGTGAATATCCGGAATTTGTCTGTGTCTTGCCTCCTTTTCCAATGGTGATCGTGAGTAGCTTCCAAAGAGGTGATGGTGGAAACAAGCCGGCAGCTACCGTCGACTTCTCCCACTTTGATGCTCGTGGTTGAGTCTGACGTGTGAAGGACTCCAACCAGCACGTATCCGTTCCTTATAGATCTTACAAGGCTTCGTCCTACAATCAAACTGCGCAATGCCGTCGTCTTTTTGGCTCTATCAGATAAGATCGGTGGTCTCCAGAATTGCCATCAAGCTTGGCCCATACAATGCTCTCGGAAGATTTCGGTACATCAGTGTCGGCACATACTTCCACATTCATCTTGGGAATCCGGACGCTGAGATCCTCCATCAATACTTTGTCATTCTGCCATTTCAATACCCGTTTACCCAAATGCAACGTGATTCCATGTAGTCGCAGAAAATCCATTCCGAGAATGCAGTCATCCATAATGTTTGTGACCAGAAAATTATGTCGGAACGCAAGGTCTCCCAACTGTATCTCCATGGACAGGCGCAGTTTCTCCGGCAGCTGTCCGTAGAAAACCCTGCCCTTGTGAAGTAGTTGTTGCCTCACTAGGTCTGGTTGAATAATCGATCAGCTTGCACCAGTGTCGATTGTTATGGTGCAATGTTCTCCATCAACTTGACCCGAAAGGCATAAGTCTGTTTCTCCCCGATGTAGTTTTGACACGGTGATGGTGGTGCTGGGGACGTCGATTCTCCTAGCCAACCTCTGCCCCACGAAGTTAGCCCCCTCAGTTTGAAGTGCTTCCATTCTAGGCTCCTGACTCGGTCTGGATCTCCTCCACTCTGGTAAACCTTTTCCTCGACGCATTTAATTTGGTTGTTCAGACTGCCAAGCTCCGCTTTTATTTCGAATGACTATTTCTCCAGCTTATGTGTGATGTCTGCCTTGATTTCGAATGTTTGTTGATCCAACTTCGCTGATTGTTCATTTAGCTTCACTGTTTGTTCATTAAGCTTTGCTAATTGTTCATTTAGTTTCGCAGTTAAACTGGATGACTGTTCATTTAGCTTCGCAGTTAAACTGGATGACTGTTGTCGCTGCTCTTGCTGCATCAACATCAACATTTGCATCAGCACATTTTCTGGTTGCTTTGATTTTGGTGCTTCTGCTTCTCCACCTTCTGCGCCTTTTCCCGCATCTGAGGGATCATCCGAATCCAGATACACGCCTTCCGACTCAATCGCATCACGCAAGCGTGCAATCAGTATGGCCTTTGTACCTTGTGTGGCCAGATTTCGCTGTTCCAACTCCTCCTTAAACTCTGATATGGTCAATTCATTAATTTTTAAATTAAAGCTTCGTGGCATTTTTATTGTTTCGGCTTTTTTCCCCCTACCAGTTTCAACGTTAAATTTCACTATTATGCACTTTAAAAATGTTTAAAAGTTTTCACTTTCGAAATTTTCTTCCTCACTTCTGACACTACTGTCGCTGTTACGGTTCACGGCCGATAATTTTAATGAAACTGGAAAGTAAAAAAGCACTGTCTTTTAAATTAAGTTAAAAGAGTTTATTTACTGAGAAAGCACAATCATGAATTTCACTATTTTACAAACAATCAAAATGTTATTAATTTTACTGTCTATCAATTTATATTCCAACTGTCTGCATCACCAAAATCACTTCATTATTAATCAATATATCTTTAAGTTCGCGCTCCACTCTTATCGCAGTTTCATTCAATACATTTCTCGTGCATTGGCGAATGTTCTGACGAGAACTACCTGGAATATTCGAGCAATTCTGAATTCCCGCAGTGTCGTCACTTTCAGCTTTTGATCACATGCGGGTACATTCGTTTATTGATCATGATGTTATTAATAGTTGCGACAGTAGCTTGTGAAATTGTTTGGACATGTAACAATGTTTATATATATATATATATATATATATATATATATATATATATATATATATATATATATATATATATATATATATATATATATATATATAAATATATATATATATATATATATATATATATATATATATATATATATATATATATATATATATATATATATATATGTGTGTGTGTGTGTGTGTGTGTGTGTGTGTGTGTGTATGTGTGTGTGTATGTGTGTGTAACTTAATAACCGGAATTTTTTAGCGAAATTTGATGCTTTATTGTGGAAAAATCTTGCAATATATTTTATTCGAAGTATTGTCCATCGGAAGCTACAATATTTCCCCATCTTTCAGGCAATTTATGAATTCAATCCCCAAAAAATTGCGCCGGCTTGGCGGCCAAAAACGAATCTATCCAATTTCGGATGCCTTGCTCTGAAGTGAAGCGTATTCCGGTGAAGGCGTTTTGCATCGAGCGAAATAAATAAAAGTCAGACGGAGCAAGGTCCGGACTCTAAGGCGGGTTGGCCAAAACTTCCAATCCACAATTTTTCGAAAAGATTTTCATGGGTCTTGCAACATGCGGCCGAGCGTTTTCACATGAAAAATTATAGCCTCGTGTCTGGTCACATATTCTGAATGTATCCGGCGGCGTTAAACGCTTCGAAATGGCTTGCTGAGTCACTCCCAACAATTTGGCAAGTTTGTCTTGCGTTTGACACGAATCCTCATCGAGTAGCGTCTCCAACTCTTCGTCTTGAAACTTTTTTGGCTGTCCTGGGCGTTCTTTGTCTTTGGTGTCAAAATCGGCACTTTTGAAGCGTTGAAACCATTCAAAACACTTTGTTTTCGCTAAAGCATCGCCGCCATAAACTTCTACAAGCAAACGGTTTCTTTGCAAAAAATTAACCCAACAGAACTTTCTGCAAATGCTGTCTTTTTCTCCAATTTTCGAAGTTATTCATCGTGAAAAATAATAGTGATGCACACAAGATAAAATTGTTTTGTTGACTGATTTTGATAGCTGTCAAATGTACCTTCAAAATGACATATATATAAAGTTCGACCTTTTACGACATCTAGCGTCAAATTCCAGTTATTAAGCTGTATACCCGATATACTCAGTACATACATGTTTGTGTGTGTATATAAATATATATATATATATATATATATACATATAATATATATATATATATATATATATATATATATATATGTTTATTGCCTATATATATATATATATATATATATATATATATATATATATATATATATGTTTATTGCATATATATATATATATATATATATATATATATATATATATATATATATATGTATCAAGGGTGGTCCAACCAAAACAAAAATTTTCCATTGCTTTGTTGGCTGTGTGGCAAATGGCACCATCCTTTTGGAACCACGTATCGTCCAGGTCCATAACCTCAATTTCTGGCCACAAGAAGTCCGTTATCATCTCGCAATAGCAAACATATCACGGTAACTGCTTGGCCGTCCTCATTTTCGAAAAAGTACGGCCCGATGACGCCGCCAGCCCATAAACCGCACCCAACAGTCACTCTTTGTGGATGCTTCGGCTTTTCAACAATCACTCGTGGTTTCTCATTTGCCCAAATGCGGCAATTCTGCTTGCTAATGAATCCACTGAGGTAAAAGTGTGCCTCGATGCTGAAGATAATTTTCTTTGTGAAGTCACCATTCCCTTCTGTCTGTTCAACCAACCATTCGGCGTATTGCCGACGCTTAAAATGGTCAGTAGGCTTCAGCTCTTGAGTCAATTGAACCTTGTAAGAGTGTAAATTCAAATCTTTATTCAAAATTCAGATCTGTGATGTTCGTGAGATGTTTAATTGTTAGGCACGACGACAAGTCGAGGATGGCGGCTCTTCTGCCACACTTTCGCGGACAACAGCAATGTTTTCCGCAGAAAGAACTGGCCGAGCATGCACAAGTGATTTCACATTTCCTACAGACCCGGTTTGCTGAAATTTGCGCACAAATCTCCCGATTGTGGACACATTTCGTTGATTATGCTGACCAAAAAAATCACGAAGTGCACAAAATGCATTTTGATTTAAACGTCTTTTAAGGTAAAAGGCTTCAACAACCTTAACGCTCTGCTCAATTGTGTACCTCTCTATTGTTAAATTTGTCAAACACTGTAACAAAGATATGTCAATCTTAGTTGGGCGAAAAACTTGACGTTAAGGTGTGACTCACAATTAACATCGTGTATTATGGTTGGACCACCCTTTACTTTGTAGGTAGTCTGAATTTTGCTTTTTACTAAAATCACGATTTATCTGTCCGTGTGTCATGTATCACAGCAAGTTTCCTCTCAAACCACAAAATCTAGAAACATGAAATTTTGTGAATAGGTCAAAAGTGGTGCCCTCTTGAAAGTTTAACTACAAAATTTACATAATTTTCCTCATACAGGGGGGTACGCGTGACCCTCAAAACATGTTCAACAAAGGTATCTAATATGGATATCAAATGAAAGGTGATGATGAGAGCCGTCCGAAACAATTTTTAAACTGACGATTATTACTTCGAGAGGTGCCAAGGAAGGGAAAATGTACGAAAAATGTGTATCTATCACTAGCTATTGGACACTTTTATTCCAAAAAGCATGAAAAAATTATGGAAATTGGTCTTTATAAGTACAAGGCAAACAAACACCCCAAAAGTCAAAATTCGATTAACTTTGTTAATAATAGTGCATTGTATGAATCTTACGTATTTTCCCATAAAATCAAAAGGGAACCCTTAATTTTGTCAAAAACTTGCATCTAAGTTTCTCAAACTGCAGTTGAACGTGTGCCAAAAAATCACAACCATCGAGTTATAAATAGCTAAGTTACAGCCAATTGAGAGACACTTTTAGAACGGACCTAAATCTCTGGCTAGACCCTTCACATATATAGAAATTTTGATGAAACTTTTAAAAATGGCTTGTAACATTGACGTGTTATGATGATGACTAAAACAAAAAGGACAATGCACTGAAAACAAAATAGCGGTGAGTTAAAATACTGATAAGTCCCGGGATTTTTAATGAAAATCTTTTTTTGGGCATTGTTTATTTATTGCTCAACATAGTTGCTTTCGAGAGCGATGTACTTGGTACAGCAACTTTCCAGCATTTTGATGCCCTTTCGGTATTACGAAAAGTCCAAACCTTCAAAATACGCCTCATTCGATCTGAATCTCATTCTACAGAGCCACCACTTGAGTTGGTGAGCAACAAATTTGAATCGTAATTATTCCAATTTGGCCATCGCTTTCAAGGATGTGTGTGGCGATGCACTTTCGTGGTGACACAGATTTTTTTTCTTTATTTCGTCGTTCACTTTATCCAATAATGCTGTTCAATACTCTTCTGTGACTGTTCTTCCCTTCCAGAGATAATCGATGATGATTATTCCATGCGCATCTTAAAAAACGTCGACCACCACCTTACCGGCCAAACATTGGTCGCTTCGGACAGCTTTTGTGGCTTTCCAATCACTCTGTAGACTGACTATTGAGCTCAGGCATATAGTAAAAAATTCTCGTTTCATCTATCGTCACGGAACTTCGAAATAGTCTGCTCGATTACGCTGCAACAACACCAAATCGGTCTTTACAGTCTGTTAAGTAAGAGCGTCTCTTGTCTAAACGTCACGTGGCCAAACGGCTCGCCTGGGCTCAGGAAAACATAGATCACGATTGGGGTAATGTGATTTTTTCTGACAAAGCTTCTTTTTTGAGTTTCGCAACCATAACACGTCCCTAGTGTTCCATATCAAATCAGTTTGTCCAGTGAACCATTAAACATCCAATCAAGGTTCATCTTTGGGGCTGCGCCTCAAAGAGGGGTTATGGCGTTTTGCACGTGTTCAACGAGAACTTCAATGCTCCCAAGACGGTTCAAATCTATAAGGAAGCTCTATTACCGACTGCTGACCAACATTTTATCACAAAAAACGAGACCTGGATCTTGCAAGAAGATAATGATCCCAAGCACCGGAGCCGGCTGTGTATTGAATGGAAACGAGAACAATGCATTCTGACACTTGATTGGCCTTTGCAATCGCCTGATGCAAATCCTATCGAAAATGTCTGGGCCTACATCAAGCAAAAGCTCCGTGGAAAACGGGTTTACACTTTGAAGCAGCTCTCCCGACAAATTCAACTCCTTTGGAAGGTGCTTCCCCTCGAATACGCCGAAAATTTAGTGCAAATATGCCTTGGAGATGCCAAGCAATAATTGATGCTGGTGGTGATTGGACTCACTATTAAACTAAAAGCGCGTTACCTCAAAATATATTTAGTGTATATATAAGTCAAAAACTGTTGTTAAACAAACTATTTCAAAATTATGCTGGACACGCTCTTACTTAACAGACTGTAAATCATCAAAGAACCGCTGTTTTTAGTTGACGGTGAGTAAGCGTGGTACACATCGCGCTAATAGCTTTTTCATCTTCAAAATATCGTACAGTATGTATTCCCCCGTTCTTTTAAGATGCCCATGCCCTCAGCTAACTCGCGAAACTTAACTTTACGATCACTCGAAACGATTCTATGTACATGCTTTACGATTTCCGCCGTCATAGTCTCTTATCTCCTTCCAGAGGGAAGTGCGTCTTCCACTGATAAACTTTTGTTCTTCAAGGGACAGATGTGTAATAATGTTTCTGCAATCATTGCAATGATTGTTCAAATTTTTTTCGCATCAAAAAAACAATGTTTGATCAACATGCGATATTCCTGTTTTCCCCTTTTTTACGATGGCAAAAGTAGCGCCACTCTAACGACTGTAGCTTGCTAAAAACTTGACGAAATGTCATAAAACTTCATATATAAACTAGTGACTTCATATTTAAACTAGTGACAGATGCGCCCTTCAAAATGAGTCATGGTAATTTTCCAGTATTACCACATATTGAGAAATCCCGGGACTTACCAGCCCATGTAATGATATTCAAGTTTTATTTTTTCGAACTCAAATTAGGGAATCTGTAGATGGATCAAATTTTGATATTCAGAAGATGTTATTCGAGTTTCTAATTGGCTTAAAACCTTTTCGGGGAGGAACACTCTCCTGTTACTTCGACCTGTTTAGTTCTAACCTGACTGACTTCTGTTTTTCGCGTATAGTGGATTGTGTCATTGTCAAGATCTTCCTTCCTAATAATACATCTTTATTAGTTTCCTCTGTTTATATACCTAGTAATTCTCCTTTATATGTTTATGAGACATTCTTTGACGAGTTTTCCAAATATGTTTTCTTACGTCACCCACAATCTTTATTATTAGTCTGCGGTGACTTTAATTTGGGAGCAGTTCAATGGACGGAGTGCCCTCCTTACTATGTATCATCGACTGATGCATCTTCTCTATCTCTTTCTTCGTTTCTCTCACTCTGTTCTTTCTCGCAATTTAATAATATCCCTAATACTAATGGCCGGCTACTCGATCTTGTGCTGTCTAATATTCCAATTCACTGTCTGTCTGTTTCCCTAGCATTAGAACCCCTTGTCCACATCGATAGCCACCACCCGCCGTTATCGATTGACCTCTCGGTTGTGCTTTTGAAACATCGTACATTTACACCTGCTCCTAAATTCAACTTCTTCAGAGCGAATTATGAATCTATTACCTGCTCACTAATATCCGTTGATTGGCAGGTATTTTTCGGAAATTTGCCGTGTGAGGCGCATCTAAGAAAATTTTATAATTATCTGTTTGATTTGATCAAGCATTTTACACCATTACAAACTCCACGCAAAGCAAAGCAGAAACCTTGGGTCACTAGGCAAGTACTTTGTGCCTTGAAAGCCAAAACTAAAGCTCACCGTTGCTTTAAACTTTGTGGCTCTACTGAATCCAGGGACCGTTTTTGTGTCTTACGTGCTGCAGCGAAACAAGTTATCAAGAATGCTATGAAAAATTACTTCAGCAGTTTGGAGTGTTCGCTTATGTCAAATAACACTAAGCCCTTCTGGTCTCACATTAGATCGTTCAAGTCCTCTTCTTCTTTTCCTCCCTCTGTCCACTGGAACAATATTAGAAGCTCTTCTCCTCAAGACATTTCAAACTTGTTCTCTAAATTCTTTTCGTCTACTTTTACTCCTCCTTCATACGTTTCCTACCCAGTAAATACATTAATGTCCTATTCCATTGACATTTCTTTACTCTGCACAGATTATATTGAAGTTGAAACCCTCATCAATTCCCTTAATCCTAATATATCCCCAGGTCCGGATGGCTTGCCGAATATATTTGTTAAGTCATTAGCGTCATCGCTTTGCATTCCCCTGGCTTTCCTCTTTAACCTTAGTTTGCGTACTGGTGCGTTCCCGGCTTGCTGGAAAAGAGCAAATGTTGTTCCTATTCTTAAAAGTGGTGATCCTACTTCTGTGTCCAATTATCGTCCTATATCACTAATCTCCTGTTTTCCGAAATTACTTGAGCGTCTTGTGCATAACCGGCTTTCAGTTTTATTGGCACCTATCTTGTCAAAGGAACACTTTGAAGCAGCTCTCCCGACAAATTCAACTCCTTTGGAAGGTGCTTCCCCTCGAATACGCCGAAAATTTAGTGCAAATATGCCTTGGAGATGCCAAGCAATAATTGATGCTGGTGGTGATTGGACTCACTATTAAACTAAAAGCGCGTTACCTCAAAATATATTTAGTGTATATATAAGTCAAAAACTGTTGTTAAACAAACTATTTCAAAATTATGCTGGACACGCTCTTACTTAACAGACTGTAAATCATCAAAGAACCGCTGTTTTTAGTTGACGGTGAGTAAGCGTGGTACACATCGCGCTAATAGCTTTTTCATCTTCAAAATATCGTACAGTATGTATTCCCCCGTTCTTTTAAGATGCCCATGCCCTCAGCTAACTCGCGAAACTTAACTTTACGATCACTCGAAACGATTCTATGTACATGCTTTACGATTTCCGCCGTCATAGTCTCTTATCTCCTTCCAGAGGGAAGTGCGTCTTCCACTGATAAACTTTTGTTCTTCAAGGGACAGATGTGTAATAATGTTTCTGCAATCATTGCAATGATTGTTCAAATTTTTTTCGCATCAAAAAAACAATGTTTGATCAACATGCGATATTCCTGTTTTCCCCTTTTTTACGATGGCAAAAGTAGCGCCACTCTAACGACTGTAGCTTGCTAAAAACTTGACGAAATGTCATAAAACTTCATATATAAACTAGTGACTTCATATTTAAACTAGTGACAGATGCGCCCTTCAAAATGAGTCATGGTAATTTTCCAGTATTACCACATATTGAGAAATCCCGGGACTTACCAGCCCATGTAATGATATTCAAGTTTTATTTTTTCGAACTCAAATTAGGGAATCTGTAGATGGATCAAATTTTGATATTCAGAAGATGTTATTCGAGTTTCTAATTGGCTTAAAACCCCTTCGGGGAGGAACACTCTCCTGTTACTTCGACCTGTTTAGTTCTAACCTGACTGACTTCTGTTTTTCGCGTATAGTGGATTGTGTCATTGTCAAGATCTTCCTTCCTAATAATACATCTTTATTAGTTTCCTCTGTTTATATACCTAGTAATTCTCCTTTATATGTTTATGAGACATTCTTTGACGAGTTTTCCAAATATGTTTTCTTACGTCACCCACAATCTTTATTATTAGTCTGCGGTGACTTTAATTTGGGAGCAGTTCAATGGACGGAGTGCCCTCCTTACTATGTATCATCGACTGATGCATCTTCTCTATCTCTTTCTTCGTTTCTCTCACTCTGTTCTTTCTCGCAATTTAATAATATCCCTAATACTAATGGCCGGCTACTCGATCTTGTGCTGTCTAATATTCCAATTCACTGTCTGTCTGTTTCCCTAGCATTAGAACCCCTTGTCCGCATCGATAGCCACCACCCGCCGTTATCGATTGACCTCTCGGTTGTGCTTTTGAAACATCGTACATTTACACCTGCTCCTAAATTCAACTTCTTCAGAGCGAATTATGAATCTATTACCTGCTCACTAATATCCGTTGATTGGCAGGTATTTTTCGGAAATTTGCCGTGTGAGGCGCATCTAAGAAAATTTTATAATTATCTGTTTGATTTGATCAAGCATTTTACACCATTACAAACTCCACGCAAAGCAAAGCAGAAACCTTGGGTCACTAGGCAAGTACTTTGTGCCTTGAAAGCCAAAACTAAAGCTCACCGTTGCTTTAAACTTTGTGGCTCTACTGAATCCAGGGACCGTTTTTGTGTCTTACGTGCTGCAGCGAAACAAGTTATCAAGAATGCTATGAAAAATTACTTCAGCAGTTTGGAGTGTTCGCTTATGTCAAATAACACTAAGCCCTTCTGGTCTCACATTAGATCGTTCAAGTCCTCTTCTTCTTTTCCTCCCTCTGTCCACTGGAACAATATTAGAAGCTCTTCTCCTCAAGACATTTCAAACTTGTTCTCTAAATTCTTTTCGTCTACTTTTACTCCTCCTTCATACGTTTCCTACCCAGTAAATACATTAATGTCCTATTCCATTGACATTTCTTTACTCTGCACAGATTATATTGAAGTTGAAACCCTCATCAATTCCCTTAATCCTAATATATCCCCAGGTCCGGATGGCTTGCCGAATATATTTGTTAAGTCATTAGCGTCATCGCTTTGCATTCCCCTGGCTTTCCTCTTTAACCTTAGTTTGCATACTGGTGCGTTCCCGGCTTGCTGGAAAAGAGCAAATGTTGTTCCTATTCTTAAAAGTGGTGATCCTACTTCTGTGTCCAATTATCGTCCTATATCACTAATCTCCTGTTTTCCGAAATTACTTGAGCGTCTTGTGCATAACCGGCTTTCAGTTTTATTGGCACCTATCTTGTCAAAGGAACAACATGGCTTTCTTAAGTGTCGCTCTACGACCTCCAACCTAATTGAATTTACTGACTACATCGCGAAGGCCCTGGACAATCGTTTGCAGGTTGATGTGATCTTCACTGACTTCTCAAGGCTTTTGACACTGTCAACCATCAACTACTTTGTCACAAACTTAAAGCCTTTGGAGTGGCTGGCCCTCTTTTATCATGGATGGATTCATATCTGTCTTCTCGCACTTGTTGTGTTAGTTACTGTGGAGCAACCCTTATACCATTTCATCCAACGTCCGGCGTTCCCCAAGGTTCCATTCTAGGCCCTCTCCTCTTCCTATTATTTATAAATGACCTTCCATCAGTCATTGCTTCTAATTGTCTATTGTATGCAGACGATTTCAAAGTCTTTCGAGCTATCAGATCGATACAAGATTGTCAATATCTTCAGATGGATCTGATTGCTCTTAATAATTGGTGTTCGACTAACTACCTTTGTCTAAATGTTGCTAAATGCCATAAAATGACGTTTAATCTAAAGCAATCTCCCATTTTCTTTACCTTTACGTTAAATGATATTCCACTGGCTGCTGTGTGCTCTGCTAAAGACCTTGGTGTTATTTTTTATCCTTGCCTCAATTTTGATGCTCACATCTTAAATGTGGTTGCCAGGGCATCAAAAATAATGGGGCTTATTTTTAGGCACACATACAAGTTCACCAACATATCCACTCCTATCCGCTTGTTTACTTGTCTTGTCCGTCCTATCCTAGAATATTGTTCTGTAGTTTGGTCCCCCCGATACTCCTACCTCACGAACTCGTTAGAGAATGTACAGCGTAAATTTAGTCGAGTTTTGTTCTACAAACTCAAACTCCCATATCAATCCTATGAATGCCGCTTATCCTTTTTATGTCTTCCGAATTTGTTGTCCCGTCGCATCTACTTGGATCAGTGTTTTCTGTATCAACTATGTTACAATCAAATCTCTCCAATATTATATGCTGACTTACACTTCCGTCAATCAACGCGTCCTTCTCGATTAAACACTTTGTTCGAGGTGCCCTTTGCCCGTACGAATTTATACTTTCATTCTCCCGTCGTGCGAATGTTAAGGAAACATAATAAACTTGAGCTTGGTCCTTTTTCTGATTCCTATTTTGCATTCAAAATAAGACTAAGAAACCTCGTCCTTACAACTCATTTTGAATAGTTCGACTTGTTGTTTTTTTTTCTTTTCTTTTTTTGCGCTTTAACTACATTTTTAAGCCTGTTAATTTCATATTAACCTTTTCATAGTTTAAAAGACAATAATGCCTAATTTTTCAATATTAATATTATTTAATCTTCCTAATTTTTCTTTGCTTAATTTAAGTTTTCATTCTTACTTGTTTCTGCTTGTCGTTTTTCCATTTTGTAATTGGATTTATTTTAATCTGTTAAATGGAATTGTAAATAAATAAATAAATAAATCTTCTAAGAGGTTTTTCTATGAACTTTTCCTCGAAGTTACTAAACTAGGCAAATGCTTTATAATTCACGATTCAAAACAAATAAAACCATTGATGAGATGAGTTTGTATTCAGAGCGATAAATAAAGGGTTTTCCATGAAGGACACAACAATTTTATCTATGAATAAAACGCAGAAATATTTGAGATATTGACTTCAAATTTATTGTGGTTGTAATGTAAGCATTACATTTTATGAATAAAATTTGATTACGGTCATATGCCAACCACGAGCCGATTTTCTGCCACTCTGGCCCACATTTCGATCGGAACGTCGGCAATCTCATATTGGATGTTGCCTTTGAGCTCGTCTAAAGTCGCTAGCTTGTTGGCATAGATCAGTGACTTGATCTAGCCCCATAAAAATAAATCCAATGGCCATTCGATCGCACCATTTTTCGGGATAACACGATCACCAAATTTGTCTTTCAATAAAACTATTGTGAGGCGTGTGGCACATATAAATACAGTTAATGTCAAGTTCATCCAATTTTGGCTACAAATAACCTTCCAACAAAACACGGTAGCGCTCTCCATTGACGGTAACATGACGGTCGTTTGAATTCACGAAAAAATACGGCCCAATCTCACCTCCAGTATGAAAACCGCACCAAACAGTAACTTTTAGCGGATGCAATGGTGTCTCAAGAAGCACTTGTGGGTTTGTTGCTAACCAATAGCGCATATATTGCTTATTAACAAAGCCATTGAGCCAGAAATCAACTTAATCTTCATTTTCTTCAAGCTTTGCCAGAGCCGAATTCGAGAAGTTTCGGCGTTTCGAATGATCAATTGGCTTTAGTTTTTGAGTCAATTTTATCCATGGCTCCATGGCCAAGATCTTTTCCCAAAATACGCAACAATTTCGCTCAATTCTTAAGAACGACGTAGAATCGACTGATTTGGCTCATTTTGAATCGATGCACTTGCGGCTGCGATATTTCCTCCGCATCGAGCGGTACGACGTCTTTTTGGCACCGGAATGTCCAATAGTGAAAATTTGGACCCGAACCCGTTTGTCGGGTGGGACGATTATTACGACCATTGAGTAATTAAATAATACTGGAGTGGACAACCACGTGACAATATGGTTGCAACAACCCCTGCAACCACTTTTCCTACTGCTACGCTCTTGTTTACAACCTTAGGGAGAGCCAAATCGCACGAGCAAACATGGCTGCTACTCAATGTAAACAAATTTTCATACAATACCAAAAATTTGCTTTCTATTTGAAAAACCTTCAGCATTGTATGAAAAACATGCAAAACATTAATATAATAACTACTCACTTGTGAAAGGAAACACCTACAGATCCTTTTCCACTATGGTTTTTTCACGTAGGCACTACACATTTCATTTTGAAATTCTAAACCTAGTCACACCTAGTCAGCTTTTGGAACAAGAAAGTGACCAGCAAGAGGCAGACGGGGAAGAAATGACAGACTGTTCACTTGGAAGAGAGCAGAAACCGGTCGCATGCTCTCTCATGCATTTTATATGAGCTTAGCCCATCCAGTTCTTATTAATCTTAGATTACGACTGAAAAATGGAGTAAGTGTTCTTAAAGTTGCGACTTCCGACTCAGAATTTCGGTAGTAATTTTTAATAATTTCCAAACGTTGCTGGTTCGTGAACTTTACCACGTTAAAAAGTTGACTTCAACTAATGTTTTGACATTGACAGTTCATTAAAAGCTTTAAGGGTAGGTTCATATAAAGATACGAAGTAGTTATGTCCCTAATGGAAAAACATATATTAAAACATAAAAAGTATCTCTAATTCATTATTTAATTTTGGTGAACTTATATACGCTGTAGAATAATTTGTGGAATTTAATAAAATAATATTCAGAAAGCTTGCACATTAGTATGGAAGTCTAATCTAATTTGCACAGCTCGGTCATTTTTTTTAATTAGGAAATACATATCTACTTTTACAAGCTAGTCTGAAGAAACTGCACAATGCACCAAATTGGTCATAGCTGATGGCGTAGAAGGGTAATTAATAAATGATTTTTTACCTAAAATAGGAGACTGGACCTAATGCATTAATTTTCTTTTCCTAAGAATTCTCATGAGTAAAAAATGAAAAACGTATACGTTTCTTCAAACACAATACATTCGACCCAGTACTTCCTGCTCACTCCATTAACTAACCGATAACAATTCTCAAGTCAATAGCTTTCTACAAACAAAAAAAAATCACCATTAAGTTATTCACATTTCTCATTTATGTACTTAAGTATGTACTCAATATTAACAAAGATGAAAATATCTTTTTTGTTAATTTTATTTTCTATTCTCATCCTCAGGTATTTCCAAACAGCACTGATGATGGGTAATGGATTCTTAAAATCTCAAGGTTATCCCAAGACAACATTCTTTGACCCGTCGCGACCCAGTGAAACTATTTCCAACTTAATTGACCACGTCGCCAAGCGTCATTTAAGTGTGAAGGTCGATTCCCGAACGTATGTGAAACCGGCTGTAAACTACATCAAAGAATTGCTGAAATTAGGCCAAGCCCGGGGTCTTTTGCAGAAATTCAACTCAACCGAGCTCAGCGATAAATTGACTGACACACTTAATTTAGAGGTAAGATGCTGAAGACACTTTCTTTTCTTTCACTTATTGTGTTTTGAATGCGCGACGCCTACGAGAGATACTACAATATACGAATATACTGGAGTTGTTGTTTAGAACTGGAATTTTGAGGTATCTTTCGTTTTCATCTTTAATCGTGTCATTCGTTGGGCTGAAGTTTTGTTTTTGGATAGCAGGAAAGTTTATACGGCACAAAATATGCTGTACAAATCCAATAGCTTTTGGGATATGCAGCGCTTGGCAGACGTTTCAAAATTTTTTGATAACAAAAATCTTATCAGAAGGAAAGTGAAGAAAGAATTATGATATGAATAAATTTGAATTTTCTGGATAGGAAGATGAAGTTACAATACTTCTGATCTAGCCTTTTCATATGCAGTTTCACTAAAATTAGGATAAAATGAAAGTGCATACCCAACACAGTTATGAAGCATATGGAGGCATCATGATATTTGAAAACATGTTTATTCATTGATAAAAGATACTATATGATAAACTGAAATTAATATGAGTTTTCGTGACGTTTGTAATTTGAAATGCAGTGAGAAATGCATCATTCAGTTCTTGAAATTTACTTTCACATATTTCTGCTGCTATTCACGTCAAATATTTACATACATATTTTGACTTTAATTATTGAATAAGAAATTTTTAGTTCACACGCTTTTATACTAACAATAGAAAGCAGTTGTGTTTTAGTTTTAATCCAATTGAATGTGTTTCCTACTGGAATACTACAACTTATTGTGCGAATAGCAAACAATTTCTAATGATGTTAAATTTCATTTCAAGTTTTATTTAGTGATTGTAGATCTGAGAAAAACGTTTTCTTTTTGTAAAGATGAAATTGCTCTATGAAGTTCGCTTTAGTATCTTAAGAGTAAAATGAAACTTGTTTAAGGCTTCATAGAGTTGATGCTCTATTTGATTGAAATCGAAACTATTTGATTGTAGTCTCTCCCTGGGATTAGTGGCTTATCGATGAATAACCCATTGATTGTATTTTGAATTCAATTTTTCTTACTCATAGAAGTCTGGAATACCTGAAATGAGTAATAATCGAACGAACTCAAGCATCATAATATATGTACACTTGACAGAATAAGTATCCATACAACATCAAAAGAAAGCAACATATTAAGAAATTCATGCTAAAGAAAGCTGCTACATTTAAATATTAAAGCATCAAAATTTATTCATTCAAGAAACTATCTTTTCTACAAATTTTTCCTGTGATATTCCCTTAAAAACTAGATTCCACAAAATAAAAACAAACAAGTTGGGTAGACAGACCTATGCTCATGTCAGAAGGGTTTTGTACTTAACTTACCTAATGCAGTAACCAGCAACGAATAAAATCATGAAACATGTCAAAGACGATTTTATTGGAGAAAATGTGAAATTCGAGGATCATACTATCATTAACAAAGTTGAACGAATTTTGACTTCTGAGGTATTTGTTATAGTTAAATTTTTTTCAGGGGCCACTCTTCCGTACTGTAAGCATCGATTCATGGCCTATTTTTTCAAATCCTAGAATGGTTACAAAGCCCTTTAGCTAGGAGCTCTCTCCTGCCTCTTCGACTTGTTTCAATTGTATGTACTCATCTTCATGATATCTATCACTCCTGAAATTTTCATGCAAATTCTAGCAAAGTTGTAGTGTCTAAGTCGGTAAAAAGCGCATATGGCTCCATAGCCATATGTTTCCTTCCATAGTAATACAGGGCATATTGCTCCATAGTAATACAGGAAAATTCAAATCGCTATAACTTCGTCAAATACCATTCAATCATTATGAAACTTTCAGAAAAGATCAATCTTATAAATAATCATCTCTTTGCTAAATTTTATTGAGTTTAAAGGTACCGTTTAGATTTTATTCAAGAAAAGACAAAATCGATAAATCATACTATTACTAACAAAGTTGAGTGAATTTCGACTTCTCATGTGTTTGTTGTTGTTGTACTCATTAAGGCCTACATTCATGATTTTTTTCAGATTTTTCGAATGGAAGGTGTCCAATCGCGAGGGGGGGTACGCGAAAAGTTCGTACATTTCCCCTTCCCCTGCCCCCCTCGCTACTTATAAGGCAATTTGAAAACTTGTTTGGAAAAGATCTCATTGAGACCTTTTCAACGACACCCTACTCGACTACCAATGGTGAACATTTTATTTTGAGGGGTTACCTCCCTATATGGGGAGACCCCCCTTAAACGCCTTTGAAAAATTTTTCCACCCTTGAACTTTCAAGAGGTCACCACTTCTGACCTTTCTACAAAGTTTCATGGCTGTAGCCTCTATAGTTTCGGAGAAAAAGTGCTGTGAGATACAGACGGACGGACGGACGGACAGACGGACACAGGTCGTGATTGCAATAGGGTTTTGTATTTTAGTACAAAACCCTAAAAAGATTCCCTTAAACGAACTAGAAAAGTATCCGTACATGACAATATCAATATATCAGGGCTTCATAACTTGTCGGATAACTTTTTCTCTTAAGAACTTCCTCAAGTCGATTTGGCATGGAGTGAACCAATTTGGCTGTGTCCTGCCTGGTAATTTTGCCTCATTCATCGACGATGACGCATTTCAGCATTTCCTTCGAGGTTATGCTGTGCTGACGGACCCTGCGCTCCAACAAGTCCGACAAATGCTCAATTGGATTAAGGTCTGGGGATTGGGGCGGCGTACACAGTTGATGTTTTGTGTTGTAGAGCAACCAAAGCTTCACATTGTGTGCTGTGTGCTTGGGATCATTATCTTGCTGGAACCAGAAATCGTCATCAAGCCTCAACTGCTGAACACTTTGCTTCAAATTTGCCTTAAAAATATTAAGGTAACCGTATTGATCCATAGTTGATTCTAAAAACACAAGTTGACCAACTCCTTCTGCCGCCATACACCCCCAGACCATCACACCACCTCTACCTGTTTCATAGTTTGGTACGAGATTTTCTTTTTCGAGGCAGTAGCACCCTTCCGCCATTCTAACTTTCTTCCTTTAATTCCAAAAAGGTAAAACTTGCTATAACTATGTTAGAGAATAAGACCTACATATTCCCAAAACTCTTGTGGCTTGTTTATGTATTCTTTTGCGAAATACGAGTATACACGTTTCTTGCTGTTCACTTCCGAAATGTATGGCTTCTTACGTGCTATGCATGAGTGATATCCATCTCTCTTTAGTATTTTTCGTATGGTATGTTCGTGGAGAACCTTGCCAAAAGTGTCTTATATATTTGTAACAATCAATCTTTATGATAGTAAGTTTTATGAAACTTACTGGGAATCATGCAAAAGTGTAGATTTTATGATATTATAAAAGAAACCATTCAAATTAAGTGAACATATCCTTTTTAATACAACGATAACTTTGTTATCTTGCGTGTACGGATACTTTTTCTGGTAAGTGTATATATAATATAATATGTTCGTCAAAATGACTCCTAATAATCTACGTTCGGTAGGTATGTATGGTGGCTGCCTCCGCAGATCCAAACTCATATTGAAATATGCTTAACTGATTCAATTGTTATAAATTTAAAAAAACATAATGTAAGTTTTACAACATTAAAGTATTCAGAAACTTGATGACCCTCATGGACCTTTTAATTTGAACAAAATTCAATATTATTCAAACAATTTCAAGCGTTATCAAATGAAATTTACTAAATATTACCAATTAATTGGTGAAAAAACAACCATCTCTATTGAAAATTACTTATAACTAAAAAAAACCCAATGAAAGGGTGTGGTTTGAAGTTTCAACTAATATGTAACAAGTTCATCCTAATTAATGTTATCAATAAAAAAAGCTCTAACTTATCCTAACAAAACAATCTGAAAATATTCCTAACCTATATTCGTAATTTATCAAATTACAATAAAAATTAACTAGCGATAACGAGGTGCAACAGAAACGAAAAACCACAAATGACCACGAACAATTAAGTGATTGTCATTTAGCCACCAAAACCTAGACTGCTCCATCTCAGCTCAACCAGCCTCAATATACCACGCAAATGAGTATCTCCATTGAATTCGTTGATCCCGCAAGCTCAAATTCAGAGGATATCTTTTTACTGGTGGCCCACCTATATATAGGGTGGTCCAACCAAAATGCACGATGTTAATTGTAAATAAAACAAAAAGTTTTCAGAGAATTATGTTAATATTTTTTATTATAATAGAAGGATCTATGACAATTATGTGTGAAACAAAATATCGCCCAAATGCTCGCCAGGGCTACGGCGGCATACTTCTATCCGATGGTCCATATTTTCAATGACTCTGAGACATAATTAAGGTTCAATGTCATTAATATGCTGAACTATCTCATCCTTTTTCTCTTGAATTGTTCTTGGCTTGATGACGTAAACTTTTTCTTTTAACTATGCCCAGAGAAAGAAGTCCAACGGTGTCAGATCATATGATCTTTCTCGCTCAAAAGAGCCATTGCTTTGTTGGCTGTGTGGCAAATGGCACCAACCTATTGGAAGCACGTATCGTCCAGGTCCATAACCTCAATTTCTGGCCACAAGAAGTCCGTTATCATCTCGCAATAGCAAACATATCACGGTACCTGCTTGGCCGTCCTCATTTTCGTAAAAGTACGGCCCTATGACGCCGCCAGCCCATAAACCGCACCCAAAAGTCACTCTTTGTGGATGCATCGGCTTTTCAACAATCACTCGTGGATTCTCATTTGCCCAAATGCGGCCATTCTGCTTGCTAATGAATCCACTGAGGTAAAAGTGTGCCTCGATGCTGAAGATAGTTTTCTTTGTGAAGTCACCATTCCCCATCTTTCTGTTCAACCAACCATTCAGCGTATTGCCGATGCTTGAAATGGTCAGTAGACTTCAGCTCTTGAGTCAATTGAACCTCGTAAGCGTGTAAATTCAAATCTTTATTCAAAATTCGCATCAGTGATGTTCGTGAGATGTTTAATTGTTGGGCACGACAACGAGCCGAGGTTGACTGCCCTTTTGCCACATTATCGCCAACAACAGCAATGTTTTCCACAGAACGAACTGGGCGAGCATGCACAGGTGATTTCGAATTTCCTACAGACCCGGTTTGCTGAAATTTGCGCACAATTCTCCCGATCGTGGACACATTTGCTCGATTATGCTGACCAAAAAAATCACAAAGTGCACGAAATGCATTTTGATTTGAACGCCCATTTTCGTAAAAGGCTTCAAACACCTTAACGCGCTGATCAGTTGTGTACCTCACCAAGGTTGAATTGGTCAAACACTTAAAAAAAGAAATGTCAAATTACATTGGGCGAAAAACTTGACGTTAAGGTGTGCGCATTGTGGTTGGACTGCCCTTTACATACTCATTTATATATATATTGTTACATGTACAAATAATTCTGCGAGCTACTGTCGCAATTGTTTTCACAACAATGAAGAACACGAATTTACTCGAAACCACGAGAACCCAACAAGCATGAACAACATCTGAAAGTGAGTCACTGCTCCATTCATCCACTGCTGGAATGTTCCCGCTAATTCACCAATGTACGAGAACTGAGTTGAATGATTAGAGACCCTATATAAAGGCGAGCTGAATGAATGGGGGAATCATTCATTCGACCGCGATAAGAACTGCGATAGTGTGTTTCGTAATAGTGAAGTGATTTAGAAGATAATTGCGATAAGAAATTTATGGACAAGTGGTAGATTTTTTAGTAGTGAAAATTAAAAATTAGTGAAAGTGTTAAACTGATTATTGTGCATTTTTGTAATTAAATAAACTCTTTTAACTTAAATTAAAAGCCATTGCGTTTTCACTTCCCGGAACGTTAAAATTATTGGCCGCGAACCAAAACACGCGACAATATATTTATATATATATACGAGTATATATATATATATATATATATATATATATATATATATATATATATATATATATATATATATACATATATATATATATATATATATATATATATATATATATATGTATATGTATATATATATATATATATATATATATATATATATATATATATATATATATATATATATATATATATATATATGTATATATATATATATATATATATATATATATATATATATATATATATATATATATATATATATATATATATATATATATATATATATATATATACATATAGGGTGATTTATTACGTGGTTTGGTTTTTAATCTCAAATAAAAGGCATAAAGTTGAATTCTTTAGTTAAAATTTTGTTGTAAGTCGAAAGAAAAATCTATGACGTTTACATATGTAATTTTTAAAGGTTAGCTCGTTTAAGTGTTGACCACGACTACGCTGTTAGTGGTCCATCCTGAGGGTCCAATTTCGGACGACGCGTTCCAGCATAGTGACCGGTATCTCGCGAATGGCACTAGTATTGTTGGCTTCCGAAGCGTCGATTGAAGCTTGCTTATCCCTGAAGACCAGAGACTTTGTGTAACCCCAAAGAAAATTATCTAAAGGTGTGACATCACACGATATAGGCGGCCAATTTACTGGTCCAAAATATGAAACCAGATTCTCACCATCGTTAGGCCCGCCAAGCACACCATAAGTTGCTTTAAGAGCACGAAAAACGTTTCTCACAGAACGCTGATTTTCGTAATACAGCTGAACAATTCAGATACGTTGTTGCGGCGTAAGTCTTTCCATGATGATTTGTCAGACAACATTGAGTAAAAATTACATACAGTTTGATAGGAGTCACGTGTGACCTGTCATAATGAATCACCATTTATATACGAGTATATATATAAATATATATATATATATATATATATATATATATATGTATATGTATATATATATATATATATGTATATATATATATATATATATATACATACGTATATATATATATATATATATATATATGTATATATATATATATATATATATATATATATATATATATATATATATATATATATATATATATATGCCGACTTGGCATTAATCGATTAATTTTATTAATCGATTAATCAATCGATTGAAAATCTAATCTATTAATTTAATCCCGATTAAATAAATTAGGATTAAGATAGTTAATCGTAATCGCGATTAATTTTAGTAATCATTAATTGTTAATTTGATTAACTGTATTATATTTATTGTATATATTATAATATAAAATAAGATGTTCGTGTAAATTAACGTGAATTAAAAGGCAGATTAATTTTATCCAGGATTCCTGGGTTTGTAAGCGTGTTACTAAAAATGTTAGGTGTTATTTTTTACCTGCATACTGCAACTGCAAAACAACTAATTCAGCGGGACTTTGAAAGAGGGATTTCTAGATTATTTCTTAGTGAATTTTAAGAGGGAAGCGCTTCCATTGTCCGGACAAATGAGGTTTTTATCACCTACTTGCTGTTGAATTGGTAACTTTTTGAAGTCATTGATTTAAAGTTAGAGACTTGAACCTGGGACCTGCGGCTTATGCGACTATTGCTCTAACCCCGAGGCACTAACCAAATCATCATAGGGCTAGTTCATTTCCCTATTATAATGCAATGCAGGAAGTGGACTATTTGCATGTGTTGATGACAACCTTATTCTTTTTTCATCGACAAATGTAATAACTCTAATTTCTGCATGACGTTATCATCGATTATTCATTTATTGAAGTTGATGGAAAAAGAACAATCTTATGATCAAAGCAAATTTGAGTAGGTGTTTATACATTGATGATAACTTTATTCCTTATTCATCAGAGAATTTTTTATCATCTGAATAATTGAACCAACGATGACAGTGTCATCCATGGAGTGGAGTAATTACTTTTTCCGATAAAAATCATATAAAATTTCCATGCATTCGTTATTAATTTGTTTGCATTGATGAAATGTTTTATGTCATTTACTCACAAACCAGTCACTAAACGCGCTTATCTTTTTGTTTAAATCTTAAGCCCGGTCCAGACGCTATGTCTATCACAACATTTTGCTTGCGCAAACCAGAACGTTGCAGGCTAAATGTTGTGTGTGGACAGGAAAAATACAACGTCTTGGACTGCGCATAAAACTGTGCATTTGCAGCGATATTTGAGCTGGTAGGGCTTAAATATCCGTGAACTGCGCAAAGAAGTTGGTAAGATGTGCACCGTTGGACGCTCTTTCAATTTTGCTATGTTATGACTGCGCAAGCAAAACGTTGTGCAAGACGTGGAGCCTGGACTGGGCTTTACGTAAACAATATGAAGAACCGGTCTTTTTGGTGGGTATACGTAGGTTTTGGGTCTACGGGCATTTTGCATTGATATGTATGTAGTATTATTTGGCACACTGAGTGCTTAGTAAACAGAATATATCTTTTTCGTGCGCACGTCAGAGTGATTATTTTCTGTCAAGCAAAAGTTCCTACGGTATTAAAAATGGATTTAGACGTTGAAGCCAACATCGATATCGAAGAAAGTATTATTAATTGTGTAAATTCTAGTGGACAAAGTGAAATCGGCAATGAAAATCTAGCTACATCTTCAACGAGAGACATGAGAAAAGATCTAACAAGGGAATTATATTTTTCATCTTCTGTTTTATTTGACGGCACCTTCTTGACGAGTTTTCCGACAAGATTCTTGCTGTAACATGTATTAAGTGTCCATCAGAAAAAAAAAACGGTGATTAAAGGATACAGGACAACAACGTCGAATTTTGTTGGACACTTGAAAAGAAAACACGGTTCAGATGTACTAGAAGATTATAAAAAGCACATGAAGAATAACAAGACTAAGAAAACAACTAATGTCAAAACGGCCGACAACACTCTTTCAATGGAAAAGGACATGGTAACACAAGAACAATTTGAAGTTAATGTTACTAATTATTTCGTTTAGTCTTTAACACCTCTACGAGCCTTAGAGGATCCCTATTTTACAAGAATGATAGAAGACTTAAATATTAAAAATATTGGACTGAAGTTGTTTGGAAGGTGATCACTAAGGAAAAAAAATTGCCAAACAGTCTTATGATCAAATGTCTGCAATTAAAGAAAAACTTGCATCGGTTGATTACATTTGCACTACCGCCGATATTTCGTCGGGCAAAAAAAGAAGTTTTCTCAGCGCAACTGCGTATTGGATTGATGCAGGTTTGGACACACACTCAGCTGCTATAGCTTGTCGACGATTCAGGGGAGCACATATGCACGACCGAATAAATGACATGTTATTGGAAATATTTGCAGAATTCAATCATGACCCTTCCAAAGTTACATCAATGGTGACTGACAACGGTGCAAATTTTGTCAAAGCGTTTAAAGAATTTGGCATAAACCAAACATCTTTAGAATTCGATGCGAATGAAGAGTACGATGAAAACAGTGAAAGTGACGATGCGACAGATTATGATGAAGACCAGATTTGTATGGAAAGTGAAGTCATGCATCCAATGAGCCAAATGTCAGAAAATACTTCGCTACCATTTCACATGCGTTGCAATGCGCACATTTTCAATTTGACTGCAAGTTCTGATGTACAAAAAATATTATCTAATAAATCTACATTATTGGGGAAAATACACTGATGTTATGGGAGAATGTAGTGAGCTCTGGAGTGCAGCTGGGCGACCGAAATCTGCAGAGATTATGCAAGACATTCTCGGGCATACACTAACTCGTCCAGGAGCTACAAGATAGAACAGTCTTTATGATGTAATTAAATATATTTCGAAAATAAGAAGCAAAAGCTTTCCACAAGCCAAGGCACTTGAGATTAAAATTCCACTTAAAGATGCTGATTTTCAGTATATCGAAGAATATTTGCAATGTGCAGCGCCATTGACGAATGCTTTGGATATACTGCAGAGTGATACATTTTATGGAATTGTTACTCCATGTTTAATTTCTGTGAGAAATAAGTTACAGAAGCTGGAACGTCAAAATCTGAAGTATTGCAAACCTCTGGTGCGAGAATATTTGGAAAGTGTGGAAAAGCGTTATGGAGAATTTTTAAGTTTCTCTAATGAAAGTGCAAAAAATGCTGCTATTGCATCCTTAGTTTATCCTAAGTTCAAGAACCGATGGTTGACATGTGTTGACCCTGACACCCAAAAAAATGTTTAAGATGGCTGAAAACAACTTTGTGTTTAGAATTATCTGAACAAGATCAACGAATTGAAAATCAAAGTAGCGGAGAAAAAAGTAAACATAAAGAGGACGATTTTTTTTTTGATTTTAACTCACATTCTGCCAGTTAGTTTGAAACTGTTAGTTCTCGACAGAGACCCGATTTAATAGTTTCAAATTTTTTCTCTGAAAAAAGTAGTGAAGCCTTTTAAATCGCTACCAACCTTTGAAAAATTGATTAATAATAAATAATACACATATGCCATCATCGGGTTCTGTAGAGAGGATGTTTTAATTTGCAACCTAGTGAATGCCCCTGAATCGCACAGAATTTCAGATGATTTATTCGAAGAAAAAGTAATTATGAAATGTAATTTAAATTACGGCAAAAACTGATAATAAATTTTATAATTAATACTAAGAACATTTATGTACATATCCTACAAGAAAGTATTTTCTTTCTTTTGTTATTATTCTTTTGAAAACGTTAATTTTTGTTCAATTATCGAAAAATTCGAAAGACCGTTTATCAGGATTTAATAAATGATTTACAAACAAGTTATGTACGTTTTCTTTACTCTTGGTATCACACTAAACCCTCTTTGATAAAATATGCAAAAAAATCCAATCATTCGAATTGAGATGACACCTGACCTCCACTTTCTTGAAATCATATAAAAATAAGCAAATTTAGCTTTTTTAAACTAAATAATACTGTAAACGACGAAAACCAGTGACCTAATCGTAATCATGATTAACGATTAACGATTTGATTAAATTAATCGTTAATCGACGATTGAAAGTTGTTCTATAACTCATGTCATTTTTTTCATGTTGTAGTGATTGCGTGGCTTATTTTTTTATATGGTATTTTAAAGATTAGACTTGAGACTATCTTCTATCAAAAACTGAGTGTCGTTAGTAAACAACAAGTTGGTTAAAAACAAACATGAAAATGGACATTCAAAGAGAGCATTATCGGCATATTTTATTGTTTTACTTCCGAAAGGGCAAAAATGCTGTGCAAGCTTGAAAAGTTGCGTGAAGTTTATGGTGAGGACGTTGGTTTGCTCGCTTTCGTTATGGGAATTTTAATGGGCAAGATGTGTCACATACTAGTCGTCCAATCACTATTGATGACGGCAAAATAAAGGCGATAATCGAAACTAACTGGCATATCGAGAGGTAGCAAAGAAGCCCGACATATCAAATCAACCATTAACTTGTACTTACAACAGCTTGGCTGCGTAAACAAGCTGAATGTTTGGGTTCCTCCCGAATTTAAGAAATCTACCTTACCAAATGCATTAACATATGCGACTCTTTGCTGAATTGTAACCAAAACGACTCATTTCTAAAAAGAATCATAACGGGTGATAAACTATGGATGGTTTATGATAACGTAGTCTCAAAACGATCATGGACCAAGCAATAACGATGAAACAATCATCCACATATCGTGGGTAAAATTTCAAATTGAATCTTTGAAAATTTTGGGTATAAAGAGTTCATCCAAACATTGTAAGAATATTTCTGACTTTATTGAGTACATTGGATGTTCCATACCCAAACCATCCTTGGCAATGTATGTGTTATTATTGAGCCTATAATAGTTCTGCTTGATTGTGGCCTTTATGAAATTGTGTAGTTGATCTGTGAATCGCCGGCTGTTATTGAATGAAAGTTTTTCTTTAAGCGTTGTCAGTGTTACATCGACGGGTATCGACGTATAAAGGTTCGTGATGTCTAGTGATAAATATTGAGGTATTGAACACAGGATTTATGCGGAAACTATTCTGAAATAGCGTCACCAGCCATAATTTGGAAGTCTTTCCTATTACGTTTCGGATCTTGACTGGCCAACTACAACGTTGTCCGAAACAAAATTTTCATTTGGAAATTGTCCGCATTGGCCTGCATATCGTTGAATATTTTCTGAAGGTTTCTTCGTTCGACTGATATCTTTCAGTCTGCCGTATAACTTATCAGGTTATCCGCAGATCGCGTTGGTGACACGTTAAAATTAAACCATACAATATGTTGCGAAAGAATATGGAGAAAAGGAGATGTTTAGTAGGTTATTCTTGCTGTAGAACATTTAAGACCTTAAAATCGTGCATCATTGTCAGATTTCCATCAGTTATAAGAAATGATTTTCCATTCAACATAGTACACATTACAAATGCAATAACTGGCGTTTCGGAGGCAATCCGCTTCCTTCCTCAATGCTTAATAATTTTTTTTCTCTTCACAATGAAGGCCGTTTTGCTTCCTGAATTCTACCTGTCAATCGCACCAACCGGCTGTAGTTATTTCCTTGGTCGGTATTCAGCCTGCTACTTTCTGCGGTTGTTGCGATCCAAAAACTTTCTTGTGGGTTCAACTTTTTTCATTTCTGTACGTCCTCCAAAACCTCAACGTTATTCCATGATGTCATTGTAGGAAATACAAGTTATATCACAAACTTAGATCAATGAACGATCCAAAGGAGAAAGAGGAAAAAAGCGGCCTAAGTGAAACTCTCTATATTCCCAATCTGAGATCAAATCGAATGTCTGTATTGAAAGTAACAGACCACGGCTTTCAAGTTATTTTTCGGAGTAATGGTACTGTAATAATAGACCTGAAAGACCAACTTTGCGAAGGGTAATCTACATGAATGAATCGGAAGAGCATGGAAATGATTCACTGTGCTCGGGACCGAGAAGTGGCGAGCTGCAAGAGTGGCATGAAGTTCTAGGCCACCTGAACGAAACTGACCTGAACAAAATACTATGAAGTTTAATCTGTAGTGGACATAAAAGCCGATGCTAATAGCAATTTGCCACAATATGAATGTGTATTCAGGGAAAGCGATCTCTCTCTGAGGTCAGAATCGAAATTCACTGAGTTACTGGAACTCATATAATCACATGGTCAATCAAAATATTTTGTCACGTTCGTAAGTAACAAGACAAAATTGTGCGAAGTATACTTCTTGAAACAAAAGGTGAAGCGATGAAAAGTTTAAAGAAGCTAAGCGTATGGTCAAAAATCACACGGGCAGAAAAAGTAAAACCTTACGCACAGATAACGGAAATGAATACGTCACTTCAACAGCGAGTTTTCAAGTCTCTTAAAGCGTGAAGGTATCAAGCATGAATTAACCGTCGAATACACTCCTCCGCGAAACGGAACCACTGAACAAAAAAATCGCGCGCTGCATGATTTTTCATAGCAGACTTAATTGAACAAGACGATCCACAGGCCGCTGAAGTTGTACTCGGTTGTCCCAAACGGGAAGAATGGAAGGCTGCAATGATACAAGAATATGGATCAATTCTGAAAAACAACACGTGGGACCTAGTATGTCCATTGCCAAATACGGAAGTCAACAAAACAAAGTGGATTCTATGCACAAAACGAAATGCAAATGAATCGAAAGGCGAAAGGCAAGAGTCGGTGTAAAAGTAAGGAATAAGTTACATCAAAACATTTGCACTCGTAGCGAGTATGTGCTCCATTTGGATGCTCGTGGCCAAAGACATATAAACAAATGGACGAGCAACGAGAATCTGTGTACTCTTCCATGTGAGAAGCAAATTTGCCACATAAATAAGTTATAAATAACTTACGCTCTCGAAAGTATATGATTCCCTCTGCTTCCCCTTCCCCTTTTTTTCCAGACAGGTTTTTTTTTCTCTCTTCAGAAGAATCGCTTCCCCCACTGACACCCGCGCACACCAACGAAATTTCATTTCACGTGCACACGATCGCGCCTTCGTTATCATTCGGAAAACAGTTTGAGTACAAACAACAAACGACTCTCACGGAAAACTCGAACGTCAAAGCAAAAGAAAATCGAAAAGAGCGCGAAACACGCGGGAAAACTCATGTGTCAAAGCGGATGGAAATTTCGTAAATTTTTAATTAAAACAGTGAATTAAAGTTCCGATTACGTACGCGCGATCTTTAAAATTAAAAACTTTTTAAATGTGAACGTGTTTCGCCGTGAATAGAGTGCTAAATTAAAAGCATATCACCTCAAACCTCAACTTCACACAACTTTAGCGAAGGTTGCCAATTGCTTCGGCTCTCACGACCGGTTGCGGATCCAGTACTCTCTATATCTATGCTCGTGGCCATATCTGCAAATGGAGATTCATCAACTCGATTTCATCAGTGTATATGTACATAAATGATAAAATAAACGAAGACATCTACATCGAAATACCCAAAGAATTCCACGAAGTTTTAGACGAAAACGAACGACAGCAATACACCCTCGAGAAAGTGTACAAAATTCAAAAATCACTCTTTGGCCTAAAACAATCAGTAGGCAATAGCATCGAAAGTTGGACGAAAAGATGTGTGAATCAGGTCCTTACATATACACAATGCGCAGCAATGAAACACTTGTGGTAGTTTTGATATACTTAGATGATTTAATGGTTGCATCTAACAACAAGAGGTCACTCAACGCAATATCTTCGATATGAAAGACACGGGTCGTTAAAAAGTTCTGTCTTGGAATTAAATTTGAGCAGAATCCTTAAACGCACGAAAGCAAGATGTATCAACGAAGTCATCAAACACTTTGGTATGAAAGATGTCAAAACAGTCTCAATGCCGATGACACTGAACGAGAAGCTTACGAAGGAGATATCGACAAGAAGCCCAAGCAGATAGAAAACATTCCATATCAAAGTTTAATTGGTTCGCTGATGTACCTACTAGTGTGCACAAGACCAGATATATCACATGCAGCAAGTTTGCTGAGTCGTTTTAACACTACCTTGAATCAACAGCAAGGGACAGCAGCTATGAAAGTCCTAAGATATTCGAAAACAACGAGCGCCAAAGGATTAACTTTCAATGAAAACTGACAAAGATACAGGGTTATCCATTTCGTGGTAGGAAAGTATAACCCTGCCATTTGACATCTGTCAGAATTAAATGTTTTTTAGTTGAAGGTTTGCCATTTAGAAATATGGATCGTTTAACAGTCGAAGGACGCGTTAAAATTATTAAATTTTATTATAAAAATGGTGATTCTGCTGTAATAACATTTACGGCTTTACGAGCCGATTACGGTCGACATAATCGACCTACACAGCAAACAATTTCGAACGCAGTGAGAAAATTTGATGAGACTGGATCGGTTATTGCTATTGCAAGGTCTGTGCATCATCGCAACATTCGTTCTGCTGAAAATACCACTGTCGTTGCTCAAAGTGTGGAGGAAGACCCGAATTTGTCGATTCCTTGACGTGCTCAACATTTGGGCTTGTCTTACAGCTCATTGTGGCGGATTTTGCATTTGGATTTGCATCTCCATCCGTACAAAATTCAACTCACTCAAGAACTTAAGCCTCAAGACCATACACAACGCAGAATGTATGCGAATTGGGTGATTGAACAACAAGCCATTGAAAACGATTTTTTGAACAAAATTTTCTTTAGTGATGAGGCTCATTTTCCGCTCAGTGGTTACGTAAATAAACAGAATTGCCGCATATGGGGCTCTCAAACTCCTGAAGTGATCGCAGAAAGGCCTTTGCATCCGGAAAAAGTGACCGTTTGGGGTGCATTATGGTCTGGTGGTGTTATTGGTCCGCAATTTTTTGAAAACGATCAAGGAAGAGCCTTTACAGTCAATTCTGACCTCTGTTGACGGATGTTAACCGATTGTTTTTGGAGAGAAATTGAAGATTATGATCTGGATAACATGTGGTTCCAACAAGACGGAGCCACAAGCCACACAACACAGGCTAATCGAGCACTTTTGCAAGAGAAATTTCCAGGACGCGTAATTTTGAGATTGAGCGATGTCAGTTGGCCCGCAAGATCCTGCGACCTAACACCTTTGGATTTCTTTTTATGGGGCTCTGCAAAAGACACAGGCTAATCGAGCACTTTTGCAAGAGAAATTTCCAGGACGCGTAATTTTGAGATTGAGCGATGTCAGTTGGCCCGCAAGATCCTGCGACCTAACACCTTTGGATTTCTTTTTATGGGGCTCTGCAAAAGACGTGTTTACGCAAACAATCCTCAAAATCTTGAGCAATTGAAAACCAATATTCGTGAAGTTATGGCCGAGATATTGCCGGAAATGTGCCGAAAAGTCATTGAAAATTACCTCAAAAGGATTGAGGCCTGTAAGAGGTCTCGCCGAGGACATTTGAATGATGTTGTGTTTCACGTATAATGGCAAGGTTCAATCTTTATATCGAATAGAAAATTTTGTTCCCATCTGAATATTTTATGTGTTTTCTTTAGCTTTACTTTCCCAAGCGTAAAATGGATAACACTTTATTTTTGGCCGATTGGCGTTCAAGTATCGATGACCGAAAGCCACACACAGGCTACGCTTTCATGTTTGCCAACACAGCAGTCAATTGGTAGTCGCGCAAACAGCGTACAATAGCCATATAAAAATGGAAGCTGAGTACATGGCAATCTCCGATGCAGTGAAAGAAACAATTCACCTGAAGCTTTTCACCAAAGAGGTCTCAGATAAGCAGAACATGATCGGAATCTTCAAGGATAGGCACGGTGCCAGGAAACTGACTCAATTTCTAAAATCAAAACAAGGAAGCTATGATTAAATAATGTACGCAGACGTATTAAGAAAGGGTTTGTCACCACCAAAACACAACAAATGTATTATAGGCTTAGGAATAAATTAATGGAAATAGCATAGATTTTTTATTTGGAAATTATTAACGTAAAGTATTAAACTTTTGGATTATTTACTTTTGAATCAAAATGATATAAAATAAATATAATCTCGATAAGTACATGTGTTGTTCTAATAAAAGTTATTCACAATTCAACTGCTGTGAGCACACACGTTCTTAAGGTTGATTATGAAACTGTTTCGCTCAGAGCTTCAATATTGTACCCAAGTGTTTGGTGAAAATGTACTTATGTGTGTATGACAATATCTTCTTCTTCGTAACGCCTACAACTTCCTACAAATAGCTCCTGCCATTATCTCGGTCCATTGACCGCGTCCTCAAATTTCGAAATCCGAGCAGCGATGAACTGTCTTCGTCGACCGAGTAAGACCAGCGTTTCTTCAGTTTCCCCACTGGTCTCCGGCCTTCAGTTCTCTTAGCGAATACCTTTTTGGGTATCTGTTGTTCGTCCATACGATTCATATGTCCAGCCTATTGCAGCTTCCGCAGTCTGACAATAGTTGAGACCTCCAGTTCGTCAAAAATTTCATACAGTAATGGTTGTATCGAATTCTCTATTGAGCCCCGTCTAGCTTCGCTCCGATTATTCGCCTCAGGTCCCGGTATGACAATATATACTGTTATTATTGTGTAAGCAACCATTTTTGTTACTGCACGACTAATTTTTTCGCCTCAAAGTAACTCTTTGGACCTGAAGATGAACTACTACCACATTTATAGATTTTCTATCTACGGTTCAAAGCCTATGAAATATGAGAAAATAAATAATTTTTTAACTAAATAATTTCAACAATTTTACTTTCAATAAATTAATCGGCATTTTGAAGTGTTCTTGAATGAAATGTCTGCCTATTAAAAGATTTTACAATCACAAAGAGGCTGAATTCCTCCTGTACAAGATATTTCTGAATTTATATACAGTCTATTTATTTAGCAAAAATTCTATTACAAAATAGATAAAATAATAGCACAGCAAAATAAATTAAGTAATAGAACAGCATGCAAATAGCAAGATAAAAGTAATAAATAATGCAAAAACGAGGAGAAAATAAATAAGAAAAATTACTAAAAGCTGAGAAGAAGACAGTTGAGAAATGTTTTATAAACTAAATACGAGAGGGGGAAGAGCCCAAGCTGAAGGTCATCATGGTTACGAAGTAATCTGAGCATGGGTGAGTGAAAATGGAGCATTAAAGATATTCGACGATCTTGCAGAACGCATAACGCGCCTCACTGGAATCTGGTTGATTAGCCGAGTATCGAGCAAACCACGGCAAAGCCTGTAAAGGAAACATTCATCAAGGTAGAGTCGACGCATATTTAGCGAAGGAATATTGAGGATAGATAAGCGTGATTCATAAAAAATGTAGGGAATCTGGAATTTCAAGAAGACGATCCTGGTAAATCTTTTTTGTACTGCTTCTAGCGTGAACTTCAAATGAGGCGATCAAACTGGCGAACAGTACTCAAGGATGGGACGAACCAAACTAGAATATAATTTAACACACGACAAAAGATCGGAAAAAATATAGGAATTTCTTAAGATCAAGCCAGAAATGCGAGAGGCTTTAGAAGTAATTTGAGAAATATGGACATCGAACTTTAATTTACACTCGAAAGTGACACCTAAGTCCCTGAAGTGTGCCACCGTACATAGGTACGAACTATTTAACGTAAACTGAAAGCTTATAGGACAAGGGCTATTAGAAAATGTAAGATGGATGCACTTAGAAACATTTAATGTAACTTGGTTATAAGAACTCCAAAATAAAATGTCATTCAAATCTTCTTGAAGCAAGGCACAGTCATCGATTGACGACACTACTTTGAAAACTTTGATGTCATCTGCATAAAGAAAGCAGGAGGAGTTGATGACAACGGATAGTAAGTCATTTATAAGTAGAGTGAACAATAGTGGGAAAAGAACGGATCCTTGAAGAATACCCAAAGACGAATGGAAAGGGGTAGAAAGACTGCCTTGAAAAGATATCTGACTGACACGATTGGATAAGCAAGAGGATAACCAGTGGAGCAAATAATCAGGAACGTTAAGAAATTTAAGTTTGCTAAACAAAATATTGTGATTTACTGAGTCAAAGGCTTTAGATAAATCCAAACACAAGGTTTCGACTTGTAAACGGTCCTCCATGGCTTTTGAAGCAACGGTCATGAATTCTAGCAAGTTCGTTAAGGTTGATCGCCTTTTGATAAAACCATGTTGTTCAAGAACGAACAAATCATGAGTAGCTGAAAATAGGTGCAAGTACACGATTTTCTCCAGTAGTTTGGAGAAACAGGGTAATAAGGAGAAAGGCCAATAATTGGCAACGTCTGAAGTGCTACCTTTTTTAAAAAAAAGGAGTAACATAGGATCTTTTCCAACACGAAGGAAAAGAGCATGATGATAAGCTAGAGTTGAAGAGAAAGGAAAAGGGGACACAAATAGAAGTAGCTAATGATTTCACAAAATGATTAAGAATAACTTCGAGACCTGAACTAACAGAGTCATCAAGTTCTAAAATAAGCTTCATAACATCTTCCGGATAGCAAGTAAAAGGAAATGAAGATGGCGTATGTATGATTGGGAACAAAGGGCTATTGCTGGGAGTAGCACTAAAAATAGAAGAAAATTGAGTTCTAAAAAGTTCACAAATCTCGAGAGGTGAAGTTGCTAAGCAGCCATTCAAATGAAGCGAGGATGGGAAACTGGAAGAAGGTTTAAGAGAGCTTATATATTTCCAAAATGGTTATGAATGATTTGAGTTTAGAGAGCCTACAATACTGTCGCGTGTTATTGGTTCGCGGCCCATAATTTTAATGTTCCGGGAAAGTGAAAACGCAATGTCTTTTAATTTAAGTTAAAAGTGTTTATTTAATTCAAGAAAATGCACAATAATCAGTTTAACACTTTCACTAATTTTAATTTTCACTATTAAAATAAAATCTAACACTTGTCCATAAATTTCTTATCGCAATTGTCTCCTAAATCACTTCACTATCACGAAACACACTTCCACACACTTTCGCAGTTCTTATCGCGGTCGAATGAATGATTCCCCCCATTCATTCAGCTCGCCTTTATATAGGGTCTCTACCTATTCACCCATTTCTCGTACATGGGCGAATGTTCTACCTGGTAGGTTCGAGCAAGTTCATGAATGGAGTGACGTCACTTGCAGATGTTGATCATGCTTGTTGGGTTCTCGGGGTTTCGAGTGAATTCGTGTTCTTCATTGTTGTGAAAACAATTGCGACAGTAGCTCGCAGAATTATTTGTACATGTAACACTGCCCCCACCTCAGTTCTTTTCGCCCCGAAAAGATGTGTCGCCAGTTGTAGTCAATTCTCCCTGGATGTAATATGGGGCAAGACGGTCTAGATGCACGATTTTCATTTTGGCTCTCGGTTTACGGTGTTCCTGTATGCGATATACGACGTCGTTGATTCGCTTTGTGACTCGGTATGGTCCCTCCCAGTTATGTTGCAACTTTGGAGACCTACCTTTTCGCCGTTGCGGGTTATATAGCCACACCAAGTCATCCTGCTGGAAGCCAGTAGAATTAGCCTTTAGATCATACCTGGTCTTCATGCGGTCAGTAGCCGATTCGAGGTATTTTCGCACTGTCCGATGTATCTGGTTCAACTGTTGTCTTAGATCACTTGCGTACTCCGAGATCGTTTGGGGTTTCTCGGGGGGTGTTCCAAACTTTATATCAGCTGGCAGACGAATAGTCTTTCCAAAAATGACTTTGGCTGGGGCTTGGCCCGTTGATGCATGTTCGGCAGCTCTGTACGCCATCAAAAATAGTGGGATATGTCGGTCCCAGTCCCTTTGGTTCTCGTCAACCATCTTGGCAAGGTGTTTATTGAGCGTGCCGTTGAAACGTTCGACCATTCCATCGGATTGGGGATGCAGCGGTGTTGTCCTCGTTTTCCGTATTCCGAGCAGCTCGCACATTTCGCCAAAAACTAGTGACTCAAAGTTTCGGCCTTGATCCGAATGTAATTCGCAGGGTACGCCGTACCTACTGACCCAATTTAACACTAGCTGTTCAGCTACGGTAGTTGCTTCCTGGTTGGGAATGGGGTAGACCTCGGGCCACTTGCTGAAATAATCGGCTACAACCAGCATATATCGATTTCCCCAATCGGATTCAGGAAAGGGTCCAGCGATGTCAACAGCAATCCTTTCGAATGGCACGCCTACGTTATAGGTTTGCATTTGTCCTCTCAGTCGTCGTTTTGGGCCTTTGACGGAAGCGCAAATGGTGCATCTGCGACACCAGTCCTCTACGTCTTCTCGAGCGTGGAGCCAGTAGAATCTTTCCCGCAATTTCGCTAAGGTTTTGTTAACACCAAGATGGCCTCCCGAGGATCCTTCATGCATTTCCTTTACCACATCGTGGATTCGGCTTTTGGGTAGTATAGTTTGCATCCTATAGGAGCTGCCATCTGCCGTTTCCCATTTCCGCTTGAGTACACCACCCTCTACCTGAAGGGAGTTCCATTGTGCCCAATAGCTTTTCAGGGTTGCGCCATGCGTTGAAACGTCCTTCCACTCAGGTCGCCCAGTCGTCTCCTTCCATACGAGCAATGGTCCGATGTCTTCATCGGCTAGCTGGGCATTTCGAATCTCCTCCGATGACCAACCTTCATCGAATTCGGCCGTTATCAGTCGCAGATCAACGGGCGGTTCCTTTTCCTCAATCCGTCGGCAATGCTTGCAGTTAGCTGGACATGGGCGACGAGATAGGGCGTCAGCATTTCCATGAACTCCGCCCTTTCGATGAACAATTTCGTAGTCGTACGACTGCAATCTTTCGATCCATCTCGCAACTTGTCCCTCGGGGTTTTTGAAGTTAAGTAGCCATCTCAGCGATGCATGGTCCGTTCGAAGAACAAATTTCTGGCCATATAGGTACTTGTGGAACTGCTTGGTGGCCTCTATTATAGCCAATAGCTCCTTCCTGGTCACACAGTAGTTCCTCTCACTTTTTGAAAGAACTCGACTGTAATACGAGAGGACTCTTTCTTCGCCATTGATCTGCTGGGAGAGTACAGCTCCAATACCGCCGTTGCTTGCATCAGCGTCAACTACAAACATTTTCCCGGGTTTCGGATACGCCAGCACGGGTGATTCACACAGCTTTTCCTTCAGGGTCTCAAAGGCTGTCTGGCATTGTTCGTTCCAGACATACGGACGATTTTTCTCGGTTAGCTGATGGAGACACTTAGCTATTTTGGCAAAGTCTTTGACGAATCTTCGATAGTAGGTTGCCAGACCCAGGAAGCTTCGTAGTTGGCGCTTATTGTTTGGTGTTGGCCAGCTTTTCACGGCTTCAATTTTCTCAGGGTCTGTTTTGACCCCTTCAGCTGATACGACATGTCCCAGGTATTTTACTTCAGCTGCGAAAAGGGTACACTTGTCGGGACTAAGTTTCAAATTTGCCAGTCGCAGTCGGGAGAAAACCTCTTCTAAGTTCCGCACATGCTCTTCGAACGTTCTCCCGATGACGATGATGTCATCTAGGTACACCAAGCAGGTTTTCCAGGTTAGACCACGTAGCACGTATTCCATCAAGCGTTCGAAAGTGGCTGGAGCATTGCAAAGCCCAAACGGCATCACCACGAATTGCCACAATCCGGTCCCAACTGAAAATGCGGTCTTCTCTCGGTCCTTCTTGTCAATTTCTACCTGCCAGTAGCCACTCTTGAGATCGAGTGTAGAAAACCATTTTGCGTCGGCTAAAGTGTCCATGATGTCATCGATGCGTGGGAGCGGGTAACTATCTTTCTTAGTGACGTCGTTAAGCTGCCTATAGTCGACACAAAAGCGAGTGCTACCATCCTTTTTCTTTACTAGAACTACAGGCGCGGCCCATGGACTTACAGAAGGTTCAATAATGCCTTGTTTTTCCATGTCCGAGATCAGCGCGCTCACTTCTCCCTGTTTGGCTATAGGGAGACGTCTTGGTGCTTGTCGAATCGGCTTGGCTCCCTGTGTATCTATGACGTGAGTTACCAAACTCGTTCGGCCTTGGTCATCCGGGCTTGTTGAGAAGATGTCACTGTACTTGGTGACCAGATCAGAGGCTCGCTTGAATAGCTGCACCGGCAATTTGGCTTGCTTCAATATTGCAGACGTGGATTCCCGGGCTTTGTCTGTGTCTTGCCTCCTTTTCCAATGATGGTTGTGAGAAGCTTCCAAAGAGGTGATGGTGGAAACAGGCTGGCAGCTGCCGATGACTTCTCCCGCTTTGATGCTCGTGGTTGAGTCTGCGGTGTTAAGGACTCTAACCGGCACATATCCGTTCCTTAAAGATCTTACAAGGCTTCGTCCTACAATCAAGCTGCGCAATGCGGATGTCTTCGTTGGCTCTATCAGATAAGATCGGTGGTCTCCAGAATCACCATCAAGCTTGGCCCATACAATGCTTTCGGAGGAATTCGGTACATCAGTGTCAGTACATACCACTACATTCATCTTGGGGATTTGGACGCTAGGATCCTCCATCAGTACTTCGACATTCTGCCATTTCAACACACGTTTGCCCAAGTCTAACGTGATTCCATGTGGTCGGAGAAAATCCATTCCGAGAATGCAGTCATCCATAATGTTCGCGACCAGAAAATTATGTCGGAACACAAGGTCTCCCAACTGTATCTGGAGGTTGACCTCTCCATGAACAGGTGCAGTTTCTCCCGTAGCTGTCCGTAGTGAGAAAATTCTGCCCTTGTGAAGTTGTTGCTGTCTAACTAGGTCTGGTCGGATAATCGATCGGGTAGCACCCGTGTCGATTGTTATGGTGCAGTGTTCTCCGTCAATTTGACCCGGAAGGCATAAGTCCGCTTCTCCACGATGTAGTCTTGACACGGTGATGGTGGTGCTGGGGACTTCGATCCTCCTAGTCAACCTCTGCCCCACAAATTTGGCTCTTGCAGTTTGATGGTCCTCCATTCTAGGCTCCTGACACGGTCTGAATCTCCACCATCCTGGACAATAGCTCCATTTTCTTCGCTTCTTGCAGTCTCTTTGCAGGTGCCCCTTCTCTCCACAATTCCAGCATCTAGGCGCACCATTTACATGCGGATCTCGCTCAATTTGCACGCGCTCGCACCTGCACTCGTCTGTCACTACCTCACGAACCCGGGCAGTGGTACGAGTCGCATTTTTCGCTGCCTCAAAGTTCAGACTGTAAGCCAATGCGTCCTTAACCGTTTGCTTTTGAGCTAAACGCACGGCTTGTTGCAATTCCGGGTCCTTTAGTGCGCTGATGAATGCTTCTGTCGCTGCATCATCTCGATGTTCTGGGTCGTAGGCTGGGTAAGCCAAAAGTGCCAGTCGCTCAATGTCTTGGGCTAGCTGCTGTAGGGTTTCACCAGACTTCTGCATTCGATGCCTTAGCTGTGACCGATAAATCTGCTTTAGATGATCGTCTCCATAACGCATGTCGAGCGCATTCATTATAGCATTCGGGTTTGAGTGCAATTCAACGGGGATCGTCTGCAACAGCTCGGCAGCTGGGCCTCTTAGAGCAAGAATCAATGCAGTTGCTCGTTCCTGCTCATTCCAGTGATTTATGCGAGCGGCTGCTTCGAACTGGGTTTTGTAAATAGTCCAGACCGTTTGCCCATCGAATATTGGTGCTTGCACATTTCTGGATGAGCTTTGCGCTGCGGTTATAATTGGGGCTGGTGAGGCGGTTACTACTGCCTTCGCTGCTTCTAATTCTTTTTTCACTTTTTCCATCTCATGGTTTATTCTCTCTTCGACCTGGCTGACCTTTCCCTCGACCTGGCTGACCTTTTCCTCGACCTGGTAAACCTTTTCCTCGACCTGGTCAACCTTTTCCTCGACGCCTTTTATTTGTTTGTTCAGATGGCCGAGCTCCGCTTTTATTTCGGTTGACTGTTTCTCCAGCTTCTGTGTGATGTCTGCCTTGATTTCGATCGCTTGTTGGTCCAGCTTCACTGATTGTTCATTTAACTTCGATGATTGTTCATTTAACTTCGCTGATTGTTCATCAAGCTTCGCAGTCAGACTGGATGACATTAGCATCAACATTTGCATCAGCGCATTTTCTGACTCCTTTGATTTTGGTGTGTCCACTTCTCCACCTTCTGCGCCTTTTTCCGCATCTGAGAGCTCACCCGAATCCAGATTCACGCCTTCCGACTCGATCGCCTCACGCAAGCGTGCAATCAGTATGGCCTTTGTACCTTGTGTGGCCAGATTCCGCTGTTCCAACTCCTCCTTGAGCTCCGATATGGTCAATTCATTAATTTTTAAGTTTAAGCTTCGTGGCATTTTTAATGTTTCTTTAAATTTTACTATTGTGCACTATACAAATGTTCAAATTTTCACTTTCAAAATTTTTCTTTCGCACTTCTTGACACCATTGTCGCGTGTTATTGGTTCGCGGCCCATAATTTTAATGTTCCGGGAAAGTGAAAACGCAATGTCTTTTAATTTAAGTTAAAAGTGTTTATTTAATTCAAGAAAATGCACAATAATCAGTTTAACACTTTCACTAATTTTAATTTTCACTATTAAAATAAAATCTAACACTTGTCCATAAATTTCTTATCGCAATTGTCTCCTAAATCACTTCACTATCACGAAACACACTTCCACACACTTTCGCAGTTCTTATCGCGGTCGAATGAATGATTCCCCCCATTCATTCAGCTCGCCTTTATATAGGGTCTCTACCTATTCACCCATTTCTCGTACATGGGCGAATGTTCTACCTGGTAGGTTCGAGCAAGTTCATGAATGGAGTGACGTCACTTGCAGATGTTGATCATGCTTGTTGGGTTCTCGGGGTTTCGAGTGAATTCGTGTTCTTCATTGTTGTGAAAACAATTGCGACAGTAGCTCGCAGAATTATTTGTACATGTAACAATACTATGAAAATAAGAAGCTTTTGCGATTCGCATCTATTTCTTAGCTATCGACCTCAGATGACAAAAGGCATTACATGACTCAGGGGATCTGCCACGTGAAAAACGTTGACGAGTTCGATCTTTAACTTTCAAGGCTCGTCTCACATCGAGAGTTAACCAGGGACAGTCAGAAGAGTTCCTTATACTAAGGAAGTCAGAAATAGCAGCGTTTAAGAAGTCATAGGAAATAGCAGCGTTTAAGAAGTCGTAGGAATTGTTGCAACAAGTATCCGAGTCAAGACCGCGAAAGATGGAGGGAACAGAGTAAATTGCTTCGGAAAGTTGCTCAGAATTCATTTATAAAAGTTATAGCGCTGATGCTCTTTCCGACGATAACGGACAGAAGCAAAATAGGAAATATCAAAGCGTAAGGGGGGATGATGGGGATCAGGATAAAAGATACGGAAAAAGGACTGGAGGTGAGCATAACAGCGATTGCTCCATACTACAAAAGAATAAGTCAAGGATATGATAATTAACGTTAAGAAAATTATTAAATTGAGCCAGGGAACATATAGACATAAATGAAGAAATTAAAGATCAAATTTGAGATGGGTCAGAATCAACCCGATTGTCATCCCATGAGAGTTTAGGAAGGTTAAAATCTCCACATAAAATAACGAGGCAATTTCAAAAGCGCGATAAGAAAATACTAGGTATTTTGGTGAGGAAGATATTGTAGACCAAAAAAGGAGACTTGCAAGGTATCTAAGTGCAAAAGACAAGAAGAGAAAGGGACGAAATAACAATTTTTGACCCCACACATTCTACAGGAGCAGTGAAAAATAAATTTGTTAGAGCGACGACAGTAAAGGTATTCTTATAGGCAACTAGGACACCTCCTCCGTCTAACTTGTTGCAGATTGACCTATCACAATCACGCCTAACAATTGTATGATTAGGAAAAATTTCAGAGTCAAATATATTATCAGTCAACCAGGATTTAGAAATACAGATTATATCATCGTTAAAGAGAGAATAGGATAAAACTAGGTCCTTCAGCTTGGATCTTAAACCCCGAATATCTTGATAATAAATAGAAAATCGACTTTTAGAAAATTGACTTTTAAGAGTGCTATTCTGAAAGTTTTTAGGCAGGACCGATTTAACAGCTTTGGTAGGGAGCTCGGTGGAGAACGAAAATTTTTTTTCCTTGAACTTATGAACTATTTAACAAGCACTCCAGGCAGCCAGCAATCAGGGTTCAAGATGTAGTCACACGATACCGGAACAGTCAGTTTGAAAGAAGCAATAACTCTGTTGGTCAAGTTGTCCTTCGTCAGCTCCTGGCAGCTAATTATTTTCAGAGATGAGCCAAATTTCTTATTTACATAATCTAAAGTGTCTTCGGTGGATGTATTATACGCAAGCCTTGATATGAAGATTTGTTTCGGTGGCGCTACAACTTGGAGGGATGGCAATTCCTCAGGAACTTGCCGCATTTCGAAGTTTTTTGGAATGGTTCCCCGATGAGCTGAAGATCTCTGTGCCATAATTCTTGTAATGATAGACGAAGAAAGCTGTGAAGTAGGCAAAGCGTCTGAAACACCGCTAACCATTAGCGTTGCGTTACTTGATGACGACGAGGGTATACTGCGGCAAATACCCTGACGTGATGGACAGATTCGCACCTCTTAACGAAATAGTCTCGTTGTTTGAAGACGATGTTGACGGTGATAATTATTTACTCAGGCTCTATGTTGTAGAGGGTGAAGTCTCAGATCCAACCACCGATGGAGGCTGATCGTAAGAGAGAGGAAGCTTCGATTTATCGGAAGAGAATGCTCAGTAGACCGTAACAATGAATTGATTTCCAAAAACGCGCTTGAGCACTTCGTTTGCAAGCAGCTCAGTTCCTCCGAGAGTACTAGCCTGTTAAGAATGGGTTTTCGCACTATAAAATCGTCCAATTTTTCAACTTACTAAGCATGAAAAACTCTGTTTTTATTTTAATAGACAAACTGTATTCATAAATTTCAGTTGCTTATAGTATTTGAAAACATTTCACCCCAAAAAAGTGCAAATTGAATCCATGAAAAACTAGCAGCATGACAAAAAAGAAGTACTACTTTATTCTTTTGGTGTCAAGTAACTCTTTTTACAGACTATGAAAAGTATAACAGGCCAATTGAAAAGTCCCCGATCAAATGGGGCCGTTTTTTAACGATTCTGTAATGAATCATGCGACTCACGCTTAAAATTAGTGAAATATAAATACTTAGAGTATTTAATCAACCTAGTAGGTTCAAAAATGAAAAAAAATGAAGAAGCTGCGAGATATCCCTTAAAATCAAACTAAACGTTAAAGTTAATAATTAGACATAAGCCTTATTGGGTAGTTATGAGGTGTGCACACCTCATATGAAAAAAAAGAAATAAAAATGTTATATTATATACATTATGCATATATATAGCTCGCTATTCGTGGTGATCAGTCATACATATGCTACAACTACAAAAGATCACTGAAACATAGTCATGAATTTCATTACAAATAAAAACAAAACTAAACAAATATTTTCTTGAGATATAAAACAAATGCAGTTTTACAGATATCGAATATGTCTGGGCGAATATAAAATCAAGCCAGCTTGCTCCTAGATTTATCTAGATTTATTACACGCAATATAAATAAGCTAATACATAAATTCTATATTTAAAATAAATCAAAGAAGAGGATCGGTTCACATCCAAACAGTTTAAAGTTAATCATAACATTTCAGTAAATTAAACGGTTATATCACGCACAACGTAATTGTTGGGAAAATTTAGAAAATACCTGACATTAGCATGTGGAGATTCTTTTGTAGCGTTTAACATGATTTTAAAATGTTCTAAAGTTTGTACTACTAATAGACACTACGATTCAGCTCCCTGAGAAGATGAATCATATTTGAAAATTTATTGTCATTAAGCCAAAACATTTATTTACATGTAGTTAAGTTAGTTATTAAATAAAGAAACCATATATCTTTCAAATATAATATGATGGATAGGAATAATAATATTTTTTTGATTATATCTCACAAGTTAGAATAAAACAACATGAATTGCTAACGAAAAAATAGACTTTCCTTTCCAGTGGTTCTTCCTTTCAGCAGGAAATGAGGTGCAGGGTAAGTATGCCGTCGCAAGGGTAGGGTTTGAGAAAATCCGCTGAAGTCGGTTTCGCGTTGCGCGCGGTACGCGGTACCTTTGTTGTTTTGCCGTTTTATTAGAGTAGCTTTCGTCGGGATGAGTTAACGTAGCATACTTTTCGGTACCGGGTCGGAAATTCGGGAACGCGAAGTAAAAATTAGGTTTTTGTTCTTGACTGGTTGATGAAGAAATACGGAGTAACGTAAAGTAGGTTTCCTCTTCGTATGGTTTTGTTTTGTAACGCGTTTGAAAACGGGCGTGTATAGGTGACTGAAATATGTAAATGAGCGTAACCCATTCGGAGACCCGCGACCGAAATTCTCTCCGATCTAGCTGGCCGACAAGCAGCCACCGCGTGAATGGGTTACGTTGCACGGATTGGTTGACCGGTTGGTACCATCCGTTGGCACTACTCAGACTTAGCGTTTAGAACCGATGAGAGGTCGGTTCCGCGTTCGCACGTAGACATAAAATCATTACAATTCCATCCTTTAAATGATCCAATAATGCTATATAATAATCGCTGTTGATGCTCTAGCCCTTTTGGAGGTAATCAATGAATATTATACCTTGCGCATCCCAGAGTACTGATGTCATAACCTCGCCAGCTGACTGTTGTGTTTATCCTCGCTTTGGATTCGGTTCATCGTGTGCAGTCCACTCAGCTGACTGTCGATTAGACTCCGGAGTGAAATGATGGAGCCATGTTTCATCCATTGTCACATAACGACGCAAAAATTCAGGTTTATTGCGCTTAAACAGCTTCAAACACTGATCAAAATCATTAACACCTTGTTGCTTTTGATCAATTGTGAGCTCGCGCGGCCCCCATTTTGCACACAGCTTTCTCATATACAAATATTCGTGGATGATATGATGTACACGTTCAGATGATATCTTCCAAATGCCTGCTATCTCGATCAACTTCACTTTATTGTCATTCAAAATTATTTTGTGAATTTTTTTTATGTTTTCGTCGGTGACAGCCTCTTTTGGGCGGCCACTGCGTTCGCCGTCTTTGATGCTCATTTCACGACGTTTAAACTTAGCATACGAATCAATGATGGTTGATTTTCCTGGTGCAGACCCCGAAAACTCTTCATCAAGCCAAGATTTTGCTTCATCTGTATTTTTTCCCTTCAAAAAGCAATATTTTATCAGCACACGAAATTTTTTTTTTCCATCTTTTTTTAAATAACAAAAGTTGCTACGCTCACCACGCAATATCTCACAAACTAATGGTCGGAGTGCTGTCAAATTTTGACACGTATCGTTTGAAGGTTGGTACTAACTAAAAATCATATGGATTTAATACTAGCACCGCCATCTGTGTATCACACCGGGGACTTATAAATTGGCCTGTTATTTTCGTCAAATTTATCGATTAATTAATCAATGTTATTACTAGTTTCATATTTTGTATGGCCATCTTTTGCATCTATAAAGCATTGCAGCCGATTTTTCATGGATCGGACCATTTTTTAAAGGCCTTCATTGGTGGGTATCTTATGCTACTTCTTCTTCGCAGTTTTGAGAGCGATTTTATTCGTTGCATGCCGTTTAACGACTTTTTTCTTTAAATGAACCCACAAATTCTCTATGGGACTTAAGCTCGGGCTTTATGGTGGTGTATCCAGAACTTTTCCGCAATTGTGCAATAGGCACATTCGTACGGTGTGCTCCTTCTGTTTTGGGGTCATTGTCTTGGTAAAATTTGAACAGTGGCTTGTTGTTACCGAAAAACCTTAATTTATTTGCACTACTAGTTAAGTGGTTCTGCAAAATCTTCAAATACCGTTGCGCGTCTATGGTTGCATTAATAAAAATCGAAGCCCCCACCTCCCTTGCTAAAATTACGACCCCAAACTATTACAGAAAGTTTTACGAATTTTACAGTTGGAATGATGCTTCGATTTTCCAACGATGTTAACGGCTTCCTCTACACTCTGTTCAGTCCATCGTTATATGTTATACAACATTTTTTTTGTATCCTCTCAGAATATGACGTCATCCCAATATTTAGTTGGTTAAGAAATTTGTTTCGTTATGTAGGAAATACGGTTCTCCGCATTATGTGAAGAGAGCAGTGGTTTTTTCCGAGCAGCTTTTGATAAGTATTTGTTCGCAAGTATGACCTACCGAACTGCTTCATGCGAAACAGGAATACCAGAATCTTCCTTGAGCTCCATTGCAATTTTCCTTAAAGGAGTTTGAAGATTTCGATAAATTTCCTTTATTATAAGACTCTTTGATTTGAGGCCACCTCCACGCTTTGGTTCCAATCTATCCTCGTTTTCAGCTCGATTTATTATGTTATCGATTGTCCTACGTGTTACTGAAAGCGTCTTTGAAATCTCCTGTGCACTTTTACCCAACTGATAATTGTAGTACACCAGCTGCACAACCTCAAAAGATAGCCTCTTGCCTGCCATTTTTAAAATAAATTATTATGTCTACAAAACTAATCAATACCAACTTGCTAACATCAACTAACGAATTTGAAAGATGCCAAAAATGACGATGTGGAGCGAAAGTAACTGTAAAATAAAGCTTATCACTCAGTTTTTCCCATATGTGAAAAGAGTTACTTGACACTAAGAAAAGATGTTGGTATTGGATGGTGTTGTGTTTCTCGTTTCTCAGGAATTGAAGTTGTACTTTTTTCCTAGGAAATGTTTCTAAGTACTATATACGAGTATAAGTAGAATTGATGAAAATAATTATCGTACAGAAATGAAAATGATTTGTTTTTACATCGTAAGCTGAATAGTTGAGAATATTTTCTATGTGAAAAATCATTTATGACAATCTATACATATTTGAAGGAATAAACTAAATCCAAAAGTTTTAGAACATTCTACCACAATTCATGGAAAAATATGCCGAATTTGGAATAGGCAACTATTTCAACGTTTCTTCTTTATATACGATGATTGATATACAATTAGTTCTAAAGTTTTTTTTAAAGGTTTTCTTCACGTTTCATCTTACAAGACTGATAAATAAGACTATTAAAAACGAATTAAAATTTATCACCATTTACTAACAATAAAATTTCAATTTTCCTTTCAGGTTATTGAACCAGTTCTGAAAGTTCATCGCGCTTATCGATTTGCCATCGATGCTCCTCAATGTGATAAGTATGTTCTCTGTGAAGTAAACTCCCATGATCCAAATGAAAAGTTGGGTTTAGCTGGCTTCAAAGCTGGCATGACCAAATTCGGAAGCATGGGCGCTGCTTGGTTAATGAGCTCGCACACTGGAACACCATTCTGGACTCTCTTTTCGATTGTCAACGAACCCTACAATTGCAAGGTACATATTTAATACCAATTTAGTAATTATGTCCTAGTTTAGGCGATAATTTAGAAAATAGTTTTTGCGTTCTGCTCATCGGAGCCAATAATTGCCATATAAACATATGTGAACATAAATCATGTTCAAGGTTTTAAATTTTACTAGAAACTCATTGGTCTTTACGCCTGATGAGCAAGAAACAAAATAATTGCATTCGTTTATAAAAATAACACGTTCCAGAACTTACTTTCATATGTTATGAATACTTAAAATTTCCTCAAATTCGTGGAAACAAATTATTTTCAATTCTTCATTTCTTTTTCAGACACGATTCCCAATCGATTGCACCGGATTCCACGATGGTGAAGCAAAAGTGACGACGGAGTACGTTCATAATGAGCTCTGATATTCTTCATTTTGATATTAGAACGTTACTCAACAAACTCATTTAGTTCTATGTAAATAAATGCACTTAAAAATCATATAATTCTAAAGAATAATCCGGTAGAGTGTTAAATATGAAATCTGCCTGTTTTCTGGCTCTCCTTGACATTTACTTAAAATTGCAAAAAAATATGTTTTAAGTACATGAAATGTTCACATTTAACAAGACTAGATTTTTCTTTTCATCGTCCAAATAAATGAATTAACCCAGAAGATACTTGGTAAGAAATTTAAAGTTAGAGCGATAAAAAATTAATTATAATGAATAAATTTTTTGTCATGTGAATGAATAATATATGCAAGTGATAAATAAATTCAATATTACATGTAGATCGTCTTCATTGTTATATTATCGAAAGAAAATGTAGCAGTATCTTCGCTCCGAATATTAAATAACAGTGACGCAAAAACGAAGATTGAACGGCCTGAGTAAGTTTTTATTTTCTACTGATGTCTTTCAGGAACTATCTCGACAAATACTATTATCATCTTCTTCTTCTTAGTACTACAGCCCCTTTCGGCCCTTCGTTTCCTGCAAATAGCGCCTCCAACTGTCTCGGTCCATTGACCGCGTCTTCTAATTCCGAGATCCGAGCAGCGATGAACTGTCTTCGTCGACCGAGTCTGACCAGCGTTTCCTCGGTTTCCCCACTGGCCGCCGGCCTTCAGTTCTCCCAACGAATACCTTCTTGGGTATTCGTTGTTCGTCCATACGATTCATGTGTCCAGCCCATTGCAGCTTCCGCAGTCTTACAATCCTTGAGACCTCCGGTTCGTCAATAATTTCATACAGCTCATGGTTGTATCGAATTCGCCATTGGTCCCCGTCTAGCTTCGCTCCGATTATTCGCCTCAGGACCTGTCGCTCAAAGGCGTTCAATATATTTGCTGATGCTTGGGTTAGGGTCCATGTTTCACCACCATAGCATAACACAGGTCTTATCACCGATTTGTATACTTGGAGCTTTGTTTTCCTGTGTATGCAGCTGGTCTTCAAGGTTGTCAATACAGAATAGAATATTTTATTTGCGAGCTGTATTCTTCGGCGTATTTCATCTCTTTCATTGCCCGTTTTCGTTATTTTAGCGCTTGTATTCGCCAATTGTGATATTTTGTGTATTTAAGGTATTTTTCCTCAACTGCGTCATGAACTTTGTTTTATTTTCATTGATTCGTAGCCCTACTCGTTTCACTTCGCTGTCGAGTTTCAGGAAGATGTCTTTGGCAGTTGTTAATGACCGTGACAGAATGTTGATGTCGTCCGCAAAGGTCACTACTTGGCTCGACTTGTAAAGTAATGTACCTCGCGTATCGACAGGTAGCTTCCGTATGATGTAATCCAAAGCCAAATTGAATAGCAATGGGGCCAGCCCATCTCCCTGCTTTAGTCCGATATTTGTGTCAAAGGCATCGGTGAGTTGGTTATTGATGCGGACTTGGGAGGTCGTCGACGTCATTGTCATTTTGGTAAGACGGACTAATTTGGCTGGGATGCCAAAAAAAAGCATTATTTGTAAAGTACGTTACGATCAATACTGTCGTATGCTTGCTTGAAGTCAACAAAAATTTGACGTATGTCTATGATTAGCCCCAGCATTTTTCAAGTACCTGTTTGACTGTAAACAATTGGATTTTTGTCGATATATCTGCTCTAAAACCACTTTGATACTCCTCAATAATATGTTACTGTTGCTGTATAATCCGATCTTATTTCCTAAGATTTTGTTCGCCGTACAAATTATTTACATGCTTCTATCGTTTTCGCACTGTAGCTTGTCACCCTTTTTTGTGGATAGGGAATATAATTGATTGGCTCCACTCGTTTGGCATATGTTCCTGTAGCCAAATGTGCCGAATGACTTTGTGAGTAGCTTTCTGAACACTGCTGCTACCATATTTATTGAGCTCCTCTCGAATCCTATCGATGCCCGAAGCTTTATTATTCTTTTGGGCTTTGATGATGGAAGAAGCTTTGTCCAGAATTGGTGGGGCTAGTGAAAAATCTAAGGGAATACCTATAGGCTCCGATGCTCTGGAGCTGTGTGAGGGATTAAGGAGGTTCTTGAAATATGATGTGCATCTTTTCTTTATCCTGTTTTCATCAGCGATGATATTGCTTATATTTTCACAGCAGAGCCTGGTCTTGGGGTGATAACCTCGTTTCAGGCTTTTCACTACTTTGCATGCTTGTCTTGTGCTGTTACTCCTTAGACTGTCTTTGATGCTTCTCAATTCATTGTCAGAGTATTTTCTTTTCTTGATTCGAAGTATCTTATCCTCTACTCTTTTTAGATGTAGATAATGCTCTCTCTTCATCCTAGGCTTCCAACTTAATGATCCTTTGTAGGCACGTGATTTTTTCTCAAACGGATTCTGGCGCTCATCATCAAACTAATCATTTCTTTTCCACCGGGCTTGATGTTCGATCATCTGTTCTGCCAGTCTCAATTGCTACTTTCATTTCCATCCATAGCTCGTTGCTTGTTTTTAGCGATGTATTTAATAGGATGGGAGCCAACTGCTTGTCAACGGTCCCCATGAAATTTTTTGCACATATGCCATTTGGAGCCGTTTGATGTCAAATTTCGGTAGAGGGCTGACCTTTGCCGAATACGCCTTTGATGTACGATATCGATAGGTTAATTTGAGCAAGTAATGGTCCGAGTTACAATTGGCTCTTAAGTATCTACAGACGTTAAGTATGCTCAAGGCCCAACGTTGTTAGATAAGAACATGGCCATTCACGAAACGGTAATAGTAAGAAAATTGCAACTGCAATCAGAGCTGTATGGCCAACTCAGTCTGGTGGCAGTAATTGGGCAGGTACAGGACTGCCTCAATGCGTGCATAGGTTTTTCTTACTCTGCGCCCAACTCAAACTATCAGATATCGCTATCAACTGAAAAATTCTTTAAAAAGTAGGATCAGTAGGTTAATATAGTTATTTTCAATGGTGCGACAGCCCAAGCTGGACCGTGGCCTCCACGATTAATCTCCTCCAATCATTACGGCTCCGCAGGCTTGTCCGCCAGTTGACCACTCACAGCAAGGATCTAGTGTCAGCTTCTTCTCCCTTGACGTCTATCTTTTCAAGCTAAGCTCAATGCACTGGAGGATGCTGCCTTACACAAAGGAAACTTTGTTCTCATTGGGAGTGCCTTGTCACACTGCAGCTATTGAATGATAACCAATAAGACAGGGTCATCATGCTGAATATCGGACATATCCTAACTTTCCATCATTGGGGCTGTAGTCAATACATAATTTTGAACGGAGTCCCAGGTTACTATGGCACATCATTTGAGACAACTAGCGAAAAGTTCAGTCAGTTGCCTCTATAAATTTCACTGGATATCCATGATGATTCCTCCCAGTATCCGTGTTCTCAGTCTTTCATTTTTGGGTGGAATATTGGGAGAATGGAAGTTGGAAGTTTTGTTGACGGGCTCACGTTGCCACTAAGAGCTTCACCAAGGAGCAAAACAGTTACCACCGAAGATATGATGAACTTTACTATGAGTATCATCACATTTTGTTACAGTTTTTCTATATTCTGTTAGAGGCCCTAACAAAGTAAGCTTCCAGTTTATTGGTTGTTAAATTTTTTGAACAGCGAAGAGAATGTCTTATGCTCCAGTGTAACTTGAAGACCAGCTGCATACACAGGAAAACAAACCTCCAAGTATACAAATCTGTGATAAGACCTGTGTTATGCTATGGGTGTGAAACATTGACCCTAACCCAAGCATCCGCAAATATATTGAACGCCTTTGAGCAACGGGTCCTGAGGCGAATAATTGGAGGGAAGCTAGACGGGGCTAATGGCGAATTCGATACAACCATGAGCTGTATGAAATTTTTTACAAGGTGGAGGGCGCAACGGTTGTAAGACTGCGGAAGCTGCATGGGCTGGACACATGAATCGTATGGACGAACAACGGATACCCAAAAAGGTATTCGATGGGAGAACTGAAGGTCGGAGAACAGTGGAAAAACTGAGGAAACGCTGGTCTGACTTGGCCGATGAAGACAGTTCATTGCTGCTCAGATTTCAAAATCGGAAGCTGCGGTCGCTTTACCGACATAGTTAGAGCAGGAAACGAAGGCCCGAGAGGGGCTTTAGTGCTACAAAAAAGAAGAAGAAGAGGTATATGGATTGATAGTCTTGTAGTTGATTGATGCTACTCGAAGTAACTTCATGCTTTAAGATTTAGTGCTGGAAACTCTATGGTGAGACTAGTTAGACTCTTAATTCGCAACTGTTGTATGAAATTAGAATTTAAGCAAATTTCTTCCTTGTAGTGAGAAGGGTTTCAGGTTTTGGCTTATGTAGCAGCGTTCATTTCCTGCATTTATTCTTCACTAAGTCGAACTTTTCTTCTTCTTCGTAGTCTTACAGCCCCTCTCAGGCCTTCGCTTCCTGCAAATAGCGCCTCCAACTGTTTCGGTCCAAGCAGCGATGAACTGTGTTCGTAGACCGAGTAAGACCAGCGTTTCCTCGGTTCTCCTACAGGTCTTCGGCCTTCACCTTGCCCTACGAATACCTTTTTGGGTATCCGTTGTTCGTCCATACGATTCATGTGTCCGTTTAGCTTCGCTCCGATTATTCGCCTTAGGAACCGTCGCGCAAACGTGTTCAATATGTTTGCGGATGCTTGGGTGAGTGGCTATATTTCACTCCCATAGCATAACACAGGTCTTATCACCGATTTGTATACTCGGAGATTTGTTTTCCTGTGTATGCAGTTGGTCTTCGAGATTGTCAAAACTGAATAGAATATTTTATTTGCGAGCTGTATTTTTCGGCGTATTCCGTCCCTTTTATTACCCGTTTTCATTATTTTGGCGCCTTAATACATAAATTTGCCCACATTTTCGATACTTTATTCGCCAAGTATGATATTTTGTGTATTTGAGATATTCTTCCTCAACTACGTCATGAGCTATGTTTTATTTTCATTGATTTGTAGCCCTACTAGTTCTTTGGCAGTTGTTAATTACCGTGACAAAATGTTGATGTCGTCTGCATAGGCTACTTCTTGGCTCGACTTGTATAATTATGCACCTCGTTATTGACATGTAGCTTTCTTATGACGTACCCCGGAGCCAAATCGAATAGCAATTGGGCCAGCCCATCTGCCTGCTTTAGTCCGATATTTGTGTCAAAAGCATCGGTGAGTTAGTTATTGATGCGGACCTGGGAGGTTGTCGACCTGGGTCATTGTTGTTTTGGTAAGACGGACTAATTTCGCTGGGATGCTAAAGCAAAGCATTTTTTGGTACAGATCGTTACGATCAATACTGTCGTGCTTGCTTAAAGTCAACGAAAATTTGGTGTACGTCTATGTTCCACTCCCAGCATTTTTCAAGTACCTGCTTGACAGTGAATAATCGGTCTCTTGTCGATCTACCTGCTATAAAACCACCTTGATACTCCCCAATAATACTGTTGGTGCATGATCCGATCTTATTTTCTAAAATTTTTGAAAATATTTTGTACGCCCTAAAAAGTAGTGATATGCCTCTAGAAATTTCGCACTGTAACTTGTCACCTTTTTTTGTAGATAGGGGGTATAATTGATTGGCTCCAGTCCTTTTGTCTAACGGCTTGATATGTGATCGTCTGATATGCCACCGTCTCAATAGTCGATCTCACTTCCATCCAGAACTCGTTGCTTGTCTTCTTTGGCTGTGGGGGGTCTCCGTGAAATTTTTGGCCACAGACGCCGTTTGGAGTCTTTCGATGTAAAATTTTTGTAGTGGGCTGGTCTTTGCCGAATATAATTTTGACATACGTCATCGATAGGTTAATTTTATCAAGTAATGATCTGAGTTACAATTGGCTCCTCGGTATTTACGGACGTCAAGTATGCTCGAGGCCCAACGTTGTGGGATCAGAATATGGTCGATCTAGTTTTGTTTGTTGCCTTCCGGTGAGACCTAGGTTATTTCATAAATGCGTCGATGTGGGAAGCAAGTTGAACGTATGACTAGATTTATATGCAGAATCGATCAGGCGCTGGCCGTTGTCACTTATTGCATCGTGGAGGCTAGATCCTCTAGTCGTTTCCCGATGAAATAGCTCATTGCCAACCCTTGCATTGAAATCATCCAGAATTATTTTTTGTCGTTAGTCAGCAATCGGTCCACTAGTCTTTCCAGGTGATTGTGGAGCGTTTCCTTCATTTCTTCGTCCTTTTCTTCAGTCGGGGCGTGAACACTGATCAGCCAGATTTTGAAGAATTTCGCTTTTATACGGATCGCACACAACGACTCGTGTATTGCTTTGATATCAATAACGTGCCATTTGAACTCCCTATCCACAATGAAGGCCACTCCGAATTCTCGTTTTCCACTAGGCTTCCCACTTTTGAATACTGTGTGCGATCTCATGTCTTATTAGCAGTTCTCAGCATTTAATTTCCTATTATTTGGGAACCAGTAAACTTAAGGGAGGACCCCGAATACATTTGCTACCAATTAAATGGGGGGGGGGGGGGGCTTGGGATGTGGAATCATGGAAACTGTGTGTTGCGAAAACAAGGGGGTTTCCTCCCCCTTTCCTGAACGGCCTTGAGACCGTCTACGGTGGAGTTATCTAACTTTTCTATATCTCATTAATCAAAATTGGATCGCAACGACAGGAAGCAATCCACATTTTCAAGGTTGCAGTCTTCTTCTTCGTTGCACTACAGCCCCTCTTGTGCCTTAGCTTCCTGCAAATAGTGCCTCCAATTGTCTCTGTCCATTGACTGCGTTTTCTAATCTAAAATCTACGCAGATATGAACTGCCTCCCTTACCCAGCGTTTCCTCACCGATTTCCACCCTTCAGTTCTTCGAACGAATACCTTTTTGGGTATCCGTTTTTCATCCATAGGATTTACATGGCCAACCCATTGCAGCTTCACCACTCATACGATCGCTTAGACTTCAAGCTTGGCAAAAATTTCATACAGCTCATGGTTCTATTAAATTCACCATTGGTCCCATTTAACTTCTCCCCAACTATTTGCCCAGGACTTGCCTCTCGAAGGCATTCAATATGTTTGCGATTGCTTGGGTTAGGGTCCACGTTTTATTTATTTTCGATATTGTATTGACCAAGTGTGATATTTTGGATTTTGGGGTATTTATCCTTAGCTGCATCAACATTTTTGTTATACTCTCATTGGTTCGCAAGCCTAGTAGCTTTGCTTCACTGTCGAGATTCAAGAAAAGTTCGTTGGTGATTGTTAACAACCATGACAAATGTTTTATGTCATCTGCATGGGCTATCACATGGCTCGACTTGTATAATAACGTCCCTCTTGTATCGACAGGTAGCTTTCTTATGACGTATTCTTGAGCCGAATTGGATAGCCATGGGGTCAGCCCATCTCCCTGCTTTAGCCCGATATTTGTGTCAAGAACGTCGATGATTCGTGATACGACTTGGTATGTTGTCAACGTAATTGTTATCTTCGTAGAATGGACTGATTTGACTGGGATACCAATGCAAACCAGTATATTACGATCAATACTGTCGTATGCATACTTAAAGTCAGCAAAAATTTGGTGTACGTCTATAGTGACGTACCATAATTTCGTAGCTGCTTAACTATAACCAATCCGTCTATCGCCGATATTTCTGCTCTGAGGCCTCCTTGATACTCCCCAATAACGTTGTGGACGTATGATCTGATTTTATTTTCTATGATCTTTGCAAATGTTTCGTACACCGAACACTATAGCTTGCCACCTTTTTGTGAATAGGGAACATATTAATTTGGGGATTTGTTCTTGTTGCCAAATGTACTGAATGACTTTATGGATAGCTTTCTGAACACCGCTGCCACTATTTTCAATGAGCTCCACAAGAATCACACCGAAGCTCGGCGTTGCATTATACTTTTGGGCCTTGATGGTGGAACAAACTTCAACCAAAGTTGGTGGGGCCAATAAAAAAGACGGTAGGAAGCAAGTCCAACTACAGCAAGGTCAATCAGGCACTGGCCGTTTTCATTTGTTTCATCGTGAAGGCTATCTTCCCCAGTCGTACCTCAATGAGATAGCTCATTGCCAACCTCTGCATTAAAATCACCTAGAACTATTATCGTATCTTTTGCAGGCAATAAGTCAAATAGTCTTTCCAGAACGTTTCCTACGGTTTCTTTGTTCTTTTCTTTTGTCGAAGCATGTACGCTCATCAGCTAAATTGTTAAGAATTACATTTTTATATGGACCGCACACAATCGTTCATTTACTGAATTAAAATGAATAATATGTGATTTGAACTCCCTATCCACAATAAAGGCCCCTCCAAATTATTGTTTTCCAGTAGGCTTCCCACTTTTGAATATTGTGCGCGATTTCAGGTCTTGAAAATAACTGTCTAGTTTGTTTCCTGGATTACCAATACGCTCAATTTTTATTGACGGGCCTATTGTAAAAGGCGGTTAGTAGAACGAGGGTTGTTCAGTGATCTGACATTCCAAGATTCAATGCTATAGTCCTTTTTTCGGCTCCGAAGTCGCCGCCTTTCACGCATTGTGGTTGAAAATATGCACAAAATAAAACAAATCACGTTTCTTAGCTTTGAATTTGAGAACGCCTGTACTGAATTGTAGATCAATGTCTGTATAGGACTGCAGCGATGGTCTGCTGCCTTGGTGAAAGAGGATGGTAAGATCCGCCGAGGTTGGCCGTCTCTAAGGACGCGTGAGTGCGTTGGCAGGCTAGCGTTGCGGTATCGTGGAGCGGGCTCTTTTCCCCAGCACAAGGCCCCACTACGAAAAAATTTTGCATTCACGAATTGAAAATGTCGAATGCCGATCAACTGGTCTTGATGCCGAGGTAGTAGGTTACCTCGGCCTCAGTACCAGTTGATCGGCATTCGGGTTGAAATTGCTTGTTCAAAGAACAAATTGGGGTTGGACAAAAAAAACGGACTTAAGTGACTTCGTCGTTACCGAGGGTACTTATTTAAGAGTGGGGCATCCAGGTGGAAGCGGTGCCCACTCGCACCCTCCCAAGCGGATCAAGATCCAAATGTAGACGTGGCCATATATTTCTCATTTGGGTGAAAAACTCATACAAACATAATTTGCATGAATTTTTCTGATGGAATCACATAACCCTATACCATAAACGGGCACGTAAGTGGAAGGCTACTCTACCCAGACAAGAGCCCCTATAACACAAAAAAGGGGAGAGTGCGCCCGATGGCTAGCTCATTTTAGTTGAGGGGTCGGCCATCGTTGCGGGTCCCATACCCGGTCAGGTTTTCGATAAATGGAAAGACCGAGTGTGTATTTTAATTATACGTTTCCTTTATTCTTATACTTTTTTTTATTGCAAATATATATTCTTATTGGACTCAATTTCTGACTACAGTGAATCCAAATCGATAATATTATATGAATCAAATATAAAATATCAATTTAAAATCCTTCTTATTTAAATAGATTAAATGAAAAAAAAAATAAAATGATTATGCTATTACGATGGCTTTAAATCTCTTATCGCCGCTCACATTATTTCTTCTGTCTTTGTCATTGATTTTGTATTGTATCAGCCTTTGTTTGTTTTTAAATTTTTAATTTTTTTTTCTTACAGTTCTCTTTTACAACCAATCAGTAACACATCATTCTTTGAATTTAAGCTTACCATCAGTATAATCACATTCTACTTGAAATTGTTATTTAAACGTGACAATTGTCTTTGAATTTTACACTCTCAACTTCAAGAACGCCTTATATATTTTTTTTCTCTGCAAAATAAATTAATAATTACTCTGACAGAGATTTCCTCAAGCTTATGAAGCTCCCAATACATATTATATTGAAAGAGTCTGTGTCTTATTTTTCTGGCACTCTGCATTTGGACTGCAAGCTTTCTTATATATGGCGCACCAATACTTCTAAAGTTATTTTTCTTCCACTCGTACTTTCGAGTTTTGCTTTCTCTACAGAGATTGTAGCATGATTTACTTTTCGATACGATTCGAAACTGGCGTGAATGCGAATCGGAACTAATTGTGAGGATACTCTTAACGATCGACAATTGAATAGAACTTCTTTGGTTTGTGAAGGGCTTTAGAATTTTCAGTTTTGTTCGAATTCGGAGAACTTAGGTCATGCTGAGCGAACGACGAGAGTGGTAGCATACAAGGCAACGGAGCAAAAAATATACAGTTTCAATATATAACTAACCAATGTACACATGGGTAGATTTTATTTCATAGTCGGCTAACATTTTCTATGTCACTCATTGAATTTACCGTTTTTGTGCCATATTGCATCTAATATAACGCTTGCCGGCGCAGTTTCTTGCGACGTGTTCCGGTCACGATTAATGACAGACTCCTTTGATAACAGTTATCAAGTTTGTTAATTTATTGTCGATAACAATCTGCCATGCATAATCCACTTTGTTCTACGTATGCACTATTCTACTCTATTTCCATCATTTTCATATTACGATGTTCATACTCACGGCACATTTTGTGCGTCTTTGCCCGACAAATTCTATTTTTCTTCATTCGTCGGAAATGAGCTTCGACATGTGAACTTCACCATCACTGTCGGGAGCATCATTCTACCGTCACAATGTTCAAATACATTTCACGTTGCCGAATGCACACCAGGGCCACACACTCAAGGTTATCCGCAGCAGACCACTTTCAACACTGCTTTTTCAAGCTATTTCCCAGGATTTTCCCAATATTTCACGACTAAATCAGTGAAAGAATGACGAACTGACGCGCGTTTCCAACCGTCGCCGTATTCTCGGAATTCTCTAGTCGGCAATAGCGAGCAAACGTATCACACCCACATCCAATCGACTACGTGCGATTTTACCACACACTATTCAACGTAATATCGATGTACTAACTTTTGCGACAAAATGCCGTCGGTCCCGCCCTCCTGCAATTGATATATTTGGGTTCGTCGTTCCGCACTTGCTTACAATTCTGATGACCGACAAATTGCATAATTCGAATCACACCGCCTTGCGTTCGCACTAACCTGCTTTCGATTTGCGGAAAAATGACTCAAATAGGATTGCAAACGATGGTGACGGCGGCGGCGGCGCCAAGAATTTTCAGTACTACCGAAAATACTATTTCACAAGTGGAAAACTTTCCAATTGAGCACGAAATCTAGCTTTCGTCGTTTCTCAGCTTTTTGATTGTTCTTTGTTCGGATTTGAGGTTGCTGTATGTTGGTCGGGAAAAGATTCTTCACACCGAGCGCAATGGAGTGGGATAACCGCGAAACGATCACGTTGTCACGATTCTATCTCGTCTCAGCTAACGACCTTTTTCAAGAGACCTATGTGATCGCTGCCGTGATTCGAAGTAGACTCCCTTTGTTGCTTTGTGTTACCTTGCGGGACCACTTGCAACGGCGGTTGGCGATCCTTCCACTCGTTCCGTTGCACACTTGCCTTCGCCCATACAAAACGTGTATGTGCAGCGGGAAAAGATGTTTCCCTATCCGCATTTTAATTGCAGATTTGATTTTTTTTTTAAATATGAAAAATAATATAGAAAAATTTAAGTAATAATAAAAAAGGTAAAACTCATAGAGAATATAACTATAACGCAAAGTCTAAATTTAATATACAAAAACAAAATGATCTATAATTTATATTTAATAAAAGTATAGAGAAATAAAAATTATTGTATGATTTATAATTATAAATTGAAATAATTTAAAAAAAGAATGTCTTTTTCGAATCGACAATTAAAATTTCGGATAGGTGTTATGAAGGTTTTCTAGCAGTTTGCTTAGGCAACTGCTCGACTACTACACGCCTCTTAAGAGATCTTATTGATAGATTTTCAAATTGTAAAAACTTTTTACATAAAATATGTTGGTGTGTTTATTGCACATAATAACATCGACAAAAGTGATAGTGCAAAGCAATCATCGTAGTTGAAGAGAAGATTATCTTCATAAAGTTATTTAAAATCTTTAGTATTTTCCTTAAGTCCTTTTTATATTTTGACAAACCCAGTCCATTCCTTCCTAAAATTCAAAAATTCTCATCATTACTAATATTTAAAAATATTCGGCTAAGTCAAACCTTTATTCCAGTACCATTAATCGCAGTACAAGCTTGAATCTGCCAAGTTCTTCCTTCAAGTTTGATCAATCCAATCTTTTCTGCTACCTGGGAAGCCGTCATTGCTGTAGGAATGTCCTGCTTATTGGCAAACACTAAAAGTGGGACGGTTTTCAAACGTTCGTCTTCTAGAAGTTCCATCAGTTCATTGCCAGTCTCACCTAACCGAATGGTATCAGTACAATCTATGACGTAAATCTGAAGAAGAAAGTGTTTCATTATTACGTTTAATACTTAGCAAAAAGAAAATTTTTACTAGAACATCTGTATTGTCGAAATAATTTTTCCAATATGGCCGTATTTTACTTTGTCCACCAATGTCCCAAACATTCAGCTTGAAGCCTTCTGCTGCAACTGATTTTATATTGAAGCCAGCTGTAGGTGTAACCTTATATACAAATAACATGAGCTTACGCATATTTTAAAAAAGGTTAATGAATTACGTGTGTGACTTCCTCGGAAGCTAACTGTTTTAATAGAGTTGTTTTACCAGCATTATCTAATCCAAGCAGTAATATTCGTGCCTCTTTTTCTGGATTGGGCCGAATTTTTCGTAATAATGAAAGAAGACCCTATTACAAAAATAGTAAGTGATTTCAATTAGGACATGTTTGGTGCAGCATAAAAATATTGAAAGATGTTTACAAATTTTTCATATGTTTTTGCAACGAAAATTTTCAGAATAATAAATAAAGATACGAAGATTCTGTACCGTATGCAACTTTTCTAAAAACACTGGAGATATGGCGACGCATTTGAAAACGAAGCATCATTTTGATTATACGAATATCAAAGTACAGAAAATGGCTAAATCTTGCGATGGCGAACTACTTGAAGATGCTGCAGTGGCAGTTCGTTGATGAATAACTCGAATATTACCGTTAATGTAAGTATTACTAATAAAGAAGAGATTATTCAAAATTAAATTTTGCTAAAATATATACCCTGAGTCTGAACATGAAATCGAATTGACGCCATTAACTTCCGAGAATGACACAGTTGACCCGGTTCATGACGCAAACGAAAAAAAGCAACCTACCTTAGTAGCTTTGAGGAACAAGATATTAGAGGGGCTGTAACCGTATAAATTCCTGTCCATGAGCGTCCCAACAATTTGATTTGACCAGATTTTCCCCTCATTCACTGTTACCACCTTCGGCTCTTTTCGTGGGTATTGTAGATTGGTATACACTAAACCAGCCTGGTCATTTATGACTTTTTGTAGATTTATGAGTGCGGACAGCACTTATAGCGTTCAAAATTCTAATGACTCATTACCTAGAAATCTAATGCAAATCTTTAGCGCAAGAAATTTTCTAATTTTCGTCAGGAAACGTAAAAATTCGTTGAAAAATTTATTGTATTTCACTTTCAAATTCGCATTGATAAAGTTTTTATTAAATAAATCGTAAGGGATTAATATTCATTACATCAGCTTCATACACATATTTTACAAGTTACAAATTTATATTCGCGGATGAAAATCAATTTTTTAAGTCATAAATATCAAATTCAAATTAATATTTACATTTGTGCACATTTTCGGGAACACTCGGGCTGGAAACTGTCACTCAGCTTACATTGCCGTTAGGAAGGTATTTGGTGTTAAGGTATGGTCACGCTTTTGCTCAGTTTTATTAACTTTCATTATAGTTTTACGACAAAACTGATAAAAGTACATTAATTGCAAACGAAAATTGCCGCATATTATAGATAGCGTTAACTCTGATTCATTCAATTCATATTTAACCAGTTAGGACGCAACTCATTAACCAACCTTTGATGGTATGAGATCACTCACTTAGCGTGAACAAGTCATTACTTAAAAATTCGTCTTCCCCATCCGTAGCAACTGAGCTAATTCCTGTCTGTTAAATTGAACCCGAAGTTGCACTTCTGTCAAATCGACTGATAGACGTGATTAAAAATTTTACGCGTCGGGATTTCCGTCGAATTTGATCAAATAATTTCAAATCGAAAGTGTTGATTTGATTTTAATATCGTGTAATACGTGAGGTGAGGTTTAAAGAACATAGTGAAGTGATTAAGTGACAGTGACACTAATTACAAACATAGAAAACTAATAATGAAGTGCATAGTGTTTACGTGCGGAGATGATATGAAATGCCGGTCGCCAGGAACATCTTTTCACATGTAAGTTGGCAATTACTGCTTTATTTTTTGGGTGCGCGGGTATTTTTTGAACATTTTGATTTAGTTAGTGTTAATTACGTGCGTTTTCTTGATAATCAGTCAGTACTTCATCCGTTTGTTGACGTGGGCGTGGCTTAATTCTTCGTGCTATTTTCTTCGTGCTCAGCTTACAAATAGTCAAATGGAAATATTAATGGGGGTAATTGAAATTTTAAAATTTTGTTATTTGGTATTGTATGAAATATTTTGCTTGCTAATTTTCGAAGTTCTGGACGCCGCAAGTAATTTTCAATTTTAATTTTTCTGTACGTTATTAAGTTTCGGATGCAGCAAATAATTTTTCGCTTGGATTTGTTTTTTTGCTAGTAATTTTTTGTGAAATGATTGATCATCAATATCAGTAATGCAAAAAAACTAATGTATAGAAATTGGATGCTATTATTTTAGTCTGAAATTTTATAACATTAAAAACTTGTTAAATTATTTAGCCTCAGCAAAATAAATTGTAAAATATTGATTTTAATGAAACAATCCACATTAAATTTATTATGTGTTACTGCAATGAAAATGAATTAATTATTGCCCCTACTTTTCGTCATCTCTGAACAAATTTGTTTGGTAGTTATAAATTTATATAAGTATTAGTAAATTAAGTGGAAAGTCTTGTATCTCTTTGCTTAGTAGATTACTTAGAGAAGAGTTCAAGCTTCGAAGGTAAGTTGCTGTCAAAGTTAATGTGAAACGGTAGGTTTTATTAATTTTTATTTGCATGTTTTATTTTTTGTGTTTATTAAAATTAAAACATGTCTATATGCAAGTAATTTGTTTTAAGGCGACAATCATTAAAATTTTGTTGTGTTCTCCGGAGATATTGATTCTATAATGATTTCATTCAATAAATAATGTTTTACAATTTAGTTATGGCCACCATCTAATACATGACATTATTTGTACCTATGATTGTTTTTTTATTTTTCTGGACTCGGAAGGCGCGTTGGTAGGAGGCTGGAATTGTCCAGGCTTTCTTTCGAAGCCAAGCACCCGATGCTGCTGCCGTTCAAACATCCATTCACCAAGCTATTGATGATGTACATTCACCGCGTCAACTGCCACCTTGGTGCGCAGGCCCTGCTCACCACTACGAGACAACGTTTTTGGCCAATAAGAAGGAAGTAGCTAGCGAGATCAATTGTGCAACAATGTACAGTCTTCCACAAAAGTCAAGGTACAGTGATAAATATCATGAAAATTGTTTGATATTTTTATTTAAAAAACCTATAGTGATAACATTTTTTTGGTATTACTTCAACTATAATCATTACACTTTAAATTCATGTAAAACAAAACGAAAGTCTGTCGTATTAATATATTATTACATATGATGTGTTGGAAAGTCAATGAATGAAGTCCACAAAAGTCATGGTACACCTAAAGAAAAATGATACAAATTGTAATTATAGTCTTGCATAGTTATTTGAATTATACTTTTCTTAATATTTTGTCGGATATCCTTTCATCTGAATTACTGACTTCAGTTTTTAGGCATAGAATATACCAATTTTTTAGTAAATTCGCTGCTGATTCTGGCCCACTCCTCCAATCTAACATCCTTAAGCTGCGCCTTGCTTGATATCACTCTTTTTTGGATTTTTGTCTCAAGCTCATTCCAAAGATGCTCTATAGGGTTCAAATCAGGGCTTTGAGGCGGTGTAGCAAGCATGCGAGTATTGTACAATAGCCACATTCGAACTTTATGCGCAGTGTGCTTAGGGTCATTGTCCTGTTGAAACAAGAAATCTTCTCGCATACCTAATTTGGCTGCACTTTGTTTCATGTTGTTTCGTAGAATCTCTAAATAAGAGTTCTGATCCATAGTATTTTCGATGAATGTCAGATTTCCAACTCCAGCAGCAGCCATGCAACCCCAAACCATAACACCACCGCCTCCATGTTTTACTGTTTTAATAGTGTTCTTGGGATTAAATGATTCTCCTACTTTTCGCCAGACCCTCTTATGCCCATTTACACCAAATATACAAAATTTAGACTCATCCGAAAATAAAACATTATCGCAAAACGTTATTGGTTTGTCAATATATGCTTTTGCAAATGTTATTCTTTTTTGTTTGTTTATGGAACTTACAAGAGGTTTTCTTCTAGGCGTACGAGATGAAAATCCAGCTTCTACGACAGCTCTACGCACAGATTCTGCGCTAACCTCCTTCTTATCATTAATTCCAAGAACATCGCAGATTTTTCTACAGCTTAGAAATGGATCTTGTTTACCATTCGCGAAATTTTTCTCTTGTCCTTTGCACTTAGTTTAGATGGACGGCCTGTTCGGGGCACATTTTCCACTCTATTTTCCTTCTTAAATCGATTTATCACTTTTTGAATGGTTGACCGACTTCGCAACACTAGTTCAGCTATTTCAGAATATGATTTGCTCTGATTTGAATGCAGATTAATAATTATTTCACGCTCCTTAATACTCAACTCCTTTCGACTCATTTTTTAAAAATTTTATTAAATAAAAGATACACCACGAATACGGACGCGATATTAAAGACAGCGGCCTACGGTTGTTAACTCACTCTGATAATATGAACTTGGGGGATTCCCCTTTTTACAAATAACAGGGCATTTTCTGCAACTGTACCAAGACTTTTGTGGAGTAGAAAAGAGACATTGCCAACAAAAAATTATTGTCTTCAATGATCATTATAGCCGAATCCCTTTAAATTTATGAAAACTTAAATTCAACAGAACTCGTATTATTACCATTTCATAACTTTTGGTTTTCAAATAAAAATATTGATTCAGTAATACAATTTTCAGTTACCGATTCTCTGTACCTTGACTTTTGTGGAAGACTGTATTTCATGTGTTAGAGCAAGGCCTCAACTATTCTCTCAAATTATGGGAAATCTATCGAGCACTCGCGTTTAGCCTGCATGCCCATTCATCAATGCGGGAGTCGATTTCTGCGGTCTCATCATGATACATTACCGTGATCGAGGTACCCGTCCCCAGAAGGATTACATAGCCATCTTTTGCTGCTTCACCACTAAAGCCGTCCACATGGAATTGGTGAGCGATCTGAGCACCGAAACATTTATCGGTTCACCGAAGCGATTCATCGGAAGGCGAGGCTATTGCAGGAATCTATATTGCGACAACACCACCAATTTTGTAGGGGGACACTACCAACTATCGGAATTGTCATTATCGCTCTACTCAAATGAAGCGCAATACGAGGCGACGGCTTCATGCAGTGCCCGAGGAATCGACTTCCACTTTATCCCGCTGCACGCACCCCACTTTGGCAGATTGTGGGAGGCAGCCGTTAAGTCAGCCAAAACTTTACGCCGCCCAAGCACATCGTTGGCGACTCTCACATATGAAGAGGTGCATATGCTGGTGGTCAAGGTGGAGGCCATTCTTAATTCAAGACCGCTGACCCCAAGGTCAGACGACCCTAACGATTTGGCAGCCTTGGCCCCAGGGCATTTTCTCATCGGAGAACCCTTGACGGCCATGGTAGACCACGTCTAGAATACTGAAGAGACCGATCTACAAACTTGCTCCACTACCAGTGTACGACGACATACCGTCTGATGAAGCGACACCACAAACGAGTAATCAACCATTGACAGGGGAGGAAGGTCAAGGGAGCATCGACGGCAATTCGGCGATGAGGCAGAGATCGGTGCGAATGGGAACATCAATTGGGAACCTCCTCTTGGCGTGCCTGCTAATTTCTACGGTGAACACGGCTCCAGCACAGGTTTCGCCGACTGGCCCACATCCTGGTCTGCATTTTCAATCACTGGGCAAGGCGTACCTATCTTTGAGCGAATGGACGCTGGTAATCTGTTACGATTTGGGACCGTATTGGACGGAATTGGCCGTGCTACAGAATGGGATGCGCCTGTTACATTAGTTGTGTGAGAAAGGAACTCCGTCAGCAAATTGTATGCATCTTATAGACTATTTCCAACATTTCAATCAAGAGTTCTCCAACATCAACCAAATCCTGCGAGTCAGAGCTAAGAGGGTCGCTATAAATGCAGTAGGTGGTCTCGCCCGATCGTTGTTTGGAATTCTGGATAATGATTATGAAAATCAGATGGCCTGGACCACCAAAACAATGCAAGGAAGGCAAGACTAGTTGCATTCACTACTGAAGAATCAGACCTCAATCATAGATTCGACGCTGAACATTCTTGGTAAAAGCGAAAAGATGATGCACAAAAGGTTTATGGCAATAGAGCAGGAGCTGGCTCGATAATCCAATGACGTCAATGCTCCCCACATGGAAGGAAGTCAGCACCAGGTGCTGGATCTGATCACAATATTGACATTTCAAATGACACTCATCACCACCAACCTACAGAGAATTCAATCTTCTCTCACAAATGTTGTAGCAGATACTCAGCACGGGCAATTTAGCGCGTCGCTTTTATCACAACAACCATTAAGCGTAGAGTTGACCAACATCAGGGAACACTTGCTCTAGAACCAGCGCGTGCTCATAGATCGGGAAAACTTTGTACAACTATTCCAAATAACTTCAATTCGGGCTAAAGTGACCGCAGATTTTGTCGTCTTTGAGCTGAAATTCCCACTGGTAGCTGCAGTAACGTTCGAGCTCTACAGGCTTCTTCCGATACCAATGGTGAAGCACAACCACTTGACCGCCATACTACCAATATTGCGATATTTGACCGTTACTCCACATCGTGACCTCTATTATCCGCTATCCGAATTGGAATACGCTTCCTGCATACGGGTGGAACCGAACATTTGCATATGCCGGCAGTCTCATCCTTTGTATAGCAAAGAATCCAACGTAAGCAGATGTGAAGTTCTATTGCTGAAGGGAATTCCATCCGCAGCCGGGTGCAGCGTGTTTCATCTGCCCACTTCGTTCGCCTGGTCCAACATCCCACATTCAAATAAGTGGATCTATGCGCTCACCAGCCAGACCGTTGCTCACATCGTGTGTAGCGGCAACACCCCCACGCTGACGCTGCAGGGGTCCAGCACACTCAAGTTGGAACTGGACTGGATCCTCATGCTGTAACCATCCAGGGCTATCGCGTATACGAAAGCCAGGTAGGCGTTTCACATGCTGCGATCCACTCTGGTCTAGAACTTAGAGGACCAGTGGCTATCGATGGGCTCAACATCTCCAGTCAGTTCAACACATCTGAAATCGATGAGTCTTATGCAGGCACAAGATCTTACCTGGACCAATCAGATAAGCACACATGACATCCATCAATATACCACCGGCTAACTGAGTATCACCGTATTGGGTCTACTCATCGGCTGCCTCGTTTGCAGATCCTACAAGCGGCAGTCCAACGCCGTATCAGACCACCAGTACCACTACCTAGACGACACAGCCTGCCGCACACCCTAGAAGAGGCTGACCGGAGCGTTCAACGGGGGAGAAGGTGTTACGCAAAATTATTTTCTTCAAGCGACAACATTGTGTAAATGCGATAAGCATATCCAAGTAGATGCTTGTTGGATAGCATATCAAATATTTTCAAACTCGAGAGCCTGCTTTCCCAGAAAAATGCACTATCAGCAATTTGTTGGGAGGGCAAGCAATGAATAAATCTACAAACCTACGCCATCCACTTAAAAGTAGCTAACAAAACCTCAAAGAACCACGGAGACATAGGAACACTTATCCAAAAATTAAATAGAGCATACGAGTGTGAAGCAGCAAGAAAACGATGCATACACAAGAGGAAATTAAAAGAATTACTCCAAGTTAATAACTACAAAAGTACGAGACAAGAAGACAAACCTATAATGAAGATAATTCCAGAATTTATCGTCAACAAATCAACAGAGCGATTCAGCAAAGAAGAATTGGAGTTCTTGAACAGAGGGTTAAATTATGCTATATCTCCCAAAACACAACCAGTACAAGATGTAATAGTGGACATTGAATGCGCGATCAAACACTTGAACAAAGCTCAGAAAGAGAATGTCAGAACAGAAGTTGAAAATACAATCAAAAACAGTAGCGGAAAGAGAATCAACAAACAAGATGCCAGTATAGTCAAAAAATTGCAAAACAAACCAGTTTATTATTTGAAGGCCGATAAAGGAAATAATGTAGTGATAATGAATAAAAACGAGTACGACATGAGTATAGCACAAATTTTAAATAGCGGCAGATTTTTTGAATTACGAAAGGACCCGTTGCCTGACTCCATAAGACGCGTAGAAAAGTCATTAAAAGAATGCAAAGATGTTGTTAAAACACCAAGTAATCTGAGGATTGCGAATCCAGTTCTACCAAGAATCAGAGGACAACCAAAAATTCATAAAGGAGGCAACGAGATGAGAGAAGTTATAGCAGACATCAGTTCTCCAACACACAAAATTGCAAAATGGCTAGTACAGGAATGCAACAGCATAAAAAGCATATACAGCGCAAGATCAATCAAAAATTCACAAGAACTCATCACGAATTTACAAAGCAGCGGTCCAATCAGCACGAATGAAACCATAGTATCATTTGATGTAAAACCGCTGTTCTCCAGTATACCAATCAAAGCAGCACTATATGAATTCGAAAAATGGTTATTAGAAGAAAATGAAACAACGGAATGGAGAAAAAAAGTCTCAAAATACACAAAACTAGCTACGGTGTGTATGTCCGAAAATTATTTTACTTTCAGAAGGAAATTCTACAAAACGGTACGAGGAACAGCTATGGGAAATCCATTTTCACCAGTAATAGCGGAAGTATTTATGACAGCGTTTGAGAAGCAAATCGAGGAGCTAAGAATAATGCCAAGAGTCTGGTACAGATATGTCGATGATATCATCGCAATCGTGAATAAGGATGACATTGAAGAAACTCTGTGCGGAATCAAAAGTATCAACAAAAACATACAATTCAGTATGGAAACGGAAGTGAACGGAAGAATCCCGTTTTTAGATGTCATGATAATCAGGCAAGGCAACGAACTCGAATTTGACATATATAGGAAACCAACGGCAACACAAAGGACGATACCAGAATCATCAAACCACGCGATACAACAAAAGCATGCAGCATATTACCAAATGGTCAATAAGCTAATAACAATGCCACTAACGGAAGAACGCTACAACAAGGAACTCAAATACATCGAATCGACAGCAGAAATAAACGGATATCGAAAAGATATCATTACAAAAATAATAAACAAGCTGAAAAACAAGGAGAGCAGAGCGAATATGTCAAAATTAGTGCCAATAGGCAGCGAGACAAAAACAACTAGAACGGCAGTCACCTATTCAACAGCGTTCAACAAGCTGAAATGCATAATGAAGAAACAAGGTGTCGAAATCGTAGCTACGAGCAGAATGATGCAAACGAAAAACATCTTAGGAGGCCCGAAAGACCCAAAAACCAAGTGGGAAAAGAATGGCATTTACAAAATAGAATGTCCCAAATGCGACGAAGTTTACATAGGGCAAACGAAACGGCTAGTAGGAGTAAGATGGCAGGAATACATCAGAGAAGCTGACAGCGTGAAACAAGGAAAAAAGAAGAGCACAGATGTTTAGTCCACGGTAGCGCGGCATATCATTGAAAATCGACACGACATAACAGCGAACAACATAAAAGTGGTAAAAGAGGTAGGTAATCAATGGAAATTAAACCCTTACGAAAGTTTATTCATAAGTAGAGTAGAGGTAGAAAAAAGAATGAATGTCGACTTAGGTAATAACTATTCACCATTGTTTAGTATAATTAAAGAACAGCAATTAAAAAAGGACGATGTACTACATAGAATAAGCAATTAGACTTAAGTAATAAAAGGTAGAAAAAAGCTGTAGATATAAATAACTTGTATATGTAGAATAGGATACAAAACGATGTTGTACACTGAGGAAGATAGTAAGTTGCTTTCGAAACGCGCGTCTGACAAAATAAAAAATAAATTCGCCCAAAAAACGGAAATCATTGGTTTTAAGTATTAAAAAAGACGTGAAAACGATCCGGAAAATCGAATGAAAGGGATTGCTGAATTTATATATTTAAAAATAAACTGCCAGGGCAAAAGAGCCCTGACATCAACACCAGCAAAACCGTTGCCTTTCAGCAGGATAAGGTCCGCGAAAGGTGAGTATGCCGCCGAGAGGGTAGGGTTTCAGTAACCCGCGAATGGTCGGTTTCACGTTGCAGTCGATACGCGGTGCCATAGATTGCATTTGCGTTTTTCCTTAGAGTAGATTTTTTTCGGTTTAAATTTGAGTAGGTATTTCGGGCACCGCGTCGGTAATATTCGGGGGAGCGAGTTTTTTCAGCGTTTGTCATTGTTCCTTTTTCTCAGAACGGATTCACGTAATTTGAAGTAGAGTCGTTGGAAGTTGTTCGAGGCCTTTTAAATCGGGTATTTAAACCAGTGGCTGAGTTTTGTAACTCAGACTTAGTTTGCTCGCGTAGGACCCGCGACCGGAACCCCTCTCTAGCCAGCAGCCACCTCCGAGTAGATTGAGTGTCCGGACTTGTCGACTTGATGGGTACAGTCCGTTGTCACGTTCCAAGACTTCATGTCTAGAACCGATGGGAGGTCGGTTTAGATTTCCTTGGGAAAATCTCTCTAAAATGAGCGTACAAGAAGTGTAAAACCATTACATACCCGACATAGTTGCAACTTCCCAACTGATTATAATAAGCGACCTTGTTGATGTTTTAGGGCCATCCAAAGAACAAGAAATAAGTGGCGCTGTTACGTGGCTTCCAGTTTAGATATTCCTGTTACAAATTTGATTCGAAAAGCAGTGAAAGACATAAGTCCATCCACGAATGTCGGGCTCACCGTAAAAGACGTTCTTCTCAAAAAAGTTGAAGAAAGACTGGACCCTTTGGCGCTTTTATCTGCAGCAACAATGCTAGTTCCCCGATTTAAGAGGATTCATTTTACTTCACCAATTGCTGTTTCGGAAGCAATTGCCAAAATCAGCAATGATATTTGGAGAGAACACCGAAGCAGGGATCAACGTTCTTCTGATCTAAGAAGGAGCTTAGAGTCATACAGTGCGAGCACAAGCGCAAGAGCACTCTAAGGTTTCAGTTTGGTCTGGGCATGAAACATTATTATCCCAGTCGTCAAGTACTGCGCCTGGAACTCCGAGCTCTGACTCAGTAGCCTCGGAGCTTAACCAATACCTCGATCAGCCGCTTCTTGACAGAAAAACTGATCCAATATAATCAATTCCAAATTTTAAATGCATTAGAAATATGTATACACGCTTGGGAAAAATGGACGATTAATCGATTAATCAGTAGTCATTGCTATAAAAAATTTCAGTTATTTTCGATACTTTTTAAAAATATCGATTTATTTTTCTTATTCGCCCATAACTAGCTCATTGCAAAATGTTCTCAAGTTAGCAAAATTATTTCACAAGCTTCTGTTTAGACTACATTTCTGTGAATCTTAAAGTGTTTGTCGATTGTTTTTTGCTAGTTAGTAATAAACGGATCGGGAAAGTATTGAGACGTGTTTAATTTAATTCAACACTTTTTTTTTAATGAAACAAGTCGGAGTTTTGCATGTAAAGAATAAGGTTGTTGCCTGTACTTTTGCCCTCACTCAACATACAAACCGATGAACCCGAGAGCACTAGCGAAAAAGTTGAATATTCTCTGGTATAACCGTAAAGTTGAAACTCTGAAAACGAAACAGTTCTTCTGTCACTTGAGCAGCTGAGAGTCGTGCCGGAGGTCGTTATGACAACCGTTCGTAAACAGATCACATTTTGTGATAAATTACCGATTTGCAAACCGCACCAAATTTTATGTTCGCTCTAATAGCTACAAGACATTGTTATTCTACTCATTTAGCACTGTCAATTCTCACTTACCATTGATATATTAATCGCACTTTCCGCGGCGCACAAACACGCTTGAAAACTGTTGAATTCACAACTTTTAAGGGAGCCAACGACGTTTACGCGGAACTCGCTTCCTGATAAGGATATTTAGCAGTTGAAACAACGCGACGAAATGAAATCCGGCCTGTTTTGCGGTTTCAACGGATTTCACCAATTCGGGACAGCGCATGCCATCAAAGTCGACGGATTTGCCGGTAAGTGCATGTTCGTTAGCTTGAATTTCTCCCATTGTAGGCTTGAAACTTTATTTGAATTCGTTTAGAACTATCATCAGAGTGGTTGGGAGATGGAAATACGAAATTAACGTTTTCTTGGTCCTTTAACGCCCTCGCACATGGAAACGAGGTGGTTGTATGTGGTTTTGTGGGAGAAGTACCTGGAAATCGGCTATCATTCACTCTTCCTGATATTGTGCAAAATGTTCAGGCGACAAATAATTCTTGTTTGGTACTTTTAACAAATGGAAAGCTGTTCAGAATTAATATCCAAAAATGTTCGATGGAAGAGCTACACTTCGCTAGCGTTGATCGGCCTCCAAAGCGCAGTATCTTTGGGGTGGAAAAATCACAGGATGCAGATGACCCTATCAAATTTTTGGCCTGTGGTCGTTATATGTGTGTGGCGATTACCGAAACAAATAATGTCTTCAATATTCCATCGAGAATTCACGAGTTCCCGAAACATTTAAAAATTAAGAGTCTTGTCTGTGGCTTCGAACATGCTCTCGTTCTGACAAACAATGGTGATGTGTTCTCCTGGGGAAACGGACTGTAAGTTCACTTTTAAATTCAGTAAAAGCATTTATTAACTAGTGATTTTCTCTTTTAGACGCGGTCAATTAGGTCACCCTGAACTCAAAGTTGAGGAGACACCGACTTTGATCGAAGCCCTAGCAGGGATTAAAGTAAGTTTGTGATTCCGTTTTGTTAAGACTGTTTCAATTTGTCGGTTTATTTTTCAGATGATAGCAATATCTGCTGGTGGCTGGCACAGTGCAGCAATATCATCTTTTGGTGATTTATATTTATGGGGCTCAAATATAAACGGGCAACTTGGAATCGCTGTTTATAAAAATTCCATTCGCCCTGACGGAAGCTCCTTTCAGCGAAAATATCCAACTGTATACGCAAGCCCCCAAATTGTAGAAAATGAGCAATGCTGCACGAGTAACGGAGAAAATCCTGAATTGAATGCTTGCTCTGTAGTCGACGTAGCATGCGGCGCAAGACACACAATATTTAGAAATTCCTGTGGCCGCATATATTTCGCTGGTTGGAATGAATATAATCAATTTGGCCATAAAAATGGAGTTACAAGTCTGGACCGGTTTACGGAGTTGAAGCTTGATGAGAATTTGCGTAATATCCAATTGTTGTGTGGACCATGGTGTACAGTTTTGATCAACGAAACCGTAAGATAGGCTTAAGGTAGATTTAGCTTATTGAATTTTCTTTGATAATACAATTGGTTGGAAAGGCAATGATTACCATAGAAGTTATCCTAGTCACATGCAATACATACAACACATAGTATTACATAAGGAAGATAAGTTGCAATATTTTTATATTAACAATTTTTTGGCCACTTTTCGCTTATATTTTTCATAACGTCAGTCTTTTTATGGAGCTTAAAACGAAAGAAAGAATAATGCCAAAATCGGTTCCATCGAAGGAAATTAATTGAATTACTTTTTGCAATATTTATTTCGTGATCTAATAATCTAGACAGAAAATTTGTGGCTTTTTAGAAATTATCAACACTTGATTGTTCGTTATGGTGATTTCTTATGTTTTGGGTATTATGGCATCGTATACCTTAAGGTTTTTTTCTTGAAAATTTTGAACATTTTATTGAGCTTTGATTATCGAGATTTTTGGAAATTGCTTACAAATATTTTTAAGCAATTGCTTACAAATATTCATTAAGACTTTGCTGGCCGCACCTTTCGTAAAAAGCTTTGCCGTTGCCGCCGGCGCGTATCGACGAAAACTCATGGTTGCTGCCGGCAAATTTTACGAGAAGTAATTAATAAGCTAGATCTGATTAGAATGTTGGCAAGAAAGCGTTAACTACAAACCTTTATGTTAACTCAATGCTGCAGTGAAACTTACGTATACAAATAAACATGCCGAACTGAAACGTAACTATATAAATGAGAGACGATGCGTTTCTTATGATGGTTGATTCAAGACTGAATGTTTATTTATAATGCTAATAAAATGTCAGTGTGAACAGATGAATTTAAGAATGCAAAAGTGTTAAATATGTTTACGATTCCAAAAGTCAAAACATAATGAATATTGATTGAAAAGATAAGAAATATGTTTCCTTTTTGCCTATATTTTCTTGTTAATACGTATTTCGACCGCAACATGCGTTCTTCTTCAGTACACGAACTTAAAATTTATTGATTTTACTCTTCTTATACAGTTTACATTTATTATATATAATTAAATTTTTATTACTTAACTATACTTTCGACTAATCTCTAAAAATTATTCCCTAGGTCATAGTTTAACCTTTTATGAGCAAGTACTTTCCCGATTTCCAGGCTCTCGACCTTATCTAACTTGCTAATTGCTTGAATCTCCAAAATCACTTCCATGGCTGCCTCGTTTATTGCGTGCCCTTCTTTGCTGATATGTTCTGTCACCGCTAAATGAATCTTCTTGCTCGCATTTCTTTTCCCTACTTCTGCTTCCTTCACATGTTCATTGAATCGCACTGTCGTTAAGCGTTTTGTCTGCCCCACGTTAATTTTGCCACATATATCGCATGTTATTTTATAAACTCCACTTTTCTCGTCCTTGGCCTTCGGGTCTTTTATGCTCCCTAACATCGTTTTCAGCTGGTTATGCCTGCTCGTTCCCACTACCTCAATTAGGGTTCTGCGTAACATTTGTTGTAGTGGCGTGTATAGTTGGGAGAATGGGATGCTTATTCTCCTTTTGAGTGTGATGTCTACGCTGCGGCTTTCTGCGAACAATTGTGATGATTTCTCCCGTACCAGTTTTTTTGGCTTTCGATTAATCATATTTACTATTGTTCTTGTGTCGTATCCGTTCGATTCCGCCGTAGATAGCATGTAAGTTTTTTCGCTAAAATCAATGGGACTGTAAATAGCCGATGCACCATGCTATTGTATGCCGCCAATTTTTCTTCAAACGTGTGATTTGAAGTTGCCGGAATTGTTCGCTGCGAATTTCTTGTTTTTCTGAATATGTCAAACTCTAGTTTCCCATTGTTTCTGATGATATTCAGGTCCAAGAGAATAGAGCAATTTTTCACCTTCTCCATTGTGAATTTGAGGTTCGTGTGAATTTTGTTTAAGTTGTCTAGTATGTTCTCCGCACTGTCCTTCGGTACCACAGCTATCACGTCGTCCTCGTATCTCCACCATACTCGCGGCAATTCATTCTTTTCATTCAGCTGTTTCTCGTTGCTTGCCATGAACCTTTCAGCCAATAGGGGTAATAAGGGATTCCCCATCGTTAAACATTTTGTCATTTTGTAAAATTTATTGCGGAATGTGCAGTAGTTTTCGTTCATGCATAGTGCTGCTAGCTTTGAGTATTGCCGTACTTTCTTTTTCGTCTCGCCGTGCGGAAAGTTCTACTTTCCGCAAAGCTGAGCGCGTGGAAAGTAATCGTTCCTTTCACCGTATTGAAATAGCGAGCTTGCCCGGCTCGAGCGACCTAAGCAGTGCAATGTCTTGACGCACAATTATTTAAATATTGTTTTTGTTTTAGAACTTTCCTCACGGCTTGACGAAAAATAGTATACGATACTCGTGCGGACGTAGGTGTTCCCACTCGGCAAACGTCGCACTCGTGGGAACACCTACTTTCCGCACTCATATCATAATTTACTATTTCCATCCCACTATGTTGCTCCATCCATTCTCTCCATCCATTTTTTTAGCTCGTATATCGCCTGTTTTGCTGGTGTATTCGGAAATAGTGCGACTACATCGAACGAGATTAGTAAAAGATATATAGCCAAAAAGAAAACATATTTCTTAGTTTTTCAATTAAATTGATGACTATAGAGCAACCGGAAAGTATTGACTTTTTCTATAATGAATATTATTATGATTATTATTTGAGAATTCAGATTAATTTCAAGATTTCATTCCAACAAACTCCTCCTCAATCGTGCAATTAATCTGGATCCAAAAAATTTACTATTCTCTTATTTAAATATTAATTCAAACTAACTTTCCATATCATTTGAAATTACTTTACTGGATTTTACTTTAACTTTTATTTTATCAAATGGTACTTAATCACTAATAAATTTATTCGCCAACAGAAACTACAATTTACATTTCACAAGATACAAGTTAGGCTAGGATGAATGTAGAATGAAAGGCGCGTCTTGCTGCTCGTGCAATAAAAACACTACATGCTGCGACGCATGTATCGCAATTCTCTTTTCACTCGATGCTCGCTGCAAAGAATCCAAGCGTCGCCAAGGAACGAATGACGATCAAAAGGAAAACGCGTCTATGATGCCTGAAACGACGTGTCCACACTCTGCATGTGCGTGTGTTTGCATCTCAACCAAGGCACGCGAAAATTCTTTGTTTACGCCGAGACTATGGAAGCGGAGGCGCTTCAGCTACTCCCTCCCCAATGAGCTTCGCGGGGTGCGAAGGGAATGAAAATGTAACGCGCTTTTTGGCCTTCGGTATATTTGCCGGTGATGGAAGCTCAGCAGGTTACGAAAGAGCGACGGATGTTGGCGAATGAGGCGGTGAGCTGCTAAGCTGTGGCGTAGGCTGTGAAGTCTCAGGCTCTGGTATGGAGGCTGGTGAGTCGATTGGAGTGGACGTTTGTCAATCTGTGATTACTGGATGCCTTAAATCTGCTGCAGCGATGTCAGCGGGCTTCAGCTGGTCGGTCGATAGTGTTTTTACTATGCCATTGACGTCTACGACGCAAGTGCGCTCGTCGAAATCTTTATCACTCGATGAGGGCCGGAGTACGGTTGCTCCAGTCGCTTTTTGATTGAGCCTATTCGGCGAAAAACGTATTCGCAAGTGGCTAAGTCCCTGAAAATGAAAGGGCGATAGCTGACAAGCTTGGATTGGGCAAATGGCGTTGAACAGGCAACGGAGGTCGGTAACGAAATCTGCCGGAGTACAAACGGGAACAGGACGACGATCAATGAGTTCGCCTGGGATGCGAAGTGATGTCCCAAAGACTAGTTCTGCTGGCGAGGCCTGAAGGTCCTCATTGAATGTCGTTCGCAAACCAAGGAGTACGATCGGAAGTACTTTCGGCCAGGAAATTTCTGGACCACTGTCAAAGGCTGCTAACAATGTACGTCAAAAGCAGCCTTGAGCGTACGATGCATACGCTCTACCACGCCGTTCGATTTGGGGTGGTAAGAAGTCGTATGAATTTGATGAGCTCCTAGGAGGCGCGATAGCTCACGGTGAAGCTCAGTCTCGAATTGCGTGCCCTGATCGGTTGTAATTTCGAGCGGCGTTCCAAAGCAAGATATCCATTTGCAACGAGAGCACGGGCGACGGTTGCGGCTGTCATGTTACGTACTGGTATTGCCTGCGACCAACAGATGTAGCGGTCTATAATAGTTAGACAGTGTTTAAAATTTTCAGCGAGTGGCACTCTGATCAGGTCCAAATGGATGTGGTCGAATCTTTGATCCGGTGCTGTGAAATTTCCTAGCTCCGCTCTGTTGTGGCGATGAACTTTCGACTTTTGGCAGGGGATGCACTGTTTGGCCCACCGAAATATGTCACTACGAAGGCTTGGCCAAAAATATTTAAGGGCGATTCGCTTAGCAGTAGCACGACCACTTGGATGCGATAAATTGTGAGCTGCGTCGAATGCTTGTTTGCGTTGTGGGACTGGCAAGTAGGGCTTGATAGTCCTGTCGTATTCGGCGCAAACCAATGAATATCCGTGGAGCTCGAGGCATCGAAGCTTGAAACGAGGGATAGCTAAAAGGTGCGGTAGCTGTTCATCTTTCTCTTGCTCAGTGCTAATGGGGCTGAGGTTGCAGGCGGCAGAAATGGAAACAGTTTCCACGCGCCAGAGTGCGTCGGCTACAGCGTTTACTTCCCCAGGTGTGTATTCCAGCTGGGTATTAAACTGCGATATAAAATCTAATAGCCAAATCTGCCGAGGCGATGCTTTTTCTGATCGTTGCTTGAGTGCATGAGTGAGCGGCCGATGATATGTATAGATGGTGAACTGCCTGCCTCCGAGAAATGCCTGATTGCAGCGAATATGGCTACAAGCTCCCGATCGTAGGTCGACTATTTCTGCTCCGTATCTAAGAATTTTCTCGAGAAGAATCCTAGTGGGACGTAGGTACCATTAGTTAGCTGCTGATTCAAAACTCCGCCTATGGCGGTGTTGATGCAACCGTGCGTAAAGCGAGCTGCTGAGTGGGTGAGAGAAAAGCTGAGGTTGTTGCAAAAGCTATAGCCTGTTTGCAGCGCCTGAAAGAATCGTTGGCCTGCTCGGACTCGGCAAGTTTTAGCTTTCGGTGAAAGGAGCTTGTAACATAGCAGCTTGTGGAATGCAGCGCCGGTAAAAGTTCAGCATTCCCACGAAACGTCTGAGCTGCGTAGTGTCCTCGGGTCTTGGGAAGTCGATGATGGCCTGGGTCTTTGGCATAGTTAGGCGAAAACCTCCTTTCGATACGTGATAGCCGGAAAATGTTACCTGCTGCTGGGCGATCTGACATTTAGTCCAGTTAATGTGGAGGCGTTCTTCGTTTAAAGTCGAGAAAAGTTTAGCGAGGTGCGCCTGATGCCTTTCGTGGCTGCCTGAGCTGACGAGAAGATCATCCTGGTATTTACGCACGAATGGTAGATTTATGAGGACATGATTAATTGTACGCTGCATGGTTTGAGTCGAATTCTTCAGACTGAGTGGCATGCTGAAAAACTCTAACAATCTAAAAGGCGTCGTGACTGCTCTCTTTTCAATGTCTTCCGGTGCCATCGAGATCTGGTAAAAGGCTTTGTGAAGGTTGATGACCGTAAACACTTTGCCTTGAGCATCCTGTAGCAAGTCCTCTATTACTGGAAGTGGGTAACGGTCGGGGCGGGTGATTGCGTTGAGCTGGCGATAGTCACCGGTAGCTCGCCAACCTCCATTGTCCTTGGCACCATGTGAAGAGGACCGGCCCACTGACTCGCTGAGATGATTTTTCGCTCTAGCAATTCGCTGAATTCCCTTTCAGCTGCGCTAAGTCGATCGCTTGAGTGCCGACGTGGTCGGGCGAATACTGGCGGGCCACTAGTAACGGTGCTGAACGGGTAGATCAGGAACGTGCGTCATCTCTCCAGAGCGAGCAGAGCTCTTTTAGAGATCCGTGGGCATGATTTTGGGCAAAGCAATTATAATAGAGTGCACTTCCGCAACTGGACCAATTGAGCAAGGTGCTGAAAGGCTGGTACGACCATCTAGTAAGCGCTGATTTCGGAGATCTATGAGAAGTCCGTGTTGTTTCAAAGCATCCGCTCCAAGAATTGCCATCTGCACGCTTGCGATGATAAAGCTCCACTAAAAAGGGCGGCGTAAACCAAGGTTTAAGCTGAGCTGTCTCACTCCGAAGGTTGCAATAGGCGTTCCGTTAGCTGCAGTGAGAATCAAACTCTCTTTTTGAAGCGGTTTCTTGATAATGTTTTTGGGAATGATAGAGAGTTCCCCGAGCTCTACTCCAGTCAAGAGCTTATAGAGCTGCGCATCTGGTGAATCGGTGAGGCGCCAAACTATGGCTTTCTTCAGCGTATTATAACTGCCTGCCACCGGCGGCGTACGGAGAATGTCAGAAATGTCCGCAACTGTTTTAAAGTCCATCGCTCCGACAACGAGGTGATACTATGTTGAATCCGAAGCTATTCTATGCACGTGAAACTGTGATTCAATTTGTAAAAACCATAGTTCGGGACTCGACCGCCAAAAAGAAGGCAATTTGCAGCTACTCACCACATTCACCTGTTGCTGCCCTGCTGGCTTCGGAGCCAAACGATCTCGGTCCTCGACACACTCATTTTGGAACTTGCTGATGATTTACTTAACTGCAATTGCGAGTGTTTTTCGAATTACCGTCTGACATAAGCACTGATTACAATTCACACTGCCGAATGAGTTCACAGTATTTGCTTTTCTGTTGTTCTTTTGTTTTAAATACGGGGTCACCACTTTAGGGAAATGATATGGTACTTCATTAACATTAATAAATTTATTCGCGAACAGAAACTACAATTTATATGTCACAAGATACAAGTTAGGCTAGAATGAATGTAGAATGAAAGGCGCGTCTTGCAACTTGTGCAATAAAACTACTACATGCTGCGACGCATGTATCGCAACTCTCTTTTCACTCGATGCTCTATGTAAAGAATCCAAGCGTCGCCAAGGGCCGAATGACGATCAAAAGGAAAACGCGTCTATGATGCCTGAAACGACGTGTCCACACTCTGCATGTGCGTGTGTTTGCATCTCAACCAATGCACGCGAAAATCTCGCTTGGTATATTTCTTTGTTTACGCCGAGACTGCGGAAGCGGAGGCGCTAGACGTGGGTTCATCTGCTTCTTACTCAATGTCAACGATAACGAATTGCAATCAGTTACAATGGTGAAGGGAATGCCTTCCAAAAACATACGAAATCTTTTCAATGCATACACAATTGCCAATGTTTCTAACTCAAAACTGTCGTAATTGGCCTCTGCTGGTCATGTACTCTTCGCATAATAAGCCACCGGGTGAAACTTACCATCATCTTGTTTCTATAACACCACAGCACCAAACCCTTTCGAACTTGCATTGAAATGTGTTCTTCCATTGTTGTAGTTGCTATGTTTATCTCATCCATGTACACTGAAATTTTCCCCTCATCTTATAACGGCTTCAAAATAAATGAAATGAACCTCTGAAAGAATGACGGTGCTTTCGCTAATTCAAACGGCACATAACAATACTCATACTGACCAAACGGAGTTACAAAAGTAGTTAATGGAGTCGACTCTTCATGCATGGGAATTTGGTGATATCCACTTTTCAAGTCAAGCACACTGAAATATTTCTTGCCGGCCAAATACTCTAAACAATCTTTAATTAAAGGCAACTGAAAATGTTTTCGCACAGTCACACCATTCATTCCATGATAATCAACACAAATTCTTCGTGAACCATCTTTCTTTCTCGGCAACGTAATCGAAGCCGCAAATGGTGAACTACTTTGCCTAATTATTTCCCGAGCTAACCAATTATCAATGATTTTACGAACTTCCACCTTTTCTCCATATGATAATCGTGGTGGATGACAGTGTAGGGGTGTATCATCTTTTATTTGATCTTCATTGCAAATACATACCAGACTGGCGCTTCCTTTAACTGATTCATATAATTGTCACAAATTGTCAACTTCAGAGCACATGCATCGACTTCATTCAACTGTTCATTAATATTCGGAGCCAATTCATCGGTCTCAATCGCACACGTTTGCAAACTTTTTTCAAACTTTTTTCGTTGACATCTGTCGCCTGTTCAGTCGTCACTTTCAAATTACTCCGGTCCGATTCTAATTAACAAGCATCTTTAACACCTACTATGTTAACCAAACTTGGTTCAATCTTGACACTATGCCCTACCTCTGACCGTTCAACATCAATAATGTTTTCTTTCTCTGTGATTGGAACCGCTGACACTGGACATTCAAATAAATCAAACAACGTAAGTGCACTGACTACAACATCTGGTGGCGCTCGGGTTGGATTCTCTTTATTAATCTTAACTAATTTATTAACATTGTTTGCGCCGGGACTCTTTTGTCCCGAACTTTGATTTTATTATTTTTATTTTCAGTCTCAAATTTATTTATTTTACATTTCTCTTAAAAAGTTAACAGCTATGATACAGACCAATCAATAATTGAACAATGAATAAACTTTTGTTTCAAAATTTTGACAAATTAAAAAATGAATGAAAAATGGGTTACTCGATTGATTAAAATGAAAATGTGGCATTCCAAACTTGAAGTATTTTCGCTTTGCGGCGAATTGAATTTGAATTTGGTGAATTGAATTAAAATGATCGATCAATTGATAATTATTACAGTGCTAATTAATCTTAAATAACTATGTAAGTTGATTGAAGCGTTGATGTTGCCGGATCAGGCCGTGATGGGCGCTCAGAGGTGTCAGGAACTCAACAAACATCATATTTAATTTTTGGTTTCATCTGACATAGTTGCATCCGCATTACTTCCATCAAGTCACGGCTTACCACTATTGGGGCGACAGCTTCTTCACTGGCAAAACAATAAATTTCAAATTAACTCATGTTCATGTAACACAAACTTACATCTCACAAAACCATACGCACTTAATCTTCTATTGCCCATGCCACATAAGAATGTTGTTGTTGTCTTTTTACGAAGTTTGAATGGAATAAGTGAACGTCGAATGAAACTAGCCGGTCTACCGGAATCAAATAAAGCAGAACACGAACTTAATTCAGTCCACTTATTTTGTTTATCAACGAAGGCAACGGTTACCAATTGAGTCTCTTCTAACGCTTCCGAAATCGATTGTTCATAATTTTCAACCGCTGCTGTTGGCACTGAACGACGCTTTGGGCACTGGGCGCTTACGTGCCCAACTTCTGAACAAGTGAAACACGAATTTGGTGGTCGTTCTGGGCGCGAGCACGAACTTTGGTAATGACCATACTGGAAACAATTATAACATCGCACTGTTTGGAGATTTGGTTCATTTAAAACCGTTGGCTTGCTGGTACTAATTGTTGCAGGCACATTCGGTTTCGGTTTTGATGATACAACACCAACATTACTGTTCTTTGCAATTACCTAGCTGCTTTGTCGCTTCTTCTCATATCGATGCAACAATGCTTTTAATTCCTTGATTGTTGTTGCACTGGATAACATAGACACGTGGGTTGGATTTGTCGTTCAAACCGTCAATAATCAAATTATTCAAATCTGTTTCAGGCACAGCAGCACGTGATGCAATTTCTTGCATCTCAATAACCAAACGTTTCACTGATTCATTTGGTTTAATAGCTTGGGCCTTCCACATTTGGAACACTTCTTGCATCGTAAACACTCTACGAGTAACTTCGCTTTCAATTCCACATTGATGGTTCGCAATTGCATTCTAGCGGTACCATCTAATAACCGACGAGTGCCTATGAATTTGTCACTTTCACTGCAACCAAACACGGCGAATGCATCTTCTAAATCATCAAACCATTTATGGACATCATATGCACTGTCACCCGAAAAGTGATGAATCATTGCCTCCAAAGCCATAAAATCGAATTGAGCAATTGCGCGTTGTAAATTAATCAACTCTTGTTTTTTTACGTAAAATGGCAATCTGACGATCGATTTCTTCTTCTTCACTTTGCACTGACTGATTGTCATCTCGTTCATCACCATTTTCAACACGTGTCCCATCGGCTAAATTTCCATCTTCTAATTCACGTTCAACATCATTTTGAACATCAATATTAACCCGGATACGTTTTCCCACAAATGCATCATAAATTTGACGCAATTGCACCTGTTGCTTCTCGATCAAAATTAATACTGGCATCTGTAAGCACACGAATTATGTCCGCACGTCGTAACATGTTCGCCATTGTTCATCTGTTTTCGTCTGTTCTTCTGTATTTCACCACAATTTGAAAATCACAAAAATATCCACAAAATGTTCACGATTTTATCAAAACTCGATATGATTTGTTGACCAAGAGCGAACACAAAAAAATGAGCCTTCTCGAGGAAAATATCACAGCCCCCTCATTCGTAGAAACTTCAAAATCAGTCCTCCTTACGGTTTTCTTATTTTATGCACATAATATTACGCGAAGTTGCTACGAATCAATATGTCAATAGATGGAGCTCTGGCTAATTATTGAATCATTACAAAACTGAAGTTAAAATTCACTTTATTAAAAATTGCGTACAGAAATTTTCAAGTTTTGTTCTTGCGATTGGTTTTGTTAGCACATCCGCTGACATGCTTTCGGTCGGGCAGTATTCATATTGTCGCGTATTATGGTTCGCGGCCAATAATTTTAATGTTCCGAGAAAGTGAAAACGCAATGTCTTTTAAATTAAGTTAAGAGTCTATTTACTAAGAACGCACAATAATTGATTTCGCTATTTACAAATAATTAAAATGTTATTCACGTGTCTATAAATTTATATTCCAACTGTCTGTATCACGAAAATCACTTCACTATCAATCAATATCGCCTTTAATTCGTGCTCCGCACTTATCGCAGTTTTACTATCGCGGTTTTACTATTCCTCCCCACTCATTCAGCTCTGCTTTATATAGGGTCTCTAGTCATTCAATCCATTTCTCGTATATTGGCGAATGTTCTGGCGAGAACTACTTGGAATATTCGAGCAACTCTGAATATCCCGCAGTGACGTCACTTTCAAATATTGATCATGCTTGTTCGATTCTTGTGCTTTCGAGTACATTCGTTTATTGATCATGATGTTATTAATAGCTGCGACAACAATTGCGACAGAAGCTCGCAGAATTGTTTGGACATCTAACAATATTTTTGCGATTTCTCTTTCGATGTAGTCCTTAATGAAACGAAATCGCGTTTCAATATGTTTCGATCTATCGGATAAACGCTCCTCCTCCTCAATCAGTTTCAAGCACCTCTGATTGTCTTCGAAAATTGTCGTTGCTCGACATGCTTCGCTCAACGCAACAAATTTTGATTCGCACGTCGATTATGCCACCAATGGTTGCTTGCGTGATGACCAACAAATCGCTGCGCCATTCACCATAAAAACATGACCGCTTTGTGGTTTACGATATCGGCCCAATTAGCATTGGAATAACCGTATAGAATTTCACCACTGAAATTCCGTTGTGACTGTCAATTTTAAATCAGCTGTTCCCTTCAAGTATTTAGCCACTCGCTTCAACTCATTACAATCTTTTTGCGTCGATTTACTGACCTTTTGCGCTAAAATCGAAATGCTTGCTGCTATGTTCGACCGTGTGTTTACTGAAACGTACAGTAAACAACTCAATAACTTTTGGTACTGCGTATTTGATAATAACAAATTGTTGTTGTTGTCCTTTTTCGATTTGCCATAGGTGATATGAATTGGAACATTCGATGCTTTTGTTGTGCTTAATCCAAAATCATTTAAATTTTCTTGATGTATTTAAACTGTAAAAGCCATTTTCGTCACACGTCAATTTAATGCTGAAATATTGCTTGATATCGCCCAAATCCTGTGCGTTGAATTTCGATTGATTTCACTTGCATCATTGCTGCATTCGATTTTGTAACGATTGCGATGTCGTTGACATAAATCAATAGAAAAACCCATACGCCGTTCACCCTTTTCATATACAGGTGTCAGGGGTGGACCTTGGGAACAGGATAATTGTAGAGGGAAAACAATAAACTAACGCGCACCATTTGTTAATAATCAATTTAATTGTGTTCAAAATACAATAGCTCGGTTGATGGTTCGGATGCGATTGACTCTTCTCGATTTCTTCCGTGGCCGGTGCTCTTCAATTTGTGTTGCCATGACACGCGACCATCCTGACATTGAATCGTCTCGATTCATTACTCCGTGTCTGAATTCACAGCTTCATCGTAAAAAATCTAGTTCGGGACTCAAGACGATCCACGGTTTCAACTTTTCTCTCGTATACACCGAACAGAATTCCCGTTGGTTGGGACGTCCGATTCCCACGTCCTTGACGAGATATCTGTCATTTCATAAAACTTGAAATGATGTAGGGCCCACGATATTTGGGCTCTAACTTTCGAGATTCTCCCGTAGCAGCAGGTACGTTCTCTAAAACGATGAGATCTCCTTCCTTGTAGATAAAAGGTTTCTGGGGTTCGCGTTGAACCTCAATCTCCATTTCTCTCGTTGGCTCTGCAGCCAATTGTCTTCGGTTAACCATATCGCAGTCGCTTCATCTGATGTTAGAGCCATAACTAGCCGATTCATGATGACGTCTCGAAGGCGATAATCGAATATCAACTCGGTCGGACTAAACTGAGTCACAGAGTGACATTGCGAATTCAGAGACCACTGAAAATTCCGCAATTGTAAATCCCAATCCTTATGATAAGTTGTTGCAGTTCTTAGAAATGATAAGATGGACTGATTTGCACGTTCGATTTGGCCATTCGATCGGGGTGTTCTGACGGCAACCCGAATATGTTGAATCTCATTAGATGCGCAGAATTCAGCAAATTCTCGTGATGTAAAAGCAGTGCCTCGATTGCTAATTATACGCTTAGGTAGACAAAAGTACAATGTCAGATCTCTGAATGCGTCGATGAGGGGCTTCGATTTCGTAGTTTTGACAGCTCTCAAAATTAAGTACTTACTGAACGAATCATGTGCAAATTACCTCGACGACTGCGTAGAAAAGGTTTCAGGTGATCAACGTGTAACGTCCAGAAGGGAATAGGTGTCACCTCATCCGAATAGAGTTGACCCGTCGGTTTGCCTGCGATTCCTTTATGATAGCAGCACTCTAAGCATGCTGCGATGTACGACTTGATGTATTTTCAGAGATTGTTGAACCAAAAATCTTGCCGAACTCGATTTATGGTCTTCTCAAGACCAAAGTGGCCCATGTCATCGTGGTACGTGCGGATGATTTTCCACCTGACTGCAGACGGAACGACGAATTTGAGATCTTGGTCGATCTTACGATATAACCGACCGTTTTTGAGCTGATAATTTGACTTGATCTGTTTGGACTAAGCGGACTCAATATTGCCTCTCAGAACTTCGATTAACTCCTTCAATTTCACGTCTTGTCGTTGTAAGAGCACAAGTCAGTCTTCGTTTTCTTCCACTCCCGATGATATCGCTGGCTCGTTCGGTGATTCGTATAGAGTCCTGCTTAGAGCATCTGCGTGTCTCATGCGTTCAGCCGATCGATGTATGATGCGGAAATCGCACGCCTGTAGCTTCAGAAACCATCGACCGATATGCGGTAGCAATGGCTTAGACGTTCTTGGGTTGCTAATTGCGGCGCAATCGGTAATTATCTTGAGATGCTTACCGAGCAAATAGATGCGGAATCTTTCTAACGACTCGACGATAGCCAAAACTTCAAGCTCATGACTATGGTATCTGCTCTCGGACTCGCTACACTGGCGGCTGTAGTAGAAAACCGATCTGAAATTGCCACCGTCATTTCGTTGCATGAGGATTCCGGCAAGACCCGGTGTGTTCGCGTCAGTGTGAACTTGATGTTCCTTCGTCGGATCGTATGCACTGAGCACTAAATCGTAGCAAAGTGCTGATTTCAATTTTTCGAATGCGTCTCGTTGTTCGGTCGACCAACAAAATTGTGAATTGTCCTTCCGCTTCAACAAAAGTGTAAGCGCCCTCGATATTAGAGAATAGTCGCGAATGAATTGGCTCGCGTCGGACAGGTTTTAAGGTCGTTAACCTTATCGTCATCGTTACCGAGTTGCATTGACCTAACTGGGCAAGCGATTCGATGGGATTCCGAATTGCTCGGAGTCGGCTGCGCTTGCGCATTTGATGACATAATACCTCGCTGTATCGGTGGTGGTGGTCCAAAATTTCGTCTCGACTCCGTTCGTGGCTCCGAAATTCGAACGGCATTCGTTTCAAATTCTTTATCGCGGCCAAAAGATCGTTGACGGTGTCGAAAATTGAGACGCAATCGCATTTTGCAAAGATGGATACCGTAGCCCGTTCCTTATATACCGGATTATAGCGTGATCGCTCAAGTTACCTCGTCTTCCCAATGCTAGCATAGTATAGAAGTAACTTTCTATTGTTTCGCTCGGCTCCCTGGCGCGATTCATCATTTTTATGTGAACATCGGCCTCACTTTCATGGCTAGGGAAATCTCGCCTCAATGATTCGGCCAGCTCAAGCCGCGCAGAACCATCGCTCCAAATTTTAGCAGGCCCCTTTAGAGAGGCTTGCACGGCGAACACCAAAAACTCTATCGTTCTACTGATATGCCTCGGCGAGCTTCGTAACGCGATCAACGAACTGCGCTGCCGACATGCCGGATTCGGACGACGGGTCGAAGTCTGGTAAAATATCGGTCACATCTTGGATTTTATGAAAATGCGATCCACTACATGCCCGCACTAAATTCGCCGATCGTTCGCATGCGTCAACTTCGAACGCGCTGCCAGTGGCGTCTCACCCGATTTCATGGCGTTAGTGAGTGATGGTGTCGGCTCCTGTACTACGATCGGTTGAGTGTTAATCTGTTCAGTTGTTGACGACGTCGCCAACTTTCCCCCGTTCGGTAACGCGGTGACGACAGCTGATAATAATTAACTCGCTCAATAGCTTCACTTCATCACGTAACTGCGCACATCATCTTCGCCCGAACATTCTGATATTTTTCCGTCCGTTTCGATTTCGATTTCGTCATTAGCCAGTATTTCATAGAGTCTTTGTGCTAGTGTAGTGAAAATAGGTGTATGAATGTCCGTAAAGGACTGCAGCGATGGTCTGCTGCCTCGATGGAAGAGGATTTTAAGATCCGCCGAGATTGGCCTTGCCTGGAGACGCGTGAATGCGCTGGCAGGCTAGCGTTGCGGTGTCCTGGGCGGGTTCTTTCCCCTTAGCACAAGGACCCACTACAAAAAAATTTCGCATTCACGAATTAAAGGGATCGAATGCCGATCGGCTGGTGTCGAAGCCGAGGTAACCTACTTAGGATTGAAATTGCTTGTTCTGCGAACAAGTTGGGACGAGCAAAAACGGACGGACTTGCGGAGACTTCGTCATTAACGACGATCCTTATGGCCCACAAATAAATGTGGGGCATCCAGATGGAGGTAGTGCCCCTCGCATCCTCCCAACCAGATCAACATCCGGCCATGTGTTTCCCATTTGAGTGAAAAACTCATACAAAAGCTCTTTGTATGACTCTTTCCCTCAAATGAGAAGCACAAACCTAACCAATTTATGCTATAGAGTTACGCAATGAAATCGCATAGCCCTATATCATAAAACCCGGCAAGAGCCCCTGGTAAGCGACAAAACGGTGGAGCGCGCCCGATGGCTAGCCCATATCAGTGAAAAAGCCCGCCATCCATGCGGGTCCTATACCCGGTCAGGTACATCGAAATGGAAAGACCGAGGTGTATGTTTAACAATCCATTGTATTGGTTTATTGGTGAATCCTAGCTTATTTAGAGGTGTATAGCAAAATTAATTCCGAACAAATAAATTTATATACGGTGTTTATATAGCGACTAAGGCGTTTCTTTCGCCGCTTTCATTTCCAAAATATCCAAAAATAAAAATATTACTTGTCACCCAGATTCAATATCTGATAATTTAATTTCAAGTGCAATACCAGAACTTAATCGACGACCAGGTCAAGCTTATAAAAATCAAACAACTTCTGTTTAAATTTAACAAGCAACTGACAACGTTTATTCTGATGCATTTCTTTTTATATCTACATTAATTCCTAACAAAAAACAATCTTACATTTCATAACTTGTTCATAAGCGAGAATTTCGCTGATTATGCACAGGTTCATAATTCATGTTGGTCTTCTTAGCCAAATCGCCAGCGATATGAACATGCTCCCACCATCCAACATCATTCATGGGAACATGATATCATATCGCTGACGATGCACAATTGCATGTATGCGCGTCTTGAAGCTTTCAGAATTTATGCAAAGAAAAATGAGATCTTCAAGACGCGCATGAAGAGTTTAGGTTTCTATTAAAGAATTTATCTGATGATGCACAATCGTATGCATGCACGCTTGAAGTTTTCAGTTTTTAGCAAAAGGAAAATGATACTTGTTTTCACTTCAAGACGTGCATGCAGAATTCAAAACGTGCATGAGAATTAAAATTATATGTTGTTGTTGAACATACGGTACTTTATAAATTGTATACTTTACTCAGATCGAATTGAATTTAAATCATACATACAACTCGAACCATAGAAAATGAATCAAAACAAAAAAAGGATCGCAAATCAAAAGTCTTTTTTTACATTTAACATTTTCCCCTATTATTTCAGTTATTCTCACATATTGCCCTATGATCTTACTGGATGTGTAACGCCACTATTTTAAACATAAAACAATTCATGAAATGTAAATTAGTATATATATCTATATTACATGCGTTTCTGTACGTTTTACTTGCGCCTTACGCAAAGCTTTCTCTAATATTTTTCGTCGTTTCGTTTGACTTTCACCTTTCAGCACAGTGCCGTCTGAGTGGGAACAGGGTTCATCTGGCAGTAATGAGTTGGCTGTACATAGTATAGATCTTGAGCAGTTTTCAAGCATAAAAATCCAAAAAAACGTTCTGTTTTATTTAGTAAGTGATATAAGATAAGAATTAAATGTATATTAAGGGTAATCGTATGAATTGTGAAGTGCAAAAATGGTAATTATTTAAGATTTTACGATTGGGCTGAGGTTTTGAGTAGTAAGTAAATGACGAGAAAAATTCAAATCCAATCGCCCTTAAGGTTGCCCATGACGACAAGCATAGATGATGATTGGGACAAAATTATTTTGATTTGCCTGTTTAAAGCGCAATAAATATTCTACTTTGTGTTCGCATAAAGTTATGGGTGAAGTGTGTTTCTCTTTCTTTTGTTTTCTTTTATATACCAATATAAGTCACAAAATTTAATAAAAGAGTACTCACCCGCATCCTCATGAGCGCTCGATGACGATGTAGACAGGCCGATATCCTTGGAACGTATCCATTTGGTTTGGTTTCAATAATTTCCTATGAACGCACAAAAAAAGGAAAAGAAAACGCACCCACTCACACCTGAACAAACTCTAATGGTCCAATTTAAATAGATTACGGACGGGTCAACGCTGAATCAATGCTACCGATGGCCTATCACTCATTACTCAAATACTCCCCCTGACACACTTGCTACTGTAATGCGCACATGCATTCGTCGATCTTTGGTATAACAAGCAATCAATGTCAGCCAATTGACCCACAAAATTGAAAAGCTGGCTGATATCGCATGTAATGGTTCAGGTTCCGGCGTTTTAAATGCTCTTCGTAGACCTTGCAAATACCCTCCATACATCCAGTTACGCTTTCGCAGTACCTGCACGCACTAATCTCCGCCGAATCCGGGGTTGTACATGCAAAACTGCATGCGACGTCTATCGACGTTATGTCTACGTTCGCGATGACTGCGCTCCAGCTATTGAATGCATGTAAAAATGCTGATCAGACGAGTTATTAACAAACGTAAAGTTATGCCTCCGCGCCGTATAACGAAAACCCGCACAACTGATGGGCAATTTGGAGAGACGGCGCTTTTCGAATATTAAACTTCGCAGGTTTGCGGGCTTCAAGTTCGTAAAAGGTAGGAATGTAAAGACTCTTGTCGAGGTTAAGATGACGCAAGCCACTCAAAGGTTCAACGATGGCAATATCGCGTGCAATTGAGTTCCCTTATAGTTCGTGGGCCGCAGCACTACAGGGAAAGTTTAATATCTTTTCCGATGCTTCAAAAGTGGGACCACAGTTCTTTCACGCGGTTTAAGATACTGTGAACTCCGAAAATTGGTCGAACTATTGAATGGTTGTTGGTTGCACATGTTCCGACTATTTTTCACTCTTTTCTTTATTTTTGTTTTTGAGGGATGGGAGACTTCACCAATGGCGGCGATGGCGATCCCATTTTTTACTATTCTTATATACACGGCGGCAAAATCTTTTTGTCTTTTTCGCGAAATTCCGCGTTATGGTTCCCGGCAAGCTGTCTACCCGGTGGCGGAGATGGCGCGTACAGTGTTTTTTTCCAAAAAAACGTTTTCTTTAGCTCGTGGTTTTCGCGCGTGCTTTCCGGTTCGCTAATTCGATTCGATTCGCCCTCCGTCCCAGAATTTCTCGACCTGTTTTCTTTGCATAACCGTGTATACGGTAAATCGCATCAGCCGAGCTCAGCCTAGTTAGCTCTGTGATGTAATACACCGTTGGGTGTATTAGATCAGCGTTCCCACACTCAAAATTTTATTTGGCAAATTTAAAAATTAAAAAAAAAATTAACTGAAGTAAAGAGAAATGAAGAAAAGTTTCAAAGTAATAAAAATTAAATCTCATGAAAAATATAATTAAAGGGAAACATTTAAATTTAATATAAAGGAAAATTGATATAAAATAACATTTAATAATAATAATAGAAAAGCAAACTATTTTATAAATTACGATTATGAATGTAAATAATTAAATATCTTTCTAAATCTGCCATTAAATTCGAATAGGAGACAGGAAAGTTTTCGAGCAGTTTGCTTGTGTGACTGCTCGATTACTACACTAGCTCGGCTTTGTTCCGCTTCGTAGAGGTATTCCGTAGTCTAAGTTCAAGTTTTAGTCGTTCCTTGTTTAGCCTATTGACCTTTTCGACCCACATCGGGTTGCGTTCCGATTCCCTCGTATACTGACCGAAGGGGAAATCGAACCACTATTACAATTATGTGTGGCCACTTGCGTATGTATGTCGCACGTTTCTCCTTTCGTCTCTTTCGCGTATGTATATCGCACGTTTCTCCTTTCGTCTCTTTCGCGTATGTATATCGCACGTAGGAGAATTAAACACGAGATCGCGAGTAGGGGGAAAAATGGCTTTTGACGGCGTCTGTTCGTTCTACGTTCGAATTTTTACTTGTAATCCGCACTAAACAATCCTTGGATACCACTTCTGATTTTGTCAGGGGTGGACCTTGGGAACAGGATAATTGTAGAGAGAAAACAATAAACTAACGCGCACCGTTTGTTAATAATCAATTTAATTGTGTTCAAAATACAATGGCCCGGTTGATGGTGTTCTGAGTGATGAACTTCGATAAAGCGAATTGTAAATTTAAACAATGATTACTGCTGTCTTGCAATGAATGGTTTATTGGTACTTCTTTGTGGCTTTTATAAATATATTTTTTGCTTACAATACACTATTCCAAATATTGTGCTTCTCATGCAATTACGTTTTTAATTGGAATTTGTAATCAGGGCAATAAACTTTACAGCACAATTTAAAATCAAATGTGTCGATACAACAATATTGATTTAAAATAAATAAATGCAATTGATGTGAATTCAGGTAGTTGAACTTTGAGTGCACTTGAATTACCTTGCAAGTGTGCTATGTATGCAGCTTGAAGCTGGTTCGTTTGGTTTGTGAATTTTGTGAGATTATGAAAATCTTTTTATGTGTGCGAACAGATGGTTCGGATGCGACTGACTCTTCTCGATTTCTTCCGTGGCCGGTGCTCTTCAGTTGGTGTTGCCATGACAATTATAATTGGGTTAATTTTTCTTTAGTCGTGGGGTTCACATATTCGGGATTAATAAACGATGAGGATGCTCCTGTATCGATCAAGAACTTAACTGGTCGTCCGAAAGGGGATGAAATGTGGATATATGGGAGTGTATTACCATGTGCATTGACGTCTACGTATCCGATGGGTTGTTGAAGACTAGAAAACCAAAATTTCCATCGTCTATTTCAACGTTTTTTATATCATCATGGTGGTTTGATGTGTGCGCTGGACCAGGGCAATAGTACTGATTAGGGTAGTATTGTTGAGGTTGAGATGTATAAATCAAGTCAGTGAATTGTTCGGCAAATTGGTTGGGATTTTTGTAATAGTTTTCAGAGTAGGGTATAGAATTCATTGGAGAAGCTTGTTTCATATGCGGGTTGTTGTCTGGATAACCCTGTTCCGAAATATTGAATAATTCCTTAGATACGACTCTAGGTGGTCTTGTTGATCTGAAAAAGATATCTTTAACTATAGTTGAACATAGTTTCATATGTCCTGGTTTTTGGGGGTGCACAAATTATTATTATATTATTTTGTAGACCAAATGGTCGTTGAATATTTTGATTAGAATAATTACTATGTTGTGGTCTGAAAGTTTGTAAGGGTTGCGGCTATGTTCTGAAATTGTGTAAGCGTTGCGCATATGGATTAGTCAACGTGGGTTTTTGTAGAGGGAAATTCGTTTGAAAAGGTGCGTAAGGCTGTGCATATGCCTGGAACGAAAGTTCCGGTAGGTTTGGCTGAGGCATTTTAAAATTTTTGTAATTAGTAGGTGAGTTTAAGGATTCGGAAAATGAATTGAGATAATTGGGTTTGGTTAAACTAATCGGTTTTGGGTTCATTATGCTTTTATTAATATCCTAATTATATTCTGCTCTTTAATACAACACGCAAAGGCAGATGCTAAAGATTCCGGTTTTATTGCGCGAATTATGGAGCCTGAAGGTTCTCCAAGACCGCTTAAAAATGTGTTCAGGCACATTTTCGAAAAAAGAGCCTTCTTTGCAGATATCTCCCCGGGGTCTTTTTCGTGGATATTTACATGATTAACTAAACTAGAAAGTAGTTCTATTATTTCACCGTAAAATTTTTGGATCGAATCGGAACTTTGTTTACGATTATGCAAATCCCGTATAAGCGAAGTTTCATTTCTTTTATCTGCATAGCGCAGAATCAAAGTTTCCTTTATTTGGTTCCAGTTCAACTAAGTCCCATACATATTTAGGATATCATTAGCCTCACCTACAATTTTATTCCTTGTTGCCCTCAGCATGAGCTGCCCGTAGGGTGTTCCACTGACCAGTGGTACCAGATTAAGGATTTCATCCACATTGTCAATGAAAACGAATAAAAGCCTAGGATTACCGTCGTATTTTGGTAAATCCTTAATGGCATCGGATATTCTTAACGAATTGAAAAGGTAAAGTGTGGTCACTGTCATTTCACTTGTACTAGTGCCTGGATTTGCCATGTTTAAATTTGTTTTATTATTTCTTTTACTTTATTATTATTACTAATCGTATTATCATATATTTTATCGTTATTATTATTCCTAACTGCGTTAATATTATTATCGTTTATGTTAATATCTGAATTATTTTTATTAAGTTTAATTAAACTTATTGAACGATACAGTGAGTTGGTAAGTTCGCGCGAAGTTTCACAGAACTGCACCGAATTTCCACTACCGCTTTCACTTTCACTATTATTTACAATTTTCAGTATGTTGCTAAATCTTCTAAGCCTAGAGGTTTTTGGGAGAGAGTAGGGTTTTCCTGGTTGGAGGAATTTTGTAGGGAGAGGATATGAATCCAAAAATCTGACTTAACAGAGAACTATTAGGATGCTTTCCATCTTCGCCTTTTCCGGAACTTGATGACGATATTCCTTCGTTGAGTCTGCCTATCGCAATATTCCGTCGCGAAAAACCGGTATCTGTGCATCACACACGATTATGGACAAAGCATTCTTCATGGATTTTGGCTCAACGATCATATTTACCTGATATCGTTGCGGCGGTACACTTTTTGTTTGTCGTTGCGATACGCGTGGACTGTGCTCCGTTTCAGTTTCATCTGAATCCATATTCGATGGTAAATATTCGCTTTCGGTTGCTGTTGCCGTTTCCGTTTCAGTCATCGATAAATTGCTAAAACTTGAATTTAAGTCACCATATTCGTCATCCAATGATGAATCGAAATTTGCTGGAAAGACTGTATCAGCTGAGCTCGTACTTTCATTTGACGACGATTCTTCACTTGATGGACCACCATCACGATAAAACGATTGACTCGTTATTGTGTCGTCACTGTCTGTATGGTCGCTCGTTTCCTTATAGCTGCTATTCTCAGACGATTCAGATGAATTTTCACTAAACTGCTTTCGTCATCGATGCCGTACATTTCAATTTCCTTTGTTGACAAATCCCCCAAAATACCTTCCTGATGTGTTTTATTTCGCACAAAACGCACATCATGGCTTATCAATTTACGATTTACTGGATCAAAACATCGGTATGCTTTTGATTCCAATAAAAATCATTTGCGTCGTTATGTTGTCTAATTTACGCCGCTTCTCACTTGGAATGTGCACATAACATTTCGTACTGAAAATTTGCCAATTCACTACATTTGGCTTTGCACCACTCCATACTATCAGATTAAAACAGGAATACTTTGTACTGGTATAAGAACTTTATTAGATTGATCGCAAAACAAGACTATCGAATGCGTGAAGCGCACTCGTATTTATATGGGTTCTGGTACACTATTACTAGTATGGGTTGATGGTGTTGGTGCGTGTGCTGCCTGTACGCGTGACAGCTTGTCCGTCCTGTGAGAACGCGCCCCGAGTTCTTCGTTGCTGCCATCGCCGTCGGTATCGCTGGAAAATGGATCGATCTCTGGTCCTAATTCGCACCATGGCTTCATATTTTCCGTTTAAAACACTCCAGCGTAGTGTCTTCCGGAACGTTGAGATTCCAAGTACTCGACCAAGTATCTATCGTTGCGAAGCACTCGTACGATCACATAGAGACCCTTGTATTTTGGCTCCAGCTTCCGGGGCTCGCCTGTGGCTGATGCGGCGTTTCGTATGACAGCTAAATCGCCTTCCTCATACTTCGTGGGACGCTTGTGTCGCTTGTTGAATCGCTCTTTCCATTTTGCTCGTTCCGTCTCGATGTTCTTGATGGGAATCTTCCGCTTTTCGGACAGGTTACTCTCAGTCGTCTCGTTTTCGTCTGCTACTGCTTGGATGAGTCGATTATTGACTACGTCTCTCATCTTGAAATCGTATATAAGTTCGTTAGACGTGATCTTCGTGGTTGCGTTTCGCTGGTTGTTCATTGTGAACTGCATTTTGTGGATGCTTGCATCCCAATCTCGTGGCGCACTTTCGCCGGTTTGTATGAACTGCAAGATGGTTTGGTTCGCCCGTTCAACCTGACCGTTTGCCCTTGGTCTCCTCACCTTTCTCGCAGTGCCGTTGGAATAGCTTCGATGTATATGACGTTCCTCTGTCGGTGATTATTCGTTCCGAAATTCCGTAGAATCCAGACAGGACGTTCAACATTTTTACGACTGGTTTTGTTTTCGTGTTACTGCTCTCAGGATGGTGTATTTTGTGAAGGGATTACATATCGCTATTACGTTCATATTTCCGTTTCGACTGCGTGGAAATGGTCCTAGGTGATCTATGTGCAATGCACGAAATGGTTTCGGGTTAACGCCCGTTGAATTCTACCTTTGGCTTTCCTCCAACTTGTTTTTTTATAGCAGCACTTGACACATGCCTTAATGTACTGCTTGACCAGCTTACGTTGTTTGGGGAAACAAAATAGTTCCCGGAGCTTCTCGAGCGTCTTCGCTTCGCCGAAATGTCCCATTTCGTCATGATACATTCGTATTACTCGCCATCTTATTGCTTTTGGGACAACGAATCTCAATTTGTCGCCTACGCGTCGATAAAGTCGACCACATTTTAGCGAGTAATCCGTCTTAAGCTGCGTTATTTGATCAGACTCTCGCTCTCTCTGCAGTACCTCCACAATATCCTGCAGAGATGGATCCAGGCGCTGCACTGCGATTAGCCAATCGTCATGATCGATTTGGATTCGGAAAACGTTTTCGGCAACGGTCTGAATGCCGTCGCTCTTGTTAGCCGATGCTCGGCTGAGAGCATCTACGTGTTGTATTTTGTCGCTGGTGTATTCGTACTCTTGTAGTCGCAGGAACCATCTAGTGATTCGGGGAGTGAGTGGCTTTCAGGTCTTCGTGACAGGAACGGCTGCGCAGTCGCTGGTGATGTGAAACGGTTTCCCCAGGAGATATAGCTTGAGTCTTTCGACTGTTTCCACAATAGCTAACACGTCCAGCTCATGGCACATATAATTCTCCTCCGACGTATTCCATTGCCGGCTATAATTCGCTACTGGATTCCAGCTATATTTGATTACTGCATCAGCGCTCCACCTATGCCCATGCTGCTGGCATCGGTATGAACTTCGTGCGCTACAGCTGGGTCGTATATTTCAAGGACTGGTTGGCTCGTTAAGGCCTCCTTTAGTTCGTTGAAGGCGTCGTCCTGTGCGTTGGTCCATTCGAACTTAGCGTTTTCCTTCGTCCGTAATAACTTCGTTAGCGGTGATGTTTTCGTTGCAAATTCCCGGATGAATCGGCGGAGATAGCTTGCCAATCCCAGGAAACGTCGAACTTCTGGTACGTTCGTTGGCACTGGAAAGTTGCGTATCGCATACGTTTTGATGTCGCCGGGTGAAATTCCTACTTCTGAGACTGTGTTTCCCAGGAATGTTAGTTGCGATGCGAGAAACGTGCACTTGTCTAGCTGGAGTGTCATCCCGGCTTCCTCCAGCAGATCCAGAAATTCGGTTATCGTCGTTATTGATTCCTCGACTGTGTTGGTTGCAGTGATTTTTTCGTCTACATGTGCGCTTATGCTGTTCTTCATTCGCTTTAATATGGACGTGATGACTCTGTAGAATATGGCGGGCGCATTGACTAGTCCAGAGGGCATGCAGTTAAATTCGTATCGCCCGTTGTTCGTCACAAATGCGGTGTGTTTCCGTGATCTCTCGTCAATGGGGATTTGGTAATACTCCGCCATTAATTCTAGCGTTGTAATGATCTTTCGTCCGGACAACCGCAATAGCTGCTCTTCCACGGTCGGCATCGGATATCGTTCTTTCACTGTGACTGCGTTTAAAACACGATAGTCAACGCACAATCGGTCGCTCCCATCTGCTTTCTTCGCCATCACTGCGTGTGCTGCGTATTCCGCTTCACTTTCTCGAATGATGTTGTGGCTGAGAAGTTCTTCAATTTTCGCGCCAACCATTGCCCGTTTGGCGAAAGGAATTCGATGTGGCTCGTCACTTTTAACTTTAATGTTCATTTCGGCTGTTACACACTTGCCCTGTTGAGAGGGATCGACGCCAAATCGAGATTTATATCGTTCTATTACTGCGCGCACTTCAAATTTCCGCAATTGAAATTTATATCGTTCCTCTTAATTTCGCACGTACCGTTCTCAATAACAATTTTTAAGTTCCTTCTACCGAGGACGTCTATGCCCAATAATATAGTAGCATCGAGTTCGTGATCACTGATTATGTATAGTTTAGTTCGCACGGTATCTGTGCATCACACACGATTATGCCAAGGGTTGCTTTAAATTCGCACCCTCCAACACCGACTGCGAATCCCTTGAACGTTTTCGTCGCTGGCACAATGTCTACGTTTAGTCTACTCGCCACTGATTTCCGGATCAGAGACTTCTAACTAGCAGAGCCTATTATCGCATCGTATTCGAAGCCGCACACTACAACAGGACACGTCCCCACATTCACACCACTGTTTTGTAATTGCTGGACTCGGTTTGAATGGCACTCTTCCGTGCGATAATTGGTCTTGAGGCACCTTTGGCACCGAGGCCTCCTGGCTGGCTTTGGGCAGTTGAGCGATACGTGCCCCATTCTGGAGCAATTGTAACATGTGATTGTGTCCAGTCGTCGTTTTGACGGTATTGATACCATCGTTGGTCTCGTGCTGTTACCACTAGTTGCGATGGCCCCTTGCATTGGCCGAAAATGGCTGAGAAATTATCGTACCTTGAATAGTAGTTTCGTCTTTGCTGCGATCGGCATGCCTGCGACACCGTTCTGCAGGGCTGGATGCCTTACGCCGTTCCTGAAGTATGTAACATAATGATGTCAGCGACTGATATATTACCGCGTCGCCCCGTTGCATTTATTCTGTGGAAGTAGTCTTCCACAGATTCGCCGTTTCGTCGGATAGATTTACTCATCAGCAGGTGTACAGATGCACTGCTGTCGTCAGTCGAAAAATCCTGGATAAGTCGTTTCGCAAAATCTGTGAAACGTGTGTACGTCACATCGATGCCGTCGGCCCAGACTTTTGCGTTTCCTTTCATGTTCGCCCAGATGGAACACATCAGTAGTTGCTCGCTCCAAGAAAATGTCTCCCAGAGTTGCTTCATCCTGGAGATGAATAGCTTCGCCGTTAGGCCGCATTGCGAAGATGGATCGAAGGCTGGTAATATAGCGATGATGTAGATCTGCATAAAATTCGTCGTCGTCTTGCACTCGTTTCGTTGAGGCGATCTCGTGTGCTCGAAATGTCGAGCCGTTGTTGCATAGGAGCACATTGCCGTATCCAGTTCGCCACCTCCCGTTGCTATTGTGCCGGTCTGCTCGCAATATCACGCCGTTGTCGCCTGCAAACCGGTTTCTGTGTGTGCCTCACCACTACTACCATGCGTGTGCTCGCAATGTCGAGGCGTTGTAAGATGCGAGTGGGTTGCCGTGTGTGGGTCACCACCACTATTCGTATGCTCGCAATACCCAGCCGTTATCTGTTGCGACTCGCTCCAACGAGCCGTCATACACGTACATGACTCTAGGCTGCTGTTCGTGAATTTGCTCGCATAGTCGTTATTTTTCTGTAGATATCTGCTGGTTCCATATCCGGCTTGTACCTAAGCTTGAAATTTATTTTAATGAGCTCCCAATTGTCCCGTTCCGGTATGTTGATAATTGCGCTTTTTGCCTCTCCTTGGATTTTCTCGTAATAAATTGTTCTTGTTGCCAGCTTCCTGAATTCCGGTTGCACTACATGCTTTAAGTAATATTCCGTGCTGGCTATGAAGGCGTTTTTAGAAATTTCTCCCGTTCCCGAGAAGGTATTCAGGTATCGCACATCTCTGAGTATTTTTTCTGAATTTTCTTCGCTGTATTTTGGATGGTCATCCTATGCAAGGCAACTCGCAGTTGTTCAATTTGCGCTTCACGTTCTTGGAGCGCTTGCATTTCCTCTTCCATTTCGATATTTTTGACGTCACACCGTCCAGAATTACCTTTTTGATTTTCAATTGTCCGTAGACATGCAAAACTTCACTTGACTTCACTAGGTTTTTTTCGGTATTGAATTTTACTTTAATTTAAAATTGCACATATTACTTGCATTTATCACTTGTACCTTGTTCGGATCACCTTTGACGAATAGATTCGGTTAGTGGGATTTTATTAGCACTGTTTCTTCTCGAATCTTAGCAACTTGTTATTTTTCTGTAGCGCTAGTTCTTATCGAACTTTAGGTCACTTTATTTTTGTGTTTATTCTCGTAATTGAGGTTCTTAAACAAACACTTTCAATTTTAGTAGGTTGACCGACTGCGCCAATTAAGTCACTGTTGGCCGAGATTGCCAAAAAAAAAAATATATATATGTAACAAACTTCTTTAATTGAAACACATTGGTTACACTAAATAAGGATTATTTTATTAAAAAACACATTAAACTTTCTGCAATGATTCTATACAAATTCTGAAATCAGTCGACCAGAGTTTCATTTACGCGATACTGGCAGCGAAGCCAAGTATCCAAATGATTTTTATAAAGCAATTCTGCTGACGCAGCGTGGAAATGAACGTTGCAACTTTTAAGTAAATCTGCTGATTCGAGTGCATATGGCAGGCAAATTGCGTTTTCGCGTGAGAAACTTGAGAAAATTGTCGGCACGTTCCCGCTTACGTTTGCGGTAAATATAGGAAAAACTGAAAGGATACGTAACTCGCATTCGTCTTCACCATGCACACTCTCTGTGCCACCTTTTGCAACATCAACTTGGCTTTGCGCTCTGTCGTTTTCAACACTTTATCGCCACCGCTTCCATTTGATGCACAGTTGCCATTATTTTCTTTTCGTTTTGCTTATTCGATGATGGACAAGCGATAGTGGCAACTCAGCATCCGGCCGCACTTCAAGAGCTGTAATTAATAAGTCAAAGCTTGCTGGTAAACTACTCAATGTGGTTGCGACTTTTCAACTTTCACTTAATTGATTTTCGCCCAAATCTGTCAATTTTTGAAACAAACTTGTCAGCTCACTTAAATGTGTTTCAACGTTGCCTGTTTCACTCAATTTTAACCCGCAAATTTTTCGCATCAACCTCTCTTTATTGCCCAAAGTGTTGCGTTCGTGATAGTCACGCAACGCATTTCAAGCCAATTTTGCCGTTTCCTTGTTACGAATGTGCACCAATTGATTATCTTGCACCCACAAACCAATTAAAGCAAGAAAAATGTAACAAGAGCTGCTTGCTGTGTGGTCACTTCGGCTTGATTTGCACTACCCGCTAACAATGCTGGTACGACCGGTGGTTAATTTGAAATCGCAGACCAACACTTTGTAGTGAAAGTAGGAGGTATACATGTCCGTAAAGGACTGCTGCCTCAGCGAAAGAAGATGTTAAGATCCGCCGAGAATGGCCTTGTTGGGGACGCGTGAACGCGCTGGCAGGCTAGCGTTGCGGTGTCGTGGGGCAGGTTCATTCCCCCAGCACAAGGATCCACTACAAAAGAATTTCGCATTCACGAATTCTCGAGTCTCAAAAGAAAGGTCGACTGAAGTCGAAAAATGTAGGTAACTAACGAAGAGGAAAATTGCTTGCTCAGAGAACAAGTTGAAACGGGTAAAAACAGACAGGCTTGGGAAGACTTCGTCGTTACCCGACGATTCGCAAGGCCCACAAATAAGAGTGGGGCAACTGGATGGATGTGGTGCCTCCTCGCACCCGCCCAACCGGATCAAGATCCTAACGTTGACGTGGCCCTACATCTCCCGTTTGAGCGCAAAACTCATACCAACCTCCTCTGTATGAGCCCTCCCATCAACGGGAAATAATGTTTTGACCGATTTATTTTACAGACTTATATGATCGGGTCACATAACTCTATGCCATAAAACGGGCACGTGAGTGTCATAAAACGGGCACGTGAGCCCCTGAAACTACAAAACAGATGGAGCGCGCCCGATGGATAGCCCATTTCTTCCGAACAGCCTTCCAACGTGGCGGGTCCTATACCCGGTCAGAGGGACAGAATGGAAAGACCGCAGGGTTCAGTTTAACAATATAAAAATTCCAATGAATTCGAGCAATCTACAGCAATTACTTTTGCCGCGCCTGCTTTGGCGCAAGTTTAAATGCAATATGTGACAACATCAAAGATAAGAAAACAAAAATTCAATAATGATATAGAAATTTGAATGAGGTTTTTTGTCTGTCAATTCTATCAGCTACGAAATTTGGCAAGCTTATCGCAATTAGATCTATTAATGTTCCATTATCAATGGATTTTCTCACTTCTAGTAGAAGTTTTTCTTTTTTTATAGCAAAATCTATCAAAGAGCCAGTCTGATATCTAAATTGCAGCGCATATCTTATTGAAGACCAACCTTTGTTTGCAAATGTATCACCAAAAATTTTTTTCCAATCTTCCCATTTTGCTTGAATAGTCAGCTTCAAAAGTATACAATTATACCAATCTGTAGCGCCTTTTTCTATGAATGATTTTAAAATTTCAATTTTTTTTTTATCTTTAGCTATGTCAAACCGTTCACATTTTTTTTCAAAACTAGTTATCCATTGATCTGCATTCGAATTTTTCCCATTGAACTTTTCAATTGTAAATTCTTTAGCTATTTCGCCAATATTCTTTTCTTCAGATTTCTCTTGGCTCTTTCCAAGTATTTTTTCCAGCAATTGTATTAACGGTTGTTCTGAAGCGTCAATAACACCACTTTCTTGTGTACTAATTTCTTCTTCTAAGTACACGTCACCAAATTGTAAATTTCCCCCGTCATCCAAATAAGTTTCGGTCACTTCTTTGGTCAGATTAATCCAAAGTTTTCTTGTTTGTCTCCTTTTAGTTAACGTTTTCTTTACCTTAGCAAATGCTGATGTCTTCGTGATTGCCGCATGCTCTTGTGCAAATAAGTAATTATTTGGCATCGTATAAGTCCTGCCGTCTGGTGTGCCAATTGAGGTTATGCACCGCACGTTCGTCTTTGGCTCTTCTGCGGAACCGAGCATCTTGAATTTGAATTGCAGCTTGTCCATCGTGATTTCAACGTGAATGTTGTTTTATAATGAGGTTTTTTTCATGTAGGAATAACACACGAATTGTTTCTCTGGAATTAACAAAGTTTTATTTTCATATAGAAAACTTACATCATTAAATTTAAAGTTAGTATTAATCCTACCTAGAATTAACAAAAAAAACAACATTCGATGTTGTTATTCACACGGTTGTTTCTTAGTTAATTTACAATAACGTTTATGTTAACAATTTAATCTTTATGATTTTAATATTGTATTGTGTTCTGTCTAAAGTCTGACAGCTTTCATCTTACTGATTGCCACCTACAATAATTGGTCTAACTTACCGACCTGTCAAGTTAAATACAATGGTTTTCTTACAATAAGTGAACTGACTTCTCGAAGCGTGGCGCTAAATTTAAATGAAGAGATAGTACTTTCCTTTCATACATAGAAAAAAAATTTAATCACCTCTAAAATTTACCCCCACATAAAAATTGTAATCAAATAATAGAAAAATAAAGAAATTACTCAAATATAATATATAAATTAATCAATTGTAAAAATTATAGTCAAATATAAAAAATGTAAAAAGAAAACAAACGGGATATTTACCCATCCTCCTCGACGAGCGCTCGTAGATGGGGTGGGTACATTCGAAATTATTTCAGCTAAGGATTTATAAACTGCCCTTGTTAAGAAACAAATGTCTCACATCAGCAACTGATATAAATGCAAATGCATGCCAGCGCGGCTGATCAGTTAAATAACGGAATAGATCCACAATTAAAACCACCATATCGGAGAAGAACAATTTCCATGCTGAGTAACCGAGCCGCCACCCATCAATCGACTCGTTTCTCTTCACACGACGATGTTCGCTAGATTCGAGCCAAACTACGATAATGAAGTCACTAAGGCGTCAGTATGATCTCGCTATTTTTGTTCAACTCCTTTCCGCATCCAGACCAATTAATAACCGATGAAGTAAAATGAACAATTAAATCTGATGTAATTCTCTGCATGAGTGGACACTGAAGACACTTAATTTTCCAAATGAGAAGATTCAGTAATGCGCATAGGAGAAATAGTGGTAATAAATTTAGAAAATGGATGCGAGTTGAGCTGTTGCACTATCCTTTCAATTGACTTCACACGCGATGTAGCGGTGCATAGGATATATCACAATTTCGATCAATCTAACTACACTTAAGAACTGGAGTTTATTGCTGCCATTTGAATTAATTATAAAATTGAGTAACAGAGCTCAGTGAACGGCTCCCTTCGCGAATATTTAAATGAATTTCGTTCAGTAGCGCAACTTCATAAGCAGATGCCCAAGCGACTTCCCCGGCGCGGTTCTCGCAAATTGAATCAGAGACGTGATCAACCGAAAACGGTGGAAGTAGCACTTGGAGCACAACACTTTGCAATTTATCTTTCCACAATTTTGGAATTGAATCCTCGCGTAATGGCACCGAACAAACAATCTCCACGATTTTGCAGAAATTCAATGGAGAAAAATTAACTATACGTTTTAAAAACTTTAAAACGATTGGGGCATCTATTTTGATCCGATTCTCCAATCTACCCGACGTTGAAATGCGGCCAAACCAATATTGCATTATTCTTCACGTTTTTCTCATGGCGCGGCCCAAGTAAAACTCCTCGTTTTCACGTTTGGATCCGTCCAAAAACTTGTCTTTTTCCTGTAATCCCGTGGCTACTGTGAATCGCCTCAGCTGATTCCCACCGCTCCGTTCATTTCTCTTCCGTGATGTAATACACCTTTGAGGAGTAATACATCAGCGTTCCTCAAACCCGAAATTTTACATGCAGATTGGAAATTTTTAAAATAAAATTTAATGAACGTAGAAAAAATTAAAATGAAGTCAAGAAATTTGCTATGTGAGAAAGACATTTAAATGAGGTAAATAAAATTGAAATGGGCTGAAGAAATTGAAGTAAAGTGAAGAAATTTTAACAATAGTACGGAAACGAAACTTTTAATTTGTTACGAAAGTTATTGCAAATAAAATCAATTACACATTTTCTTTCCAATCTGCCACAAAACTCCGAGTAGGTTTTCAAGCAGTTTGATTGTGTGACTGCTCGATTAATACAACTTTTCTTTGCGTAGATTTATATATATTTCCTGTGAAATAATTGTCCGAATTCAATTTCGCTTTGAATTCCATTTTGAACCGATTTTTTTTTATTCAAACCGTATGTCTTTCTTTACGAATCGCTAACACTTTATGTCTGCGCACTTTATGGCTCAAATTTTATTTCATTCATACAGTTTACTGTTTTTCACTGGGCCCATAACCGCATTGGCAAGAAAGCGTTACTACAAACCTTTATGTTAACACAATGCTGCAGTGGAATTTACGTATACAAATAAACATGCTGAACTGAAATGTAACTTTATAAATGAAAGACGATGCGTTGCTTATGACGGTTGATTCGGGACTGAATATTTATTGATTACAATACTAAAGAAATGTCAGTGTGAACAGATGAATTTAAGAATGCAAAAGTGTCAAACATTATTTACGATTCCAAATGTCAGAGCAGAATAAATATAATTATGATTATTATTATTATTTGAGAATTCAGATCAATTTCAAGATTGTATTCCAACATAGTATCCGTGCAAATGAATCAATAGATAGATCTTCGTATTTCACTGGTATCTGAAAGATTAGCAGCGTACACTTCATTATAGTTTTCACAAATTTTAAATATTTTTATTTCAAGTCGTAAACAACACAAGTAACATTACATAAATGTCAAGTAAAAATCTATAGTAAAATTAAGGACAACATTCGCTAAAATAATGATGCCAAAATAGACAAGGAGCTACCCAATAATCAGCACGATATTGAAGTCACGTATACGTGATACCGGCCGATCACCGCTGGTGAATTTAAGTTATATAATCCTGACTCCGGCCGATAACCGCTAGACATTTGAAGTCACGTAAATGAGACTCCCGCCGGCAAAGTGCTTACAGACGACTTTAAATTTCTTAGTCAACTTGATATACATTCGGTGATATTATAAAAGTTCAACTTGGGTCGCTATACGTTCAGTTAAATTGTTGGTTGAATTCGAACAGAAAGTTCAAATATTTGCATGTTACATTATATCAAAATAATTACTTAATTTTACCGTTTTTTTTCCCATGAATGTATTTCCTAGGAATGCGTATTTTGGCCTAGCCATAATATAGTGGGATATGGAAAGCATCACACAACAAAGCTTTACGAAATGCAATAAAATATGTTAATTTTTCCTTTAAACACGCCATTGCTTTATTATTTCTCTAAAGCTCGATATTTCGGAGATAAGTTGCCGACAAAATACCGATATTAGGAGAATCATAAAGAAATAGCGTTTTTAAAGGATAAATTAATGTACAGTAAACTTCCTTTAATCCGGCAAGTCTAAAACTTGGGCATACCGGATTCTCAAATATGCTGGATTATTAATGAATGTCGCGGGGAAACGTGTAGTACATACATATTTATAATTAAACAAATGATAATGTTCTGTAAAACATTTTTTTTTTATTTTTCAGTTTGAATATCATTAAATAATTCTCTACATGTGTTTAAAATGATTGAATTCATCGTAACGTTTCACACTAAATGGGTTTTTCGCACTTCCTATGATGTGTAATGATTTTGACCACTCGTCTCGCACGTCGAGATTTCCCGAAGGAAATCTAAACCGACCTCTCATCGGTTCTAGACGTGAAGTCTCGGAACGTGACAACGGACTGTACCCCTCAGGTCAACAAGTCTGGACAGTCTTAGTCTACTCCGAGGTGGCTGCTGGCTAGCTAGCTAGTTCGGAGAGGAGTTCGGTCGCGGGTCTTACGCGAGCAGATTAAGTCCGAAATGCAAAAACTCAGCCACCGGTTCACATGCCCGATTTAAAACGCGTCAAATAACTTCCATCGATTCTACTCTAAATTCTCTACTTTCATTCCGGACGAAATGAACAAAAACAACCGCGAAAAAATATGCGCTCCCGAATATCACTGACGCGGTACCCGAAATACGCGCCTCGAATGCAAAACCGAAAAAATCAACGCTAATAAAAAACGCGCAACCCGAACTGTGGCACCGCGTACGGACCGCAACGCGAAACCGACCATTCCCGGATTACGGGAACCCTGCCTAGAGATGTGGTGTGACTGGAATATTCTGTCACGGTGTAGTGAATAAAATGTTTTCCTAATGTCCGTGAAGGACTGCAGCGATGTTCTGCTGCCTCGGCAGAGGAAGGTGTTGATTCCTGCCGAGAATGCCCTCGTCCGGAGACGCGTGAATGCGCTGGCAGGCTAGCATTGCGGTGTCGTGGGGCGGGTTCGTTTCCCCGGAAGGCGGACTCACTACAAAACATTTCGCATTCACGAATTGCTTGCAGAGTTCAAGGGGACGACCGAAGTCGCAAATCTGTAGATAACCTCCACGAAGGGATTACGACTTGTTGCGAGAACAAGTGCAACCTGACAAGAAAGACTAATTTGGGGTTGACCTCGTCTTTACCCAAATACATTCAGGGCCCACAAATGAAAGAGGGGCAACCGGGTGGTGGTGGAGCCCCTTCATGCCCACCCAACCGGAATAAATCCAATGTTAAATCGTTGAGGTGGCCAGGTATTCCTCTTCTGAGTGGAAAACTCATACAACTTGAATTATATGAGCTTTCCCATCAGAAGGGGAGTACCCCGGTGACCAATTTATGTCATAGAATTATACAATTGAATTGCATAACTCTATGCCATAAAAAGGCACTTGGCTTGGGCCACTCAACCCATAAAGTCTCCTGAAACAGAAAAAATTTTTAAGTACCCGGTGGCTGGCTCATATTTTGGGGTGGAAGCCTGCCACCGTACCGGGTGATTTGTAGTGAATAAAATGTTTTCCTAATGTCCGTGAAGGACTGCAGCGATGTTCTGCTGCCTCGGCAGAGGAAGGTGTTGATTCCTGCCGAGAATGCCCTCGTCCGGAGACGCGTTAATGCGCTGGCAGGCTAGCATTGCGGTGTCGTGGGGCAGGTTCGTTTCCCCGGCACGAGGACTCACTACAAAACATTTCGCATTCACGAATTGCTTGCAGAGTTCAAGGGGACGACCGAAGTCGCAAATCTGTAGATAACCTCCACGAAGGGATTACGACTTGTTGCGAGAACAAGTGCAACCTGACAAGAAAGACTAATTTGGGGTTGACCTCGTCTTTACCCAAATACATTCAGGGCCCACAAATGAAAGAGGGGCAACCGGGTGGTGGTGGAGCCCCTTCATGCCCACCCAACCGGAATAAATCCAATGTTAAATCGTTGAGGTGGCCAGGTATTCCTCTTCTGAGTGGAAAACTCATACAACTTGAATTATATGAGCTTTCCCATCAGAAGGGGAGTACCCCGGTGACCAATTTATGTCATAGAATTATACAATTGAATTGCATAACTCTATGCCATAAAAAGGCACTTGGCTTGGGCCACTCAACCCATAAAGTCTCCTGAAACAGAAAAAATTTTTAAGTACCCGGTGGCTGGCTCATATTTTGGGGTGGAAGCCTGCCACCGTACCGGGTCCTATACCCGATTGGAAAAGACCGGAAGGAAAAGACCGATTTTCCATTTAATCCATCATTTTTTTGTTTTTATTCGAACAACGTTAAAGCAATGAAATAGTATGATTTTTCTATGGCAATCAGCACAGCAATTTACAACACCATATTGAAAAGCATTTAATCATTGAAAGAGGGAAATTGATATTAAAAGAAGATTAACATTATACGAAAATTCATTTTTTCTCTGATTTCCTGTAGTATTATAATTATTGTGGTTAGCTCTTGTAGATGCCACACTTTCACCCTACATACATTATGTTTAAAAAAAAATTCTTACATAGATTTATACGAAATTAAAAAAAAAACGATTTTTTTTCGACGATTCTTCTTCTCTTTTTTTTTTTTCTTTCAGCTAAATAGACGGATGCATTGGGATGACGATTGTCGTCCTATTTTCTTTTTTTCTTTTTTTTTTAAAATTCAATAAATATTTTTCAAAAAAAATTTCAATAAATATTCAATAAATATTTTTTTTTTAAACTCAATAAATATTTAATTAAAAATTCAATAAATATTTTTTTAAAAAATTCGATAAATATTTTTTTTTTTTTAAAAATTCAATATTTTTTTTTTTTTTTTTAAATTTCAATAAGTATTTAATTAAAAAAATGTTAAGAGGTTACTTACAGTACCTTTCCCTCGACGACGAGCGCTCGCTGACGATGTGGAGGTAAGCAAGTCCTGAAATTTTTGGTAGTGAAGAATCGCGTCCATACATCAAATTTTAACACACGAGTATTAAGACATAAAATAGATCCTAGGGGTGTATAAAATCGTATAAAAATTCAGCTATCAAAGTGTAAATACATATAGACTTCCTTGAGTATCACAAGTTTATTGAATTCCTCAGCGTTTGAACTTTCGATTGTTTCATTCCACGAATTGTTAGTCTCTCTAGATAAGTTATCAGCTCCTTTTATATGCAATCCGTTGGTCACTATATGGATTGAGTGATTTGACTAATTCTTCTGGATCTAACTCTTCAGTGGATTTATCACTCTTCGTTGAACTATGTTTGAATACACAGTGCGCCTTTTTGCATCCAAACGGTGTGTTTTCCCAGAGACAGGAAGTAGGGTCCCGCCGTTTCCCAATCACATGTGCCACTCCTTCCAATAAAAAACTTCTCATCGGCCTTCCAACCACCTGTTGCAAATCACGTGGTGGCCTAATGCTGATGGCTCATGGCGATATTGGCAGCTGCTATCGTTTTTTTTTTTTTTTCTGTGAAGTTTTTTTTTTTTTTTTTTGCTGTGTATCAACAGGATGGTAGGAGTTAACTATCTGCCAACAACCATCCACCACGATTTTGTTGTGGTTTTAGTAGGTTTCCTCCACTACTGTACTTTTTCCACTTCACTAAAATGGCCACCACGCGTATTTTTCATTTACCGCTAGCCTTACTATCACGAGGATCTTGTGCAACTCCGAACTAACCTGGCGGGGCCGAGCCGACGAGCAACGAAACAGCAAAAGTTTCGTTGAATAATGCCATCTATGGGTGAACATGCGGTGGTGATAATGCACACTCGTTTCGGTTTCTTTTTAAAATTTTAAGTCGTCCCTTAAATTATCCATTGAAAGCAATTTATGTTTATAATTATTAGGCGTAATGAAGAGGGAAATAAATCGAAAGAATAAGACAGGCACGCGTTAATTACCGACAAACAAACCAATTTTTAATTAATATTATGGTTGGAATGGGTAAAATTTGACAAATTTTGTGGGGTTTAAATGATACAATGATTTTATCGTTCATATAATTTAAAGGATTAACTGATACAATGATTTTAGCGTTCATATAATTTAAACGGTTATATTATACAATGATTTTAGCATTCATATAATTTAAAAGATTAAATGATCCAATGATTTTAGCGTTCATATAATTAAAAGGGTTAACCGTTTCGTTCTAAGCATTTGTATACCGCGTTACACCGCAATTCGTTAAATTATCTTCAAAAGATATTGTAATAAGATACTACACATTAGAATTTTTTTTTTTTTTTTTTTTAACATTTTTAGAATTTTGTTTCCCGGGTGTTAAGTACAAAAGAAATTTCTCCACTTATTTTTCCTGCGGAAAAAGAAAAAAAAAACGAGTGTTGCGATGGGGAAGGTGACTGAATCGACTGAATCATTATTAAATTGCGTTCGTGCTGTGTGCCTGTGTCAGCGCTGCTTTTAGAGCCATAGTTCTTAGATTACTACAACGGCTCCGACCTTTGACTTTCCAAACAAGTTACTGTGACAAAAAAGCTGTGATTTAAAGATCAGGCAATGCTCATCGTTTCTGTTGCTCTTGTTGAGCACTTATACAATACGTAGACGTAATTTACTAAGCATAGCTCAAAAATAGCTTCAACATGTTATCCAATGTTAAAATTCTTTGCCTATTTTTGAAACTGGTGATTCGTAGCAAAATATCTGAAGCTAGACTAATACCATTTTTATAGTAAACAAAATACGTACGTAATATGTTTTTCCTTTTCATATCTAAATGTAGTCAACAGTAGTAAACAAAGTAGAATTGGCAAGTCATATTGTAAGCACATAACTTTTAAACAAAATTCAAGTATCTTATTAGTTCTGGCGCAATTAATTTGAAATTGAATTATTAAAATAAGACCCCCATATCCATTCAAAAATAAATTATTGCAAAAATTAAAAATAAACCTTACATGCTATAAACACAGAATGATTTGTAAACAAAGGTACACTAAACAAAATATTTTTCGTTTGTAACTGCTTAGCCTAAGATTAAAACTAAAGTTTTATTAATTATTACTTCAAATGTTGTTGGTTAACATTTAAAAAAAGTAATTTCTGTAATTTCGAAGAGCTTAACAAGGAGCGTTTTTCGGTCAAAATATTTCCAGCAGTTGAAAATATTCTTTCACAAGGAATGGAGGTTGCCAGTGGACAGCAATTTTCTTGCACTACCTTGCTAAGATATGGATAGTTATATACATGATTTTTCCACCACACTAAAGGATCTTCACTTTGCCCCAATAACTCATCATCTATGTACCGTTGTACCTCAACGAGGGCTCGTGAAGGTGAAGATGATGATCCTTTGGGCTTATGTAGAAAATTCGTCGTCATCGGTTGTTGTATTGCCTTCAGCCAAGTTTTGCTCTGTCAGGTCACATTCAATAATTGTATCACATGTTTTTGCTTCACGTGAAAGCCCTGAAATTTTATTACTTACTAAATTTATTACACATGATTTTGTTTTTTCAGCAGCCTATTTGCTTTGAAAGACTATGGCCTTAAAACGGGGATCAAGGAAAGTGTAATGAGCATAACTTATGTCGTTTTCAATGCCTCTCAACCGAGTCTTTACGCCGTGATTTAAAGATAGTAAGACTTCCCTTCCCTTTTCTGATAAAGCCTGTTTCGGTGCCATTCTGGAGGTTACGTCAAGCAAACCGTTTGTCAATGCGATCATTAGAAAGCCGTTCATATATTTTTCCCCACTAACTGCTCTTGTAGTCGTTTCGAATGGTTTTAGGATTCTTATTAAATCTTTAAGAATTACCCAATCGGATGCAGTCAGCGAAGGTAATTCAACACCAAGAAGACCAATTGTTGACCTTATAGCACTTTCCAGCTCAACAAATCGCTCAATCATGAAATAAGTTGAATTCCATCGGGTAACAACACTTTGTATAAGTTTTCTGGGTTCGGTTCCGGTATTGTCGAAAAACATTCTCAACTTGTTGTAACCAACCGTACTTTTTTTAAAATAAGAAACAATAATTTTGACTGTTTTAATTAAGACGTCAACCGGTTTCAGTGCATCGAGACCAATTAAATTAAGATTGTGCGCAAAACATCCAAATGTTTGAGTTGAAGATCATCTTTAATGGCCTTCTTAATGTTGCTCGCATTATCCGATAATACTACAAGGACCTTCGTTTGGACTTTCCATTCTTCCATAACTTGCTTAATATTGTGAGCTAGTTGTTGACCGAAAATGATGTGCACTGTAAAAGTATCGATTTGGCTTCGAATTCAGCATTTATGAAATGTGCTCTGACAGCAATGTAGCTCTCATTATTTATTGATCTCCAGCAATCTGTTGTTAGGCAACAACTCATAATGCTGTCTGCAAGGTTTTTCGTTACTAAGACACACTCTTCATATTTTGCGGCAACTAGAGTCTTAGAAATATGCTTTCTGGATGGAAGTTGATAAGAAGAATTCAATTTCTTAAAAAGTTGTCTGAAACCTAGGTCTTCAACAATGCTAAATAGCTGCAGGTCTAGTGTAAATAATAAATGAGAGCATCGTCGATCGGTTTTTTGTTTTGTTTTGTCATCTTTTTTTCCAAATAATCTGTCATTCTTGTAGTTCCAGCAACACGTTGCAACGGAAATTGTGCTTGGTTCGATGCAGCTTGAGGTACCCAATAAAATTTTTTTAATTATAGATATCTAACAAAGGTTATTCGCAATTGCCATTGCAAATATAACTAACGCAATTGTAAGTGATGAAGTACTTACATGAGATGAACTTGGAGTAGTTATCATTTCTCCTCAAATATTGCCTGCTTCATGAATATCAGTTGCATGGGAATTGAATAAATCTCGAAAATATTTAAACACCGAGATTTTGTATTCTTTGAAAATTGTATTTATTTTTTCCGGATAAACTCAAGATGCAAGAACAGTGAATTAGAATTGTATACTCTCTGAGGTCCCTTTAAACACTGAACACATCTGACTAAAAATAGACTCGTGCAAGCAATTTCATATCAATTCAATGGAATGTCATTGTCTCTTTCTTTTACATTTGTTATGTTGAATTTAATAGTGATACTGTTTACATAATACAGTAACGACTTTTGGTTATTGTATGCATAATAATTCATTTATTATTATTTTATGTATTGTACTTATAATTGTTTGCTAATGGTAAACATTTAAAGATACATGTGTATAGCTTGAGGAAGAAGACCTTTTAAACTATTTATTGTGAAGCATAATGTTCAATGAAATAACTTTATGTTATTGAGATGATTTAATTGGCAATTTACAATTCCTATTGAACTCAAATAGCGTGTTAGGGATTTCTGGTGTAAATTAAATTGTTTGGTATTTGATACATTGTGTATTAAAGTTTAGACATTCCGCCTGCCTTGAAAGAATATCTTTCAACTCAGCCTAATTACAAGGTGGGCCAGAAAGGCGTACGATTTTAAAAACACTCTTGCGTTTGAAGCTTTAGAGAGGGGACTGCGCTGATGGTGGGGTTAAGTAGCTCGGTTCTCGGAAATTTAGTCGCGATGGATCACTTCACCGGAGCGCAACGTGCATTCTGCGTTAAACATTATTAAAAATCACAATTAGTGCGCTATTGTTCGGCGTTTATTTCGGCGTGAGTTTGGATTACATGACCTAAATCAGTGTCCGAAAGAAAGTGTGATTCGATCGTGGGTCAGAAAGTTCGAAGAGACTGGTTCGACTCTCAACCAGAAGCCTGCAGGACGCCCAAGGTCAACAAAAACGGAATTATCGGACCCTACTTCTTCGAAAAAACAAGGCCAATCTGTCACTGTAAATTCTGACCGATACATAGCCATGTTAAGGGATTTTTTCTTTCCACAACTGCAACAATTTGAAGCCTATAATCGTGTGACATGGTTTCAACAAGATGGCGCGACATGCCATACAGCTAATGCCTCTTTGGCGGTCGTAAACGAGATGTTTGCTGGGAAACTGATATCGCGCCGAGGTGACATTGCATGGCCTCCTAGAAGTCCGGATCGACGCCACCGGACTTTTTTTTGTGAGGATACCTAAAAAGTAGAGTCTACACCAATAACTCAGCCACGATTAACCAGTTGAAGACCAATATCCGGGAAGAAATGGCAGCTATTCCCCGTGCAATGTGCCAGCGAGTTTTTACCAATTTGAGGGTCAGATTCGAAGAATGTTTGCAGCGGGATGGTGCACACCTGGATGACGTTATTTTTAAGAAATGAATTTCCCAGATGTCAATTTTTATAGAAATAAAAATTTGTATGTGAATTGTACTCAGTTTTTTTTTTTAATGATTTTTTCAAATTCGCAATTTTTTCTGGCCCACCCTGTAGAATAGTATAAACAAATTGAGGAATATTAATTTGATGGTACATTATTATTGAAACTTTCTTCGAATGGTAGAATACATATTGCTGCTACTGGTCTTTGAATAATCTCCTTATTAGATGCCATAACAGAAACTACTCTTATAATGCCGTCCTTTCCCGGGTGAATATCGGTTATGCGTCCAAGCGGCCATTGCATTGGTGGAGCATTGTCATCTCTGACTAAGACTATCATTCCGATTTTGATATTTGAACTCGTTGTTTGCCATTTTTGACGAATTTGTAGCTGGGGCAAGTATTCCTTATGCCATCTTTGCCAAAAATGTTGCAGCATGTATAGTAGATGTTGATATCGTGTTAACCGGTTTATCTTGATGTTGCGCACATCCTGATGTGGTAGTGCCACATCTCTTGATGACCCAAGCTCTGCTGTTTTATTCTGCTTGATTGGTATACTAACAATAAATTTGCCAGTTTCATCCCGAGCAACTGTTTTAATGAAATGTTTCTCGGCAGGATCGTTTTTTGTGAGTTTAGAAAGGGGTGTTTCAAGACTATTTTCAACAATCCAAAACCTTTCTAACTGATTATTCTAGTCTGCATTATGAATCAAATTGCATTTTGAATTTGTAAATTGCAGAGGTAAAGACATTGCACCTACAGCAATCCAACCAAGTACTGTTTTTTGAAATATCGGTTGATCAGGTTTTAGTCTAATTTGCCCTATGCATAATAGTTCATAAAATAAAGCTGTTCCTATAAGCACATCGACCGGTCCCGATTGATCGAATTTTGGATCAGCAAGTTCAATGCCAATAGGCACCTTAATTTCTGCAGTGCTCATTCGCTGTGATGGAGTCTCATTATCAATGGTATCTAAAACTACACAGGTCAATATTTTAGAAAATTCAGTTGTACGAGATTTTAATCTCACTGTTACTTGACCCTTGAGCTCAGCTTTCCCTTGTTCGATCCCTGAGAGGGTCGTGGTTGGCTTATGCATCGGGAATGTTAATTTCTTACAAAAGTTAGTTGTAATTAAGTGTGCCTGTGAGCAAGAATCTAGAAGGGCCCTGCACTCATGTGGGTTACCAAGTTGATCGTAAATATAAATTACTGCAGTACCTAACAAAACATAATTTGTTAATTTATTAGATAAACGTGCAATAGCTGTGAATTCATTGATAGGTTGATCCTTTGTTCCATTTTCAGGTGACTTGAGCAACATGGCACGTGATTGTCTCAAATAATCTCCAAATTGATCAATATGAAGTAATGTATTATGCTTGTAACCACATTTTTTACAAGGACCGAAATTACACTGCTTACTATTATGTGATTCTAATAAACAGTTTTTACATATTTTTGCTTTATGTACTTTCTCAAGACGCATTTGAGGAGAAAGTTGCTTGAATTTTCCACAAGTATATACTGGATGAGTCGCATTACATATTAAGCATGAGCGATTATTAGTTATAATATAAGTTTTTGATGCATTGACATGTTTAGTTTGCATATTTTTAGGTACATGTTGGGAATCGACAACACATGGCCTTTCATTAAATTTCTTCGATAGAAACTTACAATGATCTTCTAAAAATTTAATTAGATCTCTTAAAGTCGCGTCACCTGATTTTGCTACATTAGTTTTTTCCCATTCAATTCTCACTGCCACACTTAATTGCCTACACAATACATGCATCATAGGTGCATCCCATGTATCTATAGGCTCCTTTAAGGTTTTAAGGTCTGATAAATTATTATCAAATGTGTCAATAAGTTCTCTCAATTCTTCAGAGGAATTACGTTTTAAAATGGATGCTGCGAAAATGTTCGATAAATGATGTTGTTTGAATTCTTTTATATCTTCAAACCGTGATTTTACCTTTGCCCAAGCGGTGGCATAATTTTCATCCGATACTCCAAGTAACGCGATTGCCGATTTTGCCTTTCCGACCAAAGCATCTTCGAGATGAGTGAATTTCTAAATATTACATAATTTAGCATTGTCATGAACTAAAGAATTGTAAGTATCGCGAAATTTAACCCACTTGGAAAGGTCTCCATTGAATTTTGGAATATCAATTCTCTTCAAAACTGAACCGTTAATTTCTTCGCTATTCTCTCGAATTGAATTTGAATCTGTTGAATTAATTGCCCGTGCTATTAAATTCCGTGCATTTCCGACGGCTTTATCGTATCTACTTTCAAACATTTCGCGATGAGCTTCTTCGGCTGTTAATTGCTCGTCATTATCACAAAGCTCTTCAATTTTATCTTGTATGTCATGAAATTGATTTATTAGAGATAAATTCCGATCTAACGACATTTTTAACGCGGGTAAATCGGGATTTTCAGCGTAAGCTACCTTTTCGAATCTAGTTAAAGCACGCTTAACATTTCCGCGCCTTGATTTTAAATCTTCCATTACTGACACAATTGAATATGCATAAAAACTTTGGATAATGATTGTTGGAGACTTACCGACAGCACATACGAACACACATTTATTTAATTCGCATAAAAATAATCACATGCAGTACAATTTGTCGCCTTCTGGTGACCAACTCCTCTCCTTGTAACGATTATGAATGTGAGCTTGGTACAGTCACACAAAATGTCCAAAACGTTTTTGTTTTCATCAAGCCGACGAGTTAAATTTCGTAAGAAACTCGTGCAGGTATAATTAACTCTTGTGCAGACTCGTACAGGAAAACTTTTTCAACCTTAGCCGACAAGTCACGCTTGCGGTAAACTCGTGCAGTAAACTTTTAAACTCCAAGCCATTGATCTACATTTGGTGTAGGCTCGTGCAGGAAACTTTTGCAACTTAAGCCGACGAGTTACGTTTTCGGTAAACTCGTGCAGGAAACTTTTTAAACTCCAAGCCGACGAGCAGCCAATGATCTACATTTGGTGTAGACTTTCCAACTCTAAGCCGACGAGCGTCTCATGCGGCAAACTCGTGCAGGAAATACTTTGTAACCCAAGCCGACGATCTACATTTGGTGTTGGCTCGTGCAGGTAATTTTTTCGTGTTTTGCTGTGACCGATTGCTGCTGCTGCTTTTATCACGCGTCACAAGTTTCACTTGTTGTCTTTAAACTCTGAGTTTCGATCCGGCTCGACGGACCAATGAATAAATCTCGAAAATATTTAAACACCGAGATTTTGTATTCTTTGAAAATTGTATTTATTTTTTCCGGATAAACTCAAGATGCAAGAACAGTGAATTAGATGGATACTCTCTGAGGTCCCTTTGAACACTGAACACATCTGACTAAAAATAGACTCGTACAAGCAATTTCATATAAATTCAATGGAATGTCATTGTCTCTTTCTTTTACATTTGTTATGTTGAATTTAATAGTGATACTGTTTACATATAATACAGTATCGACTTTTGGTTATTGTATGCGTAATAATTCATTTATTATTATTTTATGTATTGTACTTATAATTGTTTGCTAATGGTAAACATTTAAAGATACATGTGTAAAGCTTTAGGAAGAAGACCTTTTAAACTATTTATTGTGAAGCATAATGTTCAATGAAATAACTATGTATATGTTATTGAGATGATTTAATCGGCAATTTACAATTTCTATTGAACTCAAATAGCGTGTTAGGGATTTCTGGTGTAAATTAAATTGTTTGGTATTTGATACATTGTGTATTAAAGTTTAGACAGGAATTATGGCCTTAATCTACTGTTTTGTGTTTTCTTTCCATGTGGCGCTTTAAATTGGAAAGTGTAGTTTTCACAGAGAACTTTTCTTTGCAAATATCGCACTTCACGATATATTCACCCACATCAGTGAAAAATGTCCAAATAGGTCTCGATCTGGGCCTCTTATTTTGAGTCTCCGACATTTACAAAGTAAATTGTTATCCAAACCACTATATATCACACTCAGAAATCACCTTCACTTTTAAACTCAATAGCACCTAAAATTTCACTGTGACGATATTGAAGTTTGAGAGTGCCAACTGTGATATCGATTCCGTCGCTGTGATAGCTCTGGCTGCTGAAATACAGTGCATATCACACAAAACAATCAGAGCTTACATAAGGGAATGGAAGAATGTTAATCGGTGATAACAGTGACATGACTATGCGGTGTGTACTGTGTTCTATTTCTAGTATACATACTCGGAGCGGTGACTTGAGAGCTGTTTCTCAGTACATTGCGCCAAATGAGAATATTTGTTGACTTGACTGCAAATCTAGTATACATACACAAGGCGCATTGACTCAAATGACTGACTGTCTGTGACTCTGCAAATTGTGGGTATATGTATGCAGCGGTAATTTTAGCTTTGGTCACAGACAGCTCAAGCTCCGGCGCCGTCACAGCGAAAAAGTCACAGGTCGGCACATTACATCGCATCTCAGGGTTCCTGCCCCTCGGCGGCGTTTTCACCTCTCACTCGCATTTCCTGCTAGGAAAGAACGGTTTTGCTGAAAAAAAAGACTCGGTTAGCCTAGCAATTCATTTTATTCATGTTTTTTTTTTAAACAGTCATGGACATTCATTTGATCATTGATCAACGTTAGAATGGCAATGAACTCTGTATGGGTTGGTTAATTAGTTATTATTCTATAGAATTTTATCCCATTCAATTTTATTCGTACTGCTAGCTATTGCATGATTCCATGAATAATCTTTCTGAACTTGAAGGTAAAACGTATCCACTATGCACATTTCCAATTTTCATATTTCAATTTTAATTCAATTTTAAGTCCATCCTCTATACATTAGCTTTTTTGGAAATTCGCTTTAACTCTTTTTCCATTTACACTAGCAAAAACTAATATTTTAAACATAAAACCACATTCTTTAGATTCAGCTTTATAACTACATTTTTATCGTAAAAATATTCAGTTTTCCATTCAATTTTTGGTCTATTAACTACTTAACAATGTGTTACCCTTCCCTCAAGGACGCTCCGATTGAGGGTTCTGCGGGCCCCGGTTTTGCTCGTCAGAGACGGGCGTGGGCGCAACTCGCTTCAGCCCTAAACCCTCACGTTAACCGCTAAGCGAGCGGACGGTTTCTCGGAGAAATTTCACCGCCGCACCTAAACTTAGAATCTCTAACGCACGAATGGAAACTGCACCAGAAATCAACCGCTAAAGGAATCCCACCGGCACAACCTATCCTCGAAGGCAATTCCCACTAAGCTGGAAGGCAGGAAAAATTATGAGGCGGTATTCCGAAATTTTGTAGGGGACCACCTGGAACGGATATTGCGCACTTTACAGCGTTATCCGCGGTCAAGTTTACAACACCAGCCAAAACTAAAATTTTCCCGAAGTTCAATATGTAATTCGCACAAATCTGAAACCTTTACAGAACTCACTACAAAAATCACACTTCAATTTAAAGGAAAATGTATTTCTGCTTTAACAATACTTGAAACTGAATTACTTACTAATGAATCTACATACGTAGGGGGCCCCCGTTATTTCTGCCGTCAATCAAAGATTCTTCGTCGCTACCTCCGGTGATTTTGCCACCTTTTTCAGCTACCGATTTAAACTTCTTGTTATTGTGGCTCTGATTCCACACACTGGCTTGTTGTCGCCAACCTTAATACCGCCGTTGTTGTCGCTGGGAACTCAATCAATCAATTTTCGGTCTTCTCCTTCCGTCGCCACCAAAGGTCGTTCGGCTAAAGAGGGAGATTCCATTGTTCACGGGTCCCTCGTCAATTTGTCTCCAACGGGAACCCGTTAAGTTTTTTTTCGGGGGTAATGAAATTTGTTCTAGCTGTGCGCAATCGAACAGCGGCACTCAAACCGTTTTGATATTGGGCAATTGAAATATAAATTTCCCTTCATCTAGCACATTCGTGAATGTTTAATAATTTAAATATTGAAGATTTATTTTTAAGCAAAAACGAAAAGCTGGTGGCATATTCCATCATACGCTGTTATATTCGTAAGTTTGTCATACTTGACCAGGATACTTCCGATTAATAAGTGTTGAACGAGTTTTATCGGTGAGTAGAACGAGCGTATTTATTCCTTGAAGTCGTATTGATCCTAGCATCATTGCTAGTTGCAGTTGCTGTAGTTATCGTCGCCGTAATCTGTGCTGGTACGCCAAAATCGGTCAGTTTTGCATCTCCGTGTGCAGGACGTTCGCTCGACTTATGTCCCTATGAATTTTTTTTATCGACTGTAACTACTCCAACCCCTTGTGTACTTCACGGCACATACAGGTGATTTATTGTTCTGTTGGCGGACCCAATACTTGATAGATATCCTGCAAACTGCCACTACCACAATATGTGACACCGCAAAGCGACCATATGACAGTTTCTGTGTCCTGATGTTCAAGGGCGCTATAAATTGAAGCTACAAAGTCGGAGGAATCGCAGTCGATGGCCATTTGTTCTTGTTGTTCCGGCGTCCCGTGAGAGGAAACTTTTCCTCTTCCTTGTCTGGTGTGGAAGTGGATTTATCTTGCAGACTTACGCACTAGATATATACATGATTACTTTACTTTACACAGTGTTTTTTTTCTTTCTAAATTCTAACATCTATCTGAATTTTTCTTTCACAATAATTCGTATCTTTAAACCTTGGCTCGCGGTGGCTATATATCTCGGTGCTCAAAATAAGTTCTTCATTTTCTTACGGTCTTACTTGAATAGTATAAGCGAGATTTCCTTCCAGGTGGTCGGGTGGGAAACAAGGGTCACTCGTAACAAATGTGCTCTTATCAATCTTCAAAATTTTCACGTTGGATTCAACATTTAATTGCATGGGTGTATTTTCTTCTCATAAAATTTCTTGCGATTTTTGTATCTGAATTGGTAACATGGAACATTCTCTTCAAAAAACAAAAAAAGAAAAAGAATGCTATAAGTACAAATTTGTGACTTTATAACTGTTTCATTCGATATGAAGACGATTTTGGGTCTTTTGGGGTGGTAGAGGATAATAGATTTGTGAAAAGACGCCATTTATCACGTGGACGACCACGAAAGAGCGAATGTTGTACTTGAGCCATAAAGTAGATATACATAGGAGGACAAGTTCCGAGCAACAGTAAACTGACCTTGGAATACTCAAGGTAGCGTGGTCTCATTCGAAAAATTGTTTAAAATGTAAAAATAAAGGGGCAATTGCAATTGCATACTGAACTTTGGTGAAAGGAAAAGCTTATATTCTATGTTTATCTTTATTCCATGATAAATTTACGAAGGCAGCCTATTGGTTCTAAACGTGAATCTTTACAGCCTATGAAAATACGAGTACGTCGCCTAATCTATACATAACTTATCACTGGATCTAAGGTTCTTGGTGGTATGGGCTGCAAGACAGTTGAGAGTTCGACGCCTGATATTTCCCATGATTACCAATTAGCATGAAATCCTTAATATAATCTACATAATTGTGCAGGTAATTTATTCTTTGTTCTTGTAACCACATTATAGTCGATATGTTAAGCTTCTGGTTTTGTAAACAAAATTGTGTATCTTTTTGTTTCCATTTACAACGTTATAAAAATATAAAAATTGAACTTTGTTATAGTGAATCCTGTTGATTCCGATAATAATAGAATATATGCAGGTTTGTGAAAGATAGTTGCAATAACCCAAAATCAAATCACTCATTGCTACACTTTTCATAAAATTCTTTCCTCAATGACTTGCGTTGTGCTCATTTTTTTCTCAACATTCCACACTGAAAAATTTAACATTTGAATCAATAACCTAGGTGTAAACTTTTCCCCTGTTTTTTTTTTTGTTAACAAACATTTGATTTTAAGAGTCTGCTAAGATCAAAATAAACTTAAAGATATCATTTTCTCAATAGTAGTTACATATTGAAGTTAGTTTAAAATTAGACAAGAGTTTTTTCCAAAAGCCCCTCGCGAGTTCCATCTCATTCTATTGATTCAAGATATATCACTACATTACGTTATATCCAAGTAAATCAATATCAGCCATTGTTGCATACACGTGAACACTTGGAACTGGTCAACGCAATATTACAACAGAGTATATATGTAAACTAGCAAGCAAGTGTAAAAGCTGAATTCTTCAACTTTCAAATGACGCAAATTAAATAGCTGATCGAAAACCTGCGTTAGCACTACCAACAGGAAAGGTAGATTCCTCGTAGGCACCGGTGAATTTCGATAAACAAATAGCTTTAATAGCTTTTCGCATTGCTAGAACTCTTTTTTTCGTAATATGGCTTAGGACATCATCTGCACTCGAGAATATTTTTGGTGACAATCATATCAAATTCAATTAAAATCTATTGTGTAATATGACAACTATTGACGAGGTGAAGCACTTCAAAACAATCGTGTCGCATACCCACTTCACTTCTTACGTTTCCGTAATTTTACTACTGGGCTCGGCTATTGGTATTGACAGCAGATCTCTCTACAATTTGTGCGCTGACGATGTTCCGAATTCCGTCTGTGTTCCATTCGACAGGGAGGCTCATCAGCTTTACTAAGCAGACGTTTGGCAGCAAAAAGATTTTCAGTTGCGAGTACTGAAGGATCTGCAGATGGTAGGATTTCTACGCTACTAAGGCTGTTCGGTTTAAAAAGACTCGGCTTGTCGTAGGAAACGGGCAGGATACCAGTTGGCGACAGAGAATGTGATTGTGGAGGCGCAGTCATCAGCAATCCGGGATAATACTGGAAGTAACGAACGAATGGGGCTGCTGCCACTGTCACTGCGAATCTTCGAACCGGGATCAGAGCCAACGGGACTCAGAGACAACGTGGAACTCGACTTCCGACACACGTCAGTCGCAGTTCAGTGACAGCGATTTGTTTAAAGGTTGCTCACGAACTGTCAACGTCAGTGGCGTAGGGTATGTGGATTGGCTGGTCGGCGTCGGTAGCGTAGGGCGCCAAGAGCGAGGTTACCACAGATGGTTTGGATTGTATGATTCTTATTCGTTGCTTGTTCGATTTTGAACGCGCGGATTGAAAAATACTAATGAACAAATCTTTGGAAGATGCATGTTTTATTAAATAAGTCGTATAGTCCTTAAAAGTATATTAAAGTTAAGTGCTATAAACATTGTTTGTGATGCATAAAAACGCAATCAATGTTTAAAGCACTTAACTTTAATATACTTTTGAGGACTATACGACTCACGCTTTGTAATTGAGCCTGTTCGGCTGGTTCAGAGATTACTAAAATTATTAGTCGCTCCGATAAGATTCCAAAATATAAAGCATACACTAAATGGTACTATGTTGTAGCGTGTACAATTATAATTGTTCAGCGAATGTCAAACCTTAAGCCTCATTTACACCAGAGCAACATCATGAGACATTGTGGCATACCACAGGCCGCATGCCACAAAATATGAAAGTGTTGCAAAAACCGTGCGGCATTGCATCGCCTTGCGGTCATGAGGCACATTGTCGATCTTGTATCCAAAGTTAATGGGTTCTAGAGCCACATTTCTTTGCGGCAAAAAAACTTTTTGCTCTTGCGTTTGGTGATATTGCGAAAAATATGGAGTGGTGCAATGAAAAATATTTAGACATTATAGAAGAATATAGGAAGTGTGAAGTGTTAGTAACGAATGATAAAAAATGGTTTGCACATGATGATTTTTTATACTTGATGTAACAGAACTTCGTTCAGGTATATCGAATAATTGTAAGTATACTTAATGTAAACTTGATAAAATGCTGAATACCGGGACAGGAAAAATACGATTTTTTATTGATTTTCGAATGTCTTGATAAATTTAAGTTACGTGTCAAATAATACTTTCATTCATTTTTTATTCAAATTTAGTTTCAATTTTTCTGTTGATAAATTGGATAACAAGTGCAGTCTAGTGAAGAGGTAATTCAAAAGTCCGTAAAGGACTGCAGCGATGGTCTCCTGCCTCGGCAGAAGAAGGTGTCAGTATCTGCCGTGAATGCCCTTGTCTGGGGACGCGTGAATGTACTGGCAGGCTAGCATTGCGGTGTCGTGGGGCGGGTTCATTCCCCCAGCACGAGGACCCACTACAAAGAATTTCGCATTCACGAATTTCTGGGGTCGAGAAAAGCAAGGCGACCGAAGTCGCAAACGTCGTAGGCAACTGCACCAGGGGCAACTGACTTGTTCATGGAACAAGAGAAACAAGTAAAAAGAAGTGGAAGCAGGGTAACCTCGTCCTTACCCGGAGAGGCTCATGGCCCACAAATGAGAGAAGGGCAACCGGGTGATGATGGAGCCCCTGCGCACCCACCCAACCGGATTAAAATCCATAATTGTTGCAGTGGCCAGGTATTCCTCTTCTGAGTGGAAAACTCATACAACTTAACTTGCATAAGCCTTCCCATCAGAGGAGAAGTATCCCGGTGACCAATTTATGCCATAGAATCATGCAATTCGATTACATAATCATATGTCATAAAGAGGCACCTTGCTCGGGCCACTCAACCCGCGCCGTCACCTGAAACAAAGAAGTTAATATGTACCCAGCGGCTGGCTCATGTTTGATATAATTTAAAATTATTTAATGTTTCCCCCAACTAATTTTTATATCAAAAAAAAAATTCCTTTTTTTTCAAATTGGATTTTGAATATTCGCCCAATTGTAAAAATATTTTTATCTAAGTTGAAAATCTTTTATCCAACAACAAATCTCCCAAATCTATATAAAATGGATATACTCGTATATCTACAAAAAATGTTCAAATATATATATATAATTTATCATCGTCCCGCACACAAAACTTTTTTCCCATTCTGATCCCGAAATGGATTTTTGCGGTCACTTTCCTTTGTACTTCCGGTCCATCTTCTTCGGCGATTTAAAAATTTGCGCAAGCATGCACAATGCAAATCTTCAGCACATTCCATCAGACTACATACACAAACTATATGGCGCGGACATTCTATTTCCCGAAGCTTAACATTTAATTCTCCTTCAATCTCCCGAATTTGGACCAAAACGGTGGAGCGAAATACGGAGACACGTTAACACATCTTATTTCATACTCCGTCGAACGCCGCGAGCTCGACCAACGTTCGAGTTTTCCCCACGCACCGCACAAGACTCCCTAGACCAACTCGCGACCGGTTCTCCGCTCCACGATCTAACAGGTTAGGCCTCTACTATGCAGGAATTCCCTTTAACCCTTTGCCTGCGCCGAATTCAAATCGAGCAGTTTTAGTTATTTTGAATATAAAAATATAAACTATAAATTGATATAAAAAAAAAATAAAATTTAAATTTGACATGAGATTATCAAATAATTTAAAGTAAAAAAAAAATAATAAATTTAACTAACGGCTCCATTACTACAGGGCAGCTAATTTTCACGCGATCCCAAGGCGACTCGGATTGCGAAAAAGGAGCTGAAGAATCTTTCATTATAGCATGGGTTGTCTTCGGCGTCGGAACATGGAATGACGAACAATAAAAGAAAACACAATTGACAGACGGACGGACTGATACGTATGTTTATGTTATGCCGGAAGTATGCAAATCTTGCGCGTTTTTTGAAACTGTATGCGGACGGACAGAACAGACGTGACTAATTATCTATCGGCGCAGGTCCTTTGCGTGGTATATCCCAACTTCTTTTCCCGATGGGTCCGTTATCATATAGCGATTGGGTCCCACTACCTTCTGTATACGGCTTTTCAAGAAGCGTCGGTCCAGCTTGGCGTTGTAATGCCCAGCGGCGTCACTTTGGCGGAAATTGCGCCGGAAAACCTCATCTCCTTCTTTAAAATTGGCCGATCGTGACCTGAGATTGTACTGCGCCTCATTTGCACGTCCCGCGGCCTTAATCTTCCGTCCGATTTGCTGGCGGAGGTCTCCTAAACGCTCGTGGGGCTCCAGCGCAACGACGGGGTCTCCCAAACACTTTGATTGCCGTAACAGCCGGTATGATTTACCATGGCAAATCATGTGCTGTCCGAAGGCGGCAAAGTAAGGAGCGACACCGGTGACGGAATGATAAGATGACCGCAGGGCGCATGTGATGGCATGTGATCTGCGGTCCCAATCTTTTTGAGATGGGTGGACGTAAGAACGGATCGCGGCAAATATGGTTCGATTCAACCGTTCGGAGGCGTTAGACTGAGGGGAGTATATGGGCGTTAGTTGGCGTTCAACGCCATACTGTTCGAGTAGGCCTTTAAACTGCCGAGACCGGAACTGTACTCCGTTGTCCGAGTACACACTCTCTGGAACCCCAAACACGTAGAATACCCGACTCTCTAGGAATTTCACGATGGATGGAGTCGTGAACTTACGAATAGGTTCCACCAGTGGGAATTTCGAGAGCTGGTCTAGAACGGGAAATAGGTCCGATGTGTCCCATAGAGGATCGAGGATATGGACCGAGCAGATCTATGTATAGACATTGGAATACGCGTTCTGGGACGTTGAGTTGACCCATAGGAGGTTGGAGGGGCTGGTTGGGCGCTTTAGTGCCTTTACAGGTCTCACAGGCGCTCACGTAGTCTTTGACCTGGGATGCCATTTTAGCCCAAAAGTAGTATTTCTTGAGTCGCCGTAACGTCCGACCGTAACCTCCGTGGGCACTTAAAGGATGGTCATGTGCGCAGAGGATCAGATGTTGGGTCATTTCCTCCGGTACCCGGAGTTTCCAGGACACTTCTTCCTGCCATGGGTCACTAGTGGCGTATTCATTTCGTCTATATACGTAGCCGTTTATTACTTTCAAATCAGGCAGCTGCGATTGTTGGGTCACGATGGTTTGCCTCAACTCTTTGTAGCTGTCTGATTCGAAATGTGGGCTGTCCAAATCTATCTCGATGGGGTCCTCGTACTTGTTGTCAATTCGGCTCCCTCTGGTGAAAACATTCGCGAGAGAGCGTCAGGTACAATGTTCTGGGTCCCTTTCTGATGTTTGATGGAAAACTTGAACCCTTGCAGTTTAAGAGCCCATCTGGCTAGGCGTCCATGTAAATCTGCTTGGTTCATCAACCATTGTGGCGAAGCGTGGTCCGTGATGATCTCGAATTGGTGGCCCTCGATATAGGCTCGGAATTTCTTCACAGCCATTACCGCTGCCAAACATTCCAGCTCGGACACAGTATAGTTCCTTTGGGCCGAGTTCAGCTTATTGGACATGAAGGCGATGGGAGCTTCTTCTCCCTCATCGGTCAATTGCACCAGCACGGCTCCGACTCCATGTTGACTTGCGTCACAATGAATGGAGAAGGGCTTAGTGAAGTCGGGGCTGTGCAAGACCGGAGCTGAAGTTAGGGCTTGTTTTAGCTCTTCAAATGCCTTTCGGCTGGGCTCGGTCCAAATGAACTTCTCTTTCCACAGCATGTCTGACAGGGGCGCTGAAACTGTTGCATAATTTCGAACAAACCTTCGGTATCAACCGCACACACCAAGGAAACGTCGTAGCTGCTTAACTGTTTTTGGTAAGGGGAACTCATCAATCGCACGAGTTTTGTCTGGATCCGTTTTGATAGTGCCATATCCTATGATATGTCCTAGGTATCGGACTTCTTTCATGACAAACTTACTTTTCTGTACGTTGATGGTGAGTCCCGCCTTACTGATGTGCAGGGCTACTTCTTGCAAGAGTAGGAGGTGTTGGTCGAACGTCTCATGTTTGAGGGTGTGAGCCTGCCACCGTACCGGATCCTATACCCGGTCAAAAGAGAAGAAATGAAAAGACCGAAGGGTACCGGGTATTAATTCATCTTTATTTAATCAATCCATATACCAAATATATATAAATATTAAAGACCATCTAAATATACACTTTACCACTTTATATATAATTTAAAACTATTTAATGTTTCCCCCAACTAATTTTTATATAAAAAAAAAATTCCTTTTCTTTTTCAAATTGGATTTTGAATATTCGCCCAGTTGTTAAAAATATTTTTATCTAAGTTGAAAATCTTTTATCCAACAACAAATCTCCCAAATCTATATAAAATGGATATACGAGGTGTGTTCAAAAAATATCACGAATTTTGTTTTTTTTCAAAAATTATTTATTTATTCATGAATATCTATTTTGTCCCCTTCAAAGTAATCCCCATGAGATATTATACACTTGTGCCAACGGTTTTTCCAATCTTCGAAGCACTTCAAAAAATCATTTTTTTTAATCTTGTTCAGCTCCTCCTTCGATGCCGTCTTTATCTCGTCAAGCGTAGCGTAACGTCGTCCTTTCATGGGCCTCTTCAGTTTAGGAAACAAGAAAAAGTCACAGGGGGCCAGATCTGGGGAATACGGTCGCTGCGGCATCATTAGTGTGTTGTTTTTGGCCAAAAAGTCGCGCACAAGCAACGATGTGTGAGCAGGGGCGTTATCGTGGTCCAAAAGCCAATTTTTGTTCTCCCACAAATCCGGGCGTTTCTGGCGGATTGCTTCGCGCAAATTGCGCATAACTTGCAGGTAATATTCCTTATTGGCCGTTCTTCCCTGTGGCAAGAACTCATGATGCACCACGCCCCTGCAATCGAAGAAAACTGTCAGCAAAACTTTCACATTCGACCGAACTTGGCGCGCTTTGATTGATTGAGCTTTGGTTTCCACGTCATAACCATAAACCCACGATTCGTCACCAGTTATGACCCTCTGGAGCAAATTTGGTTCGTCGCGGACAGAGTTTAACATCTCATTAGCAATGTTCATGCGTTGCTGTTTTTGGTCGCAATTGAGCAATTTTGGTACGAATTTCGCGGCTACCCGTCTCATGCCCAAATCGTTGATAAAAGTCGAATGGCACGAGCCAATCGATATGTTTAGGTCCTCAGCAACTTCTCTAACGGTGATTCGACGATTGGCCAATACCATTTTCTCCACTTCATTAATTTTTTCGTCTGTTGTTGAAGTGCTCGGGCGTCCGGCACGCTCTTCGTCGTTCACATCTTCTCGGCCTTCTAAAAACATTTTGTACCACCGATAAACGTTGCTTCGGTCCAAGGTAGCTTCTCCGTATGCCACAGTCAACATTCGGAATGCATCCGCGCACTTAATTTCGTTTTTCACACAAAATTTGATACACGTTCTTTGATCCATTTTTTTGAATAAGTAAAAATCGAAGACGATTGAAAACACGTGCAAGTAAAGCAGCTATCACCAATTAAGTGAACATTCAAAATGGCCGAGCTTGTCGGCATAAGTGACAGACATGAGTACCAACATAATGCCACAAAAAAATCAAAATTCGAATATACGTAACCCGCGAAAATTCAAAATTTGCGATACTTTTTGAACACACCTCGTATATCTACAAAAAATGTTCAAATATATATATAATTTATCATCGTCCCGCACACAAAACTTTTTTCCCACTCTGATCCCGAAATGGATTTTGGTGGTCACTTTCCTTTGTACTTCCGGTCCATCTTCTTCGGCGATTTAAAAATTTGCGCAAGCATGCACAATGCAAATCTTCAGCACATTCCATCAGACTACACACACAAACTATATGGCGCGGACATTCTATTTCCCGAAGCTTAACATTTAATTCTCCTTCAATCTCCAGAATTTGGACCAAAACGATGGAGCGAAATACGGAGACACGTTAACACATCTTATTTCATACTCCGTAGAACGCCGCGAGCTCGACGAACGTTCGAGTTTTCACCACGCACCGCACAAGACTCCCTAGACCAACTCGCGACCGGTTCTCCGCTCCACGATCTAACAGGTTAGGCCTCTACTATGCAGGAATTCCCTTTAACCCTTTGCCTGCGCCGAATTCAAATCGAGCAGTTTTAGTTATTTTGAATATAAAAATATAAACTCTATAAATTGATATAAAAAAAATAAAATTTAAATTTGACATGAGATTATCAAATAATTTAAAGTAAAAAAAAAAAATAATAAATTTAACTAACTGCTCGATTACTACAGCAGCTTTAGCTATTGATATATGTCCTGCCATTCTACGCTTCCTTGTGGCGTCATGAAATATTCCTTGAGATCTTCTCGAACAAGCTTTGCGTCAGTTGGAGGTTTTCGAGGAATATTTTGTAAACTTATTAATCCTGTATCATTCTGGATAATTGGCCTTCAATTTCCAGGAACGATTGACCTACTTTCAATATCTTCTGTATCGAAACTTCCTGGAGGCGTGTAAAGTGACCGTGAGTTCTAGCTTTTTCTTAAAAAAATATGGAGATATGTGCAAGCTTTCGTAATTATTTCCACATTATCCACTTTCAGCTGCATGGGCTTGCGAAAAACTCTAAAAACAGAGGCCATTGTTCCGAAAGCATTTTCCACGACTCTTCTTGCTCTTGAAAGCCTGTAATTGAATGCTCTTTCTGATGATTGAGATAATTGGCCACTATACGGCGTCATGAAGTTTATAGACAATGGAAATGCATCATCAGCGACTAAAACGTATGGTGTTAATTTTTCCCTGCCAGGCAATGGGTCCGGATTAGGTATTTTCAACTGATTTTCAATTAAGGCCTTGTTGAATGATGTAATCTTGAAAATCCTTCCATAAAAAATACGGCCTTGTCAGCCAATGTGAATATATTGTAAGCAATAATTGGCATCCACAATCGCCATAAGTACAATACTAAATATTTTTTTGTAGTTGTAATATTCAGTGCCAGTATTGGCAGGACATATAATTTGTACATGTTTACTGCCAATGGATCCTATACAGTGGGAACAGTTTCACTTAGTTTCAAAATTTCTGACAGCATCATTCCATTCCTGTTGATTTTTTGGAACCTGAAATTTATTTCTTTTATTTTATTTCAGAATGAAAATGTAAATTTTAATAGAAATGCAAACTATCATTGTGACACTCATGCAGAAGAAAATGCAGACGTTAATATGCATGCACCTCTCAGCCCTTCAATCCGAAGATGTCGCATCTCAAGATAGACCAAACAAAAAGAAAAAAATGTGTAAACTTTATATGATCGAATCTTATAAAAATCTAATATAAATAAAAAACCCAGTGTTAAATTTCAATGAAAAGCCAGACACTTTTTTCACACATAAAAAAATCAAATCAATGGTTTTTTAGAAGCTGTCAAAAATCATAAATTTTAGATTTCATGAAAAATCGAAAAAATCTCCTGGCAAATTGAGACTTTGTATTAGAGGCATTATAAATCATTTTGAAATCTTTGATATGTTATTTTTATACAAAAGTCGTTCTTTCGTTTCGTTTCAAACATACTCATCCCCTGAACTCTGTGCAGTCCAGCTGCTACTAGTTGTTAGGGTTAACAGATGTTGTTTATTATTGTTCTGCTTCAAATGCTCTTTTGAGCAGTAGTAGCACGATTTTTGCGATTGGGTGTTGAAAGGGCTTTCCTTTGCAAAAAATAGATACAATTCTTACTAAGTTGTCTGTTCCAGGGTGAACTGCTGTGATGCGAGCTAACTGCCAATTATATGGAGAAAAGTTGTCACTCTTCACCAGACACAAATCTCCGATTTGCGGACAAAGTCCCGATGAGTCCATTTGGGTCGCTACTGTAGCCGCGGTAAATATTAGCTCTTCCACCGATTCCAAAATTGTTGTGCCAAAAGCTGCGATAGTTGCCATCTATCTAGTCGAGAAATATTGCATTCCATGACACCGTCCTCTGGAGGAGCAAGTAAGCTATCTCCGATTAGAAAATGGGCTGGCGTGAGAGCTTTTGTGTCAGAAGGATCATCATTCAAATGACACAACGAACGCGAATTTAAGCATGCCTTAATTTGTGCTAGTGTAGTACTCAACTCTTCATACGTTAAAATTACACTGCTGAGTATCTTTCTCAGGTGCTGCTTCACACCTGCTTCCCACAGCCCTCCAAAATGTGGTGCGGCTGGTGGGTTGAAATGTCATGTTACTCCATTATTCGCATCTAACTTAGCGCTTTTGCGGACGATCCGGGATAGCTCGGTACTGGCAACAATAAAGTTTGTTTCTTGATCGCTGTAGGTATGCAAGCATAGTCCTCTTTTGCTCGTAAAACGCTTCAAGGCAGCCAGGGAATCTTGAGTTGTGAGTACATTAACCAACGCTAGGTGTACTGCATTCACAGCTAAACAAATAAAAATTGCAATATATGCCTTGGTATGTTTTCGATCTCCTCCCGTAGCCGTCCTTAATAATGATAGGCCCAGCATAATCGACCCCTGTGTGTGTAAATGGGCTCGATTGAGTTACCCGGGGTGAGGGAAGATCGCCCATGAGTTGTGGAGAGGCCTTTGCTTTGGATAGAAAGCACTTTAAGCATCTGTGAACGAATTGGCGTATTACACGCCTTCCATTTATAAGCCAAAAAGTCTTCTTAACGTTGCAAGCATGAGTTGCGTCTCCCCGTGAAGAGTAGCCTTGTGAAATTGATCAAGGATCAACTGAGTCAACTTGTCATCCTTTGGGAGTATGATCGGGCGTTTTTCATTGTAGGATAGGCTTGCGTGTGACAATCTCCCTCCGAGACGCAATAAACCGTTGTCGTCGATAAACGGATTCAGACTCTTCAAGGAACTGGTTTTTGGTAATCGCCTATCATTTCGAAGAGCGCAAATGTCTTCTTTGAACTTCGAGCGTTGAGACATGCTATTCCAGAATTTCAGCGCCTCTGACAACTCCTTGCTCTTAAGATGTCCCTTCGAAGACGTTTGCTTTTCACATACCTGTGAGAAACGATAGCAGTAAGCAGCGATGCGCAGCTTACTGCTATCGTTAGTGTAGAGACCTTATATAAAAGTTCGAATCCAGTTTCTTTGATTGGACATGACAGAGTATGGTCTTCCGGACTTCGAGCTCGGTAGGTAGAATTACTCGCAATGCCGGCCAACAAGTCTTGTCTTTCTTGAGCACCGCTGGTCCTGCCCACCACAACGAGAATTCTGCAAGTTCTGTGGCTCCAACCCCACGAGATGCTGCATCTGCAAGGTTTTCTTGCGACCGGCAGTGATTCCACGTGGCGTTACCAACTGTTTTCAGAATCTCGGCTGTCCGATTGGCAACGAAAAATGTCCATTTGGATAGATGCCCTTTGAGCCAAGCTAAGACGATTTCGGAATCCGTCCAAAAATACAATCCTGAGATTTTGACGTTCAAATCACTTAGCTTTCCTTTTATGAGTTTAGCCAGTAGCACTGCTCCACATAACTCCAAACGAGGGATGCTAACAGGACGTATGGGCACCACAATAGTTTTCGCAGCGTAAGTTTCTTGAGAAACGTCACAAAATCCCTGCAGGGTATAGCTACCATTTAATGTAGACTGGATCTATCGCGATATCTTTATTATTTCAATCGCAGGAAAGTCTGACCGGGATTTTCCTTGGTAGTGGTTGATCTCAGTCTGTTCCGTGCAACCATAGTCTTTGCTCTAATAATACAAGCGCGCTTTCTCTGATAGCACACTCCGCTTCGTATACTGTGTCAACCTTTCTCGTGGTTTCAAACGATACATAAAATAATCGGCCTTTTGGACACCACACAACTCCTAGAGACTTGTACCCTTGTTACCTCTACAGTGGGCTTTATTTCAACATCTTCTAGAAGAATGTTATGTAGCAAGCGAGAGTAATTTGCCTCCCATTTGCGCAGGTGGAAGCCGGCTGACTTGAGCATGTTACGAATATGATCTTGTTTCTTGATTGCATCATCCACATTGAAAGCTCCAGAAAGGACATCGTCGATGTAGAATTCGCTCTGAACACAATGCGCCGCAACAGAAAATTGGTTTGCTCGTCCGTTGCCAGTTGTGGTAGTGTACGGATTGCCAGGTATGGAGCACAAGTTAAACCAAATGTGATCGTAGTTAGCCGATTATCCTTCCCAGCGTCATTCAGGCACTTCCTTCAGGCTTCTGAAAGTTCTAATCTGATGGATGAATGTTGATTTGCCGATATATCTGAGCGATTTCGGCGACAAAGGCAAATTTATGAAGGCGCCAATTTAGAAGAACTGCAGTCAAATCATTCTGGAGAGCTGGACCGGTCAGAAGAGTATCATTCAAGGAAACTCCAGAACTAGTCTTTTGACACGCGTCGAAGACTGCCCATATTTAAGTTGTAGAACTGTCTTTGAACACCGTGTGGTGCGGTAAATCATACGTCTGACATCTTACTTTGTCATGATAACTTTTCTTCAGGTCTTCAATCGTCTGCATGTGACCTTGTTCCAAATAATCTTGCAGGCAATTTTGGTACTCTTCTGCTAGAGCTGGGTTCTTTTCAAAACGCTTCTGTAATTGGCTCAAACTTGCAATCACAGCGGTTCGTGAATCACCTAACGAGTTCCTAATTGATTCCATTTTAAAAGGCAGTCGAACTTGGTATCTCCCATTCGAGTCTCAATGCGTTGAACCCTTAAACAAGAGCTCGCAAGCTTCCTCCTCTTCTGACTGCATCCTTTGAACTTCCAGCAACTGCAACTCCCAGAGCGCTCGTAATGCGTCATCAATGTTTTCGTTGCACTTCACTTCGACTTTAAATGACATGAAAGACGTGCATTGTGTTGTACCAACGTCTCCTGCTAATATCCAGCCCAATTTGAAATCCTGAGCTGTCGGTCCATTAGGTAATCTTCGGATGTCATCAAGAATGATCTTCCCGTATACGCTCAATCCGAGCAACAACTCAATCCTGCCCGGCCGGTCAAAGTTCGGGTCGGCTAATGATAATCCCTTCAGTTGTGCGCGTATTGTCGATGATCCTCCATTTGGGTACTGACGACGCCTTTTGCATTCGCTTGTGAACCTACAATGCCTTTGACGTTGGTGTGGCATTTCCTTTGTTTCAAACCCAATCGTTGGACCAGAGATTGAGTCACAAAAGATCCTTGGGATCCTCGATCTAGCAAAGCGCGCGCATGCAGTCGCCCGTTGGCTGCTTCTAAGTTGACCAGCAAGACGCCAGCTTCTCCTGATGCACTGTGAGCGTGCACGTCGCTACCTTTTTGCGCTGTAGAAGCTGGAAACTATGTCGAACGGAATTTTGCTGAATTTCCATTCAGTTCTCGGTGGAGCCCGGTATTGTGACGTTTATTGCACTTTTGGCATGAATGTTTACTTGGGCAACTGGTCGCAAAATGCCCATATCGTAAACAATTGATACACAGGCCTCTCTTTCTAACGATGTCCAATGTGCTTTGGTGTTTCATCATATCATACATACCTGTGATGCTTCTATATGGTAGGCTTGAACGCTCCGCTTCAATGCTGTAGTCGGCTGCAGCTTCATGCGTTCCTTCCCTGACGCTTTCTAAGCCCAACATCGTACCTGCAGGAATACTTTAACATCCTTAATTGTAGGAAAAATTCGGCTTAGCGGCATGTTCTTGTTCCCACATCTGCCGAGTTTCATGAGGTAATTTTTGCACAATCATGTATACCACTACGCACTACCACAAATCTTTCACTGCCATATTTTCAATGGACTGGATGCACTCGGTTGTTTTGTCTAGTAGCATTCGCAAAGCCGAGAACGCGTTTAGCAGTGCGTTTTTATCATCATAACGCTCACATAAGATTGACCATGCAGCTGTGTAATTAGAGTCTATGACTGGGACCTGTTTTATCAATGTTTCAGCTTCACTAATTACGCTACGCTTCAGGTAATGGAGTTTCTCTACATTTGACAGTGCAGACCGCTCATGTATGAGCGTTCGAAAAAGATCTCGGCAAACTTGGAGGGGGGTATTCGAGGCAGTCTCACATCGGTTTCCTCCGCAGCTCGGTGTCCACTTGCCGCAACTACCTGCTTATCTTTTTCTAGTGCTGCCTTGGCAATCAATTTTTCTAGCATTCCCTGCATTTCTAGTTGAGTCTCGAAGAAAACCTCCTCCGTTCGATCAATGCTTTCAGCAAAGTATGGTTGTTCAAGTTGCTCTGAGCTTCCATCCATCAATGAAATGATCGCACTGTGTCCTGACTTGAAGGCATCATAGCTCCTCTTGAGCCTATCCAACCAAATTTTAACCGTCAACACGGTCCTCCTTGCCTTCGCTTCTTTGCGGAAATTCACTTGCACTTTAACAAGCTGACCAACAGCATTTGATTGTATATATGCCCCTCCATGTTCACTATGCGTTATCGTGTCTTTATGGAAATTATTAACATGTACCGACGTACTTTCAGGGGTGCATTTATAAAGTTATAAATCAAAGAAACTGTATGATAAAGTACCGACGCACTTTCAGGAGTGAATTTACGAAGTTACAAACCAGATTAACTGTATGGCTAAGTATCGACGCAATTTCAAAGTAAGTTCACAAAGTCACAGACCGTAATCACTTTTTTATAAATTACCGACGTACTTTCAACGTTAATTTACAAAGATTCACACCACCATAATTGTACTCGAACAATATGAACAAAAACTGAATAATCATGAAATTTAAGAACTTCGCTTAAAGAACAATCTACGAACTCAACAATCCGGCTCGACGGACAGAATGTTAAATTCTAATGAAAATCCAGACACTTTTTTCACACATGGAAAAATCAAATAATTGTTTTTTATAAACTATCAAAAGTCATAAATTATACATTTCATGAAAAATCGAAAAAATCTCATGGAAAATTGAGACTTTGTATCAGAGGCATTACAAATAATTTTGAAGTCTATGATAAGTTTTTTTTTTGTACAAAAGTGGTTCTTTCGTTTCGTTTCAAACCCCCAGTGTGAAAGGCCACTCTACCCAGCAAGAGCCCCTGTAACTACAAAGAAGGAATTAGCTACAGCCCAATAGCTAGTTTAGAAGAGGAGTGTCTAACTACCGTAGCGGGTCCTATACCCTTTAGAAATTTTCTAAATGAGAAGACCGAATTTCATCATTTAATAACTCATTTTAATATTTTCATTTGATTGATTACAAGAAATACCTAAAGCTGTGATTTTTACTCTCGTGTAATATGCCTTTTTCATCATTGAAATATCTCTTAATTCATTTTAAATATAACGTAAAGCATTTTTAAACGAAAGCGAAAAGTTTACATAAATATTATGTATTTCTAGTAATATCTATTTTGTTTTCTTTTGTTTGATCTATTTCTGAATGTTCCTCTAGATTAAGTATATACCCTAGATATTTTAATTTTCTTTGCCAGTTTTTCTCATTTTACACTGTGTATGTGTATTTTTTTTCTATTGATTTTTGTAATTGATTCCTTTTTAGTATACAATCCTCTAAAGATTTTTTTCATAAAAATCATAATTCTTGACATTTACAATATAAATTCAACTTCAACTATAAAATAATACGCTGATATGCAACAACTGTATTTTCACTTTATAATTTAAGACATACGTAGCCAATGAGCTTAGCCGTTCCAGCTGTCCAAATACGAATGATTTGATCAACATATAATTGTATTTTCACCCATGCACATGTTCTGGGCACACACATTAATGTGATTAGGATGACGGTTTTGTTTTGCCCAATGCTGTATTGTTAATCTTTTCTCCCAAAGCAAGAACTTTAGCGGGTTCCAATGAGCCATTTACAACCAGAGTAGATTCAGCGCAGAGAGTAGTTTCAGTGTCAGGAGTTGCCACATGTTTTGATTCTGCTGCAGGTGAGGTCATCCGTGACTTAGCGCTAACCAAAAAAAAAAAATTACCCGTCTTGATAATACTTTTTTTTTTCTTCCCGATCTGACTGATGAATTGCCCCTTGTGGTGCTGTTCCTAACGAACAACAAGCACAGAATTTTGCTTTCCTCTGGCCTAGCAATTACCGCTGCAGCGTCTTTTACGTGTGTCCTACGCGTTGATTACGATTTATTTAATATCCGCGTAAACACTATTATCGTCCAACTCAAACTGTGCTGGATTATCTTACTCTGAGACAGCTATAACCGAAAATTTTTTAAAATTTTTCCCTCAATAATCAACCTAACCTGGGATTTCATACGCCAATAACCACTCCACTTATGTGTCCGACATGTTGACAGGAAATTTGGTGGTCACACTGCTGAGCTTCAGAAACAGGTTCTTGTCGCGAAAGTCCGCTGTGCGAGCTTTGACAGCCGTCGTGGCAGAGCGTATGGTCAAATCCACGACATCGCGTCGTACACAAGTTAATCACTCGATATTCCCCACACGACCGACGTCAAGTGGGATTCAGTGGCAGAGATCTACCATCTTATGCTTGTCGGCTGACTAGCAAACTATGTAGGGATGATAGATCTCTGTCGTGTATCGCTACGAGCTGTCGGAGGTGATTACAAAATGTGTTTAAAATGATTGAATTAGTCGAAACGATTCAGGCTAAATGGGTCGTTCTCATTTCCGATGATGGTGTGGACTGTATGATTCTTATGATGGTAGATATTGAACGGCCGGATTGAAAAATACTAGTGAACAAATCTTAGGAAGATGCATGTTTTATTGAATAAATTTTTATATAACGCAAACAATGTTTATAGCACTCAACTTTAATATACTTTTTAGGGCTATACTACTCACGCTTTGTGAATGTGGCTGTTCGGCTGGTTCAGAGATCATCAAAAGGTAAAGCATACACTAAACGCTACAATGTTGTAGCGTGTACAATTATAATTTTTCGCCGAATGTCAAACGTTAAGCTTCAGCATATATCAAAAATTGAGCTTAAGTTATTCTCCACCTTCTCTTCCAATGGACGAGCAAATGAATTAAAGATTAAATTATTCTGAGAATTTATCACTACGTTATTATATTGATTCTTATTTTTTCTGTTCTCACTCAAGGGGCAGTCCGGGTCTTTGGACCAAATTTCAATATTTTTTTTAAATATAAATATTTATTTGAAGGCTATAAGTCAAATTTTTGTACATCAACCACTATATTGAATTTTAAGAAAAAAAATTGTTTTTCACTTCTATTTACAAAATAGCGGCTTTTACGGCGGCACCCAAAAAAACTGGTTGACATGATATCTCCTCACTGGAGCCTCTGAAACAATAAATCCGAATGGTATGTTAAAATAGAATTGAACGGCTATATCCCGTTGCAGTATTAAACATTTTGGACGAAAAAAAAAAACAAAATGGGAAATTTTTCAATTTTCTACCCCATTTTTGCAATTAAATTCGTTAAAAATTTATAAAAAATTCTGAATCTGGTAGGGACATGCAAAAATTTAAGCCCAATCGGTAACGAGTATTAGACCAACGGATAGTGCCACTCCTGTTAATAATTGGAAAAGAAACCGGGAGCCTTCCCCGGAAGGGATGCCCCTCAGAGACCATTTTAAAATGGCCAAAAATACCGCGGCATCATCCAACCGCTTTACACCACTTGCTGACTTGCAGGACAGCAATGAAAATGTCAGTGAACCAGCTGCTAAAAACGGAAAAACAAAGGTGAGAACTCCTCCAATTAATTTCTCTAACTTGTCGCGCCACAGAATTGAGGCGACTATAAACGAATTACAAATCTCTTCATATTCTATTAAGATTATGTCAATCGGAAGACGTCTCTTCCCCACCAATATTGAAGATTTCGAAAATGTTCAAAAGCACTTAAACTTTAAAAAAGTTGACTACTTCACCTTCAAACGTGCAGATATGCGCCCGCTGAAAATTGTGCTTTCAGGGCTCCATGAAATGCTCATAGAAAATCTCAAGAAAATACTAAAATCTGAATATAGTATTAGAACTATAGGATATAAAAATGTTCAAGTCAAGTGCCCAGCATCGTGACAGTGTGTACTATTTACTATATCTGCAACGCGGCACCATAATCAACGAGCTATGCAAAATAAAAGCAATAGAACACACAATCGTAAGCTGGAATTATTACAGCAACAAAAATAATGGACAACGCAATGACGTAATTGTTTGCGCTATGGACATGGCTCATCAAACTGCCACTTACCTACAAAGTGCTTAATTTGTAGTGATGAATATAACTATACTTCATGCGCTCTCACCGACGCTCAACGTGATAAAATAAAATATTGCAGTTGTGGTGGTGGTGATCACTACTCTACTGCGACTACGTGCAAAGCAAGAAAATAGTACATTGAAATCAAAGAAAAGTTTGCAAAACGAAAAGCGCCAAGTAAAATGCAAATGGTAAATATCCCAAACAACTTTAGTAATCACGATCAAAATTTTCCATCCAAACAACAACCCACATGAATGAGAAAGCTCTACAAAATCCACCTACTGTCAATTCTATAATTCTTTTATGAAGTCCAGACAACAATCGAGCTCATCCCGAAACTCATCACATTTGAACGGCAATTTATTCTCTCCTGCATTATTATTGGAAATATCCCAGGAATTAATTAAAAATCTTGTAGATTGCAAATCCAAAACTGACCAGTTTAATGTTACTGTTAATTTAGCAGTTAAGTTTCTTTATGAATAATAATCTTAAAATTTTATACTGAAATGTACAAAGCATCAAAAAGAAATCATTAGAAGCATTCGATTTTAGTACTAAAAACAATATACAGTGGAAATCGCTTATAACGTCCTCCAACGGGCAATACCTTTTTCGCCTTTATAACCGATAGACTTTCTATCCAATATTTCTAAATCATTTAACAAAAATGAAAAATTAAATAAACAACTATAATAGATATATACATAATGTTACATGTACAAATAATTCTGCGAGCTACTGTCGCAATTGTTTTCACAACCATTAAGAACATCAACAAAATTAATTTACTCGAAACCACGAGAACCCACCAAGCATGATCAACATTTGGAAGTGAGTCACTGCTCGATTCATCTGCTAGAATATACCAGATACCTCTCGGTAGAACATTCGCCAATGTACGAGAGATGCATTGAACGGATGGAGATCCTATATAAAGGCAAGCTGAATGAATGGGGGATCATTCATTCAATCGCGATAGTAAAAACGGCGATAGTGTGTGGAAAGCGATATTGATCGAGTAATAGTGAAGTGATTTTAGAAGACAATTGCGATAAGAAATTTATGGACAAGTGTTAGACTTTTAATAGTGAAAATTAAAATTGTGAAATAGTTAAATAAGTGATTGCGCTTTTTTTTGTAATTAAATAAACTCTTTTAACTAAAATTAAAAGACATTGCGTTTTCACTTTCCCGGAACATGAAAATTATTGGCCGCGAACCATAAAACGCGACACTACATATGTTTTAAAATGTATTAAAAAGATATATGTTAATACTAAAGAACATAATATTTCACAAACATATTCTTGTATTTTTTTGGAAATAATCTATAATTATTTTCTGTGTTTTTCTTGAATGTTTTAGAAGTTGTAATTTTTTTCCAATAAAAAGATATTGCCTTTTGTGATATCATCTGTGATATCGTGCAAAGAAATAAATGTCGACAACGTCTCTAAGGCGGCACAAGCATCGCTCAAGTTAGGTACAATGTGGACCTCGGAGTTCTCGTCTGCCTCATCTGGATCAGATTCGACCATGGGATTCTCTGAAAGGACAAAAGTATACATAATATTTATGCAATCTAAATGAAAACAAAACTTACACATTCATACCTATTGCAATCGCGTTTGCTATGGGTTTCACTTCTTTCTGTGCCCTTCAATAGTGACTTGTCTCTTTGCCATCTTGCATGTTTGAAACAGTTAGGAATCGCTACAGATGAAACTTCAGTCCATGCATTATCCAACATCAAAATCGCGTCTAACACGTTAAGTTTTATTCCGGTTGGATTATTTTCATGATCATGAATTAATTTTAAAACAATCTGTTTGCTGTAATTTGTCTTGAGTAGCTTTATCACCCCTTGGCCCATTAGCTGCAGGATTGCAGTAGTATTTGGGGGTAAAAAAAACTAACTTGATGGCTTTTAAAGATACGTTATCATGCGCTGGGCAGTTGTCAACAAAAAGGAGAATTTTTTCCTTTTTTAATCTTAATTCATTGTCCCATTCTGTTAACCAAGCTGCAAATAATTCTCTCGTCATCCATGCATTTTTGGCACTTCTATAGTCCACTGGTAAAATTTTCGCATTTTTGAAGCACCTAGGCTTTGCGTATTTACCAACCAATAAAAGCTTCCTTTTTACTGTGCCTCATGTTGGCTGCAACCATGACTAATCCTTTCTTCAGATAATTTTTCACCACTGCGCTTTTCTCCTTTAAATTGCATCGTTCGATCTGGTGTTAATTAAAAAAATTGTCCTGTCTCATCTGCATTAAAGATTTCATCATCTTCGTACCCTTTTATGATTTCCGGGAATACAGTTTCTACACACTTGTCTGTCACGTCCGTGGGAATACTTTCAGACTCACCGCAAATTTTCCGAAACACGATGTTATGTCTTTTCCTAAATCGTTGTATCCATGCCGTCGAAATCGTAACATCTTTTCCCATCATATGAGCAAACGCATTGGCTTTGTTCTGTAGAATTGGGCCGTTTATTGGGAGATTGTTCGTCGTTTGTTGCTTAAACCACGTTAAAAGCGCTTCTTCAATGTCCGCAAGCTTACTGCCTCTAGCTTTTTTATTGCTTGAACATCCGATTTTTTTAATGGAAGTTATAGTGGAGTGACTTACCCCTAGGTCTTTGGCGAGTTCGGCGTTTGAGTCTCCTGCCTCCAAACGCCAGAGGATGTGAGCTTTTTCCTCCATCGAGAACACTTTACGATGTGCTATACTTCACAACACTTGAGCAAAATAATGACGACAAAACACGCAAAGCATATGCACGATTGAAGCTTGCACTTTGCTCCAAGACTGGAGCAAAGTGGAAGACGAAATACGGACAATGACTAGTAGCGGGAACATCGAAACATTCGATAATTCCAAGAAAATTTTAATAATGGCACGTGGCTGCTTTTGTATCTGATAAAATTCAATATAGGGATCACAAAATATGGACGTTGTAAGCGATATTTCGTTGTAAACGATACTGCAGACGCAAACAACCATCTAGAAAGAGACGTTATAAGCAATATGCCTTTGTATCCGATGCTTTACTAAACGATTTCCACTGTAGATGTTTTTAACTATTACAGAAACCTGGCTAAAAAAAAAACCTGGCTCTTTCAGGAAAAATTGGGGGTGGCGTGGCACTTGCCATCAACAAATCTCTTAAATATCGCATTTTGCCTGCCTTTGATTCAGCACTTATCGAAAGCATTGGTGCTCTGATTCAAGACACAAATGTAAATGTTTATTCTACTAGAACATTTAAAAAAACTAGAACATTTCAAAAAAGATCTTAAAAGTTTTATTATTAACAACGATAGATATCTCCTGTGCGGCGACTTGAATGCTTTGCATCAGCAATGGAACTGTGTACGTTTGAGCAAGACATGCCAACCGCTTTATAGCCTACTGACTAAAAATAACATCTTTGTACATTCACCAAGCGAGCCAATAAATTACTCTTATCGAGGAGTTGGTTCAACTTTGGACGTTGTACTCAGCGATAGAAGCTCTAATATATCCGGGATTTGTGTCTTGCAGGCTCCTTCCTCTCCACATTTACCTGTAGTCTTTTCAATAAAAAGTGATAAATGTGTTGAAAGACAATATTTAACGGCTCTTCAATATAAGAAAACAAATTGGCTTTTTTCGAAATCGTGTCCACCAGATAAAAACGTTGATTCGAGAAAAACGCGTTTAAAGTTTTTTTTGCCGTAATGTATCTAAAATTTAAAATAAAAAGTCTTATGCTCACTCAGCAATTCCTGCTCCATAAAATATAACTTTTTGCTCCTCAAAAATATCATTAGCGTCAGATTTGTCTTTGCTGAGGTCAGTTCTGCAGTGCTTAATTTGTAGTGATGAATATAACTATACTTCATGCGCTCTCACCGACGCTCAACGTGATAAAATAAAATATTGCAGTTGTGGTGGTGGTGATCACTACTCTACTGCGACTACGTGCAAAGCAAGAAAATAGTACATTGAAATCAAAGAAAAGTTTGCAAAACGAAAAGCGCCAAGTAAAATGCAAATGGTAAATATCCCAAACAACTTTAGTAATCACGATCAAAATTTTCCATCCAAACAACAACCCACATGAATGAGAAAGCTCTACAAAATCCACCTACTGTCAATTCTATAATTCTTTTATGAAGTCCAGACAACAATCGAGCTCATCCCGAAACTCATCACATTTGAACGGCAATTTATTCTCTCCTGCATTATTATTGGAAATATCCCAGGAATTAATTAAAAATCTTGTAGATTGCAAATCCAAAACTGACCAGTTTAATGTTACTGTTAATTTAGCAGTTAAGTTTCTTTATGAATAATAATCTTAAAATTTTATACTGAAATGTACAAAGCATCAAAAAGAAATCATTAGAAGCATTCGATTTTAGTACTAAAAACAATATACAGTGGAAATCGCTTATAACGTCCTCCAACGGGCAATACCTTTTTCGCCTTTATAACCGATAGACTTTCTATCCAATATTTCTAAATCATTTAACAAAAATGAAAAATTAAATAAACAACTATAATAGATATATACATAATGTTACATGAACAAATAATTCTGCGAGCTACTGTCGCAATTGTTTTCACAACCATTAAGAACATCAACAAAATTAATTTACTCGAAACCACGAGAACCCACCAAGCATGATCAACATTTGGAAGTGAGTCACTGCTCGATTCATCTGCTAGAATATACCAGATACCTCTCGGTAGAACATTCGCCAATGTACGAGAGATGCATTGAACGGATGGAGACCCTATATAAAGGCAAGCTGAATGAATGGGGGATCATTCATTCAATCGCGATAGTAAAAACGGCGATAGTGTGTGGAAAGCGATATTGATCGAGTAATAGTGAAGTGATTTTAGAAGACAATTGCGATAAGAAATTTATGGACAAGTGTTAGACTTTTAATAGTGAAAATTAAAATTGTGAAATAGTTAAATAAGTGATTGCGCTTTTTTTTGTAATTAAATAAACTCTTTTAACTAAAATTAAAAGACATTGCGTTTTCACTTTCCCGGAACATGAAAATTATTGGCCGCGAACCATAAAACGCGACACTACATATGTTTTAAAATGTATTAAAAAGATATATGTTAATACTAAAGAACATAATATTTCACAAACATATTCTTGTATTTTTTTGGAAATAATCTATAATTATTTTCTGTGTTTTTCTTGAATGTTTTAGAAGTTGTAATTTTTTTCCAATAAAAAGATATTGCCTTTTGTGATATCATCTGTGATATCGTGCAAAGAAATAAATGTCGACAACGTCTCTAAGGCGGCACAAGCATCGCTCAAGTTAGGTACAATGTGGACCTCGGAGTTCTCGTCTGCCTCATCTGGATCAGATTCGACCATTGGATTCTCTGAAAGGACAAAAGTATACATAATATTTATGCAATCTAAATGAAAACAAAACTTACACATTCATACCTATTGCAATCGCGTTTGCTATGGGTTTCACTTCTTTCTGTGCCCTTCAATAGTGACTTGTCTCTTTGCCATCTTGCATGTTTGAAACAGTTAGCAATCGCTACAGATGAAACTTCAGTCCATGCATTATCCAACATCAAAATCGCGTCTAACACGTTAAGTTTTATTCCGGTTGGATTATTTTCATGATCATGAATTAATTTTAAAACAATCTGTTTGCTGTAATTTGTCTTGAGTAGCTTTATCACCCCTTGGCCCATTAGCTGCAGGATTGCAGTAGTATTTGGGGGTAAAAAAAACTAACTTGATGGCTTTTAAAGATACGTTATCATGCGCTGGGCAGTTGTCAACAAAAAGGAGAATTTTTTCCTTTTTTAATCTTAATTCATTGTCCCATTCTGTTAACCAAGCTGCAAATAATTCTCTCGTCATCCATGCATTTTTGGCACTTCTATAGTCCACTGGTAAAATTTTCGCATTTTTGAAGCACCTAGGCTTTGCGTATTTACCAACCAATAAAAGCTTCCTTTTTACTGTGCCTCATGTTGGCTGCAACCATGACTAATCCTTTCTTCAGATAATTTTTCACCACTGCGCTTTTCTCCTTTAAATTGCATCGTTCGATCTGGTGTTAATTAAAAAAATTGTCCTGTCTCATCTGCATTAAAGATTTCATCATCTTCGTACCCTTTTATGATTTCCGGGAATACAGTTTCTACACACTTGTCTGTCACGTCCGTGGGAATACTTTCAGACTCACCGCAAATTTTCCGAAACACGATGTTATGTCTTTTCCTAAATCGTTGTATCCATGCCGTCGAAATCGTAACATCTTTTCCCATCATATGAGCAAACGCATTCGCTTTGTTCTGTAGAATTGGGCCGTTTATTGGGAGATTGTTCGTCGTTTGTTGCTTAAACCACGTTAAAAGCGCTTCTTCAATGTCCGCAAGCTTACTGCCTCTAGCTTTTTTATTGCTTGAACATCCGATTTTTTTTATGGAAGTTATAGTGGAGTGACTTACCCCTAGGTCTTTGGCGAGTTCGGCGTTTGAGTCTCCTGCCTCCAAACGCCAGAGGATGTGAGCTTTTTCCTCCATCGAGAACACTTTACGATGTGCTATACTTCACAACACTTGAGCAAAATAATGACGACAAAACACGCAAAGCATATGCACGATTGGAGCTTGCACTTTGCTCCAAGACTGGAGCAAAGTGGAAGACGAAATACGGACAATGACTAGTAGCGGGAACATCGAAACATTCGATAATTCCAAGAAAATTTTAATAATGGCACGTGGCTGCTTTTGTATCTGATAAAATTCAATATAGGGATCACAAAATATGGACGTTGTAAGCGATATTTCGTTGTAAACGTTACTGCAGACGCAAACAACCATCTAGAAAGAGACGTTATAAGCAATATGCCTTTGTATCCGATGCTTTACTATACGATTTCCACTGTAGATGTTTTTAACTATTACAGAAACCTGGCTAAAAAAAAAACCTGGCTCTTTCAGGAAAAATTGGGGGTGGCGTGGCACTTGCCATCAACAAATCTCTTAAATATCGCATTTTGCCTGCCTTTGATTCAGCACTTATCGAAAGCATTGGTGCTCTGATTCAAGACACAAATGTAAATGTTTATTCTACTAGAACATTTAAAAAAACTAGAACATTTCAAAAAAGATCTTAAAAGTTTTATTATTAACAACGATAGATATCTCCTGTGCGGCGACTTGAATGCTTTGCATCAGCAATGGAACTGTGTACGTTTGAGCAAGACATGCCAACCGCTTTATAGCCTACTGACTAAAAATAACATCTTTGTACATTCACCAAGCGAGCCAATAAATTACTCTTATCGAGGAGTTGGTTCAACTTTGGACGTTGTACTCAGCGATAGAAGCTCTAATATATCCGGGATTTGTGTCTTGCAGGCTCCTTCCTCTCCACATTTACCTGTAGTCTTTTCAATAAAAAGTGATAAATGTGTTGAAAGACAATATTCAACGGCTCTTCAATATAAGAAAACAAATTGGCTTTTTTCGAAATCGTGTCCACCAGATAAAAACGTTGATTCGAGAAAAACGCGTTTAAAGTTTTTTTTGCCGTAATGTATCTAAAATTTAAAATAAAAAGTCTTATGCTCACTCAGCAATTCCTGCTCCATAAAATATAACTTTTTGCTCCTCAAAAATATCATTAGCGTCAGATTTGTCTTTGCTGAGGTCAGTTCTGCACTCGGTTGTTAGATCAAGGCTATGACTCTTTCATCATCGCCTTTATGCACGAAATCGATCGCACTTTTACAATAGTTATCCTATTACCTCTGTAATTTTCAGTAAACCCTTCATTGAATGTGCACACAGAACAATAAGTCGCGATTTCGACTATTTTTTACCCACGAACATGTGTTTTGGGGCAAATGTGCCAAACGCAAGCATTGAAGATCTCATTTGAATTTTGAATATTTGCTCCAATGCACCGACTCAGCAAACCGTAGCAAACCGTCTGAAGTCATGTCTCGCAGATATTTTTAAGTAGAGATTGAAACTCGTTATCTAAGGCGAGGGGGTGTTTGAAGTCCCCCGATTTTCTCTCTGCTTCCGCAGCTCGATATGGGCACCAAGAATCGGCACCTTCAGGACACCTCTCATGCTGTGGATTATAATCGTTAAAGGTCGCCAAAATAATATTCTCATATCTACTATAGAATCAGGATTACGGCGCACAGCTGATTCATAGTATGTTTAATGCGTTCACTTTGTATTTTACCACAATAAAAGAAAACACTGATTTCGATTTCATACTTTATTGAAGTAAAATGAACTGAATAAACTTAGCGACACAACCATCAAACGTAGCGAATTTCATACAACGAACTAAGCCATGACAAAGCAAATTGTACGGTTTTTATACAACATGAAAATTTCGGTACTTTTTCCGTTTAGTTTGGTTTACAATTTAAAAAAATGGAAAACACTATTAATAATGTAAAATATCAGCTGATGTGATTTCGTTAAATCGACTGCAACGACTAGAAATAATGATAATCACTTGACATTCAGATGATGGTGATGGTTTGTAAATAAACATTAGATTTGCTAGTTCATAGTTTAATTTTTTCTTTTTGATTTCAGTAGCTCCGAACAATCTCCCCCCGATGGTCCGCCAGGATCAGAATTGATACCTATAAATAGAGGTTAAGTAACCTTTTTTATTTATAATATGATCCCAATCCTAGGCTTCTTATCGAAGTCTTATCGCTAACATTCCAATTGATACATAAGTTCAGCTGACCAGGAACTAGTTATGTTTGTATTACTTGTGGCATTTTCTCCTTACAAGTAAACAACATATGCTGCGTCAAGGGGTTATTTATATGGCGCCCCGACTCGCCATTCTGGAACGTCCATTTAATAATTGCCGGGAAAAAGGATAATAATAGGATAAGGATAATAATACTAAAGGATGATTTCAGTTTGCGTTACAAATTTTAGAGTAGAAGTATAGTATTCATTGCCTTCAAATTCTCAAACTCACATTAAAGATAGAATCAATTGTTTATGTTCAATAATTCGACTGAATGTTTTTCCATTTCTCGGGGTTTCTCAACTGGTAATAATGCAATTTTTGTAATGGGTCGATCTAATTCCTTGTTAGAAGTGCAAACAGTTACAACTCGAATTAATCCATCATTTCCAGAATGTGTCTTTGTAATTCGACCCATTGGCCATTTGTATGATGGCAGATGCTCATCTTTAATGAGCACTAAGTCATTTACTTCGAGATTGGGCTGACGACGATTCCATTTAGGTCTTTCTTGTAATCTCGTTATATATTCCATTGACCACCTTTTCCAAAAATCTTGGGTTAATGGTTGTGTGAATTGCCAGCGGCTCAACCGGTTAAGCTGTATGTTCACGAGGTTATCTTCTGGAACTGCCAATAAAGTGTCTCCTACAAGAAAATGTCCTGGTGTTAAGGCATTCAAATCATTTGGGTCGTTTGTCAAAGGGCAGAGAGGCCTAGAGTTCAAACATGCTTCTATTTTGGTCAGTACTGTATTAAATTCTTCGTACGTCAAGGTTGCATTTCCGATGATTCTCCTCAAATGATATTTTGTCGATTTCACACCGGCTTCCCAAAGTCGGCCAAAATGTGGGGAGGACGGAGGGTTAAAGTGCCACGTGATGCCATCGTTAGCCAATTGCTGTGTTAAAGATTCATTTCGTTTTATCGTTTGCATCAGCTCTTTATTGGCACCTACAAAATTGGTGCCACAGTCGCTATACACATGGCTGCATAGTTCCCTTCTACTAACGAAGCGTCGAAAAGCTGCTAAAAATGATGGGGTTGAAAGATCGCCTACTAACTCTAAATGTATCGCCTTCACGGAAAGACATACAAAAATGGCAATATATCCTTTAGAGGTTTTCGATCCTCTTCCTTTGCAAATTTTCAAGTCTACTGGACCACAATAGTCGATGCCACAATGCGAAAATAGTCGGGATGGTGTTACCCTTGGCTCAGGCAGATTACCCATTAGTTGTTCTCTAGATTGAGCCTTCATTTTGTAACATGTGATGCATTTTTGTATGAACTGGCGGGCTAAATTTCTGGCGTTGATGATCCAAAATTTTTGTCTGATAATATTCAACATAAGCTGTATTCCTCCATGCAATGTAAGTGTATGATATTTCAGGAATATAAGAGGCACCAGCTTACTCTTTTTCGATATAATCATTGGGTGCTTGGTGTCATATGGAAGATCAGCATTTTTCAGTCGACCGCCAATTCGCAGTATCCCATTTATATCCAAGAAAGGGTCTAAATTTACCAGATTGCTTTTTCTATCGATTTGTTTGCCTTGTTTCAAACATTCAATTTCTTCCCTATAATCCATTTCTTGTGTATGTTTAATCCAAAACTGCAAAGCTGAATCGAGTTCTGATGTATTCAAATATGATTGGGCGTAGCGGGTACCTTTTACTGCGGTAATAAATCTAAAACAGTATGCTGTTACTCTTAAGAGACGAGTCAATGTAGAGTATCTGGCAAACCATAAATCGAAAAAACTTGGTTCGGATTTAGATGCTAATAATGATATAAGTGGTGTTTTCCTTTGTTCCAAGGTGCATACCGGCAATAATTCATTTTCAGGCCAGATAATTTTTGCTTTATTTTATGTGTAAATGCGGCAGTTTTTACTTTTGGCTTTTCATTTGTTATTGCACTACAGTTTTTCTTTTTGTTGAAACTACAGTTGCTTTTTTAGTAGATTTAGAAAATTTTTCATTATTTTCTTTTTCTTCTAACATTTGTTTTTAAATTGTGGTAATTGTTTTTTTCGCGTCTTTGGCCCGTTTATACATCCTCTTTTTAACATGCAAAACACACTCTTATTTTTCACACTTAAAATGTCAACGTAGGGTTGAATATGTTTCAACTGTTTAAAAGTTTTTTTTATCGCTTTCGCCAGTATAATATTCATAAAAAACATTATACAAATCCACCGATCTTTTGACCATATCATTAATTCCATTAAACTGGCACTGCCATCGTGACTGGCGCCACAATTTGATTTATGAGTCTCGTACCAAGCCTCATATTCGACACCATTCTTTTTTCCCTTCCGTTCTTCGCAGGCTTTACAAATACTACATTTTACAACAACGTCGAAAACTTTACCAGAAAACTTTCCAATTAAAGTAGCTATAGTGACAGGAAAAAAGAAGGCTCTACGAACCCAAGACCCATCGCCCAAAACTGTCAGATGATTTTTCACATTATCAGCTGCTTAATTTTTTTCTTCTCTTTCGACTGCTTTTCGAAATACTAATTTTACAACAGCTGAACCCTGGACTGAACCCTTTGCCCATATCCATCAATCCACAAAAATTAATAATACCTTAACCGCCAACGCCAAGTAAACGCATGACAAATACAAAATGCCGATTTATTTCATGAGAATAAATTTTTTGACTGCTTGAAATATAGGAATTGTAATGATTTTCCGTCTACGTCCGCTCGAACGAAATCGGAACCGACCTCTCATCGGTTCTAGACGTGAAGTCTGAGTCGTGCCAACGAATGGTACTAACCGGTCAACCAGTCCGTGCACCCGTAATGCATTTCGCGGTGGCTGCTTGTCGGCCAGCTAGTTCGATACGGGTCGTCAATTATGTGATCCGCTGCCACTAACTCCGCAGTATTGTTATTTCCTAGGTTGGGTCCCGTCATGCGAGGTTGTGGACGGAAAGTTCCTCGCCGTTTATCTAGCTGGTGTAACCCCTGTACGGTGTAAATGGGCACATGATGGAGACTGCTCTGAAGCTCCCAACGCGTATTCTCCCTGATGATTTCCACCAGTTCGTCCTCGGGCATGGGTGTTTGTAACCGAGTGCTTTAGCGCGATATACTGGTGTAATACTGGTCGAATGGTTCGTGGGCGCCTTGCTTGCGTTTCCTCAGTTGTTCCCGTGGCTCTCTTTCAGTGAAGCCGTCGTCAAAGCGGTTGCGGAAGGCTGCACAGAAAGAATTCCAATCGGGGCGTGGCATTGATTCCTTGAAGTTCCAGTACCGCTCGGTAGCATCTCCGCTGAACAGGAGGTGTGCGTGTCTAAGAAAACCCGAGAAGTCGCCTCCCAGTGTACTGGTGACTAGAGCCGGAATTCTAAACAGGAACACCGTAGGTATCAGCGGAGGTGCGGTGCTGTATCGAGGTCGATACTCGTCGGCTCTGGGATCCATTCCCGAGTTCCGTGGAGGGAAGGCCCAATTATCAGCCAGTCCAGAGTGGGGCATAGCCGCACTGGGATTTGGCTCCCAGCCAGATAGAGTTCTTACGCGGCTGGGGGGTTGGCTGACCTGGATGTTCTGGAATCCTCTCTCTAAGTGTCCAATCCTCTCGGACAGCCCTTGCAGTAAGTTCTGGATTGTGTCGTTAACGGAGTTGTTGGAAGACGCGGTTGGGGCCTCGGCCAGTACACCGGCTACAGGAACAGGAAGTTAATAGGAGCTGAAGTTAATAGGAGCTGAAGTTAATAGGAGCTGCTGGACACAGGTGCGGTGAAACAGGTGTCCGCACTCCAGTCGCAGACTTGATGCGCCCTCGACCACGTCTTCGAAACAAATCCCGCAGTTAGCGGGTTGGACCGTTTTGGATCGGGTCCAACGTTTGTCTGGTGTTCGTTTCGTTGCCATGGTTGAGCTTGGTTTCGGCTGGTCGGTGTTGATTATAGAAAAACTGCTCCTAACAACAAAAAACTATATGTATATATAAAAAAATACATCAATGAATTTAGTGGCCGACAGTGGTGAGATATTGGCTATATACTTGTATATGGGAAAAAATTTTTTTTAATCAAACACTTTCTTTTCCAGCAGTGCCGACTCCTCCATAGGGAAATGAGAGCGAATGGTAGTCTGCCGAGAAAAGGGTGCTTCCGGTCGATTTGATGAAGTTATCCCCACACCCACATACATTACAAAACCGTCTCTAAATAACGAGACAAGTGGTAGCGTTACCGTAACAAGCTTTGTACGCGGTCAAAATCCCGACACGTGGAAGCATTCCGTGCTTCGCTACTCCAGCATACGCCACCGAAGGTCGAACCGAAACCACATCTATAATTTAAACATCTGGAACGTAAAAAAACAATCGTGCAAATATTTATCTTAGATACTTTTCCTTTGTTAACAGGAGCTGCTGGGCATCTATCAAATATTACTGTTGAGACAAAACTAATTGTACGATAACTCTCTCTAAGGTCAAATTCAGGTGTTAAAAAGTCCTGACAGTGTTTTGCAAACTCATTTCTATACGTATCTATGGAAAAGTTAGTTGGGCGTGCTTCTTGTGGACATCATTAATATTTGGCTTGAATTGTATACTCTTTATACAACTGATGACTACTTAGCCAAGCAGGTTGTTGGTATGGCTTGAATTGTATACTCTTTATACAACTGATGACTACTTAGCGAAGCAGGTTGTTGGTAAGCCTCGTTAACAGACCTATTCAAAATTGATTTCAAATTTACCACAAAAATCTTTAAGAGCTTCAGATAATGCGTGTAGAAGTAATAATTTTTCCGATTCACTGACTCTATGGTATGCCTCTACCAAAGCTTTTGCTTCTTCTGTATTATGAAGTGTTGTAAATTCACCGTTAGTCGATATGGCACTCGTTAACTCAAAATAATAGCTATACCTGCAACTACTTTCAAATGTCTCCTGGATTAAAGGTGCAGTGTAGAATATACCACAACTGCAATTGGTTAGGGGTACGATAATCCTTAGATCGTCAACTTTATTGATCTTTGGGTGTATTTTACTTGTATCAACCCTTGTGACACAAAGATCATGCAAACAATACATCTAACGAACTAGTTTCGATAGTTTGGATTTTGCCTACTTTAGCTGATCACATTGGCCATTCTTCTATTGTTTGGTTGATGACTTGCTTTCAATCCAATTTATTATACTTATGTCTGAGCGTGCTGCCTGATTGATGTACTTTCTAGATTTGTTGTTCGCATTCCTGCCTTATCTCGCGCTTAATCTGTACAAACACTGGAGACGGTTCAAGTACCACAATCTTAATTTTCACTCCTCGAATCTCAATGCGAGCAAACAGAACACGGAATACTCACACCTTCTGAAACGGAAAATTAACCAGCCCTCCATTAGCTGCAGCACCGCTAACACGCACGAAAAGCCCCCAAAAGGGCATCAGGCAGATGCTCAAATGATATGTGGGACGTGGACTGGGGGTCGTCGCAACTGACGCGAAATGGAAAGCCACATGGCAGCAATGTGCATTTGTAGTGGTCGCCAGTGGCGTAGGGCCGATTCATTACAGAATCTGATTCACACTGACAGTGTATAAATAACTAAAAACCTTATCCTTTTTCAGCACGTTTTGCAAAATTCACATCACTTTTACAAGTTTTACACATAGAATGTTTTGCAAGCTCAAAAACAAAGCAAAGTTCACTATATGGTATTACAAAGTATGATGAACATTCATTTTGTGCAATTTTCTCAGCAAAAGCACTGGTAGTACTTGATTGCCTTAAAAATTTCTACTTTGTACCATCGCTCCCCAAATCGCTGTGGTTTTTACTTTTTTCTTAATCCGTTTATACGTTAAATTCATGTAAATTATGTTTGTATGAGTTTTTCATTTAAATGGAAAATACATGGCCATGTCTACATTGAGTCTTGATCCGGATGGAGGGGGCACCGCTTCCATTCTTATTTGGGGGCCATAAGTATCGTCGGTAAAGAAGTCCTCCCTAGTCCCGTCTGTTTTCGCCAGTTCCCGTTTGCCATTTGCTTTAGCAATTTTAACTTTAAGTAGGTTACCTCGTCCTCGACTCCGGTCGATACGGATTTATATCTGCAAATTCGTCAATGCCCTTGTGCTGGGCAAAAGAACCCGCCCCACAACACCGCAATGCTACCTATCAGCGCATTCACGCGTCCTCAGACAAGGCCAATCTCGGCGAACATCACCATCCTCTCTCGCCGAGGCAGCAGACTTTCGCTGCAGTCCTTTAAGGACATTTGAATACAATAAAATCACTACAAATTCAAGTCGCCCACATCGTCCTAAAGCGGTATCAAATGCCTAGATTATTAACTTATCTAGAAGAATCTTAGAATCTTCACCGGAGAAGTTCAGGTGTGAGTGCGGGAATGATTATAAGACAAAAGCAAGTCTAAACCAACACGGAAGACGATGCTGCCACAGAAGCGAAAGCGACGCGAGGAATAACTGTCCAGTGTGTGGTGCTGACTTTCAGACATTTGCGGGAATGAGGCTGCATCAAAGAAAAGCGCACCTCAAGGATTACAATGAGTCCCTTGATAGCGGAGTCCCCGAGCTTTACAGCCAGCGCATTGCATGGAGCAGCTTTGAAAGTAGGGCGATGGCGGAAGTAAAAGTGTCGTATACGGGGAAGGGCCTGAACAAACATTTAACATCTATTATTGGCAGTTCCTTGGCGGTTATTAAAGGAAAGCGACGTCAACCGGCATATTACGCTCTGGTTCAACAGTTTCGAGCCTCCACAACATCCAATCTGCAACCAGCCACGTGCGATGAAATGTCAGCTGATCAAGTAAGTGTTCTTCTCACCCAACACCAATACGACGGAACGGAATACCAGCACGTCAGCTGACTCCGTGCGATGCGTTTAAGTTCCTGGGTCACAGTTACACCCACACCGGGATCGCAAAGAATTTTAAAAACGTACTGGATGATCTTTTGGCGAAGACTCAAAAGGCTCCACTAAAGCCATTTCAAAGGTTCAACATACTTAAAAACTTCATCATTCCAAGGGTTTTTCCGATCTTGTGTTCAATCAATATTAACAAACGGGACTTACTTGAATGTGACAGACAGGTCAAGTGATCTATCCGCAAGTGGTTACATCTACCTGTGCATTGTACCAACACCGTCATTCACGCACCTTTAAAGTATGGTGCTCTGGGGATTACGGAGTTTACTGCGACTGTTCCCAGGATCATGTGGGGTAAATTTCGGCGTCTCCAGTCCGCAGACTTGGGCCCACTACATAGGTTGTTAATCTTGACACTAAATGGGGCGAAAAATTTTCAAACGCATTCAGTAAAGAAGCCACTACAAAAGAGCTATTCGGTCGCCTGATGTGTTCTTTCTCTGGGAACGGTTTATAACACGTTGCAAATCACCGAGAGTGTAACAATTGGATTTTCCGACCACCTCCTTTCTGGTCGGCCACGGAGTATGTGCTCGCAATCCATCTGCGCTTCAACCTGTTGCCTTGTGCGTCAATACCAACAAAGCCGAATAATCTACGGAGATGTCGCGCGGGTTGTATCAAGAACGAAACGAATAGCCACATAATTCAAAATTGTCCGCTTACCTGCTGGCCCCGAATCAACTGTGTAATGTTTCATATAGTCAAAGTCGCCCAAAAGAACGGATGGACCACCAAACTGCTTAAACCTGACTTATTGCTTCAGAATGGCGGAACATCTTCAGTAGAAATAAGCAAAATGAAATGTCATGTATGATAAATTTTTAATGACATGTACATTATTCTGTAATTTAATAAATATTTTCTAGCTTCAACAACTTCACATAATAAGGTTTTTTTTTATGCTTGGGAGGTGAATGCCATTTACACACAGAGTGTGTGAATCCCATGCTCGCAAGAAGGCAACTAGACTACGCACTAAAAATCTCCCCTGTCAACTCGAAAACCCAGCCTGGGACCGTTTGATACATTACTTCGGGCTAGGTCTCGTTTTGTTACGCGGTGAAGTGCCTTCAGGCTGGGGTATCCCTCTTATGGCGGGACGGGAGAGGAGAAGAGAAAGTATCAGACAAGCGAATCCATAGTCCCAGGCTGCTGTGAGTCCCTTTTATCTTTTAGGACTACCCGAACATAATGTGCCACCTAGTTCTATTTGTAAACCGATTCGAGCATCACCGCGGCTATATTATCCGGGGTGAGCTCTACCGTCTCCCTGTAAAGGTGCCTTCGCAGCGCATCCCATCTTATGCAAGCAAAAAATGTTTGGCAGGTATTGTCTTTCTCTCCTGGGCAAAACCGACAATCGGCGGACCGTGACTAACCAACTTTGTGCAGGTAAGACTGAAAACACCCATGCGCGCTCAAAAGCTGGGTCAGATTGAAGTCAGTCTCACAATGCCTTCGATTTTGCCACAGTCTCACATCCTGGATGAGGCGCGCAGTCCATGTTCCCTTCGTGCAATTCATCGAAGACTGTTGCCAGTCGTTTAGCGAGCGCTATCTCTCCTCGCGGACACCCATCTCCCTCGCATCCTCTAGGAGGAGGGCGCTCTCTAGGAGGAGGGCAACAGATATCACGCCTGTAATAACTCTCACCGCCGAATCAGATACTGTCGGATACGAAGATGCAACTCTCAGTACTCTTTTTCTCTGTACCTGTGCCAAGCGTTCTCGGAATACCTCCTTCTAAGAGCGTCGCCCCATATTTCTGCTCAGTACAGTATGACTGAGCCTACAGCACTCATCAAAAGAGATCTTCTTGTTTGGCTGGGTCCTCCTTCATTGGCCATAAGTCGACTCCCGAAGCAGTCTTCACAGCTATTGCTCTGATTTGCTCAGAGAAACTCATCTTCGAGTCGAAAAGTAGCCCCAGGTACTTCACTGCTGGCTTCGATTCGATTTGCATGTCTCCAATACTGATCATCCCTACTCTAAGGACTCCCCTTTTTTGTCAAGATGACCACTTCGGTTTTCCCCAGTGCTAAACTGAACCCTCGAGCAATCATCCAGTCTCTCACTCGGCGCTTTAGCATACCTAGCCTAAGTTGCGCTTGTTCAACGGTGCGACCCGAGCAGCAACATCATCCGCATAGCCGATCAAGCGCGACTCATTTGGCATCTCCAGTCTCAGTGGCCTGTCGTAAGACATATTCCACAGGTCCGGACCAAGGATAGATCCCTGGGCAACACCCGATGTAATTTCCATCCTTCGTTGGCCCTGTGTCGTGCCGTAAAGCAGGCTTCGGTCATTCAGGTAGTCCCTCAAAAGCCGCATTAGACATTCAGGAACTTGAAAAGGGTTTTCCAGCGTATCCAGAATATCCACCCATCTAGCGGAGTTGAAGGCGTTCTTGACGTCGAATGTCACCAACAAGACGATTCGTCGTAAGGTTACAGTTCGGTAAATGTTAAAGTTTTAACATCGATTATTCAGTAAACGTAATATTGCATTGGTTTCACAGCGCTTTCCCACAATCCACGAAATTTTAGGGCTCCTGGAGAATTAAAGTGCCACTGTCTACCCAAATCCACCAGCTTGAGCTGAACCGTTTCAGTCCAATCCGAGGCACTCTGGAACATCTTTCTCAAAATGAAATCTGCCCTACAGCCACCAAGATGCCACGCCTTGGTCGCTGTGGAGATGTGCACACTGCCCTCGTCGCGCAGTAAAACGATGGAATGTAGTAATGAAAGCCAAGTTGCTATAGTCTTCTTCTATTTCTATGTAAACAACGTGGCTATATAGCCTTTCTGCGTGATATTGCCTCTAATTTTCGCAAGTCGTGCTTTTATGGAGCCTACGTAATCTACTCCAGTAACATGAAAGGGTTTGCTGGGAACAGTACGCGCCGCGGGGAGATTTCCCCATTAGCTGCAAATCACTCTATTTAGAATAAACCTTGCATTTATGACATCTAGAAATAAAATATTTCACGGCAGGGCGCCCTTTGATTATCCAATACTGTAAGCTTAAAGTTCCAGCGTTAATTGTGTGCCGCCATGGGAAGCGTCGCCTTAAGCTTACTCAATTAAAAGTCTTGTAAATATATCGTTTTTTTGTAGATTTTACGTCTGTATCCTTTCTTAATAGATGAAAGTTTTTCCTCCGACCCTGACAGACAAAAGGAGTCGGAATAAAACACCAATTTTTGTTGTGCCTTACATTTCGACTCAATTATTGAGTCCTCTTCTGAGGCTATAAGAATATATTTTATTGAGTTTTAAGCAACTCAATTATATAATTTTATAGCACATATCATATTAAATATAAATAAATCGATTCACCGTCGAAAGGCGTGGATAGCCTAGGTAACAAACCGAAAGAATTGAACAGGAGAAACCTGATAATACCAGATGGGGACGGTGCCCCCTCCCAGTCAGATCAAGGATCCAAATTGATGCTTTGGCCTTTGTCGGGTGAGGAAGGCCAAGCATCCTGACGAGAGCCCCTTAAACACAAGAGAGCTTATCCGATGGCTAGCTCATAAGTGGAGGGGTCAGCCAACTTGGCGGGTCTCATGCCCGTTCGAGATACGAGTGAGAAGACCGATTATCTTCCTAATTCAGCATTTTTATTAATCCAAAACAAGACAACAGAGAGGCTCAATGCGATAATTAAATCCCGAAAAACAATTCAGCCTCTTTTCTTTATCCATTAATATTTTCTAAACAATCATTTTATCAGGAGTTTGACTAAAACAAAAAACTAATATTTTCATTCAATTTAAAAGCTTAATGAATTTACAAAATTGAAGACAAAATAAAATAAATTGCTATAAAATTTACGTACATTTCATTATTGAATAAATCTCGAAAATATTTAAACACCGAGATTTTGTATTCTTTGAAAATTGTATTTATTTTTTCCGGATAAACTCAAGATGCAAGAACAGTGAATTAGATGTATACTCTCTGAGGTCCCTTTGAACACTGAATACATCTGACTAAAAATAGACTCGTGCAAGCAATTTCATATCAATTCAATGGAATGTCATTGTCTCTTTCTTTTACAATTGTTATTTTGAATTTAATAGTGATACTGTTTACATATAATACAGTAACGACTTTTAGTTATTGTATGCATAATAATTCATTTATTATTATTTTATGTATTGTACTTATAATTGTTTGCCAATGGTAAACATTTAAAGATACATGTGTATAGCTTGAGGAAGAAGACCTTTTAAACTATTTATTGTGAAGCATAATATTCAATGAAATAACTATGTATATGTTATTGAGATGATTTAATCGGCAATTTACAGTTTCTATTGAACTCAAATAGCGTGTTAGGGATTTCTGCTGTAAATTAAATTGTTTGGCATTTGATACATTGTGTATTAAAGTTTCCACCTGCCTTGAAAGAATATCTTTCAACTTAGCCTAATTAGAATAGTATAAACAAATTGAGGAATATTAATTTGATGGTACATTATTATTGAAACTTTCTTCGAATGGTAGAATAGATATTGCTGCTACTGGTCTTTGAATAATCTCCTTCTTATTAGATGCCATAACAGAAACTACTCTTATAATGCCGTCCTTTCCCGGGTGGAGCATTGCCATCTCTGACTAAGGCCATCATTCCGATTTTGATATTTGAACTCATTGTTTGCCATTTTTGACGAACTTGTAGCTGGGGCAAGTATTCCTTATGCCATCTTTGCCAAAAATGTTGCAGCATGTATAGTAGATGTTGATATCGTGTTAACCGGTTTATCTTGATGTTGCGCACATCCTGATGTGGTAGAGCTGTCAAAGAATCTCCAACAAGGAAATGTCCTAGAGTTAAAGGAGTTAGGTCTTTAGGATCATTTGAGAGTGGAGAAAGGGGGCGAGAGTTCATGCATGCTTCTATTTGTGTCAATAACGTATAAAGTTCTTCATATGTTAAGTATGTATCTCCGATTACTCGTTTGAGGTGAAATTCAGCCGATTTGGCGGCGCTTTCCCATCGACCTCCAAAATGCGGAGCCTGTGGGGGATTAAAATGCCAGTTTATCTCTAAAGTTATGCAATAATTACCGACGCTAGTTTGAAATTCATTACTATGTAATAGTTCTTAAATCTGGTTTAACTCATTATTCGCTCCGACGAAATTTGTACCGTTATCGGAGTGCATATTTTTGCAGATACCACGACGTGAAATAAAACGCTTAAAACACTTCAAGAATGCCTCAGTTGACAGATCCACAGCCAATTCAATGTGTACTGCCTTTGTTGCAAAGCACACAAAAATGCAAATGTATGATTTTACTTTTTTTCATCCACGACCTAGACCTTTAATTAAAAAAGGACCTGCATAATCAACGCCACAATTCAAAAAGGCTCTTGCAGGTGTCACGCGCGCGGAAGGCAAATTTCCCATTAGATATGTCGAAGCCTTTGGCCGAGCTCTGAAACACGTCATACATTTATGTAAACGTTTTTTAACCGTATTTCTTCCATTTAATAACCAATAGCGTTCGCGTAAAGATGAAAGAACTGATCGGCATCCTGCATGCAGTAATCTTAAATGTTCGCATTCTATAAGTAAGTATGACAATTTATGATTTGATGCAATAAGAATTGGGTGTTTTTTATTGTATGGTATCGGGGCATTTAATAATCTACCGCCCACTCTTAAGATACCTGATGTGTCCCGAAATGGGTTGAGTTGATTTAGATTACTGTCTTTTGGGAGAGTCTTCCCTTTACCTAATTTATGGATTTCATTGGAAAATGATTCAGTTTGTGCCAATTTTATCAAACACGTTATGGAGTTGAGAGGACCTCTTATGCAATTAAGTCTGAATCTTTGTTTTTCTTCCAAATTATCACTTTTTCGTTCTATGTAACTGTTTTTGGAGTTTGTGAAGAACCTGTAAATATAAGCAGTGGCTCTGTGTATTCTGATTAAAGAAGAGAATCTATCGAAATATTCTGAATTGACTGAGAAGAATGGACTTTTTGCTTCGTTTATTTGGCGAAGCAAAAAGGTGCGAATTTTCTTTTCTGGAATTTCGCTTATTATAGTCTCATTTGAGGACGGCCAAAGTGATCTATCTTGTCCAAGCCATTCTGGACCATTCCACCAAAGATCAGTGTTGCGTAATTCGTTGGCGTTAATCCCTCGTGATATAAGATCGTGATATAAGATCAGCTGGGTTATTCTCTGTTGAAACGTGGTTCCAATTATCGTTTATAAGTTCTTGAATTTCGGCAACTCGATTAGCTACATAAGTTTTCCATCTGTTCGATGGTGCTTTAATCCAGGCTAATACTACCATGGAATCCGTCCAATAATTCCAAGTGGCATTCGGTATTTCACATGCAAGTGAGACCTTTTGGGATAGCTGTGCAAGTAACTGTGCACCGAGAAGTTCTAGCCGTGGAATAGTTGTATTCTTTAATGGTGCCACTCTTGATTTTGTACACAGTAAGCGAATACTGCGATTACCTACATTATCTATTGAGCAAACATATATACATGCACCGTATGCTAGTTCAGATGCATCGTAAAAGCCATGATATTCAACTTTGGTTGCCTTTAATAATAATACATGTCTGTCAATGACTAAATTATTTATTTCAAATATTTCTTCGCAAATATCTTCCCATAATGTATGCAGATTTTGGGGAAGGGATTCGTCCCAATCTAAATCCAAGCTCCACAATTTCTGCATAATTATTTTTGCAAGTATGATAGCTGGACCTACAAGTCCAAGGGGATCGTATATTTGAGCAATAGTGGATAAAATTGTGCGTTTTGTAATTCGTTTTGCGTTAAATGGGCGGACACCATATTTTAGAGTGTCACTACAAGGGTCCCAATTTAAACCCAGTGTCTTTGGATCTTTATCCCCGTGTAGATTAACTATATCACCTGATATGTTATTGTCTTTATTTATAATATGTGGTTTGTTTGAAGCCCACTTACGTAACTCTATACCAGCTGATAGTAAAATTGTATTAACATCTTTTTTTATCTGTATTGCCTTGTCAATTGTATCCGCACCAGACAATAAATCATCCACATTGAAATCTTGCTGGATGATTTTGCTAGCTTCAGGATATTGTTGCTTATTCAACTCTCTTAGTTCATACAAGCACCTTGTAGCAAGAAAGGGGGCCGAAGCTGTCCCGTACGTTACCGTGTTAAGTTCACACGTTTTAATTGGAGTTTTGGAATCAGCACGCTGTAAAATTCTCTGAAGCGATCGCTCATCTTTTTTTACCAGTATTTGTCGATAAATTTTTGCCACATCAGCAGAAATTATATATTTATGCATACGAAATCTTAAAACGATTGAAAATAATTCGTCTTGTACAGGCGTACCAATATATTGCAGATCATTAACTGATATACCAGTCGATGTCGGTGCCGACCCATCAAGTACTACGCGAATTTTAGTAGTGGTACTCCCTTCTTTAAATACTGCGTGATGTGGCAAATAGTAATGCAACATTTTGTTATCTATTGACTCTGCTGGTATTTCACTCATGTGCCCTAATTGTTGATAATCAATCATGAAATCCACATATTGCTTTCTTTGATCTGGATTTTTAGCGAGTTTTTTTTTTTCCAATGAAGTCAGACGCTTTAGTGCAATATCTCTTGATGCCCTAAGCTCTGCTGTTTTATTCTGTTTGATTGGTATACTAATAATAAATTTGCCAGTTTCATCACGAGCAACTGTTTTAATGAAATGTTTCTCGGCAGGATCGTTTTTTGTGAGTTTAGAAAGGGGTGTTTCAAGACTACTTTCAACAATCCAAAACCTTTCTAACTGATTATTTAAGTCTGCATTATGAATGAAATTGCATTTTGAATTTGTGAATTGGAAAGGGAAAGACATTGCACCTACAGCAATCCAACCAAGTACCGTTTTTTGAAATATCAGTTGATCAGGTTTTAGTCTAATTTGCCCTATGCATAATAGTTTATAAAATAAAGCTGCTCCTATAAGCACATCGACCGGTCCCGATTGATCGAATTTTGGATCAGCAAGCTCAATGCCAATAGGCACCTTAATTTCTGCAGTGCTCATTCGCTGTGATGGAGTCTCATTATCAATGGTATCTAAAACTACACAGGTTAATATTTTAGAAAATTTAGTAGTACGAGATTTTAATCTCACTGTTACTTGACCCTTGAGCTCACCTTTCCCTTGTTCGATTCCTGAGAGGTTCGTGGTTGGCTTAAGCATCGGGAATGTTAATTTCTTACAAAAGTTAGTTGTAATTAAGTGTGCCTGTGAGCAAGAATCTAGAAGGGCCCTACACTCATGTGGGTTGCCAAGTTGATCGTAAATATAAATTACTGCAGTACCTAGCAAAACATAATTTGTTAATTTATTAGATAAACGTGCAATAGCTGTGAATTCATTGATAGGTTGATCCTTTGTTTCATTTTCTCCATTTTCAGGTGAATTGAGCAACATGGCTCGTGATTGTCTCAAATAATCTCCAAATTGATCAATATGAAGTAATGTATTATGCTTGGAACCACATTTTTTACAAGGACCGAAATTACACTGCTTACTATTATGTGATTCTAGTAAACAGTTTTTACATATTTTTGCTTTATGTACTTTCTCAAGACGCATTTGAGGAGAAAGTTGCTTGAATTTTCCGCAAGCATATATTGGATGAGTCGCATTACATATTAAGCAAGAGCGATTATTAGTTATAAAATAAGTTTTTGATGCATTAACGTGTTTAGTTTGCATATTTTTAGGTACATGTTGGGAATCGACAACACATGGTCTTTCATTAATTTTCTTTGATAGAAACTTACAATGATCTTCTAAAAATTTAATTAGATCTCTTAAAGTCGCGTCACCTGATTTTGCTACATCAGTTTTTTCCCATTCAATTCTCACTGCCACACTTAATTTCCTACACAATACATACATCATAGGTGCATCCCATGTATCTATAGGCTCCTTTAAGGTTTTAAGGGCTGATAAATTATTATCAAATGTGTCAATAAGTTCTCTCAATTCTTCAGAGGAATTACGTTTTAAAATGGATGCTTCGAAAATGTTCGATAAATGATGTTGTTTAAGTTCTTTTATATCTTCAAACCGTGATTTTACCTTTGCCCAAGCGGTGGCGTAATTTTCATACGATACTCCAAGTGACGCGATTGCCGATTTTGCCTTTCCGACCAAAGCATCTTCGAGATAAGTGAATTTCTGAATATTACTTAATTTAGCATTGTCATGAACTAAAGAATTATAAGTATCGCGAAATTTAACCCACTTGGAAATGTCTCCATTGAATTTTGGAATATCAATTCTCTTCAAACTGAACCGTTATTTTCTTCGCTATTCTCTCAAATTGAATTTGAATCTGTTGAATTAATTGCCCGTGCTATTAAATTCCGTGCATTTCCGACGGCTTTATGGTATCTACTTTCAAACATTTCGCGATGAGCTTCTTCGGCTGTGAATTGCTCGTCATTATCACAAAGCTCTTCAATTTTATCTTGTATGTCATCAAACTGATTTATTAGAGATAAATTCCGATATAACGACACTTTTAACGCAGGTAAATCGGGATTTTCAGCGTAAGCTACCTTTTCGAATCTAGTTAAAGCACGCTTAACATTTCCGCGCCTTGATTTTAAATCTTCCATTACTGACACAATTGAATATGCACAAAAACTTTGGATAATGATTGTTGGAGACTTACCGACAGCACATACGAACACACATTTATTTGATTCGCATAAAAAAAATCACATGCAGCGCAATTTGTCGCCTTCTGGTGCCCAACTCCTCTCCTTGTAACGATTATGAATGTGAGCTTGGTACAGTCACACAAAATGTCCAAAACGTTTTTGTTTTCATCAAGCCGACGAGTTAAATTTCGTAAGAAACTCGTGCAGGTATAATTAACTCTGGTGCAGACTCGTACAGGAAAACTTTTTCAACCTTAGCCGACAAGTCACGCTTGCGGTAAACTCGTGCAGGAAACTTTTAAACTCCAAGCCGATGAGCAGCCAATGATCTACATTTGGTGTAGACTTTCCAACTCCAAGCCGACGAGCGTCGCATGCGGCAAACTCGTGCAGGAAATACTTTGCAACCCAAGCCGACGATCTACATTTGGTGTAGGCTCGTGCAGGTAATTTTTTCGTGTTTTGCTGTGACCGCTTGCTGCTGCTGCTTTTATCACGCGTCACAAGTTTCAATAGTTGTCTTTAAACTCTGAGTTTAAATCCGGCTCGACGGACCAATGAATAGTCTCGAAAATATTTAAACACCGAGATTTTGTATTCTTTGAAAATTGTATTTATTTTTTCCGGATAAACTCAAGATGCAAGAACAATGAATTAGATGTATACTCTCTGAGGTCACTTTGAACACTGAATACATCTGACTAAAAATAGACTCGTGCAAGCAATTTCATATCAATTCAATGGAATGTCATTGTCTCTTTCTTTTACATTTGTTATGTTGAATTTAATAGTGATACTGTTTACGTATAATACAGTAACGACTTTTGGTTATTGTATGCATAATAATTCATTTATTATTATTTTATGTATTGTACTTATAATTGTTTGCTAATGGTAAACATTTAAAGATACATGTGTATAGCTTGAGGAAGAAGACCTTTTAAACTATTTATTGTAAAGCATAATGTTCAATGAAATAACTATATGCTATTGAGATGATTTAATCGGCAATTTACAGTTTCTATTGAACTCAAATAGCGTGTTAGGGATTTCTGCTGTAAATTAAATTGTTTGTATTTGATACATTGTGTATTAAAGTTTAGACAATTATATACATATAAATAGATATATATATATATATATATATATATATATGTATATATATATATATATATATATATATATATATATATATATACATAAATATATATCTATATATATATATATATATATATATATATATATATATATATATATATATATATATATATATATATATATAAGGCTGCAATATGATAAATAATGTCAAGGGTACTCACCCACTCCTCCGATTAGCGCTCGTAGTTGGAGGGATTGTGGAGGTGATTCCTGCATTCTTTTGAATTATTAAAAATTTACTATAATTTGAATTATGAAAAATTTACTGTAAGTGCTATTAATTCTATTATTTAAATAGTTGAACTGATCAATAACAAATAATTCCACTCGCGAAACATAGCATTTAAAGATTTTAACCGCTTTGTCGAAACAACTTCGATTCTTTCTACGTCATATTTACGATCGCTTGGACTCTTACGAGTAAATGGCAAGAAGGAAATAGATTCAACTTGGCTCAGCATTGTACGGTCAATAATTAAGTGATTCACACACACAAAATAGCGAAGTATTGAAAATTATTTTTTCTTTTGATAAACAAATATTCGATCTGAAATTTTCCTTTTTGTCATCACTTGGACTCGTTATCACTTTCTTTTCCTTGGCTGCCGCTCGTCACTTGACATTATGCCCGTACAATGCCGCTGATAATAATGATTCAGAGCAAGAAGCACGGAATACTGGTAACCAAAAACTCCCACATATGATTAGGGTGCTCCGCGAATAAGGGCCGGAGCAGGTTCAAGTCTTACTTCCAATTGTTATCAGAATAACCCGCTTTTTGATTTAGCTACAATTCCGTTATTTTCTATACGCATTGTGATTCAATTGTGAATTATGAGCAAAACTATTGTTTAGGTTATCAAGGTGTAGTAAAAGGTTAGAATACTTCTAATACTGTTCACTGTTAGAGACTAGTGGACAAATTTTAACTAAGTTTCAGAAGGCTAACAGCATTCAAATTGGCTCACAGCTTAATTTTCTTAACACCCGCATAAGACTAACTCTTTTTTTATCAATTTTATTTCTGGAACACAATTAGCTTAAATTAATTACTACATCAAAACAAAAGCAACATCAACTATACGTTAAAGTCAAAAGAAATTTTTCTTTTTCACTTTTATTTCTGCAAAAATTTTTATTACCTCTTTTAAGTTTATTTGATCAGCAATTTCATGCTGAATCGCTAAAATAGCGGTGTCGTGGTATTATCGATTCAAAATCAGCCTCAACGTCAATTTCGTCAGCTAGTTCTCTTGCATCGACAATAGTTAATAGTTAAGCAGTTAGTTAATAGTTCATTGAAGGGCTTATCCGATCGAAGATCCTTAAAGAATGCTTTACAGTTTTATAACAGATCAAGTGTAGATGCTAGATCGAAATCTTTTGTTTGCATCAGCTTGCTTATTGGATTAATACAATTTAATATTGTTACATGTCCAAATAATTCTGCGAGCTACAGTCGCAATTGTTTTCACAACCATTAAGAACATCAACAAACGAATGTACTCGAAAACCCGCCAAGCATGATCAACATCTGAAAGTGAGTCACTGCCCATTCATTAAGCTGCTCGAATATTCCATGCAATTCGCCAATGGATTGAATGACTAGAGACCCTATATAAAGGTGAGCTGAATGAATGGGGAGATTCATTACAACCGCGATATAGTAAACTGCGATAGTGTGGAGTGCAAAGTAAAAAGCGATATTGAAGTGATAAACAGTTGAAATAAAAATTAATAGACAATTTGTGAAAAAGTTAAATGAGTGATTGTGCATTTTTAGTAAATAAACTCTTTTAATTTAATTTAAAAGACATTGCGTTTTCACTTCCCCGGCACATTAAAATTATTGGCCGCGAACCATAGCACGCGACAGTATGTAGAAGATGGTTTCTTGGATTATAGGACCGGTTAGTAGCAAGTCATTCAAAGATTGGCCCGGCTGACTCTTTTGCGACGCATTAAGCGAAACTCCCAATTTCGTTGTGGTACTGCTCTCTTTGAGTACGGCATGATGGGGCAAATAATAGGAGGGTCTTTTATGAATATGTACAATCAACAGGTACTAGCTCCATGTGCCCGAGTTTGAGATACTCTCTCATAAATTTGTGTCTTCGTCATATAGATTTGCGTTTTTTTGAACCGTTGCTTTAATTGACGGATTCGAATGAATGCTACTCTCTGTGTATCGCTCATACCTCTCTTTGGGTTACCGTCAGCCTTAAATGATAATCGTACCGAATAAGAACCATTAGATAGTCAATGAGTATAATTTTGATAGTGTTCTTCGACTTGTTTCTCTTCATGTGTAAGAGACCGGGACAATAGAGCCACCTCCTGCTCCAACAATCGCCGCAAAAGTTCATTTGGAGCGCTGTATGACATCGTAACTTGTACCTGACTTTTTCCTGGCAATTGTGCTTTAGGACCAAAAATCACCCATCCTAGTTTTATGTGTTGAGCTAATAAATTACATGGCAAGAATCCAGGCAACAGAATCTTGCTGTAAATATCCGCTCGAATTAGCAAATCGATCTTGACGGTACGTAGTATTTAGGGTCCGCTAAATCCTTTGACTTGAGATCGTCAGGAAGGTGTTTGGATGTCTGCGTAGCAGGTAGCGGAGTTTTTATCGTATTTAAAATTAGCGGACTGAATACTAATTTTTCCTCCATACCATTTACATGGGCTACAATTGTCGTCTTTCGATGTGCCCCACCAACACCACCAATTACAACTTTCGCCTGCTTCCTTGACGCATTTAATGTTCTTATTGCTGCTTCACTTATCAGTGATCGCTGAGCACCCGTATATAATAAAGCTCGAAGCATAATAGTCTTAGTCTTTGGTGACCCTGCGTCACAAAACGCACTGACTTACACTAGCGCAAGATTTTTATTATCGGATGTGCACATGTAAGTGCTGTTCGCAGTCACCGATGCAGACGGTACGGGCTGAGCTGTGTCGTTTACTACATATGAGTACCTTGCAACCGTGCTTCGATAAACATTGCTTCGCTCCATGTTGATTGCTCAAACAACTGAAGCATAGTCGCTTTGAGTTGACTAACTTCCGTCGTATCTGAACAATAGACTGTTTAAACTTTGTGCAGTTGAACAGTCGGTGCACATTGGACATTGTGGGCCCGTATGCACTGAGTGGACCGTGATTGCTGATCGTTTAGTGGGTCGTTTCGCAACTGAAGACGGTAATGCTTCCAACATGATGAATCGATTCTTGAGAAAATTTAAAACTTCTTGTAACGTTGGCACTGCTTTTGAGTGGCTGATCTGCTTCTGCCAGTCTTTCCTTGCTTCATCATCAAACTTCTGGTTAAGGATGAATGTAGCTATTAAGTCGAATGCGTTGACCTTTAGCGTGGAAAGTGTAGTCACCAGCTGATTAGCTATGTCAACAAATGTTTTAATTGACCAACATCATCCTTGTTGCACCGGGGCGGCTCCTAAAACCATTGCACTATTTCGTTGGAGATCGCTCTGTCATTGTTGTACCGCTCACAGAGTAGATTCCATGCTGGCGCATGATTTGCTTCCATGCTTGTCAGGTGTTGAAGAAAGTGTTCCACTTCATTGCGAAGAGAGCTACGCAAATATTGCAGTTTTTTTACTGCACTCAGTTTTTTATTTTCTTGCACCATACATTTATATAGATAACGAAATGCCCACCATGACGAATATTTACCATCGCAAGCAGAAATTTTGAGTCGTTCCAGTTTGATCGCGTCCACTTCATTCCCTGATCTGGAGCCGGTTTCTGTTGTTGATGGGTTGGAGGTTTTCTCGTAAACCTCGATCTTCTCCAAAAACAGAGTAACATAGTCCAGTGCAATATTTTCTAGCGCCACAAATTCTTCCATGTAACTAGCTCGTTTCTCCTTCTCGCTACTAAGCTCCTGGCATACCAAAGGATGATGTTCTTCGTATTTACTCCAAAGGCCCTGAAGCTTTTCAACGTTGCTCTGAAGTAAGCAACGCTGTAACGTTTCGAGCTTTCCTTGTAATTTTCAAACAGCCGCTGAATAGCCTTTATCTGCAAATATTGTCCAGTCTTCTCCGAAATCTTGGGTTGATTCTCTTTGATTCCTAATTCCGGTAAATGATATCCGGCTCGACGGACCAATGCTCTGGTTACGTGAAATTCGATGAAGCGATTGAATGTAAACACTGAGTATTGCTACTTGGTCATGACTATTTTATTGTTACTTATTTACGGCTTTTATAATTATAAATTTTTGCTTACAATACAATGTGCAGTAGTCAATGTCTCAAACATTTGTGCTTTTCGTGAAATTACAATTTATTTGAAATATGCTACTCTTGCAAGAAGGGTAGATGATACACTTTACAGTACAATTTTAATTAGAATGTGTTGATACAAAAATATTGATTTTGAAACAAAAATATACAATTGATGTGAATTTAGGTACTAATGAACTTTCAATAAACTTGCAAATGTGTTACGTATGCAGATTGAAATTGATTGTGTGGTTGTCTCAAGAATTAATTGAATTCATGAGAAAATTAAGTAAAATCTTCTATGTGTGCTAAGGAATTATTTACAAAAAAAACACTAAGCAATCAATGAATTGTACAATATTTATCTAATAAACTCGCATCTTAGCATTATTTAAGCTAATAGTAAATATATTGATTTGGTTTGGTGCGTATAAACATAACAAAAAAGGTTATAATTCAGCTAAAATACTTAGTATACGAGAAAGTTAAAAAAACTCCTTTGGTTTTCTTATTAAAAAAATAAATTTTATTGTTACCAATTTGAGGACAAGTTAACAACTCACTGCAATTTATTACTTAGAAAATAATGTCGCCTCGCTTTGCTGATGTTCGCGGAACGTGACCGGCAGATTCCCAGACAGATATCGGATGCGCGTGGCGCTGACGATTGTCTAGTTCCCCGACAGGTGTCATGTTTGGGTATTTTGAATATGTTGCTGGTCAGAACTGTTGGGGCATGAGGTGACGAGATGAATGTGGGAAAGTTGGAGCTAGTGGTGTTAGGTTATATAAAATTTTCAATATGGAATACTGCTTAATGTAATTATTACATATTTATCGATCATTTGGTATTTGTTCATGTAATCGATGTACGTTTTCTTCTTGCTGAGTTTTGAGTACAATAAGTATAATTTGTTTATCGTAGGGTTTTCTTTTTTTAACGAATTAAATTTTTAAAGAAATAGCATAAAATATATTCAAGGTTCTTTTGAGAATGTTGAAAAAATATAATAAAAAAATTCTAGAAAGTAGAACAAGCATTCCTTTCTTCAAAAAATTATTTGCCTTAAAAAAAATTTTGAATATTTGTAATTTGTGCCAAAATAGTTGATTCATATTAAAATCAAGCGAAAAAAATATTTAAAAGGTGAAAAGAGAATTTTAAGGAAAGGACTAGGACGAATGAAATCGTTGGTACGTGAACGATGACGTAAATTTCATATAACTTGATTTAGTTTAAGTTTTACCCAAAAGCACTTTTTTAAATCGAATATTTCTACGAGTCCATCTATATCACATTTTAATAAATTTTTTCTTTTTTTTTTTTTAAATTTAAGGAACTCCTCATTTCAATTGCCAACTTAGCTGACTGTCATATTTACATTTTGAATTTCTAATAGTTTTTTAATTTGCATTTTGTCCCCAGCTAAACTTCTTTTGACAGTTGAATTAAAATTTGTTTCAGAAAATGTTGGTTGAAGCTTGAATCGTCATTTGATTCTGCTCAGTTTTTCTTTTTTTGTACTTAAAGCACTGATTTTTTGAATGTTTTCGATAGGTACCTGCATTTAAGTGGTATATCGGGAATTGGCATTAGGGAATTTGCTTTAGAAAAGCAATTATAAAATAAGCGATGAAATTTCAAACTTCTATAACGTAGGTTAACGCACACTCTGCAGGAAACTTTTATTTGGACATACTTTACATCGCTTTTCATAATAAAATCCACGCACAAAAGCTCAATTTCTCTACTGAATGTATAAAAATTGCGAACATAATATCTCGATATAACGACGAATTGTGAGGTAAATTTATTGGTGGAACCGGTATGTAATTTTTGCTTAAAATCCACTTCTTGAACATAAACCATCGATGCTGTTTGATCACTTCTGCCAGAGCCGGTGCTCATTACAATCGGTGGAGCGACGTAGCAACTGTTCCACTGCGAGGCAATTGAAACTTCATCACCGCCTACGAATTCCCAATGCTCTTCGAATCGTGAACGGCCAAACGGAAATCATAATCAACGCTGTCAAGACGAAACTCCTCACGCAAGATGCACTGATCACTGCTTTCCTCGCCAAGGAATGTACTTTCCCATCACCTAGCATCCGCCTCAACCAACCACTTTGGCGTGCTATTTCAAATTCCGGGGCACAAATCCGCACTCAAGAGTAACTCCAAGCGGCAGCCTTTCAGTACATTCTAGAATAAGGGGGATGTTAGTTAACTGCACTGTCACTTATTTTTGCAAGCAACCCAAAAATTTACTAGCATAGAGGAGCGCAAATTCCTGGCCTCGGGGGATTCGCAAATATTTCTCGGGATGTTAGTTAACTGCGCTGTCACTTATTTTTGCAAGCAACACAAAAATTTACTAGCATAGAGGAACACAAATCCCTGGCCTCCGGGGATTCGCAAATATTTCCCGTGATCACAATCAGCGCGTTACGGAAAATTTAACTATTTTACTCGCATTACTCTGCACAAGAGAGACTTTATTTTAATGCAAATTGGACTTTGTACGGCCCTAGCGCTACTCACACCCGAATACCTTTTCTATCTTTTAGCAGAGAAGAAGGAAAATACGTGTGGTCGGCTTGGTGACTATGACAGAAGTGACATTTTATTTAAAATAGGTTATGAAGTACGTAAAAGCTAAATAACAGTGTGAAAATAAACATTAGGATTACAGAGTGACCCTAACACTCCTCCTTAGGACGATGGTTCTTGTTTGACTCCCATTGTTTCTCTGAATTGTGCATGTTTAGTCTTGTCCAGGGATTTTGTAAGAACATCTGCAACTCGCTCAGTGGTGCTTATGTAATCGACTTTTATTTGATTTTGGTTGAGTACATCCTGTGTGAAGTGATAATGTATGTCAATATGTTTGGCTCTGGGATAGAACCCTGTATTTGAGGCAATCGCAATTGTGCATTGGTTGTCACACAGGATTTGAAGTGGCCGCTTCTTTTGACCAAGTTGAGTGATAAGTCCGTCCGCTCCACTACAGTGCCTCTGATAAAGTAGCTGAGAGCATCATGTATTCAGCTTAACACGACTAAAGCGTCATTCTATGCTGTCTTTTTGAACTCCAAGATATCGCTCCTCCTTGAGCAATGAAGAGGAATCCAAATCGACTAAGTACGTTTACCGCCTAGTATATGACAGGTCATGCACATTGTGCCAAATACATTAGACAACCAATTGCCTCCTGGTACGGAACATTCTTCATGAATTGAATATCTTTTATTTCAGATGCACGATTTTGAGTTGATATCTTTTCACTAGAATTCATTCGTGTCATCGTATGTTTGGCATTTTCCAACCCAAGCTTTTGTAGAACTTTCTCAATATATTACTCTTGATTAATTGCAATTGAACAATCATATATTGTTACACGCATTCCAAGGATTTGTTTCGCTATTCCATGTAATCATGGTACGATGCAGGTGCTGAGAAACCCTCAAACGGTCCCCTTTCATCTTCAGGAAAATAAAAAGAAGAAAAATCATCTTTTCCTAGTAAAAAATCAGTGTACTTGCCTGGAGTTTTGCGCTCCCTTTCGCTGCGCCTCAACACTTGTTGCAGTGGGTTAGAGTTGGACTGCTGAGGGAGCGCCGAAGAATCTGAATCAATTGATGCGACTGCATCTTGAAAACTGTCTTCGTGTATTGCTTCTTCTTGTTCGTGGCTAATAACATATTCCATTAGACGGTCAAACGTAGCCAGAGCATTACAAATCCGAATGGCATTACAACGAACTGCGAAAATCCTTTCCCGATGGAAAAAGCAGTTTTCTAGCTGTCAACTGGTTCTATTTCAACTTCCCAATATACTAATTAAAATTTAATTAAGTTTTTTCATTCGCATGGACCGCAAATAATCGAGTTTAAAATAAAACAAGTGTTTAAATTACATTAATTTAATTGACACGCAATATATTAAAAATATGTCTTACTCTAAACAATACGTATGCATTTCGGTCGGTATTGCCGACCATCTTCAGCGCTAGACGCGAAACTACTAATGAAATAATTATACATGAGCAGAAACATTAAGAAATAAAAGCTAATTTTAACTTATATAATTCAGTAGGATTAAATGAAATATAAATTGCCGGACTATCGTCAATATTACATAAAAGTTCTGTTATATTATATCAACATATTATGAGTTGTGATAATTGGTGCAAAGGCTAATAAAGTTAGCCGTTAGCCAAATTAAATAAATTTGAATTTATTGGCCTATGGTCGATATTCACAATTTAGTCCATGTTCGACTTGCTGAGAAGAATTTTAGCCAATCATCGCGTCTGAATTCTTTCAACTTGACGGAGAATGTCAAAATTCTCCAATGTCTCCAATAAAAGTTCTTTTCTTAAGGTTTCTTTCTATTTTCGATACATTTATTACTCTTATTCAAATTTCTATTAACCTTAACAAGTGCTCTTGCCAGCATAAGAAGTTGTATTGCTGGTGTCTTCGTTGGCTCTACTAGATATAACTTACAGTCTCCAAGATCCCCGTCAATTTTCGCTCACATGCCGCACTCGAGCGATTTCCGTATCTTACCAATCTCCAATCGATTCCGGCTGGGGGCTTTGGGTAGGAAGGCGCCACTCGCAAACCCTTGAACTGCCCTCAGGAGCCAATTGGCGAGCTTGAGGCTTCCCGAAGTTTTCAGTACACTGTAAAGACACTAACTTGTGCAACACGCTATGCCCACACCTTTTTCCAACGCTCAGCCGATCCAATGTTTAATGAAAAATTAAAGAATGGATCCCAACTATTAAATATTCCCTAACCACTAACCCGCCTGCCCACACTTCCACAAAACCAACTTCGAAGCTCCCCACGCAATTACCACCTACACAGCCCGGAAACTTCGCCGGGACGGATTCCTGTCGCACCAGACGTAATTTAATTCTATCACCTACACTAATCATTACACGCGCGATCACACCACTGGCTGAAACAATAATTATATGCCGAATTTCCAAATGATAATGAATGATATAATGTGGCAAATTTAATTTGTTTTTAATTTTAATTCACAAAATAGTACAAATATTTTACAGATTTACTGCTCTTATTTCTTTTTCTAACGTTGGAGGGCCCCATTGATGGTCAAACTACATCTTAAACTTCAACGCCTTTCGATATCTCCACTTCCGTTTCTTCATATTTTCGTATTTGCGACGAAAGTCCAACGCTGTTTCGCTATACAATTCTACTCCTCAACTTTTTACTCCCACGCTATCCATCCACTTTAATAGGAAAAAGATCGAAAGATTAGTAATTATGATTATCGTTCACGTCAGATCGTAAAAAAAGTCTTCCTCGTCGCCGGAAAACCCCGCAAAAAGAGACCGCTTCGACCGTCGTTGTATCTTTTTGTCGGCAACGAATCTTTTACTTGAAGTGAAGAACCCAAGTTCAAGGCCACAATAACCACCACGGCTGCTTAACCTTATAGCGTTTTTTCATATTCGAACCTAGTTTTTGGTGGCCATTTTCCTTTCGTGCAGATCATCTGCATTATCGATGAGAGCAATATCAACTTCTTTTGGTTGTAATGTCATTCGTTTTGTTGATAAATTATGAAGTGTTCACTTTGCTGGTGCGCGATTCCTGTTCAAAGTTATAATTTCGTGCGATATTGCGTTGTTTTACCAGTGGAGACATTGCTGGAGGAACATTCAAGGCCCACTATATTCGCTGACGAACTTGTAAGTCGAGAATACATAATAATTTATCAATTTTTCCCTTAGAATCTCTTCTGTGTCTAAAGAGTTTTAGTGAAACTGTATCCTTGAAAAAGTTTTCATATTTTAAAAATACTTTTAAGGGGAACATTACGTTGCAACGAATGTAAAAGTACGCATATTACGGTGGCAGAGTAACATTGACCATGAAATAAATGGTGAAGAGTTTCCCTTAAGATGTTAACGCTGATGATGAGTTACAACTGAATGGCGCGCTGAAAATGGGGCTGCAGCGATGGTAGAAATATGTACGATGGCAACTCTAGTGAACAGAATTATGTCCGAATATTGTTATATTGGTGTTTTAAGCTGGGCGACTACTAAAAACGAACATCATTGTCATCAAAATTAAAGATGATTAAAGTGTGCATTCCGGAGTCATTCTTTGGGAGGTTGCGGTTCATGGCTCCGAACGTTTCGGCCAATCCCCGTCATGGAAGCAGAGTTGAACTACGGTGGCGAAGAATAGTACATATAGCTGCCGTGTACTTCTTCCTTTTGACTTTAGCCCTAACCTTACTTATCACTAACAATTACATGGCTTATACTAATATTAAATCTACTCGATTAATTAATCCTTCTTACCAGTTCTTCAGCGCGTGGAGTAGTTCCTTGAAAATATTCCAATTAAAATGTTCAAGTGCAAGGAATTCTTCCCTTCGAAGAGTGTCTCCGGGCTCTTATTTTTTTTGTTTTATTTTACATTTCGTAACAGAGTCATTGAAAGCTATCCGTAGCTTTGTTGGTATTCGATACTTGCATAATGATTTCCGTGTTTTGATATCTCAGTATTGGCTTTCCTGTATCCAACCCCATGTCGTACTTCTTCAAAAAATCCATTCCTAGAATATAGTCATAGACAATGTTAGAAATGGATGTCGAAAAATCAAATTGCAACCAAGTCGAATTTCATACTCGGTCTCGCCAAGTACTGGAGCTGCTTCCTGTGTTGCTGCTTCTGATTTACTGCTTCTTAACAAGTTCTGGTCGTAGAATCGATCTTGATGCTCCTGTATTGACTGTTGATGTTGCCTAGCTACGAATTATTTGACCGCTGATGCTCAAGTCGCTGCCGTTTCGATGTTGTCGAAATACGCTTACGTTGTTCCAAGGGCCATGTGTAGTGTCTATAAGAATGTTTAAATGTCCGTAAAGTATGACAGCGGTAGTCTGCTGACTCGGTGAGCTTAGAATTAGTGCTACGCTGGAACTGGCCTTGCCTGGTGATGCATAAGCGTGCTGGCAGCTAGCGTTGCGGTGTCATGGGGCGGGTTCTTTCCGCCAGTGCAATTTCCCACTACAAAATTTAACTCTTTCAATTTATTGGGTGACCAGAGTCAGTAATATCACACGAAACGAGTAACTCCATAGGCGTCAAGGCCTACATAACCAACCGAAAGGAATCACGAAGGAAACGTACGGTACTCACCCACTCACCGACTAGTACTCGTAAGTGGCCTAGAACGTAAAAGAAAAACTTGTTGCCGTTGGAGCGATGATGTTGAACCACGTAGTGACAATCAAGTCAGACATGTATTAATTACATGAAATTTTTAAAATTTTAATTGTCAAAATAGTACAAATATTTTACAGACTTACTACTTTTTTTTCTTCTCCTAACCTTGGGGGCCCCATTGATGGTCAAACTGCAACTTAAACTTCAACGCCTTTCGATATCTCCGCTTCCGCTTCTTCACAATTTCGTATTTGGGACGAAACTTCAACGCTATTTCGCTATTTAATTTTACTCTTCAATTTTTTGCTCTCACGATGTCCGTCCACTTTAATAGGAAAAAGATCGAAAAACTCGTAATGATGATTATTTTTCACACTAAATCGTTGCCAAAAAAACCGCAAAAAGAGACCGCTTCGACCGATTTTGGCTCTTTTTGTCGGCAGCGGATCTTTTACTTGAGGTGAACTTTCAAGTTCAGGGTCACAACAACAGTATTAATTACATGAAATTACAGCTAGGGTGAGGTTATATCCACTTGTAACAAAATTATCCCGTAATACACACTAGTTTAGATAGATTAGTTAAAATTGAGATAGTTCCGTTAAAGAATTTTCCGCAAACTGCACTATTAAATTATTATTACGTTACAATTTTCATTCTGCTAGTATGCATAAGAGATCATTAAAATTGTAAGCCATTACATATTGCATCGAATCTAAAAATTCTGGGCTTTAATATGATTGCCGTCCGAAGCTGAAGAGAAAATAAATGAATTAATATCAGAGCTCATCAGCACAAAACGCATCAACCGCTTCTATTTTGAGAGTCGACACCTTAATGCATTTAAATGGGAGCCTATCGGGTGGAATACCAGGACAATGAAGAGCGGCGTTTAGTGGTCACCAGGTTTTTGTATATTCTACAAATCGCAAAAAAACAGCAAAACTTTAATTCACGAAATATGTCCATCATTTAGTTTGAATTGAAATTATAATCAGAAAATAAATAGTTTAGTTAGCATCTACGAATATCTCAACTTCACGGGATTCAAAAAAAAAATTAAAAATTTGCAGAGCGGAAGAGATCGAGGCAGCCGACCGAGAAATTTGTTGGTTTGAATTTGTTCCACGAATTAGATAACATTTGGATTTCGACTGTTCCGCACTAAGAAAGTTCACTATCAAACACTAAAGTATTACTCGAATCAGTTGCTAAATGAATAGAACCTATGCCAATAATGTTGAAAGTCCAGTAAGTACGAGCAACGCAAATCAATTGAATCATAGCATGATCTTGCCAATTAACGGTATAATTCCAAGTGACGGGCACAAGGCTAAATCGCGGAAAAACAGTGAATATATTTAGCGATGAAATTATTGGAGTAAAAACTTGACTTCCATCGCAAGTTAGTTGAAAAGTCTTTCCCGACACAAACAATGGCGAATCCCACAATTGTACACGGAAAAAACTGTCTAACTCGACGTTCGACCGTATAACCACCGTGCCGCGAACAAGTGCTTTCGCTTTCAATACTCGACAAAAACTCTTCATTGTCGCCAATCGCCTCACAAGTCATTTTCCGTTCTCGCCGCACGGGGAAAATTCCAACGTCATTAAAATTATTTTGCAACAATATGTTACAAGCAAGTCTTCGAGCTAACCGTTCCGATTGCGTAAAATCTTGCATGTATTGCAGCGCAAAACGCAAAACTAGTTTCTTACTTCATCAGCACTAGGTGGCTGTTGTGTGCTGAAGTGAACTGACATGACTTTCAGCAGGAATGATGTAAAGTAAATTAGTTTAACTGTCTCTTTTGTCGGAATCGTAATATTTTAAATGAGATATAAAACTGAACAATGGGTAAATTAGAAGAACTTCCCGTGGAGCAAGGGCACAAGGGGCGAATATGGAGTGGTGCTTGGCATCCTCGAGGAAATGTTTTCGCAACGAATGGATCACCAAAACTATTTTATCGGATGGCCATACACGAACGATTCGTGAAGTATCCTTGCAGCCAAAATTTAGCATCATCAATGTTTGACGCTACTACAGCAATATGGAGTAAAACTTCTGGTGAATTTGGATGCAACGCTACGTTGGAAGGTTACGAAAATGAAGTGAAAAGTGGTAGTTGGTCTTGAACTTGGTGATTTAACTTCGCACACTTCCACTGTGTGGGGTGTAGCTTTCAATGCCATTGGTAATCGTTTGGCTTCATGCATTGACGATAAAACCGTTAAAATTTGGCAAGCATATGAGCCTAGAAATGCTGAAAATATGCCGAAGACTGACAACGGAACTGTTTATAAATGAGTTAGTGCTTTATCAGGTGTTCATACTGGAAATATTTTCGAGTACAATTGTATAACAGTTTTATTGTCACACCGGAAAACGATATTCATCAATTTGACCTCCAAGCATTTTCTTATTGACTCCGACAGACGGCATCCCAAAAAAAGCTGCTTAGAGCTCTAGTCTCGGAATGGTCATTCCTTTTATTGGAGCACATCTGCTCTTGGCGGCGACGAGAGTGATGTGAATCTATTTTCCCCTTTTTGGCATCTTAAATAGGCGACGCGGCATCGGCACTGGAACTGGCGTCGGAAAATACATGCAGTTGAATGTTATCTGGCTCGAACACCACGTCGAATAACATCTTGGTACCGAAAAATGCTTAACATCTTGAAAACGTGTCCACCGAGCTTTCCAATGTTCATTCAGGTGGTCCGACAGTGGGTCATCCCAATCGATATTTGCTTTCCAAGTCGCTCTCGTGATCAATTTCGAGTATGGCTTATAGTTGGCTAATTGCCAAACGGATCGTATACGGACATTATAATTCGCAGAAGTTCTCTCTTCGTTGGCAGTCGATACTTCTCCAAAACTTCTTGTGGTACTTTGTGGAATTTAAATCTGTATTGAAGGGTGTCATCTGTAGTATTCCAAAATAACCCCAATAGTTTTTCTGTCGTCGTTCCTCGATCAAAATTTATTACGCGATTACAGTCAGTTCCGGTTTTATTCAATACGTTTTGCAATTGCGGACTATTCGAGACGAAGTTTCGAAGAACGAAACCAGCTTTTGAATTTACTTTGATGGCATTTTTAACTGTGGCTTCATCTGCATTTTCATCATGAAAACTCATTACTAAGTCAACCACGTATGTTTTATTTATAATGACTAAAGCTCCATTTGGCATTATCGCGGCGTACCCCATGGCATTTTTATTTTTAATATATTCGGCACAGCAAGGTGAACATATGGTCCCGCAAATCATTGACGTCATTGCATATACTTCAATTGGTTCGTTTTTTTTACCTCGTTTCCATAAAAGTTTCTGAGCATCTGATCCACCTCCCAGATTCGAACTTGGGGAAACATCTCCATGATGTCTCCGGCGACGGCTATTGATCCCTGACGAAATTGGAACAATATGGTCTGAAGCGGTGTGGCGTGCTCAGGACCCTTAATTAAAACAGAGCTAAGCAATGTATCGCATGTTGTTGCTGCGGCATCAAAAACGTATTTGAAGTTTTTCTGGCTTATGACTTCGCCAAAATGGGGAAGGTACCAGGTCTGGTTGTCTTCTACCTCCGCTTCCTCCCTGGTCAGTTTTCTCGCATACGCTTTCTTCATGTATTAATTGATTTGACTGGCTGTCGCTATTCATTCGTTTCTCAACTTTTATCAACTGATTTTTGGCCATGTTGGCATATGGGTGTCGTCACTACGCCAAAGCAGACCTGTTTCATAGCGATCTCCAATCCTTCTGGTTGTATCCTCCAAAATTTTGACAGCACGGCGATGTTCGTCTGATTTCAACTTGATGTCAGTACTGCGGACTCCGAAGTTCTCGACTGAAAAATATTCACTAACGAGTTTATTAACTTGTTGTAGCAACAGAGTTTTGGAGATGTGAGAAACGGTCGGATTAGCCCGTGTAAACTGTTCGCTCGGCCCGTACGGAATCCATCCTAATTTGGTTTTTGTGGCGATTGGCTGACGGCATCCGTTCCCAACGACCCTTTCGCTGACTCCCAGGAAGGCGTTATCCAGATCCAATAACATTTTTGGTTGGACTTGATCATAGTTTGAAATTGATAACGCGGATATATGTTTGTACCTCTCCTTGTGCAGGGTTTGCGCGGGCAAGTTCAAACAAGCGATAGTGTGCACACCTTTTAGAGTAAAGGTTGCCGCCGACATTTACTCTCCTCCAATTTTGAAGTTTACCTTTCTTGACCGTTCCGTTTTCTGTTCGTTTCCAAACCACTGCGATGTGAGTGGAAATTCCTATCCATTTAGCCCTAGTTTGCAGGCAATATCGCCTACAATTAAAGATATCGACGACCCTTCGTCCAACATGGCATATGCCGCCACACTTCTCAAAGGTCCAAACAGAACGACCGGCACTTCTTTGAAAAGGATGACGCCATCTACATTTGGGCGACAATTCAAAACGTAGGCGTCGAAACTAGACCGAATAGACTATATTATGCAGTATATTGTGATCCATTCGTTGACATCAATTTGCAAAACAACGCTGCCTTTTTTGGCAACTGAAGAGACTGTGTTCTCTTCAAAGGCAGGTAAAACATAAATGCTTACTTTTTATGAATTTCCATTTGTCGTCTGTTGGCAGAGCCATAAATGTCTTGCAATCCTCGAGGTCATGTTACTGCCCACATTGTAGACAGGCCGTTGCTTGTGTTGGTGTTGAGTTACTAGAGCTATGTAATATTCTGTGTGATGTCGTACAGACTTCTCCGGCAGTTGACGTGTCGTTTGCCAAAGTCGTTGGGTGGTAGGAGCATTTATTTGTAGTAAACTGACGACCTTTGCTAAATCTCTTAGCCATTCTGCAAATTTGTCCACAGTTGGGAAAGACGGCAGGCAAGCAGCGTATCTGGCCCACTCATATTGCTTGGATGACGGTGATTTGCAGACTAACTCATCTAGTAAAGTGCCATTCATTAAATGATGTTCACACCCAGCAGATTTAAAGAAGTTTCGAAGTTGATTAGAAAGTGCTAGTACTTAGTCAACGCGTGCTTCGCTCATTACGAGTCTTTTATTTTTCAATTTGTGATCGCATCAAATTATCAGGACGATCGAAATTAAGTTCTAGCTCTTGTAGCACTTTTGGTACATTGTTCGGAAAGATTAGCAACGACACGACACACTTTTCGCGGCACCGTATAAAGCTTTGTTTAGTCTTATTGTATTATGTCGGTTCCCATAATTAAACTCGCGGATACTATCAGTAAACGATGTTTTAAATAATGGCCAGTCTTCTGGTTTGCCGCTCAAATTGAGGCAAATCAAAACATTGTTGAAGTTTGGTCATATATGTACTGCACAACATTCCGCGATTTACATTTTCAGATTGTGCGGGTTGTGTAGTAAGCTGCATTGTAGTTACCCAACGGGAAACGAAGCGCTTCGAAAAGCCTTAAGAAGCGCTTGTTCTGAAGCACTAAAGCGCTTACTCTTCATATGAGTGTTCATTATTATTTTAGCATTTGATGTCCGCAGAAGTAAGCGCTTACCTGTAGATTACTTCGAAGCGCCTTTGAAGCGCTTCAAACTAAGGCAAAAAGAACGGTTTGGAAGCGCTTTTGAAGCGCTTCAGAATAAGCCAAGGAAGAACGGGTTGGAAGCGCTTTTGAAGCACTTCAAACCAAGTTGCAGAAGAATGGTTTGAAAGCGCTTTTGAAGCGCTTCTAAAAATGCAAAGAAGAGCGGTTTTGATCCGTTTCAAAGTCTCATCTGAAAATTTTTAGATAGTCGGCAAGTAAAATTTTGATTTTTTAATTTTAATCTGAGAAATGTCATTTATTTTTTTTCTTATTTTTAACATTAGGGCCTTCCCTTAGTGATGGTTAGAGTATCTCATTTTCATGACTGTATTGACTTTTTCGAAAGTTGGTTTGGTCAGTACCATGCTCCATATGATGAAATTGATCTTTTCTAGCTGTAAAGTCCTCATCTCTTCTTAATGAAGCAACTGATGTAGCGTATGTAAGCCGATTGTTTTTCTTTTCAGCAGTTTGCGTGCATTAAAGCAACCTTTACTTGAAGTAAGACCAACTATTCCTACGATAAAAGCTCTTGCAGGCACATCACAAATAATGCCATTCATTTTGAAAGCAATAGGGATTCCTTTTATTAATAACCCGACACTGTTTAAATGTTTTATTTCTTTCACAAATTCCGACAGATATTCATTAACTTTTTCCGGTTTTCGAGGCCCAACATAAGCACCTATGAGGAACGGTTTTCTATTTAATTTTAGGAAGTTAGATTTACATCCCAATATAGGCCAAAGTTGAGTTCCACTACTTTTAAAAAGTGGCAGGCCATCGATACCTATGTCAATTAGCAAACATGTTTCATCTCCTGTTACAGATATATTTAACATTTCTTAGGCTTTTTGCAGACCAAAATGGAAATGTGTTCCTGGAGGTAGTGTGAAGATTTCAATTTGTTATATTTTGTCTCCAATAAAGTTTTACTTGATGATGGTACATCTAGTCCGGCTTATTTTATTATTTGCAAAATTTTATCACAGGCCTTGCGCTTTATTTTGTTTTCAATGACCCAATCTCTTATTTTTTCGGCTCTTGTTTGATTTCCTGTCTGATGCTCATGCTCTGGCGGCACATTTTCTTGCATTATGATAACCTGATCAGTAGGACTGGCATCTCTTATTTTTTCGGCGGTCGTTAGATTTTCTGCCTGATGTTCACTCGTGTTTACAGTAAAATCAGACTCTGTTGCATTTTCCTGCATTGCAAGAACATGATCAGCAGGACTGGCATTATTCATTAAGTCACGATTTATATTTGAGTTTTTGTTAATATTTATTTCACGCGGAACTAAACGCCTCATATGCCACTTGCTGATGCCGCAAATTCGCCGCTTCCTTTTTAATGAAATTCTAAACACAAAATTTTATAGTAAGCAAAATCCTTAACACTTTCACAAAAGAATATCCATACAACAAGAAGTGACTTTTTTTCCTCTAACCTCACCAAGGAATACACAAACCCATTCCTTAGGTGAAAGTAGTGCAGAGCTGCATTTTAAAATCATTGGAAATCGATGAACGGTAAAAAGATTCAATATTCGAACTGTAAAGCCGAAAATACAATGTTTTCATCACTAGGGCTTTTAGCATGTAACCAAATATATATTTCTCTGTTCTGCTGGGATGATCTCTTTGTCATCAATGGGTTGTAAAGGATAGCAAGCCTTCAAAAAACGGACACTTTGCGAACAGGTTTAAATTTTGCATTTTTATTCTGCTCATGGAATAATTCACTACCTAACTCATGCGCATAGGCTGTGAAGGTTACGAAAAATTTGGGTAGAAATGGGAATTACGCTTCTTGTCATGCAAATCTAATTGACTTTTTACTTACTCGGCACAAATCACTTTAAAAATGTTTACTGTTTACGCACTTCAATAAAATGACCACTTTGCAGGGAAAGCGCTTGGTTGATTCTGTCCAATTTGTTTCGTTACAGGACTGGTCCTGTAACGAAGCAAGTTGCGCAGAACCAACCAACCGTTTTGAATTCGCTTTTAAATGAAGCGTAAACAAAGCGCTTCATTGTCGCTTCATTTACAACCGCATATGAAGCGCTTGGTGACTTGTGGGCATGCAGAGAAAATCAAGCGCTTCAAATCCGCTTGTTGATGAAGCGACAACGAAGCGCTTCGAATGCGCTTCCTATACAAGCGCTTTTTAATTTGCCCGTTGGGTAGGAATGCGTGTGACGTCGGTAAATATGGATATGAAGACGGCTGTACTGGTGTTGGTACACTCACACAGGGCAATGTTGCTTTCATCTCGGCAAAATATAATGATCGTTGTGAAGATGACGATTCGCTTTCACATGGCAACGCGACCAATGCGGGAACTTTAATTTCTGTGTGCAGGGTGGCGGCCGAATCCAAGTATACTTCTTCATTTCCGAAGACTTCCGCGTCGGTGTCGACGTCAGTATTTTTTTTTTCTAGGCTCTCGTTCCGGTATTGTCTCGGCACGTACAATGAAACTTACGACTGGCTGCAAGTTCTACGGCACTAGTCGAACAATAAAAAACAATGTTGAGGCAAAGCAAACACAAGGCATAAATGTTATACTTTATTTTATAGTTAGATTAATTCAAAGACAATTCGCGAGTCGTGTCGTGTTTTTATTGATATTTGAACCAGTGTCGTTCACGTCCAGATACGAACTGGCTCAAACTCAAATTTCTCCGCAATCGTTCACAATTGCATTTGAAATGGCTGCTATATAACATTCACAATTGCGTTTAAGGCGATCGGTCTTCAACACTCTTAAATTAAAGAAGGAAAGGTATACACTCTCCGTTACAGGGCTTAATGATATGGAAACAACAACTACAAATAAAATTACAGCAGTAATTCAGCCAAGGTATAATAATTTCGAGAAGAAATTGGATCTATTCACAATCCCAACAATCACACACAAACCCAAGCAACTGCATCAAAAGAGAAAAACTCAAGATACTGTTACGTGCGAACTCTTAGGGGGAAAAAATTAACGAAAACGAAATTTATCACTAATCACTGTGATTTATTATAACTTTAATAAATTTTATAACACAATCTTCGCAAGTTAACTAACAACTTATGAATTGTCGGACTTAACTCTATACGTTGTTCTTGAACAGCGACTTCTAGTATGTATATGAATAGCAACGTTTAGTATCTGAATAGCGACGTTTTGCCACGGCTCAGGTTAATTTATAAACTAAGATTGCTTGCGTTGCAATGCGAGACGGAATTTGCAAAACTTGGGAATATTCCGTGTGAATGGAAATTTTCCCAAGCAAAATTAAAACGTTGACAAAATGTTTAGTTCATGGACACGGTGTCACGTGGCAAAACGTATGATATGCAAGCAATTGCATGCGCGTAACACCTTCCCCCTTACATTAAGGTTGACCTCAACCTTTTACAAATATCTTGTTCTATTGCGTCTATTTTCAGGTTCAATTGATTGACTTGTATTTTCTAAAATATTTTCATCATTTTCCGAATTTCTGAAAACAACTCTTGCATCTCTTACTCCAGGTGAATTACTCAATTTCTTTCTATTAAAACATCCTCTAAAAATTACTATGAATAATTTTCCATTAATATATTTATAAATTAGATACACGGAAACTAGTATTAGCGCTAATGAAAGTATCATAGAAATAGTAGAATTTTCTCGAATAAGCTTTGGTACTGGTACAATTGCTTTATCCCAAAAATTAGCTTGTTCTACTAAATCAGAAGTAAGATCCTCTAACTCATGAACATTTGTACTTGTAAGCGTACCAAAACGTAATTCATAGCTTTTTATTTCATTTAGTTCAAAATGATCACAACATTCTTCAATTTCTACTACTTTGTCTTTTGTAACGAAATATTCGACCAAATTCTTCTCAGGGAAATTATCGTGAGTTGCACTATGAATACTACAGTAATTTGTCAAGTTGACAATTTTACTTCCAACGATTTTTTCGTGTTTTGTTATATTGCAATAAGATTCATATCTAGTTTCCACAGAGTTTATTAATAACAGTTGAAGATTATTTATTTTATGCATGATATCTACTTCATTACTTAATTGTCGGAATTCACAATATTTATCCGATTGTTTAAAGAACAAACTTGTTACACATGATTGTAAATAGACGCTTTTGAGGGGTAACGGTTTACATACTTTTAATTTATTGATATCTTTACAATCAATTTCATTTGTTGTGATAAACTGTTCTCTATTTTTATTTACAACAAAATATTTCTTTAAATCGCTTATCATAATAGATACTTTTTTCCGTATGGAAATCCAATAACTTCGTATATTTCAAGAATATCGTTAGTTACTTTATCGAGTGAAATTATGATAAATATATTCTTATTTTTGACGAAAGCAGTCAACTGTAAGTCTTTTGTTATATCCTTGTAATTTTCAATTAAAGGAGTTACTGCTAAATGCTCCTTATCTTTTATCTTATTTAATTCATTGACTAGTTGTCCCGGTTCTAAGATAAAAGGATGTAAGATTCCCGATTGAATAAACAACAAACCATCACGGAGTATTTCGATTTGTAAGTCAATCACTTCAATTTTATGGTAAATTTTCGAATAAACCTCTTCATAATAAATTTGTAAGCTTAAATGTTTCTCATGCTCATTTGTAATATTATTAATTTTGATAAGTTCATCAACAATTTCATTTATTTTAACACGGATGGAATTTTGTTCGGTGGAAAGAACTTTCGCTTGTTTATTAATTTCATTCATTAAGTAAGTATTCTTCATCATACCCTTGCTGATATTAAATTCATTTCTTTCGACGGAATCTATAGCGTCTTTGATGTTTATCAAAGTCGTATGAATCCATAGTTCCCAACAACATTTTCAATGAGCTTCCAACCCAATTTGCTAAGCCTCGTCGCAATCTGATATTAGGGGTAAAACCTAAAAGACCGTACACAGTATTCAGATTGTGATTTAATCGACTAGCTTGTAACTCTCCATTTAACTTGAAATTTTTACAAGCAGGAATGCTATTTACACTTAAATCATTGATACTACGAGTTAATACTTTCACGTTTTCTATTTTAATTTCGATTTCCGCTAAGTTTATTACTTTAGCTAACTGAATTTTCTTACCAATAAATTTAGCTTCAGATATATGCTTAAAATACGCCCCAGGATAATCTATTCCTCTTATAGAAACATCACTCATGGCTGTTCTGAGTCCTGCGGTGAGGAAAACGAGGAATGTGACCCTGAAAAATATGGTTTTGCATCACAAACATTGAACCAGCCATTGAGTTTATTATTTATTTGGATAGAATATTTTTTAACACTAATGACTTCGTATGGTCCTATCCATTGGTTCTCAGTATCTTTGTTTTTCTTTTGTCTTATTAATACCTTATCACCTAATTTATAATTATATACAGCGCCCCTCTTATCTAATTGGCTGTCATACCTTTCTTTTTGTTTCTTTTTGATATTCCAGTTGAATTCTCTGGCACTTTCTCGCATCATTTGCAAATCGTTTAGTCTTTTACGGAGTGTGGTATTAAGCTCAGATTCATTTTGTTCCCTCTCAGCAGGTATTTCGTCAGAAGGTAGAGTTATTTTACCAAATAAAAGTTCTTCTGCTGATTTTCCTGTTCCTTGGCTTATGCATTGGTTGAAACAAAGACTTGCCATTCCAAGTGCTTCCTTTGGTGAAAGATTAGTTTCTTTAGTCACGCTTCTTAAGAATTCTTTCATTCTGGCGTGTGATCTCTCCACTGCTCCATTAGACTGTGGATGACGAGAACTTATGGGAATTTGTTCAATTCCTAGTCGCTTACATATGTAAGTCAGTTACATATTTTCCAGTTAAGACGACACTATTATCGGAGAGGATCTCTTTTGATATTCCAAAGTAAGCAATCCATTCGTTAATGATTGCATTAGAGACATTTTTAGCATTCTCACATTTTATATAAATGAATTTTATGTACTTTGTTAAGTTACCCTGTATTGTTAGACTTTGTGTTCGCCATCTTTCCATTTGAATGACACAATATCCATTGAAATTCTGTCAAATGGCTGTTTTTTTAATTTTTCTATTGTCATAGGTGCTTTTAAATTCCGTCTTACTATCTTTTGCCTCTGGCATTCTTCGCAATTTTTGACATACTTTCGAATGTTTTTCGCATTTCTTTCCATTGATAGCTACGTCTAAGGAACTCTTCCAAATTATTGACACCTCTGTGACCTCCAATTATACCTCTATGATATTTTTCTAGGAGTTTCTTTTTCTCGTTCACGTCGGTTATTTCGATTATATATGAATTCGCTGCATTTGTTTCGTTTTGTGGCTGATCAATTAAAGCTTCACTTCTTGCTTTCTCCCCTTCTATAGTCTCCAAATCGTCCTCGATTTTACTTTCACATGAGTTATCCATTTCGTCTAGAGAAATTTCTTTAATTTGTCCGTCTTTAAAAATTCTTACAATTTTATCTCCTTGTCTGACTATTATGTCACCATGCTTGTTGAATGTTATATCCTCAATCAACTTGGTATGTCGTTAACCTAAGACAATTTCAGAAACATTGTTTTCATGTTCCCCTACGGTTTCTTTATGTTTGCCATTATCAGCAGGTGCAATAGCATTGACAGGAAGGTTTCGACTTAGTTCGTCTGCTACTAGGAAAAGAGTTTGCAATCGTTTCTCCCAGAAAAAACAATGCTACTTTCCCTAGGTTCTCTTTAACTGTTTTCTCATTTTTTATGTTCTCGGGCAGAATCATCTGTATTCCTTTCATAGTCTCCTCGTGTGGCTTAAAGTGAACATTAAGCTCCATAATTACATGGTCAACAAATGGTTAAAATACATTCCGCCGATAATATTCTTCCGCACTTGCTCCTGGAACATTACCACGCTGCGTTTGCCTTCCAGTTGTTCGTGGAGCAATGATGCCACTTGAACTCAGCTCCATTGCTTGGTCGAAAAGTATTTTAAACTCGGTTTCATTTCGAATATTTTCGAGAGTATTTTTAACCGACGTCACGTAGCTGGTTACGTTTGTCAAATCTACATTCACCTTCTGCATTGCATTGTTTAAGTTTGCTGTATATGAAAAAACTTTTTTCAGAATCACCAACGACATAATAAATTGGCTACTTTCTATGGCTGCATGCATTTGGTATGCTTGACTCGCCACATCTCTGTTAGTAGATTGTTGAAGTGACTCAAGCGTGGATCTTACTACAGGATACATTTCTGCAAACCTCTCAACCGCCTTATTCTTTTCTGTCCATCGAGTCTCACAGAGAGAGAGAGAAGGGTTGAATGAAGAGAATTAGTTTGGTCTGCTATTTGTTTAAACATACCGTCCCGAAGTGGAGATTGTCGAAAAAAATTGACAGTGCGTTTGATTTGCTGCTTGTTCAAGAGCAAATTTATGGTATCTCGTGCCTGTATGCTGATCGAAGTTTTCCAATGCATTCTTCCAATTGTTAAATGGTTTGCTAGCTAAGGCTCCAATTTACTGATCACCGCGGCCACCTTGCATTTTGCCGGGCAAAACACATACTTTGCAAAGCGCTCCCTGCATTATGTTTGAATAAACTAACCATAGATACCGTGTGGTCCAATGTCGCTGAAAAGAAAGATTCTTTTTGCCTGTAACTGGAAATTTGAATGTTTCAGGTGGACTCCAAGGTTCCTTCAACGCACGCAGCTTTTCTTCATCGTTCTTCGGAGGATCACATACATATTTCCCAATATCGAACTCCATGGGTGGATCTGGAAGTACGTCGATCCTAGCTGTAAAAGAAGGAAATGAACGAAACCGAACATGGATAGAAAAAGAGAAGGAATAGAGACAGAAAGCAACACATCCACGCACAAAAAATATTTTGATGGTGGGATTTTACGTGATAAATGGTGCAAACGTATTTATTGCATTTGCTATAAAGTGGAAGCTAGTGAAAAATGTCTTAGCCTAAACACCTTTTTCCGAAGTAAACATAAACACTCTTTCAACATACATACATCTCCAGTTGTGAAAAATAAGCTTTAAACAAATGTTTCGGCTGACAAATCTCCAGAGTGGCATATATATATATATATATATATATATATATATATATATATATATATATATATATATATATATATATATATATTATATTCCAGTAGCTCAGTTATCTAGATGATTATTGATCAGTGCTCTGATTACACTTCTATTAATACGTTTGAATAAGTTTTTGTTTTATTTTTTTAATAATTTTTTTCTAGTTTTCCGTCGATTTGGGAACCGTTTTGGTGAATGTAAGAGAGTAAAAAATATACGAAGCTAAATATAAGGAGCAAATATCAACGCTGTCGTTTTCAAATATTACTTTGCATTTAGTTGAAAGTTTGGCAATGTATTGCTGTTTTCAAAGCTGAGTATGATTTGCCAGTTTCTTCACTCAGCATATTTTTACAAGTGAGAAAATCTTGGTACGAAGAAACACCAAACCGATGATACTTTGAAGCATTGTTTTCAAATTTTTTTCAAAACTGATATGTAGCGTTGACTGTATGGTGCGCGCATATTTACTGGTAGAATAAACTTTGGTAGCGAAGATGATAAATGCTACCATTAGGCAAATAAGCAAAATGATATTTTGTTTAGAAAAACAGGACATACGCTACTTCGGAGCATAGCCAGTAGAGCTCAAAACAAAATTTTTCGGCAACAATAAAATTAGAATAAAAACATAAGTTTATATGAACAAGAATGAATGTTTATTAACAAAACATAAGCTAAAACTTTTACTGAGAGAAATACTTACAAGAAAACAGTTAAAACTCAGCTTACCAGATAAATTTGTTAAATAAGTCATAGATTAGTCAAATACAGTAACAATTTTTCGGTACTTCTTACGATAAAATAGTAACTGTTACTAGAAAATGATGAAATGTACTATTTTAAAATTAGAAGGACTTAAAAAATGGTTACTGTGTATAATAAACACACGACTATATTTAAAAAACTGATCTGATCAAAAAAAATATTGAGACACCTTTCCATATGCAAATATCTAGACTGCACTGTACACGACGCGACCTAGCCGCCAAATTTTAATTTTGTTGCGTGTTCCGTTTTACACGAATGAAGTTTATGACCACTTTCTTTGTTATAATTTTACTTACCTTTCTTTACTTGATTGCTAGATGGGCCTGCGACATCTCTGTCAGCTTCAGCATGGTTTTCATGCTCTGATTTTGAAGAGTCCTTTCTTTTGAAAAAATTCAAAAGAGTTATTTTCTCTGATACTTTTTTCATTTTTTATTTTTAGTAAGCCACACTCGTATTTTGTTGTTCGCGCATGAACTAATCCTCAACCATAGATTCATACATAGACTACAGGATAAGAAATAGCTCGAGAGAAATTAAGCATTTAGCAGCGTGTGATTGTTTCGTTGCATGGTATCTCGCTCTGCCCTATTCCAATTCATATCTAACTGGAGTTGTTTACATGATTGCAGTTACGTTCTTTTTTGTGTATTTGGCATAAGTTTGCAATTCCAATGTGGGCCGTCGTCGATTGCCCCAATAGACCTTTCTCCTGAAAATGGCTTTAAACAAAAATTTAGACCGAAACATTCAAATTCATTTCCAGAAGGAAGTTCTATTGGAGGCAATCCATCGCCCTCGGCTCTTGACCATTTATGATTTTACTTTTTATGACGCTTGTTTCCAATCGCCAAAAAGAAAACAAAAATGTTTGCATTGTTTACGTCAACAGAATGTTTAAGTGCAAGCGCGCACGGGTGACTAAAGTCACGGTGACAAAAAAGTTTTTGTCACTGTCACGTGACCTCAAAAAAGTGGAGGGCGCTCACAGAAGGTTACATTCACAAATTGTTTTTGAAATACAGGCGTCAATCGTCAACATGGATTTGAAGAAAACGGTCATTATCTACGATCTCACTATATCTCAAGACCTTTCTTTTGATATCTTGGTGGAATACCTATGATGAATATTAAATTTTGAGTGGTCATGTGTCTAATATGGGGGGACCATCCTTAAAACCTTTAAAAAATTGCGTAACACTTTAACTTTCGAGAAACCACCACTTTTGGCCTTCCTACAAAGTTTGATGATTCGAGTTTCTGAGGAAATTTGCTGTGATGCACGGGCAGTCGAACAGACAGGACGCGAAATTAGTAGGTCTTTGTAAACTTCGTTTGACAAAGCCGTAAAAATAGGCAATGGCGCGCAAGCAATGATCACGAAACACAGCTGAGAAGGCAGAATTTCTTTTTAAGGATTCTGCCTTAAAGAAACTTTTTGTACTTCACACATACAATAGGAAAGTCGAATTTCACCATCAAAAGTCAATCGGATAATTCGAAAACCAAATTTCTCTGTCGATTTTTAATCCATAAAATGCGGCTGGACTACTATGAGAGTAACTTTTTTGTCACCCGTGCGCGCACGCCTATTTAAACCTAGCGGCACGGTGACAGTTTCATGACGGGCTTGTTCGCTGAGAGGCGGACAAAAAAGTCACCCGGTTGTCACGTCGTAACGTGCGCGCATCTCCATACATGTTCATAGGCTTGATGCAAGTGACGAAACTGTCATCGTGACTATAGTCACCCGTGCCCGCTAGCGGTAAGCGCGAATTATATGGACTCTTGCGGGTGAAGCTGGAGGCAAGCGTGCTTTCGTCGCGAGAGCATTTCATGGGTGGAGGATTATAAAGGGGAACGAAAGGTGAAGAAAGACTGTATATTTCGAGAGCATAAGGTTTGCGTCCAGTTTATGTCTTTGCCCGCAACGAATGCCAGCTTCTAGGAATTCTTTTACATGCATGGTATGGGCAAAGCGACAAAGTTTCCTCGAATATAAAATCCTTATAACCACTTCTGTTTCTGATAGAAACATTATGAGAAAACAAAACAATCGTTTCAGCGAATAGAGCAATCACAAAACAAAAGACAGTCAAGATTAGCTATATTCGAGTATTCGAATATATAGGGAAAAGGGATACAACTACAAACTTATTTTTTTAAAGGTGGTGAAAAATATTTTATGTTACTTCCATAGTCTCTGAATATGCATGGCCAGGATGATTAACAATTCGCTAGAGCTTACTTCCATAGTGCAAAGCAGAAAGCAACACATTTTCTACTGCCTTGAATTAGTACGAAATGTTTCATGTGAAATGAAGCAGCTTGCGATCAACGTTCGGTGATATGAATAGAAAAATTAAAATGTCTTTGCATTGCCCCCTAACCTTCCAATGGCCAAACTCTAAATTCAAAAACAAAGTTTTAAGCCTTATGCTACTTTTCTGTATGCTAATTTTCAGTTGCGAGATGTTTTCATTATTCTTTCTACGTCTTTGGGAAATTACTTCGCTTTTAATTGCAGATACCATGGTGGCCCGTGATCTCGATACCACTTATCTACTCTTTCCACCCTTGGCGACACTTTTCAGAGATATGGAATGCTCCTCTATTCTCTCTTCTAGTCGCTGCTGAAATTTCTATTAAGAAATTTTTAATTTAATATTATTTAGTTTTTCCGTATGGTAGGAGGGGGGGGGGGGTCCAGACCCCTTAACCCCCCCCCCCCCCCCCCCTTTATATACGCCCATGGTTGGGGCAATTCAAGGTTCTCCTTTTCGCAGCAATTTAATTTCCATGATCGCACTAAACAATTTCGAGTACCAAATACTTTTGAACAGCCAAGAATATGGCCATCCGCTACTAAAACTGAGGACGACTTCTATCACTGAATCACGCAATTATGATTGGGAGGTGAATGACGACTCCTGAAAATTGCATGTCGTGTTGACTTCTGCGCCCCGATGGCGATTTGCAACTAATTGGGCTCTTTCACACGGGAATGGTAAAAACCCATATCCAAACAGGTTTCGCGCTTACGCCCTTACGTTTACACGTTGCATAGTTCAGCCAACCTATTTTTGTATACGATACACGTCTTGCGAGTGTATGTGTTTAAAGGATCATTTGATCGTTAAACGTCGTGCGGACAACATGAAAGCGAAGACAGAGAGATAAGCGATTGAGAATTGATGCTTTAGCCTTGAATTGTGCACGAGGTAACAAAAACTGGAATGAAAAATGTATTTTATGATTGTTGAAGTTTGTCGATTCAAACTTCTATTGGATTTATTAGAACCTCCGTGCTTTTCCGCTTTCTGAAAAATATATTCCAAAGTTGAATATCCTTTTAAGTAGCATATTTTTCTTGTTGTGTTGTCAATTGGCATATTATAATGCGATTCTATAAAGATTATGCGTACTGTTAATTTTCTATGGATTTACAATAGGCAATTTAACTTTATTGAAATCGAGATATTCGTCGTGTTGTTTCCTGAAATTGAACATGGCCTCCGCTTTTATAAATTTATTGAATAACGCGTAGCTTCTCGCGTCCACGCATCCATTTTTGCACGCAAATTAAAGAAAGGCAATCGTTTCATGACGACTACCTTCTTCACCGAATGTTCAATTCGGAATGATTACCGGCGTTTGTATAAATTTCCCCCACCAAATGATCAACAAAATGCGTTTGTGTATGTGCGTTACGCTCGTTCACCCTACAAAATGTTGGCTTGTTTTTACCATCAGGTCCCCTCAATGCCCCTCACTCTTCTTGCCCATATAACCTGTTTAACGCTCACTTTTAACGCTGCGTCTGAAAAAGCCCATTGAATGGGTTTGGTTTTAGCGCAGCCGTGGAGTTTTGCGCGACTCTTCACTTCTTTATCCGGCGTCGAGTTTTCGATTGGACCACGTTCCACGGACTGTACACATACGGTGGGTAGTCGCGGATTTGACGACGAGATTAACGCATTCACAAAGATTACAATCGTGGTATGCCCTGCGCTGGTTTTTCATGTTTTCCTAGCAACGGAATGCCAACGGGCGATCGTTGGGTTGGAGACACCGTTGAGCTCGAATAACGCAAAACCGGTGGTTTTCGATCTTGCACTTCGTGATCCTTCCGACGTAAATTCCGTCACGAATCCGTCACTCTCCGGGTGATATTTATTTTTCACGCTGTCAACGAAAGACCAGAAATTTCATCCGTGAAACTAATGGCTCACAAGCCGTCCGCCGTGCTCGCGGCTTTTTCAGATCTCCCGACAAATCCCTTCTTCTCTCGCCGCGTCCACGCGGTCTCACGATCTCAAGCAGACTTCTTAATTTGGAACAGGTCATTCCCGTTGCATTTGTTGTTGCTGCTGCATTTGATGTTGCTGCTGCATTTGATGTTGTTGCTGCAATTGATGTTACTGCTGCAATTGATGTTGCTGCAACTGTTGGACATTCGATTGAAGTGTTTTCTTTGGTGGCAAAAATTCTTGTGGTGCTTTCAGGTGCACTTACTGCAAGTTTTTATGCTCAAATGTTTGCTGCGCTACTTGATTGATGGCAATCATGGTGTTGTTAACTATCATTGGAATTGGTGTGAGACGGAATACGTGAAATCGCTCTTGGGTGATCAATGGCAACTTTATGTTGAAGATATAATAATCCTTGGTGGCGGCTCCTTTTATCGACATTAATTTGTAAAAGGTGGATGGATCGTTGTCCTGGATTGGTAGTTGAAGAGGTGGTGCTAAATGAGCCCTTATTTTGCTGACCTCCTGTCGAATCTGGCCGACTGGTAACAACATTGGACTGAGTTTTCCATGGTGGGTGTCAATGAAAACGTCTATTAGTAGAGCTTGCACCCTTTGCAAACTGGAGGTTCTAAGTGTCAGCTGAATAGACAAAGTGGTTACCAACTGTGAGAGCCGTTGTTGATATTCTTGAAGATCATGCTCCTGGATCTTATGCGCCATGTCATTAATTTGTTTTTCCAAGTCACCAAAGGTTTCGTTGACTTGTGCCTGATCCCTTTTAATGATATCAACATCATCAATGATTGACGTCTGGTTCTTGAGAAGACTAAGGAGGTGATCCTCATTTGCCTTAACATGATCAATGGTGTTGGCCATTTGTTGTGCATATTCTGTGTCCAAAATGCCAAAAAGTGAGTGAGCGATGCTGCCGATCAGATCAATGGCGCCTCGTTTAGAACGTTTCCTGGTCAAGAAGATCTCATTAAGCTCTAGCTCATTAATGACATGATCAAATTGTTTGATCAGGGCGTGACAGGAAGAGTTCTGATGAATTGATCCACACAAATGTTGTAAAGCTTCTCTCCCGGTGTGCATAGCCACTATGCCCTTCCAAATGGGTTTAATGTCGTAGTAGATTATTAAATTCCACTCGGCTGCTATGGGTTGAATGGTTGAAATCTGCTCAAAATGAATGCCTGGTGCATTCTTGAATTTCGTAATACGAACTGGTGATGCCAAAACCAGCGGTAGAAGAAGAAGCAAGGCGACTATGATAGTGAGCATCTCTGGATATGCTGTCAATTTTTGTCGCTTTTTAGGTATTTCCTGAGTGGCTGGCTTGTTCTTGTCGTCAGATTGATCTTCCTCATCCATCTGCTGACGCCATGATGGCCCTGGAATATTCCTCAAATCAACCGGATCATTATATGTCGGTGGTGTCTGCGGCTTGAGGTAATCTTCCACGGGTAGGGGAGCCAGTCTGTGAATTGGTCTTGTCTTAGCACCTGATGCTGTTTGGACTTCTGCAACACGAACCATTCCATCATTTCCTTTGATCGTCTTAACTATGCGTCCAAGTGGCCAACTCTGTACAGGACGGTCATCTTCCTTCAGTACCACCATCATACCTGGTTCGACGTTGGTTGCCTGGTCAGTCCATTTTTGTTTTTGTTGCAGTTGGTTCAGGTACTCTGTTGACCATCGTTTCCAAAACTCCAGCCTTAAACCTCTCACCAACTCCCAACGGCGCAGCAGGCTCGAAGTGTTGGGCTGGGCGTTGACATCGATCTGTGCCGTCAATGGTTCACCAATCAAGAAATGGCCCGGTGTCAGGGCTGTTAGGTCATTTGGGTCAGATGACATCAGACAAATTGGTCTGGAATTTAGAACTGCCTCGACACCAATTATGACTGTTTCTAACTCTTCGTATGTGAGGGAAGCGGTTGAAAGGCTACGCATGAGGAGATGTTTTGCGGATTTAACCGCAGCCTCCCACAGACCTCCAAAATGAGGTGCTCTTGGAGGAATGAATTTAAAATCAATTCCTTTATTGCTGCACGCCTTGATAATGTTCTCTTGTGCAATTGGTGAGTAAATGGATGGTTCGAGTTCAGCCAATTTATTCCTTGCGCCGACAAAGTTTGTTGCGTTGTCGCAGTAAAGTTTTTCGCAGTGTCCTCTTCGTCCCAGAAAGCGATGAAGTGAACCAATGAATGCATCTGTTGATAGGTCAGTAACGAGTTCCAGGTGCACGGCTTTTGTGGCAAAGCAGCAGAAGACCACAATGTATGCCTTTTGTGACTTCTTGCCTCGAATTTTGTAGTGCACCCAAAATGGACCACAAAGATCGACACCAGCATTTATGAACGGTCGTGCTGGTTGAACTCTGGTGTCAGGTAGATTACCCATCACTTGTTTGATGAGCATTGGTCGTGCCTTACAGCAGGTTATGCAATGTTGTACGAATGCTCTAGCCATTGTTTTTCCTTTGATTGGCCAAAATCTTTGCCTGGTATGGGCGAGCAAGGCCTGTGGACCACAATGAAGATTTCGGTCATGAATGCTTCGCATGAGCGATTTTACTATTGGGTCGTTATATGGGACAAGCATGGGGTGTTTAGCGTCGTATGATAGTGATGAGGCCTCCAGGCGGCCACCAACCCTGATGATTCCATCCTTGTCCACGAATGGCGATAGACCAACCAACGAACTACCCCTTTTTACTGTATTATGTTTCTTTAAGTGAGCGAGGTCATCCCTGAAGTCCTCCTGCTGTATTGTGCGGATGATCACAACCAATGCACTCTCCAACTCTGCTGGTGTCAGAAAAACGTGCGTCGGCCTAGCTGCCTTTGGCTCTGTTAAGTGTCGGGTGAACCGGAGCATGTATGCAACTATCCGTTGCAAGGTCACAAATGAATTTCTGTGGTTTATCCCGTATATTGTGTCATTTGGGCCACACACGGCAGCGACCGTCACCTCTGGCTGCTTTTTCTTCAGCTCTGAAGAGTCATCACACGAAACCTGGTCAATTGTCTTCCGAAATGGTGTCGGCCACAGGCCTTCCCTTCCATGCAGAAAAAGTGGTCCGTAAAACCAGAGGCTCGATGAGGCGAATGATCGAGCAGGCAGGCCACGCGACAGTGCGTCAGCTGGATTGTCCGCAGATCGCACATGACGCCACTGGGAAGCTAGTGATCCCTCCTGGATCCTTGCCACTCTGTTCGCCACAAATGTTTGGAAGGATGATGATGATGAGTTGATCCAAGCGAGGACAATCTCCGAATCAGTCCAAAAGAATGTTGTGTGGTTGTCGAACTTCAAATCTCTTTTCACTCTAGAGGCTAACTGGACGCCCATCAACGCTGCACACAACTCCAACCGCGGCAAAGTTTGAGTCTTAAGCGGAGCCACTCTAGATTTTGCGCACAACAATTTGATGACCACGTGTCCATCTTGAAAGGTGGATCGCACGTAGATTGCTGCTCCATATGCCTTCTGAGACGCGTCGGCAAACACGTGGATCTGTACTGATTTCGGGGTCCGCTGAGTGAAAACATGTCGTGGAATTTTTATGTCCTGCAGACTGTTGAGCTCACTTCGAAGTGATCTCCAACTCCTTTCGTAGTCCGGAGGCAGTGGGTCATCCCAGGAAATAGTCAGTTGCCACAACCTCTGGATGAATATTTTTGCAGTCACCACGACTGGGGCCAGTATTCCCAATGGGTCGAAAATTCTGGCCAGCTCTGACGTGACGGTGCGTTTAGTAACCTTCTCGGCTGTTTGCTGGTTCACCCTTATTAAGAATTGGTCATCGCCAGGTCGCCAGATCATGCCTAATGTTTTTACGGAGTTGGCTTGCATCTCTTCTAGATCCAGACTGACCTCCCGATGTGCTGGTGAGATTAGGTCCAGGAGTCGCTTGTGGTTGGCACACCACTTGTCTGAAGCCGGCTAGACCTAGCAGTTCCGTTAATTGTCTTTGCATTTCTAGTGCTTCCACCAATGAATTGGAGCCCACCAAACCATCGTCGACATAAAAGTGATCCTCGAGAGCAACAGATCCCAACGGGTACTTTTGGCGGTTGTTTTGCGCGAGCTTTTGGAGGCATTTGGTTGCCAAATATGGTGCTGAACGTGTTCCGTATGTGACGGTGTTGAGTTGATAATAGCGCATTGGTTCTGATGGATTCTCACGCCATAAGATGATCTGGTAGGCTCTGTCCTCTGGATGCAACAATATTTGCCGATACATTTTTTGAATATCGGCAGTGAAGACATAAGTTGGAAGACGGAAGCGTAGCAAGATGGTGAATAACTCAGGTTGGACTGTTGGGCCGGTGTGCAGGATATCATTGAGTGATGAACCTGAACTGCTCTTTGAAGATGCATCGAAGACGACCCGCAATTTTATAGATGTACTTTCCGGCTTTAATACACAATGGTGTGGTATAACATAATGTCTTTCGGGTACGTCTTTGGCACTAATTCTGGTCATGTGGCCCAGGGACTCGTATTCCCTCATAAAATCCTTGTATTGTTCCATCACGGTTGAATCCTTCGCTAAGCGTTTTTCCAGGGCACACAGTCGATTAAAAGCTGTTCTTCGAGTCTCTCCCAATGATGATGGTTCATCCTGAAAGGGCAATCTGACCATGAATCGACCGTTCTGCAATCTAGTGGTATGCTCCACAAAATGGATCTCGCATCTTTTGTCCTGTACTGATAAAGACGGTTGATGGTTAGTGACCTCATCGATCCTCCAAAACCGCTCCACCAGTTCGCTGGTCATCTCCTCCTCCGTAGTGAAAACACCACATGTAGCATGACCCATGTGATCCTGGTCAACCTTTCCAGACACCACCCATCCAAACACGGTATTCTGAAGAATGGGGGTGGCCTCAGAGAGTTTCAGCAGACCTGGAACTAGAAGCTCATGATAAACTTCAGCTCCCAAAAGCATATCCACGTGCTCTGGTTGATTAAAGGTTGGGTCGGCCAAAGAGACGGTAGAAGGAATTGGCCAAGAGCTAGTATCCACGTATTGAGCTGGTTGCTTAGATACAATTTCAGGCAGGATGAATGCCTCAAGTGTCGTTGAAAATTGCGTGAGTCGAGATTGGACCTCTAGATTGATGCGTTGCCTGGCGCTTCTCGATGCTCCTCCAATTTCCTCAATCTGCAAGCTTGCCTTCTTGGGAGACAAACCGAGTCGCCTTACAAGTCTCTCCGTCACCAAATTCACCTGAGAGCCGGAATCCAGCAATGTTCTGCACGCAATGGTCCTACCGTTGCAAGCCTTGACTAGTACTTTTGCTGTACCAAGGAGTATGTAGCTATGGCGCTCATGGTCGGAATAAGCTGCAAGGGAAGAAGGCTTGATGATCTGCCCTTCTGGCTGAGTTGGTTTGGGGGAATCCTTTTTGGGTCCATTACCCTGAGCCGGGTCCAGGTGTAGCAACGTGTTGTGCTTCTGGTTGCACTTACTACATGCTCGCAACGTGCAGGCACTTGCTCTATGTCCAACTCGCAAGCAATTCACACACAACCTGTGTTTTTGTGCACACTGCAATCTGGTTGCGGCCGACATCTGCAAGAACTGTTTGCAGGCGTAAACTGGATGTGCTGCTTGCTGGCAAATTATGCATGAGGTCTTTCCCTTGTTCGTTGCTGTCGAGGTTAATGTTTTTGCAGTGCTTGGTTTTTCCTTCTGGCCGATTGCCTCAAGCGATTGGAATCGGAACTCCAAGAAGTCCAGAAATGATCGTACCGATTGGTTTTCTTTTGGCTTCTTGATAGATTGTTCATACAACGTGTGGCTTTGTCGGTCCAACTTTTTGACGAGGGAGTGGAGAAGCAGTGGATCCCAAGATGAGACATCAACTCCCAAGTTGCTCAATGCTAATAGACTCTCGTGAATAGTGTCGGGAAGGTTTTTCACAGCTGAAGATGATGGGTTCTCACTAACTATGGCTGGGGTGCTCATGACCTTGGATATTATGGATGACGTCAATATTCTGATGTTGTTGTAGCGCTCCTGAATCAGATTCCAGGCTGAGGTATAATTTTGCTCTGTTAGGGCCAGATGTCGTATTAATTTCTCAGCTTCACCAGATAGATTCGTCTTCAGGTACCACATTTTTTGGATCGCGGGTATTGATTGGTTGTGGACCATCTGGGTGAACATGTCACAAAATTGGCCCCACTTCAGGTAGTCACCATCAAAAGTTGGGATGGTAACCTTGGGAAGTCTTACGGAAGGACTAATTGTTGCACAAGAAGTCTGATTTTGATGAGCAGACTGCAACTTAGCTGTCCTCAATTGGTTTTCTCGCACTAGCCTCTCCATTTCAATGAAGGAATCCTGCTGATACTCGTGTGGGCCATCGTTGAGTTCCAGGATGGCATAGTGCAGATCTTCAATCTGATCCCATAATTTTGTGATGCTGCTGGTGGTCATGCGTACAGATTGGGGATTCACTTTATCTGATATGCTGTCCAAATGGCGCTGGATGGTGGCAATCATGGCCTTTTGCCGTCGAATCATGGTTGCCACTTTTGCTGATTCTGGTTTCTGGGAAGGATGATCCTTAAACGATGCAATTTGGATCGGTTCATGCACTTCCTTTGGCCCTGTGGCGGCCTGGACCTTGGCGTCCTTCTCAATTATCTGAGACAACTTTTCCTCGAACATTTTTTCATAATTGTGCACCAGATCTGAAATTTCCGTGTAATATTCTGATCGAAAATATGGATGGTCGATGGGAACATTCTCAAGTGTGCGGATCTTATTGTCAGTGGTTTCAAACTGATCCCAAGCACTTGATAATTCGTAAAGCCTTTTTTCGAAATAGGCCCTTGTCTTGCGAGTATCGCTATCCTTTTTGTAATTTCGGATAAGCGACTGGATCTCCTCGCCTGTCCTTTTTTGCTCTATGGCAAGCTGCTCCATTGCAAATTATTGATGGCTGCTAAGGTCCACTCCAGAAACTGCCTCTGATATCTGCACTGGTCTCGAAACACGTGGGTGCAAATGAGGATGCTTACAGGATCAAACAGCTGCAGGGTCCAGTCAGCGTGAATAAGGATCACGTCGGGGTCACCAAATGTCGACTCCTTCAAGATGTTCGCGACACCAAGTCAATTAGTGCAACACCAATTGACTGCACGCGCTAAATTGATCCTTGTTGGATTCGACGCAAGTCACAGCAGTGCTGTGGCTATTATCAATTGGTGCAAAACCAATTGATTAAAGCGATGAGAACTAATTGGCACTTTAACCAATTAGCCTTACGCGAATAAAAATTTTGTTTTTAATGGCGGCTGGTTTGTACCGAAACACGGGAGCACCTTGAGCCAATGAATTCTTTATTGATTGGCTATCTGCAGCTGAGTATGACCCACGCACTTGAACGTGAGCACCTCAAAAAACAGTCTCGAACACCACAAAACTAAATACAAAACACCTTGAATTTCAAATGACTAGTAACTTTATTTTCCTCCTTCCAACTCTTAAATACATAACAACTTTGTTGACAAAAAATGCTGTCGAGATTCAAGTGGAATCCACACGTGACAATGTCTGCACTCGAGCTCAAAACATATATATCAAATATCAATTATGCTTATTGTGCACATGTATGCTTACTTTAGGTAGATGGACAATGTGTTTAGATTAAAATACGATTAAAATGCTGACGATATGTCTGCATGTGGAACTCATTTGTTTACTTTTTCATTCAAAGAATGGTTTACTATACATTGTATTCATTTCAAATAGAATTCCATGAATTTATATTTTGTGAATTCTTGGTTCGTATTTTGGGAAATGAAAGTTGATGTATTTATACAGTGGCTGTTGTATGTTCGGGCTGGTTTGAATACGGTTTGTTGCTTGGTTTATGTGTGATTGCGTTGTGGACTGGGCGATTTGTGGATTAAGTATATTTTGGGTAAATTCTTAAATATGTAGTATTATTTTTTTTATCTATTTTTGAATGAAATTTTTTACAATTATGGGTTTTCTGCTGGGTTATTAGTTGTGCGGAATAATTGAAAAAAACAGAATCGCTGGGGCGCGATGATTCAATCAATTATTATTCTTTATTTTCTACTCTTCTGTGTTTTGATGACTAGCCAGTTTCGCTCGTGATTGCCGTCGTTGTTTGTTCTTGTGGTGTTGTCGGGACATTTGAGACTGATGAGTTGATTACTTGTTGCTGTGGCTGCTGCTGCCAGTACATTTTTGGGTAGGAGATAGGAAGGTTTTCGAGCAGTTTGCTTGTATGATTGCTCGATTCCTACAGCGTCTCGGTAGTTTAGAATAAAACTTTGAAAAATATTTCTAATTGGAGCTAATTGAGCAGTCTTCAATCTCTAGCTTCGTGTAGCTGCGCTGTCAAACCTCAAGTTATTCAAGAGGAAAACGAACTTGTTTCTGCTCATTTTTTCTCGAAAATATTCATTCCTGTCCCATCAGTAGTCCATAAATCGATTGTATTTTGACGACAGGACGAGCCAAACTTTGATAGTAAAAGTAAACTATAAAGTGCTTTTATTTCGTTCTTTGTGGTTTGAGGTTGTCAGGGATCACTAGTTTGTCGCAAGAGTATTTTTTCATTAGTGCAATTCACAATATCGTCGGTTATACCATCAGAAATAAAACGTTGCAAACATTGAAGAGGTGACATTTTATCGCTCGCAACTGTTTTTAGTCAAGGCAAATGAGTAATTATATTTTCTGCTCTACAGCGAAGGTTGCTCCTAAATCGTTCTTTTTTCCATGTCGTTTTCTTATCTTTGCCCGTATAATTTCTAGACAGGCGTAGCTTTGAAAGTTATACATCCTCATCACTTATTAAGTGTAATTTGCCATCGGCTTCGCTGTTTGCGTCACCCTGAATGCTCAAATGTTCAGATTCCTCTCCAGGTTCCTTTCCTGAACCTCCAGTTTCTAATTCAGTGTCATCTCCTTCGTGCAAAAGTGCTTGTAATATTTCAGATTCAGTGAGACGAGACATTTATATAAAAAATTACTTGTAGTTAATGTCATTCCATTAAAATGCTAAACAATCAAAGATAAAGACCTCAAATAAAAATAAAAACTTCAAATAAAATCCAACCCTTTTTTATCAACGCGCCGTACGAGGTGGGGTGTGTGATACCCATACGCACTTTAGGAACGTAAAACTCACTTGACGGTCGCCGCCGAATTGACTTAACAACACTGATCGGAGTGTTCTATGCTTTTATTTTCCGAATACTCCTTTGATCTTAGATTGCCGTAGTCATCTCTTATTTGAAAATACAATCCCAATATGACGGTGAGCTTAGAAAAATCTTCTTGACACTTTACAAATAATTGAATAAGTCCAATATCTAACATAATCCGGTACGAAATTTCCATGCCTTGTCCTCGATGCAGTTCCAACAATTGTTTTGGCTGCATTGATTGTACTAGCCACTTCATATATTGAATGTGCTACAGGTATTCCACGACGCAGAATCGAATTGTCTGCAATGTCGTCAATTAGAAGACTCGAGTTGTGTAGCATTTGCACGATCTCACCGATTAATGCGAATTGCTCATCTCAAACATTTTACAGGGTAAACTCAGATCACAGATATAGCTAAATCACGTCTTTTTACTCTAGTTTAACGTATGATGTCTGGCAGCCGCTGGTTCTAAGCCTACATGGACTCATCGAATTTTGCAACTGATTCTTCTATATGCTGACACAGCGGAGTTGTTCAATGTCTTCCCAATCAAGCGCGAGCACTCTTCCAACGCGGCCTTTCTTCGCGTGCTTTCCGAGTGAAGGTCGTAAGTAGACTGTAATACTTTTCTTTCTAAAATCGTCTTCGTCCGCTCGAACGAAATCGGAACCGACCTCTCATCGGTTCTAGGCGTGAAGTCTGAGTCGTGCCAACGAATGGTACCAACCAGTCAATCAGCCCGTGCACCCGTAATCCGTTCCGCGGTGGCTGCTTGTCGGCCAGCTAGATCGGTGAGGATTTCGGTCGCAGGTCTTTAAATGGATTACGCTCAATTACTTTTTTCAACCACCATTAAATGCTCGTTTCAAACGCGTCAAAAATTCAAACATAGGGAAGGGAAACCTACTTTACTTTATTCCGTATTCTCTTCATTTTTCCAGTCAATCGCAAAAAAAACAGAAAGAATAGTTTCCCGACGATTATATTTTTTGTTTGTTGAAAAAGCAATAATTGAGTACTATTCCAGACTTATTTAATATTGTGAATACATAACAAGTGGCAATAATCAATAATAACCTATTTGGAAAGTTCTCGTTTGCATTTAAATATTTTTTTAATCAGTTTTGATTCTTTTAACAGCTTTACAACAGTTGTATCGTTTTTAAATGTTGCTCATCATTTTTAAAAATATCGACTAATATTAAATTACTTCTACACTAGACAATTTCATTTTGCATTGATACTTGTTGTCGTGGGAGGTTAAAAAATTCATTTTGTCTTTAGGCCTTTTTGCATTTTTTTGAATGTTTGAGTTTGGATGTTATTTATAAATTTCGTTGGTGGAGTGATAGGATGGGTCTTTTTCATCATTTTTTCTTTTAGATATCAAACATTGGTTCATTGGATTTGGAAGCATTTTAGGCAGGGCTATTCAATAGATTTGTTTTCTATGCTCATGAGGCGATCACTGTCATTCCTGCTGACTATCTCCTGTAGGGGACTGATATGTTTGGATTTAAATTTAAGTCAGTTTCGTTTAATATGAAAGCACAGTGGCATTTATAAATGCTGAAAATAAGTTAACAAAACCTGCATGGTATTTGATTTCCATGAAAAAATAAATTCTCATTTTGATCCAATGCTCCAGTCTGTTTTTATGCGTTGATTGATGATGAACGGTACTTTACTTTCCTCGCATTCTTTAAAAATGCCGACATTAGAATCGTTTTCCGTTTGCCAACTGCGTGAAAACTCAATAGACAATAATAAATTATTGAGTAATCAATTCGCACTTAACATTGAGAATCACAGCATTTACTCAACATATGTTTCTCAATCAATTACTATCAATTATAATTGTCCTATCACTTGCTGCTTTATAAATATCTACAGTCATTTGCATTGAAGTGCTTCGATGCATGACCCTTTTACGCGTTTCATAACATGGGGATGCTGCCGTTTAATTTTATGTTTCGAAAAACAAAATTTTACCTACTTGTCAGGGTTGTTTTCCTATATAAACCTTGATGATGAATGATCCTAAATATTCCAAAGCAGCTCGATCCATCCAAAACTGGTCTTTTCTTCCGATTCCCGTGTATACGGTAAATCGCATCAGCTGCTAGCTCAGCCGGGCTCGCTTGCCTTCGGTAATATAGTACACCGTTGGGGTACACTAAATCAGTGCTCCTAACCCAAAATTTTAATTGGCAGAGTTAAAATTTTTCAAGAAAAATTAACGGAAGTAAAGAAAAAAGAAATAGTAATAAAAGTTAAATCTCATGAAGAATACAAGTAAAGGGAAACGTTTTAATTTAATATAAGGGAAAATTGATATAAAATTCCATTTAATAATAACAATAAGAAAGAAAACTATTTTGTAAATCACGATTATGGATGGAAGTAATTAAATATTTTTTTCCCAAATCTGCCATTAAAGCTTCGGATTGGAGTTAGGAAGGTTTTCGAGCAGTTTGCTTGTGTGATGCTCGACTACTACTCGTACATATGCTAATATATTTTATCTTAGATACGTATTTCGGTGGTGACATGCCACCTACTTCAGTACAACTAACGTGTTAACAACAAACCGTAGTCTATTTATGCATTTATGTTTTACCTACTTTCTACTTACTTTTAAAAAAAGCCTACTATTATTGCCTAAATCCTCATAAAGACATTTTTCCGTAGGTACTTTCCTGATTTCGATACTTTACAACGTATCTAATTTGCAGGTATTGCTCGTATTTACCTCCTTAACCCCTTAAGGACCGTTTTTTTTGTTTTGCCATTAAAAATATATTTTTTTTATTCTTGAAGATTAATTTATAGACCTTTTTAATGACATATCAAAAGGCTTTGCAGCAAAAAAAAAAACATGATTCTTAGAAAAATTGATTTTTTTATTTCGATATATTTTGCCGTATGTATCCAAACATGCAATACTCGTATATTCACGTTATGCAGAAATTATTGGGAAAAAATTTAAAAGCTTAAAGTATAATTATAACACACTACAATTATTTTGAAAAAAGGAAGCAATGTTATTACAATGTTTTATACATCAGATTTAGTATGATAAATCTTAAAACATGCAATCATACATAAACCTATATTGCAATAATTATAACAGTATCTTGTCTCATTTCTTCTTTTTTCTCCCCTTCTACTTGTTTCCTTGCAGTAAATTACGCAACATGTTGTTAGTGCAGCTTTTTTTCAGTTGATGGGATTAAATCTGGAAAATGCCTCTCTGTCAATCTTAGCGGTCCTGGTCTCTATGGCCGGCCTTGGTTTGGTGTTTCTGATTTTGAGTGGTATTTTTCGATTGTGAATTCCAGTGGCTTCATACAAAACCCCAGATTGCCATGGGATCCGCAATTTTTTCGATGAAGAACAAAAGCATTAAATAAAGAAAAATCAAGTACTTAAAAAAATGTTTTTTGTAATATTTTTTTTTCCCGCTGCTTCTCGTGTAATTGTTGATCAAACCGATCAACACCACCTGTTATGCGCCAGAACTCCTTTGTTCCGGCCCCGATACTCCTCGTTTGTTTTTAATTTTAATTGATGAACATATTTTATTTCGGGTTAAATAATTTATTATTTCTGTATTAAATGCACTTTGCAGTATGTTAAATATACTTTGTTTCAAACAATATTGCAAGCCTCAAACTTTTTTATCTGCCTTCAACCATTAAATACTGCAAAATACAAAACGAGTATGTACTGTCTGTTGCTAGTGCATATCTGAACGACACTCAACTTGCAACATTTGTCTCGATCGCATGATCGCATAAAAGCCAAAATGTTGACGCTTGCGTATCCATGAAATGGTTCTCCGCTAAGATAAGCGCGTCCACTTCATGGACAAGCAAATATGCACCAAAAAATGCTAATGGTGCGTCGCAAATTGACAATACTTCATGACCAACAAAAACTGGTGACGCCAGAGTGTCATGCGATCGCCTTGAGTTGCCTTCGTAGGTTGTCGATGTCAGCGGCGTACGTCCTGAAATGAGTGGGGATGTTGGGTGGTATGGCATACTCCGGGTTGGTGTTCTCGATCGGGTAATGCGCTCTCGCATGTGCCGCTTGGATGGAGCTCTCATACATGCGGTGGCTTCGAATCGTCACTGCATCGAATTTGAGCGTGCAATCTGGAGCCAGCTGTAGAATTCCGGAGCCCTACAGTGTCAGGGTGGATGTGTTCCCGCTGCACACAAGATGGGCTACCGCCAGACTTGTGAAGGCATAGATCCACTCATTTGATTGTGGAATGTTGGTCCATGAGAAGAATATAAGCAGCTCGATCAGATGATAATCGATGACCCTTGAGTAGCGCCACCTCACACGAGCTCATGTTGGCGTCCCTGGGTACAACGGCTGAGACTGTCGGCAGAGGTAAATGTTTGGCTCCATCCTGTTACAGGCAGCGTACTCCATCTCGTCTAGCGGGTAGTACACGTCGCGATGTGGGCTGATGATGAGATATGGTGAGGTGGGCATGATGGGATAGTTGCGTCTTTTCGTTGGTATTGGCAGGATTCTATACAGCTCGAAAGTTGATGTGTCAACAAGTGGCATCCTGAGTTCGAACAGGATAAACTCCGCATTCACCTTGGCTAGATGGCATTGATGGATGTCAACTTGAATAATCTCAAAAAACCATCCCGACCAACGGGAAGACGTTGATTCTCCGGGAGATGATCTCGAATGTTTGTCATCGCCGTACTGAAATTGTTGCACCCAGATCGTGCCATTCTGCGGAATGGCCAACTCCGTCCAATACGGTCCTAGGTTATAGTAGACCAAAATGTTCTACTCGCTTGTCGATAGGAAAGTAGCCGTGCAGCCATGGCTTTGGACCAGTTAACGATACCTTAATGGGTATTTTCACTGCTAAAGTGATGTTACGGGGTAACGCCATGTAGGTTACATTCGCGACAACCACGAAGGGATCTTGGCATGAGGTTACGTAATCAGCCGCGAATAAACGCAAACCCCACGAGCAGAAAGTGTAAAGTAACGTACTCCAAAAATGTCTTTGGTATTATAAATTGGTACTAGTTTAACTCAACAAATTCATCAAGTTCAACAACATGCACGGCACCAAACCCAATCATCTCTTTATCATCAATCTACAACCACAACAATTTTGCAAGCGGCACAACCTGGACAAGTAATCGTTAGTGAGGATTTTTTTTGGAGCATACAACCTTTAGCTCCAATTCAGATGCTGCGGGCAGCGCAAATGTGATAAATTTAACAGCCAATGATTTAACGAATCAACATCAAATTCTGAAACTGGTGAGCGACGGTAATCGCGGGAATATATTCATCGATTCATTATCGAATGGAGGCCACGCACATGGAAATCCGAAGTTAGTCATTGGCAATGTAGCTGTCCTAGCGAAACGATCCCCCGGAGGTAGTCAACCGACATTTAATTTCCTGAGTGCAAACGGAATATCATATTTGACCACAGCAATTAGACTCGACAATGGAATAATAAGCCGACTCTGAAAGTTTCAACTTGACTCGCATGTAGATAGTCTTACAAACCCAAACAATCATTCATTCATCTTTCAAAAAAAATGGCTTCGTTTGGTAATGCATATAAACGAATACTCGCAATTATGCACTAAAACGAATACTCGCAATTATGTACGAAAACGATCGCACAATTTTATGTTCGAATTGTGTAAAATCGCATAAAACATCCAGAAAGCGAATGAATTACAACTGGAATATAATTAGCTAAGAAAATAGTACACGAACGTTACAATAAAGGCTTTATAACACAAAAAAAAGGAGAAAATGAAACCAAAGATTAACAATTCCCGGATTCTATTGCTAATGAAATTAATAGATCGGCGAATTGTTTCAAGCGAACATGATTAGAGTAAATTCAAATACAATGAATTAAAAAGAATAATCAACATTAATAAAGTGCCGAATATCATAGAGTATTGAAAATCGAGTGCGAATGGTCAACGGTGGAATTGAAACAATACTAAACAACTCCGTGCATCTGATCAGGAGTGAGATTCCATGAACACGCAAAAGCGTCGATTCAAGTGGTGGGAAACTACCTTGCCGACCACACGCCGGGGAATTTTTAAGGTCTTCAACCTCCCCCGAATACGCCGTTGGCTGACAAGCTAATAAAAGGGGGCTGGAAGGGTGTCCCGCTCTTCTTGTTGGCGAAACGTTTTCACGGTAAAGGGTGGCTAGTGGATACACGGTGCTACGAGCGAGCGGAGAAAGATTCATCAGGTAGATTGGCAGTATCTGGCGGTTCTACAGTAGAAATCGGATAAGAAATCAATCATCTGGGGATCCCCACATCAGCGGAATAATCATCGTAAGTGTTGGCCAACCATTCTTTCTTTTCTCGTTTTCTTTTATAATAGATATATTTTGTATTGGACTTTTAAAGTTATATTTGCGTACGCAGTGTTAATAGATTCATCTGTGTCATTTCATCATATAAACGAATTATAATAGTAAACTCAGTTCGGGTGTTTCATTTAATTTGATTAGTGAATTTTTTTTCCAACTTGTAAACTTTCTGCTCGTCAGCGGGAAGATATTTTTTGTTTCCCAAGAAGGGAATTGACTAGCATCGTCTTGGAGTCGCGGGATTGCCAAGCACCCGTCGTGGTCAGCTCGCGATATAAGTTAGTTCCGGGCGTATCCAGCGTTTTCTGTTTCTCAGGTGTTGTAGGGATTGATATTGGTGAAAAGGTTTTGGAATAGGTGGAATTTGCATTCATTGTTCTCCGGGGAGCCGCAATCTCGTTCGGCGGCTCCAATCGGGCTCAAAGGGCGAACGAGTGGCGCCTGCGCCGTCTCCGACGGAGCTATCCGGGGCCGAGAAGAGCCTGACCGGAGCACCCCAAGTTAACGCGGTAATAGTGATTAGCACGAAGACTAGCAGGAGCAATAGTAGTGGCGTCCTCCTTCCTCCTGAACGAAGCCCACTGCGGTGATTGCTGGGGTCAGATGCTTGATGCTAGACCTCAGGGGAGGCTTGGGTATCCAGATCGGGAACAGTTGCTTCGGGTGTAGTACTCTTCTGCACTGGTAGTGGAGCAAGCCACTGGATAGGCCTTCTCACCATTCCCTTCACGTCGGCGACTCTAACAAAGCCGTCAGCACCTTTGTGCATTTGAAAGATTCGTCCCAGGGACCATTTCAGGGTCGGCATGTTGTCCTCCTTGATGATGACGATTGTTTCGGGAGTTACACATTTGGTTGCATCTGTCGCCACTTGACGCAATGTTGTAGCTGGGTTAGATATTCGCGTGACCATCGACGCCAAAATTCGCCTTTCAGATAGTTTACCAGTTTCCGGCGAGTGTGTAGCTCACCAGTGACAGACCCCGCCCGTCCATCCACCATGGCTGTGAGGGGTTCCCCAATGAGGAAGTGTACTAGTGTCAACGCTGCCAGATCGTTGGGGTCGTCTTACATTGGAGTCAACGGTATGGAGTTGAGGATGGCTTCCACCTCAACCACCAGTATGTGCAGCTCTTCATACGTGGGTGCGGCCGATGAAGCGCCTCGATGGAGCAAGTTCTTGGCTGACAACGGCCTCCTATCACAGTCCACCAAAGAGAGGGGCGCGAGTCGGGAGTCGGGTACTGCATGAGCTGATCACCCTGTGTTGAGCCTCTGCCGTATGAAGTAATGGAGATAATTCGCGCAGTTGATTGTGTGCACCCAGAAAGTTGGTAGCATTTTCGCGGTACAGATTCCTGCAGTGGCCCCGTGTCCCGAAGAATCGCTTCAGAGCACCAATGAAAGCTTTGGTACTCAGATCGCTCACCAATTACAGATGGCAATGTACCCTTTCTGAAGCCGCACACCTCTGCCACGGTGGTGTGATAGCAACGGCCCGCAGAAATCAACGCCTGTATTCATGAACGGACGTGCCGGCTGCGCGCGATTACCCGACAGATTACCCATGATCTGAGCGAATAACCGGGGTTTGGCTCGGCGTACATAGAACGAATTGTCGCACAATCGATCTTGCCAGCTGCTTCCCCTGATTGGCCAAAAACGTGTCTTGTGGTGGCTAGCAGCGCTTGAGCTCCAAGATGACGGTTGTCGCTATGGATGTCCATCATCAGTAATCTCGTGGAACGCATGGCTTCAAACAAGAGTCTTTAGGCCTTCAGCCTCCCACCAACGCGAAGGATTCCGTCCGAATCCAGCATAGAAGCCAGCCCTGCTAGAGGGCTGGTTTTGTGGGTCTGCTTGTTGAGCTGAATGTTCCGCAACTCTTCGTGGAAGTCGTCTTGCTGCAACCCCTCACGATGACCTCCAGTGCTCTGAATAGCTCGTGATGAGTAACTGCTCTAGTGCGCATTCGGGGAGCCTTGGAGCTTGGCCGGCAACGATCAACAAAACGTAGCACATAGGCGGTTATTCGCTGCAACCTTCCGAAAGAACTCCCGTGTTGAAACTCACGCATAAAATAGCGGCCAGCCTGTATTGCTGTTAGTGTTGTTGCCTTGGTTCGCCTTTTTTCTAAGTCGCAGGGTCCTCCATTCCTGTATTCGGTTGGCCGGTCCGCTTCAGGTTTGCAAAAGAACGAGGGCCCCTGCAGCCACAGCTCACAGCTACCCAGTTCAGCTGGTGCCAAACCACATGAAAGAACATCGGCAGGATTGTCTCGTGAAGCGACATGTGGCCATTGCTTCGGCCTCGACAGCGTTTGAATAGTTGAAACTCGATTGGCCACAAAGGTATTGTAGGACGAGGCGGTAGCATTAACCCAAGCCAACACAACTTTAGCATCAGACCACAAGACGTTGAAGACATCTGGCAGATTCAGCGCAATTTCCACCCGCTTGGTAAGCCCCGCTCCTAACTTGACAGCGCACAGTTCCAAGTACGGAACTGTTAGAGCGTTGATTGGTGCTACCCGTGACATAGCGCACAGTAGTCTGACTCTAACTTGCACCTCATGCCTTCTCTGAGGCATCACAAAACGTGTGCAATTGCATCCGCGCAGGCTTCTCATGAACGCTGACGTGTCGTGGAAAACGCACCCTCTGCAACGATGATAGGCCATTGCGGAACTCGAACCATTGAGTGTGTATTCTGGTCGGCAAGGCTGCATCCCAATCCAGCTGATGGCGCGTCTGCATCTTGACAATACTTCATGACCAACGAAAACTGCTGACGCTAGAGTTTTATGAATATTAAATACATGATATGTGTGGAATGTGCTTACACACATGAGACCAACTCGATTACAATTGCCAAGTTTGCTAGTTTTCTCATGTTAGATAATTCGAAAAGACACGTGATGTGTATGGAATGTACTGATGTCTCATGTGTGTAAGCACGTTCATATTACAATGCATGAACAAGTATGGAAAATAGAAAATGTGTCTGTGCATTACAATGTAGGCGTAATTAAATCCGGAGTCTCCTGCTGTGGGCATCATCACCACCCATGGTGTTATTATAATCAATGATAATTTTTTGTGTCAATATTACATTTCCAGCTTTATAAATTTTATTTGTTGTCACCTTTTCAGGATTATGTACGGTAGAAAGCAAGCATATATCCCTTTATAACGCCATTTCAAAGCCATCACTTTACCCCTCTGAAATGCTATGCCTTCTCCCTGGCGCAACTTGTTCTTCTTTAGTTCAGGTGGAATCTCTTTCCTATTCAAACGCATTGTTTCATAAACCCAAGGCTTGGATAAACTGATCTGTTGCTGCTGTCCGAATATATTAGTTTCGGCTACTATTTTATCTATAAATGCGTCGTCAAAAAATAGTTTGAAATATTCTAACACATTAGGATCATTCTCCAAGTCAAAATTACAGCCAGAAAGAGGTAGAAATAGAAATCGCGGTGGAGGTGGATTAGGTTGACTGACACTGCTTTGAGACCATGTTCTTCCAGATTGCAAAGTTTCAACTGCAATGTTATCAGTTTCCATATCACTGTCACTGTATTGACTATCTTCAGATCCACTCTCGGATAAATTTGCGTATTCAAAATCGCCATCTTCTGAGCTCGACATTGTGAGTTCGATGTGTTCATTGAGAACACTCGTTTGAATAGAAATGATAATATTCCATTCAAAGGATTATCATTTTATAACAATAACAAACCAAGAAACCATTTCCAGAAAACAAACGAAGTTTCGCTTTATACCACACATTGCATACGTTTATATCTTCAATCAATCGTTTCCATTGTTTACATATGTGGCCAAACACGAATAAAACTAGAGATAAGTAAATACTTTGTAAATCGGAGGTACTTGTACACTCATATAATATGTAGTGCTGAATGAGCTACGTTCGTGCACTTTTACACTAGTAATTACAAAAATTCTCTTGCCCGAGTGACCCTCGAGCTTGGTATTTTGAGCCAATATCATATACCCAACTTACACTCGATCTCGATTTTTAAGAGGTTAATGACATCTAGGTCCTCGAAATTTATCGGGCGACCTTCTTTGGTTACGTGCTCTGCAACTCCCGATTTGATTATTTTTTTGTCATTTTTTCCGAAATGCCTCCGCCTCCTTCATATGTACCCTAAATCGCACCGATACCAATCGTTTCGTTTGTCCAATATAGCTTTTTTCGCATGTCGGGCAAGTAACCCGATATAACCCGCTTTTTTCGTCCTTTCACTTTTTGTCTTTCTTGGTGCATACCAGGGTTCCGAATTTGTTCCTCCGACTAGTTCTTACTGCTTTGATGTCATGTTTTGCTAATATGCTGCCTAAATCATTGAACGTGTTCGAATAGGGCATACATATTCTATGCGTTGCTTTAGAGTCAAGTTTTTAGTTGCCTGCGAAGAGATTTGAGAGTCCTTGTCGCGCTAATTTTCCCCTTTTTTTCTTGATTGTTATAACTGGGCCAGTGTAGACGTAGTCGTAAACAGGATTGCGACTTATTTCAACATTCAGGTTATTGCTCATTCTCTATACAATACACATTTTTTCAGTGTATGTGTATCACTGAGTCTGTTTCATTGTCGGCCGTCAAGTGAACATGAGTGACATACATGATATGTCCATCCTGACCGGATCCATCTTGGTACCAAGAACGCATTGCCAGCATCCCATATGAGATCTTTCTCCTTGAGCTGCTGATAGATGAATGATTGCCTTGAGATATACGAAAATTTCGGAGGCGTATCAGATAGGTACGCATTTGTTACAGTGTGTACGGCCTGGTCGTTAGAAAATGTACCTTTTTTTCTTTCTCTCAGCGTCGCGTTCTTTTCGTCTAAGAAACCCTGATTTACCTGATTAAAGATGGCAGCAAGTTGAAGGGTATGACATCGCCCAATGATCTCACTGCCGTATTTATTTATTTCGGCTGTTGTACCTTATATCTTTCTTTGGTTAACGGAACTTTAAGGAGACGATAATCCATGCTGTTGTATGCGGCTATTCCGAGTATTCCGACGTATCAGACGTGTAATCTTTCGCTGTGCATTTAAGTTGCTTTTTCTGGTATCTATCCGCGATTATATTTACGTTAACTTGCAAGGTTCGAAGCCTAGTTTTCAGTGGTTCTTAGTGGTGTGTTTCTAAGAATAAGTGACTGTGCTTTCTTAGCCCTATTCCATTTTCTCCTGCAAGACTTAGTCATTATTTACATTGTTGAGCCCTGGGCAGCGGTTAGTGGGTGCGCTCCTCAATCAAGTCAAAGAACAAAAATCTAATCTCCATTTTGCGTTCCCGAATGTTACCGGCGCGGTACCGAAAAAAAACTACGCTAACTTAAACCCGACGAAAGCTACGTTAAGAAAAAGGCAAAACCAACAAAGGTACCGCGTACCGCGCGACTTTCGTAGATCCTTTTATACGAAGGGAAAAAAAACAACGATTTAATAAGTTTCTGAAACCGTTTATTCTAAGAGCAAGATTGGAACTCCAATTAACTTAATTGCTAGATACAAAGAAAACTTACTTGACCTAGTTAACAATAAATTGATGGATTGGTCAGCATTGCATTCTTACTGGAAAAATATGCAATCATAATCAACTATGAAGTTCGATTCGAAAGTAGAACAATAATGCAATGTTCGCGATATGTGCAAATTAGCAATTTTGGTAAATGGACTATTAAGAAATTCCACATGCTGACCAATTTACATTATGTTGATGAACTGTTACAAAATATTGCGATGATGACCAATTTACAATGTGTTAATGAACTGTTAAGCAATATTGTCATGATGACCAATTTACGTCAATACATTGTGGAAGTGGAGGAGCTGGTAGCTGTGACGTAACCCGCGCGACGCGAAACCGACCTCAGCAGATTTTCTCAAACCCTACCCTCGCGACGGCATACTTACCATGCACTCTACTTCCCGCTGAAAGAAGGGACCACTGGAAAGGAAAGTCGTTGTTAGAGTTAGCAATTCATATTATTTATTTTAGTTTTCTTCAAAAAGTTTGAAACTATTGTTATAAAATTTAAATTGATTTATCATTTAAAAAAAATGAATTATAAGAGAAAAAAGTTATAATAATTTCAACTTCACTTAGAAACAAGTTCACACGTAATAATATAATGTATTGCCACGTATTTTCTTTTCTTTTAATTTAGTCTTAAAACTTTTCATGTCAACTCATTTTGTTGGTGTTTTCATTTTATTTTCTTCTTCCAATTGAAATGTTAAAAAGTTGCAAATGTTTCGTTAAGCAAAATTTAAACGAAAATAAGATCGAGAAGAACAATAAAGAGGTTGAGAGTGTGTAAAGTATGTTGGTAGTGTAATCGATGAATGGACATGTACTGTTTGACTCAATATCTTGTATGAAAATTAAGAACAATCAATAATTAAAAAAAATAAACAAGTGAAATAAGCAGTAGCACTAAACTCTAATCAGACGAGTAGCTTTACATTGAAATTTATGTTATTCCATTTTCTCTCTATTAATCTAGATGCGAAAAACTATTTTTTTATTTATAATGTAAAAATCACAACTGTGTTTCATTCTAAATTTAAATTTAATTTCTTCTCCACTTTAGTCGGTAATAATTCTATAGTTGAAATTGTTGTACAGTTAATTTTTTTTTTTTTGATTTTTCATTTTGTTTCATTTTTCTAACTTTAATTAAAGTCTAACCTCCAAGCGTGTGTTACCAATAAACATAATATCTTTCTATGACTAAGAAAACTTATGAAATATCAATAATAAAATTAGACAGAAATTAACAAATATACAAAATGCAACGTAAGAGTATTGCATTAAAGATCTCTAGAGAATTAATTATTTGCACCAATTGGTCATTGATTGATGTTGCTGCCTTTGGTTTTTTCCACCTTATCTCAAGAGGGAAAAGTGGGTGAAGTAGCAGGAAAAGGAGGGAAGGCGGGGCTCAGGGTGAGGATGGATTAAATAAGGCTAGTTGCGGAATAGCAATACCAGATTACACTGTCTACTTACAATCTCTATCGTTATCTTAAGGTCTAACTTTTTCATTACCGATCCTGATCAACAGATTAAATGATTACGGAAAATCGGCGAATCACAACCAGAAATATGAGAATAAGCAACTCAATTCTTGCGCTTTCCTGACTTGTCTCAATGCCACGCGGCCATCACTTTTGACCTACTTACTTTTCGGCACTTCCACCCACAAACTAATTGCGCACACGCGAAATTACTGACATTCGCCGACCGCTCTGGAGTGACGGCCACCACTTGCACACTTCACTGCCATGTGGCTGTCAATTCCTCTTGACATCCCACGACAAAATTGACGTGGGATGTGCGCCCGTCGCAACCAACATAAAATGACAAGCCACCTAGCAGCAAGGTGTGTTGGTAGTGGTCGCCAGCGGCGTCACATGATTCATTACAATGTTCTCTAATTGATGCGGATCAAATTTCGCGTTGCTTATTTGCGAATTAATCTTTTAGTTATCTTCATCCGACACATCGCAATCGGATTTATATTATCTGCATCCGGATGGTGATACTGGTTAGATCAAAACAAAGTGATACTATTTAATCAATCAATAAAATTTTAATTTGTACTCAATCACGAGACCCACCAATGAGGGTTTTGTATCAATTCAATAAGGAAATGCTTACAAAATTTCTTCTAACTATTCGCAAATTATAATTCGCTTCATTTTTATCTAGTTTCATGTAGGATTAATCAGTAATATTAATAACATTCTATAAAATAATCATAAATTAAAAATAAGAAGGGAATGCGATAAATTTATAGGGTTGAAGTCTCGCGGTGTGAATAAAATGCCGAGTTTACTCCTATATAAAAATATATACTTTATTTTCGATAGCAAATGTATTTCGATAACAAGTCAACAAATTAACGAATTTCGATCACCAATTACGATGCGTCGTCGTTCGCGTCAAACAAACAGAAGACGTGAAAGATTTTCTTGCCGAAGCCTTTTATGGATGAAAAATGCTGATGCCATTTGTGGGCGAAAATATATAATCGTGCACAAGCATGCAGGTTTAGTTTTCAATGAACGCGCGTGGTCAGCATTGAACAGCAACATATTTGTGCGCGAACTAAGAATTATTGTCCTCGAACGATGTATAAAAAATAAAACCTTCAATTTATGTTAACGCTCTTTATTAATAATCTTGGGTTCTCCGCTAGTTGGGTTCCCAGATGTAAGAAGCGCTTGGCTTGGGTTTATAATGCTTTTCATAATATATTCGCTATCGCTATGCTTTGTTACGGGGTATTGGAGACGGTAGCCAACCGAACTACCACTTAAACACCACCACCGGGAAACGTGTTCCGAAGGATGCACCCTCGAGCCAAACTGGGATAGGGAACTTATGTATTGTTCATAGTTTTAGTAAGGTTAGGAAAATAATCAATTCTAATGCTAATGTTTACAATAGAGTAGATTTTAAATTTCTTTAAGTTAGATTAATACAGCTTAAATTAGTTTAGTTAGGCTCGACGAAGTTCCCGATACCACTCCCGTAGGTGCACGGTTGCTCCACAACGACATCATCTCCGATCAACAAGTGCAAGAAAGATGGCGAAAGTGTGTGGTGTGACTGTGGGATTTTGTGTGATTTTTCTCTTTAGTTTGGATTACTGCAATACCTTCACAAACCAAAATATATACGAAGCATATAAAATAGAAGGTTTAAAGCATTTCGACCTACCCACTATCCACCAAATTCAAAAACGCCAAGCCAATGCAAGTCCACAGTATGAACAAGTTCCTCCAACAGCAGCTTTTAATAACAATGACCGATTGCTCACTAAAGATAATTCTGATGTGAAATAAGAGCCACCAGGCGTCCTCGTAGATAGCGGTGAAAATGCTATTGCAAATGTAACACCGACCCCTGTTGTGAATGCAACAACAATACCGTCCATACGTGAAAAGCAATTATTAGGAGTAAATGGAACCGGTCAACGTAAAGATTATTCGATACCGAAGAAGCCGGAAATCGTATCGGAACCAATAAATCCAGTGCCTAAACTGACGAAACTATCCACGCCGAAAAAAGTGCATTTGTCAGCTATAGATCCAATGACGATACCCGATAGTATAATAGATGAAATTGGTCAGCCGGAAAATAAGACTAGGAACGAGTTGACTATGATCCAGAGTGCTTGGGATGTATGAAACATCGAAAGGACGCTATGGGTGGCAATTCGCCCGAGACTGTGATGACTGTAATACAAGAATATAATGATTCAGCCAACAAAGGACTTGCAAATTGGCTGTCCAAACATAAAAAAAACACCAAATTACCATCACTAACAGCAACAGTCCCAGTTCAGTTCGTTTATGACACAATAACTAAACCTTCAATTCTTGCTCCTAACAGCGGTAAGCATTTACATTAGCTACTAAAACTTCTGATGGATAAAATAAGCGTGGCCCAAAATATCCAGCCCCAAAAGATGCAGCATCCGCCAAACTACAGCGGATCTAACAACACCGCTGAATGTCGAAGATTATATTCACCAGGGCACCTGGATACCTGAAAAGAAGGAAAAAAGAAACACAAAGTGTCTTGTCCAAGGGATAAAGTATAAAAGTGCTACTTATCTGATAATCCTCAGTGATCCATCCAAAATCCGAGTAACCGCCAGCTTCTTTACCGCACCAAACATAAACAAAACAACATATGTTTATACTTGGAAAACGTCAAATGTCCGTCACAGTGACAATTCCGAAAACAATATCTACGACTCCAAATTTCGGAAACACCAGTTGAAGTGTGGTAGAAATTGCGATGGAATTGCCCAATCGCACGAACCGGGTTACAATTTCAGCACGACGGAGGAAAAATATAAGGTTCACTCCGAAACTAGCGGTGCTCCGTTGGGAGCGAGCTGATAAAAGGGCGAGGGACAAAGGAAAAGCCCTCTTTCCTTTTTTGGTGATCAGCACGTGGAGTAAAGTAATAGAGAAGTGAACGTTGAAAAGTGAACATTGAAAAAGTATTCGGAACGTGAACATATAAAAAGCGGGAGTTCGAAAGGAAATCGGAAGGAAGAAAAAAAAAGGAGGAAACAACGATTGGCCACATACAGCGCAGGATTTTTTTCGCCGTGCAGTCAACGACGGGAACCCTAACAGGAGGCCTCCTCGTAGATAGGTGGAAGAGTAAGAGTTGTTGTTTTTATTGTATAAAGAAACAAAAGAAATATTATTTTTTTTTGCTTAGTCCATTTCTTAATTAAAGGTAAAAGTAACTGGAATTTTCTTTGTTTTCTTTTCCTTGTATTATATTCACAGGAGGAATTTCAGATACTGTTGTTTTTTCCACCGGAAGTGTAAAGTTTGGTTCGGGGTGATATCGCGCGAGTTTTGTGTCTAGTTTGACCGAACTATAAAAAAATAAGAAAGTGCTCCGCGCACATCAAGAAATCCAAACACGAACTTTACATTTAACTTTAAGAACTTTATTGATTATAATTTCGTTTGAGTATTCACTCGGACAGCGTAACGTTCTACATCTAATTAGCAAAAACTGAAGGTGTTCATGGATACGCTTCTATTTATTATGCGAAAAATGATGAGTTCGCGACACGTGAATTAATTATGCGAAAGTAATTTTGATTACGATGGGACATGTGCCGCCGCGTAAATTGCTTACCTATTGTCTAGGTTCGGCACATGTCATTTCCGTTGCAGATTCGTTGCATTTGGGTAAATGCAACGTTTGCAGTAATTGATTTATGTGAGAATTATTTTTATAGGAATTCGGAGTAAGCGTATACATGACTTCTCCCCCCTTACAATAAGAATTCTCCTGAATTCTAACCTTTTCATTACAATTTGTTTTAATGTTTTTGTTTACATTCATAATTTCTTTTGTTTTATGTATTTTATAAAAAATGGTAAGTATTGCAAAAATGATACATATAAGTATTGAAATTGTTGTTATTCCTAATATTGGACTTATAGTTTTGTAGAATTTAAGAATTTCTAAAGGTTCCAAATTTTCAATATGTTGTATGGTAATATTTTCAAAATTAATTCTTTTGGTAAAATTAAAATTATAGTCTGCTTCATAATAAAATCTGTCAACAAATTTGATATCATTGCTACTAAAGGTTTCATTTAGGATTTGAATAGTACAATTATTGAATGTTATTAAGTAATTACCGTTTAGTTTTATACGAGGTGTGTTCAAAAAGTATCGCGAATTTTGAATTTTCACGGGTTACGTATATTCGAATTTCGATTTTTTTGTGGCGTTATATTGGTACTCATGTCTGTCACTTATGCCAATAAGCTCGGCCATTTTGAATGTTCACTTAATTGGTGATAGCTGCTTTACTTGCACGTGTTTTCAATCGTCTTCGATTTTTACTTATTCAAAAAAATGGATCAAAGAACGTGTATCAAATTTTGTGTGTAAAACGAAATTAAGTGCGCGGATGCATTCCGAATGTTGACTGTGGCATACGGAGAAGCTACCTTGGACCGAAGCAACGTTTATCGGTGGTACAAAATGTTTTTAGAAGGCCGAGAAGATGTGAACGACGAAGAGCGTGCCGGACGCTCGAGCACTTCAACAACAGACGAAAAAATTAATGAAGTGGAGAAAATGGTATTGGCCAATCGTCGAATCACCGTTAGAGAAGTTGCTGAGGACCTAAACATATCGGTTGGCTCGTGCCATTCGATTTTTAGCAACGATTTGGGCATGAGACGGGTCGCCGCGAAATTCGTACCAAAATTGCTCAATTGCGACCAAAAACATCAACGCATGAACATTGCTAATGAGATGTTAAACTCTGTCCGCGACGAACCAAATTTGCTCCAGAGGGTCATAACTGGTGACGAATCGTGGGTTTATGGTTGTGACGTGGAAACCAAAGCTCAATCATCTCAATGGAAGCTGCCGCATGAACCAAGACCGAAAAAAGCGCGCCAAGTTCGGTCGAATGTGAAAGTTTTGCTGACAGTTTTCTTCGATTGCAGGGGCGTGGTACATCATGAGTTCTTGCCACAGGGAAGAACGGTCAATAAGGAATATAACCTGCAAGTTATGCGCAATTTGCGCGAAGCAATCCGCCAGAAACGCCCGGATTTGTGGGAGAGAAAAATTGGCTTTTGCACCACGACAACGCCCCTGCTCACACATCGTTGCTTGTGCGCGACTTTTTGGCCAAAAACAACACACTAATGATGCCGCAGCCACCGTTTTCCCCAGATCTGGCCCCCTGTGACTTTTTCTTGTTTTCTAAACTGAAGAGGCCCATGAAAAGACGCCGTTACGCTACGCTTGACGAGATAAAGACGGCATCGAAGGAGGAGCTGAACAAGTTTAAAAAAAATGATTTTTTGAAGTGCTTCGAAGATTGGAAAAACCGTTGGCACAAGTGTATAATATCTCATGGGTATTACTTTGAAGGGGACAAAATAGATATTCATGAATAAATAAATAATTTTTGAAAAAAAAACAAATTCGCGATATTTTTTGAACACACCTCGTATATCTGTCATCACAAGAATTTATAATTTGTTGATTTTTCATATTTTTACAAAGTATAGTTTGATCATCCAATTTTTTAATTTCTTGAAGTTTATTTATTTGTGTAAAGCAATTATTTTTTTCAATGCAATTGTTTACAATTTTGAGATCTTTTTCATATTGAATTTCTCCACTATATTGATATTTTGTTTGATTTATTTCAATAACAAATTGATCTTCTATATTAAGTTCTAAAAAGTTTTTATTTGGGATTGGGGTTATCAATTTAAGGTCGACTATTTTGTATTTATTGGGAATTTTGATGGCAAGGGTTAGTTCGTCCTTGTCTAGTTGCAAAAGTCCTGTTTTAGCGTTTTTAAGTCTGTAAAAGTCTAGTCCTGTTGTCAAGATTTCAGTAGTTGTCAATAAACTTGGGTGAACAATACCATGTCGGGTAAATGCTATGCTGTCCATAATTTGGTCTAGTTTTTCTTTAAGCATCTGCAATCTTATCATTTGACTTAACTGCAGTTGTTTTACTATAATTTTTCTTTCGTTAGCAGTGACTTCTTCGTAAGTTTTTGTAATTTGATTTCTATCTGATTCAATGGTGTTTTTAAGAATTTTTATCGAGTCACTGATATGCGAATTGATTTCTATTTGCTTATTTAGGTTATCGATAGTTTTGTCTTCGTTAATTTCTACTGTTTTCATGTGTTCAGTGATTTCCTTTCTATCGTCGTCATTCATGGTACCAAAAAGCCATTTTTCTACTGTACTAACGATATTGAGTAAACCTCTTTTCTTTCTAGGACTAGGTTGAATAGTTTTAAACTTTGCACGAATAGTTTCTAGTTCTTGTCTAATAGTCAAGTCATTCCCAAGGTTCAACCGTTTGATGTTTTCCTCTGCTAAATCGATTGCCTGCCTAAATTCTGTTAAATTGAGTACGTGAATTATTGTCCTAGCATCTTGAATAACCTCCGTTGTTCCCATATTTATTATTGTAAAGCCATTTTCAGTCGATATTGGTTGTATATTTAATGTCCCAGTTGTTGGTTTTACCATAGAGATTAGAAGCAACCATATGATGATTATGACCTAAAATAAGTATTTAATCTTGGATATGTCATAATAAAAAGTAATTGATTTGTTAAGGGTAAACGATTTAAACGACTTAAGTTAAGGTTAAATTATTGAAACTATTGAATTTTGCTTTGCAAAATATCTGCGAGCATTTTCTTCCTTAAATAAACCATGTCCTCTTGGGAAAAATTTGGTTCACAATTGCGAGTTATATGTTCAGCAAATGTGCAGCTAAATACACCACAGTCATATGCATTTGTTTGAAGTGGACCGTTTAGAATTTGCTCCTTTTTCCAAAAAGAAAAATCTAAAACCTCATCTTTCTTGTCCATCGATTCTTCCTTGACATAATTTTCTAGTAAATCAAGAACTTCGGTATTTGGAGTCCTCATTGGATCATAATATTTAATGTATTTTTCCTTTGGGCTTATTATGGCTAAGCACCAATGTGTTTGGTTTATGTGAACTGGAATTATTATTAAATCATAGGAGAATATATCCACTTTCCGTGTCCATCTTCGAACTGCACTATATCCTGTTTTGTTTAGGCACAGCGTGAAAAATGTATTCATTGCATACACTTTCGGAAGATTATTTGCATTGTCTAGTGAGCTTCTTTCTACTAGCAAATTTAGGTAAAAGTTAATTATTTGGTCGTTTAACCATTCTTTTCCTAGTAAGGTGGCTGCATCGCTCCTCTTTATTGATAAATTAAATTTCTTTACCAAAACCTCGGAGTTAGGACCTTCTTTAGCTTTTATTTCTGCTTCTAGAATTCTTTTATCCTCTGTTTTAACGATATCGTCTTCTGAATAATCGTTTAGATTTGTATGTTTTAATTCTCTTTTGATATTTGTGGGATGGACATTATGTAATTTTGCCCTTTTATATCTTGGTTTTTCTTTGTGTCTTACAGCTTTATAGTCCTTTATGAATCCAGTCGTCCTAGTTTCCTCGTAGTTTTCACGTTTTTTATTTATTTTTTCCAAATATTTTTGTTTTGCTTCGTTGATGTTATTTTTAATTTTGAAAGCGTCTATTCGTTGTTCCTGAGCATCGATAGGGGTACACTTGATAGTTGAATGATAGCGATTGTTGTAGTTTCTAACAGCCTGTTGTACTATTTGTTTTGGTGAAAAATTTGTTTTATTTAATATTAAAGTTCTGCATATCGAAAGTAATGTGTTGTGAAAACGTTCTACGTCAGCATTACCTGTATGGCTATGCGCTTTTGTTATGTGTAGTTCTATTTCCTCTTCTTTTAAGAATTCCTTTACGTTAATAGTATTTAATTCATTTCCTGCAGTAATTTTCTTGGGTTTTCCTATTTTTGCAAAATGTTCTTCTAAAGTTTCAATGATTGTTATATGATTTTTGTCAGGTAGGAAGTAAGCAGAGCCAAATTTCGAAAATCGATCTATTATTGTTAAGAAATCATATTTCATGAAGGTATGAATATCTATATTGATAATTTCGTTTTTACTGTCGGGTGTTTCTGTGTAATTAAATTTAGGTTTGATCGGTTTTCTGTCATATTTCACCATTTGACAGACATCGCATTGGTTGAGTACAATTTGTATTAGTTCCTGTAATTTTGGATAATAGATCTTGTTTTTTATAGAATTGAAAGTTTCTTGTATGCCGGAGTGCATACTTTCCTTTATGTGATACAGAGATATTTGCTTTACTGCTTCGGTTTCCGTTTTTATATCCTGAGCTCTAAAAGAGCATCGAATAAACTTGACTTGGCTGTCATTTGAGTACATTTCCCTTATTGTTTGTTGCAAGATGTTATATTTGCTGTCTTCAAGTTCCGTATAAATGCCGGTTATCCCCTTCTTTATGTACTTTCTAAGGATTTCGCGTAAATTGTCGAAATCGTATTCCGCTATATAAATTATTCGCTTTTTATGAATAACTTCTAACTCTTGGATCTTATTATTTGTCAATATTAACTGTGTCCTATATTTATTTACAATTTCCTCCTTAATAGGTATATGATCTTGTAGATCTTCTTCCGCAGAATGTTTTGTAGCTATTGTACTATCGTGACTTTCCAAGTTAAATATTATTCCTAAATCTGAAAAAGAGTTTGTATGTTTAAATGAGCTTGTCGACTTTTCATCACACTCCTTAGGTTGATTAGTACGGCTGAGAAAATCCGCTACCTTATTTTCTTTTCCTTTTGCGTACTCAATATCAAAATGATATTCTCCTAGTTTTAAGAGCCATCTTTGATGCCTGGGTGAAAGGTCCTTCCCTTTATATTTAGCATGAAGGTATTTGATAGGTTGATGGTCCGTATAAATAGTAAACTTGTTACCATAGAGATACGGTCTGAAATAATTGACCGACCACATAATGGCAAGAAATTCCTTATCAGTAGTGGCGTAATTCCGCTCATGACAGTTTAATGTCCTTGAGGCAAAGCACACTGGATGCCCGTTTTGTGACAAAACGGCGCCAATTGCATACTGAGACGCGTCCGTTGTTAATTGGAAGGGTTTCTGAAAATCAGGAAATCTTAAAACAGGATGTGATATTATAAGGGCTTTTAGTTTCTCAAAAGCGCTAATATAATTTGGATCTTTACAATTAACTTTTTGGTCCTTTTTCAGATACTTTGTTATAGGTTGAGCTACTTTTGCGTAGTCCTTAATAAACTTTCTGTAGTAACCCGTTAATCCTAGGAAGCTCTTTATCTGTTTGTGCGTTTTTGGCAATTCTAATTTTTGTATTATTTCAACCTTTTCGGGATTTGGTTTCAGTCCATCTTTTGAGATAATATGACCTAAGAATGTGGTCTCCTTCTTCATAAAATTGCACTTATCTATCTGGATTTTAAGTTGATGTGCTTTCAAAGTTTGAAAAATGTCTGTTAACGATTTAATGTGTTCCTTTAAAGAGGTGCTAAAAATCAGAATATCGTCTAAATAAACGACACATGATTTATTTACGAAATCTCTTAACACGTCATTCATTAGGCGCTGAAATGTCGCTGGTGCATTCTTTAGACCAAACGGCATTCTTACAAATTCATAAAGTCCGTGAGGTGTTACGAAGGCTGTTTTATGCCTGTCTTCCTCTTTGACTAGAATTTGATGATAACCTTTTGCTAAATCGATTGTTGAAAAATATTGGGCTCTACCTAGTTTATCGAGGATAGAGTCAATATTTGGCAATGGGAATTTATCATCCAATGTTATTTCGTTTAGTTTTCTGTAATCTACCACTAAACGAAATTTCTTTTCCCCCGAGTTGTCCGATTTTTTCGGTACTATAATAAGAGGACTTGAATACATTGAATTACTCTTTCGAATAATTCCTTGCTTTTCAAGTTCCGCAATTTGTTTTCGGACCTCCGCTTCGTGCTTAGGAGGATACCTGTACAGTTTTGAGTTGACTTGATTTTCGGTTGTAGTCTTTATCTCATGTTTTATTGTGGGGGTACTCGTGAGTTTGTCACCCTCCTTAAAAAATATTCCCTCATACCGTTTTATCAGTTTTATTATTTCGGCATATTCTTCTTTGTTCAGGTGATCTAACTGTAATCTTTTTAGATAATCACCATGCACTTCTTCTAAAGAATTTACTTCATCAAAAGGATAAGGGCTATTAATAAATTTAATGGCATGTCCATTTAAAATAATTAATTTTCTCTCGAAATCTATTAATGTATCGAGATTATTTAGTAAATCAGTTCCGATTATGAACTGATATTTTCGGTTTTGTAACCTATTAACCTTCCACCGAACCAAGGCTCGTGAGGGTGGAGGATCAATTTCTTCTGGCGATGGAGTATGAACTTCATACTCGATCTTATCTTTTCCTGTAATAGTTGAAAATATGATTGGCTTGATTTTCACCTTATTAAATGTATTAATTCGATCATCAATTACACTGAATGATGCCCCTGTATCAATTAAAGCTACATATTTAACATTATTTATAGTAATTTGAATCAAAGGCAATTGTTCCGAGGCTAGTTGCGAAAAAAATATTCATTTAGGTTAATTTCAGGGGGTGAGTCAGAGAAGGTTTCTTCATCAGATAAATTATTTGATTGGTTTTGGTTTTTAACCTTTTCAATATTTGATCTATGGAATTGCGCATTCTCAACTTCCATGGGCTCAATACCCGGTTGGAGTTTAGACTTCCATGTTTGTTTTGAACGACCTGAAAAATTATTGGCTTTATTTTGCCCCGATTTGTTTGAGTTCTGAGATCTGAAAAATTGATTTTGACCACTATTTTGTTGTCCACTGTCATTGTCTTTTTGTCTGTACTTATTAAATTGTCTGTTTTGTTTTGTATTATCCTCTCCGTCAGAATTTTTGTCAGTCTGTCTGTTTTGTGAGGAATTAGGATTAGAATCCTTGAAATTATTTTTGTGGAATTTAGGTTTGAAAATTTTAACCTTTCTAAATTCTGGTCTGATACATTCATCTTCAAATCTTCTTGATCTCATAATTTCTATTATTTTATCAATATTTGTCTCACTGTATATCTTTTCTAATAGAACACCCTGACTCATTTCTTTCACTACATTTGTTAAGATTGAATTAACATTACTAAGGTCAATAAACATTTTATCCTGATAATAGATTATTAGTTCATCTGCCTTATACTTAATTTTTTGTACTTCCTCAGCCAATTCGCTTACATTGTGCACCTTCAGTTCGTTGATTTTTTTGTAGATTTCCCACGGTTGAACGTCTGGTCTGAAACGTAGCTTTAGCTGATCCTTGATGAGTTGCCAATTATCTGTTTCTGGGATGTTGATGATTGCGTTCTTAGCCTCGCCTTGGATTTTCTCATAATAGATGGTCCTTACTGCTGTTTTCTTTGAATCTTCATTGTCAATTTTGCTCAAATAGTATTCAACACTGCTCAGGAAGCCGTTGATGGTAATATCTCCGACGCCGGTAAAGTTGTTCATATATTTGATTTCCTTTAATATTTTATCGTTATGATCGTTTGATGATTGTCTGTTTGAAATTTGTTGAAGAGCTGTTGCCAACTGTTGGACCTGCTCCTCCCTTTGAGCAAGTTGTAGTTGAAGTTGTTGGAATTGTTGAACCAGTTCTTCCATTCTGTATGCGTCGTTCCGCCCTTGGTTGAAGATATTCCTTCTTCTTGTTCTTCGTCCAGCAGGATCCACGTTTTATATGGAGTTTTTTAAAAATCTTAGGCTATGTTACCTGTTTCCAAGTTTTGTGAAACTTTGTTCAATTTGTCCGGTTTAATTTGTTCGGTTTGAAATGTTGCTTTTCACTTCTTATTAGGAACTTTGTTTGTTTTACACACTTTTTAAATTAATTTATGGGCGATCAGATCTCTACAGCAGCCTCACTGCGAGTTTTAAGCGGACCTTTATGCTTCGTGTGTCTGCTCTGATCTTATTATATAGGTTAATAATAACCGTATTAACCTTCGCGGCTTTCCCGATTATTATTTTGTTTAATATTTATGTGTTTTTAGTTTATCGGCACCTTCGCGGCACTTAACCGATTTTATTTTTAAATAGTCACCACACTTTTTCGTTAGTTCCTTCGCGGATTTTCGAACTGTGGCGTTTACCGACTGCGCCAGTTTTGTGTCTAGTTTGACCGAACTATAAAAAAATAAGAAAGTGCTCCGCGCACATCAAGAAATCCAAACACGAACTTTACATTTAACTTTAAGAACTTTATTGATTATAATTTCGTTTGAGTATTCACTCGGACAGCGTAACGTTCTACATCTAATTAGCAAAAACTGAAGGTGTTCATGGATACGCTTCTATTTATTATGCGAAAAATGATGAGTTCGCGACACGTGAATTAATTATGCGAAAGTAATTTTGATTACGATGGGACATGTGCCGCCGCGTAAATTGCTTACCTATTGTCTAGGTTCGGCACATGTCATTTCCGTTGCAGATTCGTTGCATTTGGGTAAATGCAACGTTTGCAGTAATTGATTTATGTGAGAATTATTTTTATAGGAATTCGGAGTAAGCGTATACATGACTCGCGCGGGAATCCGACAAAGTGGTGGTTCTTTTTTTTGTATCTTTTGTGGTGTTTGAGTGGTGTAGAGTTGGCTGGGGGAGATAGGGACCCCCCGAGTAGTGCCATTCGTTTTGATGCAAGGTGCGTCCACCTAACGAGCTTCGGCAAACCGCCTTACTCACTGGGCGGTCAAGTGTGGGGCCTAGGCCAAAACGGTGAGTTGGCGCTCACGCCCGTCTGCGGCGAGCAAAGCCGGGACCGCAGGGCCCCCGTTGTCGGAGCACCCCAGTGGTCCGGGGTGACGAATTGGGGTGACAGCTTACATGCTATTGGTTGATCGCATCGTTGGAATGTGATCGTTTGTGTGACCAAATACGGTCATGAAATTGGATACATGATAACCAATTGGAACCGGTTATTTAAATATATTAGGGATGTATGAAATGGGTATTTAACTCGCGATAAGATATTATCGCCCACAAGTACGTATGTGGGCTGGCCAGTGCAACATTGTTGACGATATATTTGGTGCCCAAGCATGCATGTTGTGGTCGATATGCTTGGTGGGTGCTCCACTAAAAATTCAATGGTTGAAATATTTAATATATTTACTAAAATAAGATCAAACTTTTGAAATTTACAAAAATTGACTTGCATTAGAAGAAAAGTTTGTACTTTTTTCATTACTATGTAGATTCATTGCGAAGCAGTGTTGATCTTCGCGGCGATGTCCTTTTTACCAAAAGTCTTTTATTTTCGTTTAATTAGAGGCCTCCTCAGATGTAGTATTACATTTTTTTAGTGGATTGGTTACCACTACACCCGTGATACTATAATCCTTTTTATTGCGTCGCTGGGATTGTTAATCACTTAGCTCAAATGCTAATTTGACTTTGAAATTATTTTAAGTAAACTTAAAACTTTCATACTGCCCCATGTTGGGCGCAGTTTTTGTATCAAAAAAAAAACATTATTAATCCTTGATTCAATTAGACTGAGAGTTTACATGTTTGTCGATTATATTTATTAGTAGAAAATGCTGACGATGTCGCTCGTGTACATTGGATGTGAATCGCCAGGTAAGCTGTGCGTGTGATTTTTTCTGTTGATGGATTTCTGCTGGAATCGAATAATTTGCTGATGCATCTTTGTATGTACTATTTTCTTAACTTAACTTCCAACATAAGCGACGTTGCACTGTCCCAATGTTCCTAACTATTTTTGCCTGTGCTTTTGCTCGTACAAGATGGGAATAATTCGTAATACCTGAATTTTATTCACTCCTCGAACAAAGCCTTCGATTTGGGTCCAGAAACTTCCAGTTTCCACTCATGGCGATGCCGGTTCAGCCTGAGTTTGAAACATGTCTTACGATACTAGCTTTATTGGGCTCTTTGGGTCCCGTAGGTGACTAAGAAACTTAGAGAGGACTCAATAAGATTATAGGAACATCATCGATGCTGCACAAAATATTCACTTGATCCGTGTTAGGGTGGCAAGATCACTGGACCCGCTACTTCGTTCTCACTTTACACACTTCTTGTAGCGTCCGCTGAAACAGCTACGATTAATAGTTTGTTGGTACCTTTCCACTCTGCCTCCGTAGCAGTAAAACTGTAATCATCAAAATCGAAAGTAAAAAAAAAGAAAACTTTTCTGTATTTTTTCACCCTCATCGTGCACTTTCGTTTTGCGTTTACCTCAAATTGCAGGTATCTGGTCAATTAGTTAATTTACACGATAGCAAGCGAAACTATTGGCCGATTTGTTCCACAGAAAATCGAGTTGGGCTAGTTTTTTCCCACCTCATTGACAGACGCCACAGAATAATTGAGGCATTTTTTAATGTATTCAATAAATACATTAAAAAATGCTCAATAAATTTGCGTGCCTGCGTGGGGTACCCTTCCACTCAATAACTACTTCTAGCCTTCTTGGCATCGGTGGCACTAGGTTACGCGTCACTTCGGGGGTAATATTTTGCCATTCTTCTACTATAACTTCCTTTAATTGAACCTTATTGTTGACACCTTGTTCTCTTATTTTCCTATCCAGGTGTTCCCACGAATACACGAGCGGATTCAAGTCAGGCGATTGTGGTGGTTTCTTGAGAGACAATGTGGGATATTATATAGAATAAATCTCTGAATGACATCCGTGGTGTGTTTGGGGTCGTTTATGCGTTACTCCTTCGATAAAAATAAGTTCGTAGGCACCGGAAGCTGCCATGCAAATCCACAGCATTACTCCACCGCCACCATGCTTCACAGTAGTTATCATATTTTTTATATCCATTGCAGTATTGTGCCTTCCCCACACCTATCGCACCGAAATACATATTAAATTTGCTCTTATCTGAAAATAAAATTTGGTTCCAAAAGTCTATATTTGCGTGAATGTTTTCTAATAAAACCAATTAAACTGTTTTTTGTGTTTACAAATTCAAATAAAAACATAAAAAAACCAGTTAAAAAATTCTGCCGCTTAGGTAGCTGATACATGCAATAGTTGTTGCTTACTCCATTAAATCCATAACTGAATGTATTCAAAAAGAATATCAAATATACAACACCACTTTTATAACGGTTCCCTCTTGTTAACGTTAGTTCACCTGCATTTTTGTTTTATTGTTCATTTTTATTAATTTCTTCTATATTCCAATTTTTCTCTCAACTACCCGCTAAGCTTTCAATTTACGCACACGTAAATCGCTTATGCCTTTCACTTATGCCTCACACATATCCACTTAATTCCTCACACATATCCACTTAATTCCCTCAAAGATTCTCCATCACTTTAATGTTGGTTATAACTTTACGTCTTGCAAATCAGCATCTAGTCAAGATAATTCTTTCATTCATTTCCCATCAATCACGAAAGAAATATATTCTGCCCATTCGAGTAATTCTTTTTTTTTCCTAATACCAAAGATACTCCTCCTTTTTCCCGCTACCCTATTGTGCTTTCTTCGTTTTTTTTATGGTTTTCATAGAAAAAAAATATTTTATCGACGTGAACTCATCAGTTTCTGACTATTGTAGTCAGAAACTGTGTTGTAGCTGCGGGCTGGATAATAATTAGCTGGCGGGCCGGATCTGGCCTGCGGGCTGCAATTTGCCGACGCCTGATTTACAGTATAAAGATGAAATATCCATCAGCTCAGTCCCCAAACATTTTGAATTTATTGTGCATCATGTGGTAGCTTCACTTTGCACTCAGAGTGAAGTTTTCTGCATTGAAACGAAACAAACAACTAATACCAAGAACCAATCAAATTTAGAAATTCTCTTTGCTCTATTTACTGCGTTCATTAATCCTGCCTAGGAAGGAATAGCGAAGAAACTGTTTTCTGGTTTTTTGCGTCCGGTTTTTATCCGGTTCTTGACTTTGAAAGATAAACCCGGTTTAAACCGAAAGAAAAAACCTCGGAGAAAAACTGAACAAAAGAAAAACCGATTTTCGGTTAAACCGGTGCGGTTTTTCCCCATCCCTACCTTTGACTTACGCAGCGAGTACTCTAACCACTATACAACGCGGACTACTGAACTCCAGACATTATCAAATGCTTTTCAAGAAACAAGGATGTCGGAACCATATTTTTTTCTGAATTTCTGATGGCACATCTTAACTTCTACCGACATCTCTTTTATTGAAGGCGTATAGGGCGTTAAGCTATGTTGAAAATGAACGAAATAGAAAAATAATAAACACTTGAAACGCAATCAAATAAATGTTTTTATAGCATGAATTTAAACATCATCATCTCTTTTATTAGGGCTAAGCTCAGCTTATTTTGCAATAAATCAAAAACCTTGGTGGTGCGCAAATCTGAGATTAAGAATGTGTAATCAATTACACAAGAAAGCTGGAAAATTGTCATAACGCAATCACTGGAATCACATATTCATTCGCTAATATTACAGTTCATAATATTAATTTCTTAAACAGAATAACAAATATTCTCAAACAATAAGTTTAGGTTTAGCTATTTAAAACAAATATGTCTACTACACCTTACCAATTTTGTTATTATGGACATTACTGGGTTGCTTTGTTTATATATTTGTATAAAACATACACAAGTTCAGTCTCTTCTGATCTAATCGGCAAGGAGTTTGTCCAATGGTAATTGATCAAATGGCTTATACTATCAAAAATTCGATCTTTTGTTCGTAAAATACCTTCTGGATTGATTAAGAGTAAATGTTTAGCTGTGGTGTTTTCTAATCCAGTTAACACGTACTGTCTGAGGCTTCCAGGCGACTCTCTTACAAGAAAATCGCCGTCCTGTTTTAAGAGACTTTCCGCTACAGGTCGGCTTATTGATGGATGAAACCCGGACTCGGTCATTAATTTCGATCGTTGCGCTTCATTTGACAATGACTACGGTATTATATCGCATCCCGTAGAATGGAGGAACTTAATGAAAACCCTCCCCCAAATACCGCAATCACGTTACGTACCTTGGTTCAAATTTGGGGTTAGGTGATCCTATACTTGTAGCATCTGCTCTTGTCAACATAAATTTCCTGATTTGTTCACATCGTTTGGATTCACAACCCAGCAAATGCTTTCTCTCCGATGCATCTTTGTCACTGAAAACCTCAATACTGCAATCTGTCAATTTAATTTTATCGATACATGTTACTGGTAATACCCCAATGGCTAACATAAATCCCTAGAATTCCTTCCTATGACCTTGTGCCTTGTTCTCTTGTCTTTTATATTTCCGACTGTCAAGTGTCAAGATCTCTAGAAAAAATTTGTCATTAAGCGCGCCACTTTTGTCAACTGTCGAGCGTTGAGAAAAAGAAAACAAACACGAATCTTGTATGAAAAGGAACTTTATTTTTTAAACCAAGCAAAAGGAACTTTTTATCAAACACACTTCTCGAGACCGCTTCTGAATATCAACTGACTACTTCCAAATGTCTCCAAGTCTTTCATCATCTTTTGTTATTACATATAAATGCTGACTTAATTATATTCTTATGCTACATTGTATCATATTTGATATTTGATGATATTATCAAAATGTTTACTTTTCATGTTCACGATTCTTATAATCAAAATGTTTTAGTTTGCATATTCATGATTCTTCTAATCAACATGTTTACTTTACAGACTCTTTAGTATCAAATTTTATATGGGACCAAGCGTCGGTAGCAGTTGAGGTTTTTGGCTTGGTCATCGTAATTTGATTAGGGCTGGCTAATGACGTTACTCCTCCTCCCTTAGTTTCAAGATCGTCCTCGATCTTTGGAATAATGTTTGTAATTTTAAATTTCAAAATTCTACTTTTAAATCGGAAATAGAAAAATAGGATACTCAAAGCAATGATTATTATTATTGTTACGGTTACACCTGTATATGTGTGTACCATCTTTGCAAAATGTAATTCTTTGATTTGTTTAACGTTCTCAAAATGATTTTGTTCAATTTCGTCAAGGGATAGTTTATTAATAGACTTTGAGGGGAGTCCTGGTACAACAAAATTATTTTTATAATGTTTAAATTGGCTCTTGAATACAATATTATTAATTTTTATAGAACAGTTATTGAAATTGATTAAATATTTGCCAGATATTTTCCAAATTCTTTCATCACAATCACTAGTTAATTTACTTTGATTTTTATTAAATAGAACTAATCCAGCACTTATTTATTTTATGAATTCTTCACCTGTTGAAGTTATACAAGTTCTATTGGTGTACATACATAGTTTACAAGATTTCAATTGTCTCATATATTTTTCGTTATTGTAATAAAATGCTGTTTGATTGATTTTTATGATAGTGTTAGGCTCAAACATAATTTGTTTATTTTGTTTGTCAGGTAAAGGTTCCAAATAATACAAAGGAACAGAAATGATTTCAGTTGGTACCTTAATCGCAAAAAGTAATTCGTATGGGTCCAATTGATTTATCATTAGATTAGATTCTAATAGTTCAAGTTTTAATAGGTCGATTCTATTTTCCAATATTTCTTTGGTGTTAAGTAAATTTCTTGAAATGAATTTCATTTTGGAGGATAAAACATTATCTTGAAGGATTTCTATTTGATCGTGGATGGAATGAAGGTTAGTTAATAATTGGATAAACATTAGGTTTCTTTGGAACTCATTAGTCATATTAATTGTTTGTAATTTATCTCTACGCAAGTTTTTAATTATACTGTCTATCGAGGTTTGGAAGTCTTTATTAATCTGTATCTGTTTGTTCGTATTTGTAATTATGGCGTGATTGTTAATATCAATGGTTTTCAAATGATTCTCTATATTTTCTCTATCTTCGTTATCCATGGTTCCGAATAATACTTTATAAATATTTCCGATGGGGTTAAGTAAGCCTCTTTTATTAAGAACTCTAGTTTTGGGGATTAGTGTCAAATATTGAGAATGAATTTCTAAGTATTGTTCTTGAATCAATTTCTTTTGTTCCATGTTAAAGGGGTAAGGCATACCTTTGGTAATTTCTTCTAGGGCAATTGATATTAGGGTCAAGTTTACATGATGTATTATTATGTTGTAATTAGTCACTATATTGACTGGATTGGTTTTAATTTCTATATATCCGAATTCACTTTCAATTTGATCGATCATCAGTTGTGGTTGCACTTGCGACTGCATGGTCTTTATCAGCAAACACAGGACTATTAGGGTGTGAATTTCCATTGTCTGAAATTAGAATGTCCTTTTTAGGTCTTTTGAGTAGTCCGACTGCATGTTTATTAATGTTATATGGGGTTTTAATAAATCTAGGTTCGAGTTTGTGTCTTACTGCTTTATAGTTACGTAGTGGTACTTCTTGTCTAGTTTCTTCGTAATTTTCTCGTTTCTTATTTAATTTATTTATCTGTTTTTCTTTATTTTCTAGCAAGCGATTGTGAATAATTTGTTTATCTACTAAGCCTCTTTCAATATCGATAGGCCGTTCTCGAGTTGTCGAATGGATTTGGCGATTATAAAATTCTATTGTTTCGAACAGTACTTCTTCTATATAAGGGGTTTTTGAATCGTTGCCTATAGTTCTCATTTTTTCTAAAATAGTTCCATGTATTCTTTCAATATCTGCGTTACCTGTGTGGGTATTAGGTTTACAAAAATGTGCTTCTATGTTTTTAGTTATGAAGAATTCTCTGAGTAGGACTTTATTAAATTCATTATCAGCTATTAGTTTAATTGGTCTTCCCAATATGGACAGGAGGAATTTTAGACTTTTTCTAATGTCAATGTTATTGCTAGACGGCAATATAGTTGCTATTGCGTATTTAGAGAATCTATCAATGGCTGTTAAAATTTTCAATTGTTTCATTATTAGGATATCGATATGGACTATTTCTCTGAGGTCTTTAGGGGTTTCAGTTAGCTGAAATTTGGGTTTAACAGGGTTCCTATCATTTTTGGCTAAGTTACATTTCTCACATAAGTTTATATATCTATTAATGTGTTTCTTCAAATTAGGATAATAAATTCGTCGTTTTAATCCAATATAATTTTCATTTATTCCTGCATGTCCAGTTTCTTTTTCGTGGTAGGTTTCGATTATTTTCATTAGACTATCTTCGGATTCGGGCTCAGACAATAGTTGATTAACTTTAATGCAGGGAATTTGTTTTAAATCAAAATTTTCGATTAAAATTTGCTGTAATTGGTTGTATTCAGAATCGCTGAGTTCATTGTAAATTGCGGTCTTCAGAGGTCTAATTTTTGATCGAAGATACGAGGTTGCTTTTTTCAAATGCTCAGATCCTATAATAATTCTGTGATGAAATTTGGTAAAAAGCTCCTTTCTTTTATTATTTGTTAAGATAATCTGCTGTGGATATTTGTTCAAATAGTCATCTTTTAGCGGTATATGTTGAGAGGAGTCTACTTTGGCTGAATGTTGAGTAGGTATTATGGTGTCTGGCGATATATCTTGAAGATTACTAAATTCACTGATGTCTATTTCTTCACTTGGGCTGAGGATTCTATCCTCTAAAATGGTTAACAGATTACATTCATCGTTAATGATGCGGGACAAGTAATCAGCGGGGATGTTGTCCTTTCCTTTTAAGTATTTTACATCCACCTGGTATTCTCCCAACTTGAGAATCCAACGTTGAATACGCTGATTCAAATCTTTACCCTTATATTTTTTGTACAACCATTCGATTGGACGATGGTCGGTATAAAGGTTAAATTTTCTTCCATAAAGATAGGGTCTAAGGTAGTTTATTGACCATACTATGGCTAGCATTTCTTTTTCGATTGTAGAATAATTCTTTTCATGATCATTCAGTGTTCGTGAAATATAAACAATAGGATGTCCCTTCTGGGATAGTATGGCTCCTAGAGCGAAATTACTTGCATCAGTAGTTAATTCAAAAGTTTCGTTAAAGTCAGGATGTTTTAAGACGGGGTCAAGGGTTAAGATTTCTTTTAATTTCTTATGGGCTTCAATGTATTCTAGATCATCTAATTTGATTTTTGAATCCTTTTTCAAATATTTAGTCAATGGAACAGCGAGTTTACTATAGTCTTTAATGAATTTCCTATAGTAACCAGTGAGACCTAGAAAAGACTTTATTTCTTTTTTTGATTTAGGAAGGGGAATACTCAAAATTTTGGAAACTTTTTCGGGGTTTGGCTTTATTCCGTTCGGAGTCACCAGATGTCCAAGGAAAGTGGTTTCTTTAGCTAAAAAGTTACATTTATCTATTTGGATTTTGAGGTGGGCTTGTCGCAAAAGTTCAAAGATTTTCTTAATATTTTGTAAGTGTTCTTCGAGGGATGTACCAAAAATCAGTATGTCGTCAAGGTAAACAACGCAAATTTTGTTAATGACTTCTGAAAGGACTTCGTTTATCATCCTTTGGAATGTTGCTGGTGCATTTTTTAATCCAAAGGGCATTCTTAAAAATTCATAGTGACCGTGGGATGTGGAAAAAGCTGTCTTAGGGATATCGTGGGGATGTACTTTTATCTGGTGAAAACCTTTAGCAAGATCAAGAGTGGTGAAGTATTGACTTCTACCCAATTTTTCTAGAACAGAGTCTATGTTAGGTAATGGATATTTATCGTCTATAGTTACAGCATTTAACCGTCTGTAATCGATTGCAAGTCTCCATTTTGGGACACCAGAATTGTCTATTTTCTTTGGTACTATAACTATGGGAGAGTTATAAGGAGAGTTACTGGGTCTGATTATGTTTTGTTCTAACATTTCATGAATTTGTCGTTTTATTTCCTCATCGTGTATCTGAGGGTTTCTATACATTCTAGAGTAGATAGGGTTTTCTGTGGTAGTTTTGATTTCATGTACTACATTGGAGGTAGCACTTAATAGATCACCTTCTTTATAAAATAATTCTTTATATTGTTTTATTAATCCGCGTAATTTTACTTCCTCTTCATTATTTAATCTTTCGGTATTTAATTTTAAATTCTTTATGGGCTCCATAATATTAATTTCTTCGTATTTATATGGGTTCCCTAATATTGGATTTCTGATTCCTTTAATTATTACTTCTTTTGTATTTAGATTAACTTCGGCTTGGAGGGGATCTAGGATATCCATTCCTAATATAGCCTCATACTGCCTGTTGTCAAAGTCAGTGACTTTCCATAAAATAGTGGAATGTCCTCCTAATTCAGGTGGGGTTTTTGTAATGGTTTCTCTTCCTATTATAGTCTTTCCTGCAATAGTTTTTACTTCTATATTTGTTTTTCTAGTAGTTTCGGGATTCGAGTATTTCTCATCTAATATAGTTAAAGAGGAACCTGTATCTACCAGGGCAATCAAGGGCTTATTATTAAGGGTAATAGAGATTAAGGGGAGTTTATTGGAGGTGAGGCTCCTAGAGAAAAATTTATTTCAGCTAGTGTTTCAGGATTATCATCATTAGATCTAGAAGTTCCCTCTTTATTTTCAACATCCATTGGGGAGGCAAAATTTTGTCTTTGTGTATTAAATGATCGATGATCGTTTCTAGGCATATTGTTAAAAAACTCATCTCTAAATTGTTGACTTTGAGATCGATAATTTTGAGGGGGTTGGTTTGGATTTGGGTTCGGTCTTTGGGGGTTTTGAGCGTTGCGAGGTAAATTATGTAAAAAGTTGTTTCTAAATTGTTGTGAATTTGACCTGTAATTTTGTGTTGGTGGAAAATTGAAATTTTGTTTAAAATGGTTTCTGGGTTGCAAGAAATTATTATTATTTAAATTATTTCTATGAAAAGTAAATTGCGTTGATTGGTGAGCTCTCGTCGAACGATGATTAATTTCCAGGTGATTTGTTTCCAATAGTTTGGCGTAAGCTTCCGATATATTGTTAACTTGGGAGGCTCTGAGGAAGGCAGCATCCCATTTTTCAATTTTATTTAAAAACACACGTAGGGCTCTGGTTTCGTTGTTACTAGGTGAGAAATCTAACGGTGCGGGTGTTTCCAATCGACTTTTTGTGTTGAGAAGGCTAAGTATGTGTTGTATTTTTTCGTATAGATCTGTGACTGATTTTGACTCCACGGCTTCTAATGAGGCTCGCAAATGCTCAAAGGATTCGGTCACTCCACATCGAAGGATGAGTTGTCGCTTCACGTTGACCCATTCCGTGTTTATTGCTGTGTCTCTGGCGTCTCCAGCGATACCTTGCAGTTTGGATATCAGGACTCCATAGATTGTATCCCGATCTTCTACCGCTGTGAGGCTGATTATCCGTTCCACATTTGTGATGAAATCAGGTAGTTTGTAGGTGCCTTTTCCATCGAAAATTTGGGATCGCTCAGCATGCTGGTATGCTGTTTCAAAAGAGAATACCATTTTGACTATATACTAATTACCCTTTAGCTCCTGATCGAAACAGGATCAGATTTTTTAGTGCTTTATAATAAACTGGCTTCAGTATGGAGCACTTATAACACTTTTATCTGTAGCAGTTTATTCACTTGTTTTGAAGCGTTCAACTCCCGGAGGTCAGAGTGAACTTTAAGGACTGTTTTTATTCTCCTTGACACCAGTCCGCTTCAATTTACACTTGAGAATTCTCGACTTAGTCCTATACCGGTCTCTGCATAGGTTTATAGGCGTTAGTGACTTGCCCCTAAGTGTCTTTGAATTCTCATGAAAGCACCAATTCACTTTTCGGTTCAGGTTCGTTTCACTTTCGGATACTAATTTTTAAGTATCCTACCGACTGCGCCACTTTTGTCAACTGTCGAGCGTTGAGAAAAAGAAAACAAACACGAATCTTGTATGAAAAGGAACTTTATTTTTTAAACCAAGCAAAAGGAACTTTTTATCAAACACACTTCTCGAGACCGCTTCTGAATATCAACTGACTACTTCCAAATGTCTCCAAGTCTTTCATCATCTTTTGTTATTACATATAAATGCTGACTTAATTATATTCTTATGCTACATTGTATCATATTTGATATTTGATGATATTATCAAAATGTTTACTTTTCATGTTCACGATTCTTATAATCAAAATGTTTTAGTTTGCATATTCATGATTCTTCTAATCAACATGTTTACTTTACAGACTCTTTAGTATCAAATTTTATATGGGAACAAGCGTCGGTAGCAGTTGAGGTTTTTGGCTTGGTCATCGTAATTTGATTAGGGCTGGCTAATGACGTTACTCGCCTGCGTTTAATGGCACTTCACCTTAAGGTGGGGCTAAGCTAGCGACCGGATGGCAGATCTCTTTCCGAGATCACGTAGTCATGGTATTATAATACCTTGATGAAAATGTTCTCCTTGTTTTTCTTAGTGCGACCCAATATTGTTTTCAAATTTATTTAAATGAGCACGCAGCATATGTACTACTTTTCTAACATATTTTCGATTAACTGTTGGTGATTTTCAACTTTGTTATTTCCTACAAATCCAGAGACTGCTGCTTTAAAAGTATTCCAATTTTTGAAATTAATCACTGGCGCAAATTTTTTTATGTGTATCTCGACAAAAATTTCAACTTTAACCTTTGTTTCAGACAACATTGGAAAATAGTTTTTTAAAAATAAAAAAGGTTCAAATTTTGGACCTAGCTTTTCGATTTTTTACTAAAAATTTTTTTACCTTCTAAACATTTTTTCTAATTACTACAAGCAACGTGTCGAGCTCAGGGCTTGTCTAGATTCCGAACCACATACCACATGTTCAATTTTTCCAAAAATTCACAATTCACCACGTTTTCTTTATAAGTAGCTTTTGTAGTTTCTTAAAATATACCTGGTAACTTTAACTTTAATAATCGACACAATAAAAACTACTCGGCTTCAACTGACTACTCGTAACTAACTTTATTCACGTGTAGCTTTTTTCTTATATAGGAAGAAAAACTTCTGGTACAATTTTAGTTCCTGCCATCCTGGCAAGGATTATCTTTCGGTTGGGGCTACCTCTACAGAAAAGTTTAGAAAATGGAAAATTTGATCCATTAGACCACTTTTTTTTTGCTATAACTTGTGGTCTGAAACTATGAAAATATTATTGTCTTTGTAGTCTTTACTTCTACACCTCTATAGTTCCTCACAGAAAATGTTATAAAAGTAAAGTATATAATTTTTTATGAAATTTTTTCTAACAAAGTAAGGTTTTTAAAAACCATGCTATTATTTACTAAAATTGTGTATATATTAGTAGCAACAACTGACTAAAATACTAATTTACCAATTATTTTGCTAAATTTTTCTAATCATTTGCTATTTATAAATTTTTATATTACCCTCGATTTCCGGTATTTTTTATTTCTTATATTTTTAGTTAACCTTAGCTATTTTTATTTTCTATAGTTAATGAAAAAGCGTAGAAAGCCGAACTTGCAAAAAAAAAAAAAAAGAAATTTTAAATTGAAAAATATTAACTAAATTTATTGTAAAGAATTAAATTAAAAAATTATTTACAATAAATTTATCTACACGGGAATCCCACTCCTAAACCAAAGCAAGAATTCCCGATTCCGTTATTTTTCTTGGCCTAAGTAAAATTGAAACAAATGAAATTAATGTCTTAAAAAATCGCTACTTATCTCCAACTTGATTGAGCGAAACTAGAACCACTTCACTTGTTATACACAGCTGATTCTGAGCATATGACAATATTTATTTCTACACTAAAGACAAAGAATCCTAAGAGCCGACACTTTGACGCTTCTTTGTTTTGACACTTGGTCAAGATCTTTCATATTCATATTCTTCACCTTCATTTATTTCCATAATTAAAGCTACATCATAAGCTTTTGCTGAAATCGAAAACTGAATAGAAAATTGTAACCACTCTGTAAATACGAATCGACAGCGAATCGCCAAATTAATTTCAAAATATCATGCTGTTTCTTCAGTTTTACCTGTGTTCAAATGGACAAGAGTTTGATAAATTCACTTTGAAACTACTGAATAGATACTGAAAGTGTTGGTGTTAGTGTTCAAATAAACATTTAGAATTTTTATTATTTTCTACGTATATTTATTATTTTGCACGATTTTTATTATTAAGTGAGAATAAATCTTACTTATGACTCGCAAATGAAATATCACTTATCAACGTCTTCGTTCAGTAATTACTTATAGTAACGGTCGCCTTTTCTTCTCGGCTGCCATTCACTCAAGAACTTTCTCTGGTTCAATATTCATTTGACGATGGATAGATCATAGCTAAAGCACTGAGTAGTTGCATATGGCATGTGATAGTGTAGCCAACACAGTCAAAAGGAAATGGATTGATCGGTAATGCGTTTTATCACATTGCCCCAACACTTTTAAGGGGATCCTCTAATTTCTCGGCTGTTTTTTATGGCTTTTTCAATAATTTTTTACGAACAAACAATTAAAATAATCAATCTCATTGTTTTTGCATAATCTTTCAACCTTTAGATAAGCTTTACAAATTTTTTGAAGTCAAATAATTGAATGAAAGTTATAGTGGCCGACAGGAAGACATCAAATGAAAGAGATGCTTGACAGTGACCAAGATTCCGGCTGTTCTGCTTATCTGAAATCAAAAAACCAAACGGCATTATAATCTTCATATTTAAGACTAGCGTTTGAACTAGAGTGAATTCTAAATTGCAAAATGGACTTTTTTATACATTTTTGAAAATTATATTCTATTTTTTACTTATTTTTCCTTAAGTTTTTCGCTCGTAGAAAAAAAAACTATCAAAGCAATTTTGATAATCCTAGTTCAATCGCTGGCTTATAGCATATTAAAGATTATGTATAAATTTGAACACAATTGATGGAGTAGTTTCTGAAATATCGTGGTCACCGTTTCGAAAAATGGTGTTTCGAGAAAAACGCGTTTGAAAGTTCGCGCATGTGGTTTATACTAAAAATTTCATCTCACCGTCAATCTGCTATGCCTGGACTATACAATAGGCCTTCCTCTACTTCTTGGAAGTCACGTAGAGCTGCTCTGTCTTCCCTTTTCGCGATTCGGGCCTGTTTTACAACATCACTTGTGCGCCTTTCTGAACGGTCGATCCGAGAGCTATCGCGCTGTTAAACGTATCCTGTAGCTTGTGGGCCGGTTTTCACTCCCATGGTTTCCAAGGTCTTCAGGATAGATTTGAATCCTTCGTTGAAGATTATGACAGCGAGAAACGTGGCGATTTCAACCACTTTTGACCCAGAATGGAGGTGCTTCGGAGCAAAAGTCCAGATTAACGTATTGAGCGACTCGTTATTATTTTGATTTTCCGCTCCCAGGCATCTGCTTAGCAATTCTTCTTTCGATAAATCCTAATTAATTGGCATTAGAACTTTTTGAGCTGCTTCAGAAAGAGGCGGTTTATTGTGTTTGAACTGCTCAGCCTCGCCGAGAAACTCAGCTCTGCGCCATTTGCACCAACTAGATTCGCCTGCAGGACAATTTTGATGCTGTGAATTGCTGTCTGTGGAAATCTTGTGAAGGAATGTTGCCCAAATTTCCTTCCTCATTTCCTCGATAGAATCTGGATATCTGCGAATAGCTAATCCATAATACGTTGTCATCTGACCAATCAATTTATCAGTGAGTTTTTCTGCACCTTTCCCACCAATGCCTTTATTAGATTTTTTTGCATTTCAGAGCCGAGTCCCCATCCTCTTTTCAACGTGTCCAACACACTCTTTTTTTACAACAAAAACATCTTCTCCATATGGTTCTGCCTTCAATATACCGTTGAATGTCTTACTGTTACCATCTCCTATGTATGTCGTATATCGAACTTTATGTTTATCTACTGAACGAGAAAACATTTTCACAACTGCATCTATTTCCATCTTCCCAGAACTTCCAGTATGATTTCGAGTTCAATTTTCTTCATGATCAGCGAGCCACCCTGCATATCCAACTGCATCTCTATTTTTCTTATTTTTCCACATATTGCATCCAGTACAAAAACTGCTGATTACACACGTATCAACCACTTTACCGGTGTACTTGATAATTGAAGTTGAAACTCCGAATAAAGATGAAAATCCTCTTTTTTCCATGTGCCATCTCCAGATACGGTGAATTCATTTTCTGCTTTTCCTTGTTCTTTAAGGACTTCCTTTTCGGCATTAACCGCAGTAGACAACACTGCATCAAAAACGGCCGAAGAAGCTGAGTGAATATTTTCTAATATGGAATAGTACGTGTTCAAAGCAAAACCTTTTCCCATATCCATCAGTCCACAGAAAATTCTATAGCCTTCATAACCGACTCCCAACAAACGCATCACGAAAACTAAGCAACGGTTTATTTTGTAGGCTTTACCGATTTTTGGGCATGAATATATTTCTTTTTCTTTCCCACACTTGCACGCCATAGAAATTTTAAAGCCCAACCATCGTATATCACGTTGATGGAAAGTCACCGTACTTTCGCAACTCTTTACAAATAACAGCCGAAGAATTGGTTGAAAATACACTCACAAAATTGAAAAAAAAATACAAAACAGTCTGTTCAACGTTCACTTTCAAATTTTTATTTTGACGAAGTTTCTTCGCTGACGCCGAAGTAATCGACTTGTCTTGTTCAAAAGTGTGTCGATCGTAACGAGCCGGGGCGTCTCTACTTCCTTTTTTTAACATTTTGAAAATTATTTTCAAAAATTCAGCTATGTGCAACTCGCAAGAGACAATATAGTACGCTTCGCAATTGCCACAGCAAAACTGAACTAACCGACGCTTCACGGCGTCTTAGGGTGCTTACATACAGAGACAGGTTTCCGTTGCGGACAAGTCTGTTCAGGTAGCAGTTAGATTTAGGATAACAATACAATAGTCAGCGCCGCTCGGCTTTCGGACTAGCCCGGCGCGCGCTCCATATATCTGCTCCGTTCCAGGGTCGTAACTTGTAAACCACTTCGAATATCGAAAAATCATTTGGCACCCATTTTCTACACATGTTGTAAATGTGATTTATGAAAAAAAAATCGATTTTTTCGACCCGAGAAACTAGAGGACCCCCTTAAGACCTCGTCATCTTTTTTCATTGTTGATGTTACATTACACCACATTATATATTCAGCCTTAACAGCATCAAGTGATCCGTCACTTTCAAAATATATTGAAAGATTTTCCAAATAGTTCATTTTCCCCAGAGTTGTAGATCCAGGTAAGAGAATTTGGAAGCTGGCTAAGATGTCTATATTTAGCTTGAACCTCTCCGTTATATTCTGCAGAAGTGAGTCCAAGCATGGTAAAAATATGGTTATTCTAAAATAATCCTCAGCCAAGTTAGTCTCTGGGTTTGCCCGATGCTTTTGCTTTGAGTTAAGCCTAGGAATTCACAAGTCAGAATGAAATATTTCTTCCGATACTGAACCAAACATTTCTGTAAATATTTTGCTTGCATCTTTTCTCAGAACTTTCAAAGACTTGAATAATATTTTGTCATGGTTCATTGCTGCTGTCATATCTAAACTTTGCTCCTGAAGAAAAATTGATAGGGGTAAAGTAACGCTAAGCAGTTTTGCGCAAACAAACATACTGACAATGAAGTCACTGTTTTCAATTGCAGCCAAGAATTTTGAACCTGAAGAAAAGACTTTTACTGGCTTTTCAGAGATTTTCTCACAGCTACCCACTATTAGCTGAAATAGCTCAAGAAATGTTAGAACACTGTCATGTCTTTCGATGAAACAGTGGCGGCCCGTGAGAAAAAAAGGTAGGAGTTCTGCAGCTGTAGCTTTAATGTAATTAACTTTTATTTTTTGTGATTATAACAAAATGAAAGTAGAAGATGCAAATCTATTTGAATGATGTCTTACATTTTGTAAAACATCGTACTACTCATAATATAGCTCAAAAATCAAATTATAAAACCGTAACTTACTAGTGATGCCAGGCTAAAATTTTTTTTTACCGAGGTAACACATATTTTGTATGGTTCATAAAATGACTATTAATATCGGATGCTAATTTAAACTTTCAATATATTTGTAAAAAATAAAAATTCCACTTACGTTTTGTACTAGAGCCCGGAAACTGCGTAATCAGCAGTTATATTTATATATCATTTATAATGTTATTTATTATGTGTGTTTACTTAGTCGATATATTCTTATGATGTTATAAGTTATTACCACGCTGTTATATTCAATTAAAATCAAAATTCCCAAATTACAAATTAAATCCATTATTTAACCTGCTCTAGCCCCGAGAAGTTTTATATTCGCTTAAAAATGGGTTCAAGTCGACGATTTTTGGCAGTGGCAAACTTATCATTCACTGTTTCATTGAAATCTCCTATCTCAGAAACCATTTTTTTCAATGGAAATCATTGCTAAAGCTGTCAAACGTTCTTCGGACATATTGTAGTATTTCTAAGAAATGTCTTGATACGTTTGAGAGTTGAAAAGCTTCGTTCAGCTTCAACAGTGGTCATCGGTATTGTCACCAGAATTTTTAACAGCTTCTTAGTTTCTCTTAAGGGTTTTTGTAAGTTATTACCCAAAATGAACTTTAATAAAACCTGGGCGCTTGCTATTTCCTTACAGTCACTCCTTGAGTAAATTATTGACAACTCAGTTTTCAATCGTTCTTTATTTAAATGAGGATAATCAGCGCATGTTAAATTTAGTTGCGAGTCTGGAAAATTGAATTCATACTCTCGAAATCGATTCGGATAAAAAAGTGAAGCAGCAGTGAGGTGCTCATCAAATGCAAATCTATCTTTGGAGGCATTTAATACAACGTCACAAACTTCCAAAGCAGAGCGGCGATGACAGTCTGGAGTATTCCGAGCAGGACGCTTAGTTTGCTGTATTGAAACATCATTTACGTTTGATGCTTCATCTATAATAGCGTTTATTTTGTTTTGGATTTTTTGAATGCTTTCCTTAAACGAAACAATGTTTGCTTTAAGCTGGAAGGAGTCGACTTGTGTATTTTGCATCTGCTAAAATAAGATATCAACGTGAGGCATTATATGATTAAAGAACGTTAGCCATAAAATAAATACAGAATCATTTAGCATACGGCGAATTCCAGTGGCGGCACTACAAATGGCAGCGTCAGCAAACTCTTCTTCAATTATCCCCATACATTCTATCGAGCTTTCTCTATGCTCAAATACAATATTAATAGTGCGAATATTAAAATTCCATCACGTTGATGCACCGTGGGGGATTTTTCTTTTTATTATTCGATCCAACACGGCAGCTAAAAAATCTGAGAACCTCTTGAAAATTTCCAAAAAAAAGGAATTCGTACTTACGAATTTGATGATGCAGCATTTTGCATTTAACTGATGAGCAGAGCAGTGCACAAAATGCGTAAACTTGTATTTCATTTTCACAAGTGCTTGAACTCGAGCTCTTTGTCCACTCATTACAGCTACTCCATTGTAGCTTTGTGCTATTAGCTTTTCTTCTGAATTAATTATTATCACATCTAAGATATTCAGCAGTTGTTTGCTAAGAGTCACAGCGTCCAGTTTCGGAGGATTTAAATAGCCCCAAAAACGCTCTAGAGGATTTCCATTTTTAATGTAGCAAAATATCGTCACAAGCTGGGACTTCCCGGATACATCAGTTGTTTCATTAGTCGAAATGGCAAGATATGGGGCTTCTTTGATTTCAGCTGATATTTGCTCATGGCAAACTTCTAACATACAATTTATTAGGTCATTCTGTATTGTTTTAGAAGTACCTTTGAAAATTGTTGCATTCTCCCAACGCATTATCAAGCTCGGCTGAAAAGTTGATAAGGCGGTTACAAACCAGTATACCCTATGTATACTGGTATGGACTGGGAGCTCATTTGATGTGTATCCTATATACATCATCAAGGCTCCCGGAGAGAGAACTCGCTGTAACACCGCTTACCTGTTACTCTCTCCATTTAAACCAAATCAAAAAAAGACGAGAGTTTATTTTAAGGGGTTGTTAGCTAGACGGACAAAAGGATTTGAAAATTAGGAATATGGAGGAGTCAGCCAACGATAGTGCTCAACAAAAATTGGGCGCCATGTTAGCTAAACTAAAAGTAACCAAAATTCACAAGAAAATTCGGGCTATTGATAATAAAATAAAGGTAATATTGCATTACTACTTCCACTTCTGGCTTCTTCCGTTTCCAGTTACTGCTTCCAGAAGTGGCTTCATGCGTAGTATGAAGATCGGATGCTAAAAAAAATTTAAAGCTACATTTTTGTTATGAAAGACCCGATGGGTCACCTTCGCAGCGAAAAAGGAAAGAAAAGAAACGTCTAGCCAATATGCTGCATGATGGCAGCTGAAATAGTAGAAGGTTGCCGGCTAGGCTCACCTGCGACGGTCGGGGTTTATTACCACATTAAATACCGTAAGAAAGGAAAGACGGAGAAAGAGACGACCTTCGTGCAGTCACCATGAGGATGCCCGCACTCCACCAATCTTGCCTCAATGAAACATGTTAATTTTTAATACTGTACATAATTTAATTTTATTTATTATATGATGTGGTTATATATATATGAAAATATTAAATCAAATTAAAAAATACTATGATGAAATCAAGCAAAAGGATCCCAACGATTTTTTTTTCTTTTAATATGGACAAAATATTTCGTTCGTGCCCTCTTTGTTCAGAGATATTTTTAGGCGATTATTTTCATTTGTGTATTATTTACGTTAATTGTTTATAGCTTATTAGCAAACTTCAATTTTTTGTCATTTTTTTTTTCACTTTCATGTATTTAATTCCAAACTACTTAATTTTTTTTTTTTTTTTGTTTTTCTGCAAATAGATCATTTTACGCAGCCCTTTCGCCTTGACTACCGCTTATCGATTACTCGTCCAATGAGAATGAATTGTAAATAATTTGTTATCAGCCGTTAAAATAAATAACCTTCAACATGCATGTTTGGCCCTAAACCCTCATCATTCATTTTTTCCAAATTCAGAAACCAAATTACTAATGCTGGATTATTTGCTGCAATATTGCTTTATGATCTTGAAGCTTTCATAAATTGTACATGAACATATATACATTTCTACAGAATTAATTTTAACTAATCGATAATATATATAACAAAACCAGAATATGTGTTCATTCTTCCGACAAAGTTTTCAATATCTCTATGTTTTTGAGTACTTACAATGTATAAAATTCAAGTCCAATTCTCTAAATTCTATTCACACCTTTTGATAGAATGCTTCAATTTCAAGGTGACATAATAAGCAAAATATACTAACACCGTAGAAAGAAATGTAACAACATGAATCAACGTAATTACTCTAGATATGTTATCTTCGACATAGATGACACACAACTTGTGTTAACAATTCATTTTTATTTACCTTTTTAAAATCATTGCTTCTCTTCCAAGAATTTCTAACGCTTTAAATGCGTTAGGCACCAACGAAACCATATACTTCTAAAACACGGATTCCAAAAAATCTCCCGCCCGACATAAAGGCGGATGATTGAATGTTTTGCAGTGGTCAATTTTCCCAAAATCGAGTATTTTCCTCCATCCAGATTGCCTGACCTTCCCCCTTTGAAATAGTAATTTTAGGTAGGTGATACAAGAATCGTCCGGCAAAATTTCGTTAAAACGTTGTCGATATCATTCCTAACAACATCCATATTTAGCTAGTATTCTTCATAGTAGCATGTTTATGAAAAGCATGAGAATCGCTAAATCAACACGAAAAAAAAAATATTAGACGCAGACCACCTAGTATCCACTAGCACCAATCTATGAAAAGTCGTTCTAATTTCTGCTCAGGACACAGTCTTTGGAAGTAGATAACTACAGATTTCACGTAATTGTAGTACAGTCTGCAGTACAGATATTGGCAGCACAGTTTTCTAGGTTACTTCATGCAATAGCTTAGTTTGCGTTATCACTAAGGATTTCACTGAAGCACGCGCCAAACAAGTGCAAATGGTGCCAGAAAACTTCCCCGAAAGCCACTTTGTATCACTAAGCAGTTTTATTTTTCATTGGATGAGCCACCAAATATTTTAAGCCCAAGCAAATGAACGGATTGCCAAGCGACTGGCATAATGCACTTTTTCTGTGACTTTTTTTCACTACACGGCACACTTCAATCCGGAAACGATATCCATCAACGACTTCTTATCTCGTGCGCATCGCTGTGCTCTTACCGACCAACTTTTAAAATGTTTCACGGCCTCGTATTAGAAGCGCCGAGTTCACTGGGCTCTTATTTGCAGCAACTCCAACTAGTTGGAATTGGATCTTTCGCCGGAAAAGTTCTTTCACTGAATCCCGTATTTCATGTACTTGTAAGATAAACTTTCCACAATTTAATTTTCTGTTCGACTAATTTTGTTTTAATTTAGTTCGAGAACTTTACACTTGAAGAACAGATAGTTAATTCCTTGAACTGTGGAACTTTTTAATCTCATACGACCGGCTCCAAATCTCAGATCCCTCCCAACGTTACGATCGTCAGAAAATGAACTCCCCGAGGACACGATCGTCATCTCCGACTGTCCAATTCGCAATCGAAAATTCTCTCTCTCTCCAAATTTCCCAAGCCGATTTGGACGAGAGAGAAAACTTCCCAAGCCATTCTTCTGTTTCCCTTTTATCTTTATTCGGGAATGTTTTGAGAAAACCTCAATCAGCATTGAAGTGTGTCGCCATGGCCAACATTCAGTGTTGCCAGTTAGCATGAAAATATTTTTAGCTAGTAAAATTTTTATTTCAGGGAAAATTTTATTTCAAAATTTGCATTTTTATTTTTTGAGGATTTTGTTTATAGCTAAAATCGTAACAGGGTTTCACTTTATTTCTCTGTCCTCTTTTCGTTAAAACATTTATAAATTAAGACCAAAATGATTCATTACATTTTCTTTTATTCAATTATTTTAAAACTTTAACTACCAGCCAGTCTGAAAAGGGAAACAACTGGACGTATTAATTGTTCGGGGTGGCCACACGGCGTGAAACGCCAAAAGGCCGATTGAGGATCGCGGCGCAAGCCAACACCTCATCCCTCAACATTTTGTTGATCACCGAACAGCACTTCCGTCTGGAACTTATACCACGAATACTTAAACGTACGTCTAAAGACTGGGTAGCAGCACGCTCCCTTTTGGACTTGAATACACACTCACTCGAATGCTTTGCCCAAGAACTTTAAATACTGTTCTTTCGTGAGCTTTCATCCTAAATTCTCTTTAAAAGTGCTGAGTAGCCGAACACGTACGCTCTCGTACCACGAAAGTTTTTCCTCCCCGCTTCGTCTCGCTTGCTCGGCTGGTGAATATGCGAAACTGGGGAAATTGAGCGAAAGAGTGTTTTTCGCTTAAGCTTTCGACTTCGAAAGAGAGCTTTCAGTTTAAGCTTTTGGCTTTCCCAGGAAATCTTGAGGTAAGATAGCGAAACTGGGGACATTCAGCGAAAGAGTGTTTATGCCGGAACTTTCGGTTTTCCTTTCCGCTTACCTCTCTTCGAAGCACACCCAAAGCATATCGTTCACGATGTGAATATGATTGCCGGTTAACCTTTCATGTTTATTTCCCGCTCGCTTATTTACTTGCGTATGTGCTTCTTTGACTAATTTTCATTGGCGAAGTGCGAGTACACAGGTAGTGTTTGCTCGCTCGCAACTACTGCAGTTTTGAAGCGGAAATATATCCGAGTATGCTGTATGTGTTCGCTCGCAACAAGGCCACGGAACACACCTGGATTTTCAGACTTTTCGGATTCGTCATGGCCGCGAAGAGCTAATTCGAATACTCCACAAAATTTTATACAGTTTATAATTTTAGACAAAACATACCGGTTTCGCGAAACGTCTTCATTTTGTTTTTGTATATTTCGCCAATAAGCTGAATCAAGTTGAGCAACCAATAGTCGGAAGGGGCAATGTCCAGAGAATACGGCGGGTGCGGTAGGACGTTCCACTTTAGCGTCTCCAAGTATTGTTTCACCGGTTCAGCGACATGAGGCCTTGCGTTATCGTGCAGCAGATTCTTGGCGTTTCTCGCGCAAAGCACGGCTCAAACGCATCAGCTAAATCCCTGTATCGATCGCCGGTGATGGTTTCACCAGGTTTCAGAAGCTCGTAGTAGACCACACCTTGTTGGTCCCACCAAATGCATAGCACCATGAATTTTGCGCTTAGGTGTCGATGTTGAGGTCGATGGCAACGATTCCCCAGGTCTTGCGTAGTATTTTTTCTTCTTAGGATTGTCAAAAATATCCATTTTTCATCCCCAGTCACAATTCGGTGTAAAAAACCCTTCCTTTTTTGTCTGTGAATCAACTGCTCGCAAGTGCATAATCGCCTTTCAACGTCTCTGGATTGCAGTTCATAAGGAACAAGGAACATGTTTTTGGATCATTCCCATCGTTTTTAGTCTCACAGATATTGCTTGCTGAGTGACTTCAAGTGGTCTGCTAGCTGTTCTTGTGTTTGAGTTGGATCTTCATTCAGCAATTCCTTTAATTCGTCATCTTCAAATTTTTTCGGTTGTCCAGAACAACGCCTGTCATGAACGCTAAAATCTCCAGTTTTAAATCGTCGAAACCATTCCCTGCATTTTTTGTCAGTCGGAGCACTATCGCCGTATACTTCTACGAGCGTTCGATGCGCTTCGGCGGCACTTTTCTTCGAATGAAAGAAAAAAATCAACACTTCCTGCAAATGCAGCTTATTGACCCCAAAACCTGACATGTTTAATGCAGTGCTGATCAGGCTATATCAAGCAAGCGAAATAGTTGTACAGTGAAGATTCTTAACAAATATATAACCTCTATGAAACCACCGAAAACAGCTGTCATAACCTAGCATTTGTGGCAGCTGGCGCCATCATTCGAAAACGGACCGAATTAATTTGTACACCTTATACAATATCTGATGAAGACACAGTAGTGATCGAAACAACTGACATATTTATGATAAATTGTTTAAAGTGAAAATCGGAAAACTGTTGTTTTTGTTTTTTCTCTTACGTTGTTTACAGATAAAGACTTTCATCAATTATCGGCCTTATAACTTCAATCGATAATCACTCCCACTTAAGACACTTCACTTTCACTTGGAATCAAAACTCTCGAATCTCAATCGAATAACCGAGAACAATGAAAGGATTTTTCAATATTTTCATTAAACCTAAAATCAATTTTCTATCAAACACAGGAGGCTTTAAAAGCATTTTCAATGAAATAGAAACGACAATAAAAATTGCAGTTTTCCATTACTGTAAAACGGCCGGCTATAATTAAAATTGAATGACAATGATGGCAACAATTTAGAAATAATTCTAGAGAGTTATTTCCTTCAAAAATTATTTTCCTTTATTATCCAAAAAAATTATTTCCGTCATGTTAAAATTAAAATCGAACCAACATTTTAGAGCTTTGCAAGTACCCTATAGACTCTAATAAATGGGAACCATTTTCCAAACCGTACATGATATACATGTGTGTATATGACTTTTAAATCTAAATCTACCAACATCGGGTCAATTGACCCATTCTACACTACACATGATTATTTAAATACGAGGTTTTATAAGCCCAGCTAATATATAAAGTCGAACATTATTTACAAATTCAGATGATCCGCTAAAATTGAAATGGTATCAAATAAATTATTCGTTAGCCTAGTTTTAAAATTCGAATGGACAGCATTTGGCCGGGAAAAGTTCTGCATGCAGAGCAGAACGAAATGACTCAAACAAATGCGACACCAAAACAAAATTTCTGGAGTCGACAGGGAAATTAAGGGGCAGAGGATTCGCCTATCGGTGCGCAGAACTACAATAGAGGATTTTGACGCGAAGAAGCCAATCGTTCTGCATTGATGCAGAACAAAACGAATTGCATGTGTTGAACCCTTTTAGTGCCAGACAATTATATTTTGAGAATTTGAAATAAAAATGTAGTTGATCTTGAAAATATAGTTGCCATTAATTTATTGAAATTCATATGCAGAATTCTCGTCGAATTTCGGTGAGTTCTGCAGCTCAGCAGCACATATTCGCTAGCTGCCATTGCGATGAAACGAGTCTTGTTGCGAGCTGCGCCAATTTTTGTTATAAACCAGTATACCCTATGTATACTGGTATGATCTGGGAGCTCAATTTGATGTGTATCCTATATACATCATCAAGGCTCCCGGGGAGAGAACTCGCTGTAACACACTTACCTGCTACTCTATCCATCTATACTAGAACAACAAAGGCAAATGTTAAATTTAAGGAATTATTTAATTTTGCTGTCCATTTTTTTAAAACGTTTATAATTTACAATCGAATTGTAAGCGCCAGCCTGTAGAGGGAACTAATGAGACGGGCTTGTGGATCGGGGTGGCCACACGGCGTGAAACGCCAACAGGCCGATGGAGGATCGCGACTCAAGCCAACACCTCACCCCATACTGCTTAGTCGTACACTGAACAGCACTTCCAACTCAAACTTCAATCGCGTAATTACTCGATGTACTTAAAGAATGGGTAGCAGCACGCTCCTTTTTGGACTTGAATAAGACTGCCTGGCATGCTTTGCCCAAGAACTTTAAATACCGTTCTTTCGTGAGCTTTCAACCTAAATTCTCTTTAAAGGTGCTGAGTAGCCGAACACGGGTGCTCTCGTTCCACGAAAGCTTTTCCTCCCCGCTTCGTTTCGCTTGCTGGGATGGTGAATATGCAAAACTGGGGAAATTGAGCGAAAGAGTGCTTTTCGATTAAGCTTTCGGCTTTCCCGCGATCTTTTGAGGTGAATTAGCGAAACTGGGGACATTGAAAAAGAGAGCGTTGACGCTGGAATTTTCGGTTTTCCTTTCAGCTTAACTCTCTTCGAAGCACACCCAAGTATATCGTTCACGATGTGATAATCATGTGAAGCGCATTGCGGGTTAGTCTTTTTTGTTTACTTTTCCGCTTTTCCGCTGCTTCAATAACAATGAGCGTATGTGCTTGTTTGATTAATTTCATTGGCGAAGTGCGAGTACATAAGGTAGTGTTTGCTCGCTTGCAACTACTTCAGTGATGAAGCGTAAGTATACACGAGTATGTTGTATGTGTTTACTCGCAACAGTCTCATATCATCTTGTCAACCTCTTCTTTTTGGACGCTGATACAAACCCGCTGATATTTTTTGAAGAGATTTGTTATTTCAGAAATTTTTCCAAGACAATTCTGACAAAGGAGTTAGTAAATGTATTGCTAAAGACAAGGTTCACCCTGATCCTGCGTGAAAATGATAAAAGCTTGTTAATGATTGTGATACAACAATGATTTATTTTCCACCTTCAATTTTAATTTATAGATACATATTGCTCGCATGTTATATTTTGCAAAGCGCGTGCACTACCTGGATATTGCAACATGGACTATTTTGTCAAGCGCGTGCATCTTTTGAATCAAGTTCAATATTCTTCAATTGAACTTTAAATTGATTTGCTTGCGAAGATTGATTGAACTCGTATAATTATTTGACTGTAAGCAATTTTATAATTTTATGAAACTGCAAAGTACAATTAAGTTAAATGAACTTTTAATTGCTTACAGAATGGAATTAATGTATGAGAAACAAAATAGCTTATGGTAATTTACTTGAATGTTGGACTTAGAATTTTTCATTGAACTTATGTTATTCTTAATAGTACATTGCACTTAGAATTATTATGTTATTCTTAATGAGACTTAGAATTTTCCTTGACATTTAGAATTTTCCTTAACATTTAGAATTCTCCTTAACATAACCTATGACTAGCACAATGAAAGTACCTTGCCTTTAGGTGCTGTTCTAGAATCCGTGTTTGAACTCCTCTTAAATGGCCAGCCGTTGTAGGAGCTCCATCATAGCCTTGTCCTACACACTAATTCATGTCCAGTTTCAACAAAAAGCATTTCTCTAAAATGACTTCCGCAACATTTTCTGCTGATTAGTCATAAATCGGCTCAAATTCTACGAAGTCTTCTCGAATAGCTGGAACGTCTTCTTGTATTTCAACATACAGAATACATAATGAAAGTTGCTCCATTGCCAAAAGCTCCATTGTTTCATCAGATGATATGGAAAAGCAATCGGAATGATTGATTCTACAAACTATCTCTTCTATCACTAAGATTGAACAAATTTTAATAATCTCATTCTATATCTGCGGACTTATGTTTGTAGCATTCTTGCCGCAATTAATGACATGCTTTTTTAAGATTTTCGTCTCCTGGACTGGCTCTAAATTTTCCGTCTTTACTGTAAAATTTTTCTAAGGAGAGGGATCTTCATCTCCCCTGAGTGCCAGCTCTGGTTCGACGCAAAAAAGTATGATTTCAATGATGGGTTTCAGTGCTGATCTATTCTCTTCCTTTTCTCTAATCCGTTGCTTGTTAACCCGCGAGTAAACGTCATTTTCTTTTCTTGAAACTATTCTCATAAAATGTTCTACAAATACAACACATGCTTTGTGATACTGAGTGGTTGCATGTTTTGAAAATGTTTCTTTGGGTTCCTTCCAATCTCTTAATCCACAACTGACTAACTTACCAAGAGCTTCGTGACGTCCTTTTCCAACATCAAAATGAAAAAAAAAATGAGAAGCATGGCTCACAATAAACTTCGTCTTCTTTTTTAGCGTAAGGAAAGTAGACCCAGAGGCAGGTGTAATGATTCCCATAATGATTCTCAATACATAAGTTGCATAAACTCAATTTAATGAATCATTCATGCATAACACAAATACTCAAATTGTATTCATAATGAATGTGAACTCAATTTGTAACAAATACATTTCGTCTCATATTCCGATCCCATGGCAAGGTCATAAATTACTTTCATGAGCCATTGCATTGGAATATGAAAACAAAACACATCGCAAAGACTAATGTGACGACGAACATATGTAACGTGAAACCTACCTCATTACTCAACGTTCAATTTCTTTCACTTTCACTTTTCTTCCGCATTCGAATTGCCATGCGTATGCTAGCGTCCTAGTCATATGCACTTGAGACGATGGAATTTATGACCTAGAAAATAGGTCATAAATTGCATTCATACATAGGGATGATGAGTATAATGAATGGGAATGCGAGGTGTTAATTGATTTGTGTGTCATGACCACACAAATTGAATGTTGAATAATGAGGGCGTGAGAAGTAGATTTACGAATAGAATTTGTATAAAAGGAAAAGTAATGTATTGATTCGGGATCAGTAAATTCTGACCCGTCTCATAATAAAGAGTTCGGCCAAAGTGTATCTTAGGCTGGTTTTATTAAAAGACAAAAGGGAAAGATTTTTATTGATCATAAAAATACTTTGGCTGGACAATTCGGCCAAACTTAGATCTTGTTTGCTGCATAAAAGCATTAGCTTTGGTGCACGTCACAATTTGGCCAGAGTAAAATCGGGCTAGACGACGGAGGTATTTTATTTAAATTAATTTCTCATTTCATATTAACATATAACACAATACAGGATCCGTATTCCATTTTTCTTGGAATCTTCAGTTCTGATTTTTTCCTACGGTTAGTGGAAGTATGTATGTATGTACGTTGGGGTAGAAGAACTGAATGCAGAATTTTTCTTTTGATGTTATCGTCTAATTTTGCTCTTTGAGTTTCTCCTATATCGAAATATTCCGTATGGCAGCTGCATGCACAAGCTTCGGTAAGCCCGACATATTTTTGTTTTCTTGAGCAATGTACGTCTTAGGTTAGCTGAAAAAAATAATACTAATTTCAATCTTGTTGATGCAATTCAATTACTGAAAGGTTTCAGTTTTATAATTCAACCTACTTGCAATCAGTATTGACTATTCTATATTCTGAAGCCCCTCAAACCCCACTCCTGGCTAAGTGCCTGATGCCTTCTTAGAATAATAAAATTAGAAACTAGTATTAAATAATTCAGACTATTGTGAATTAATTGCAAATTAAATTACAATACTCGCCAATAGATGGAAGCGTTTCACTAACAAAACTTTTTAATTTATAAAAAAAGATGTTCTTCAGATGATTAATGCTCCATGTAATTGACACTTGGTGCTTCCCTTCGTTCCATTTCCAGGCACGACGACTTCCAGTTCGCATTCAATCCACTCCCCGGTAAGATGGCTTCCACTCAGCTTTCAAACAACACATGCATAACAAAATGCATCAGCACATATTTACACTTTCTCGATGACATTTTAACCCCTCTGAGTTTTTTTACAAAACTGTCAATTGTTGTTTATCACCTAGGTGATATCTGTATACACTGTGTAAAGTTTATTTTTTGGCGGTACTTTTAAATATACTTTTTAATAGTTCTAAAATAACTCAAAAAAAAAAATTGAGCATTATCATAACTATCAAGAATGTAAAATTTATATGCAATATTAGTATTTTCCCTTTATTTTGAGCAAAGTGAATGAAAAAATCGTCCCGACAAGCTCGTCCGGTGACGGGCGTGAGCGCAAATTGTTTCCTCCAATGAGTCGCCAAACGAAAACGCGGCCCACCAGTTAATGAGCTCCCTTGCAATCGTGACAGGGCTCTGCACTTGCACGACACCAATTTCATTCTCAAATAACACCTCTGAAAAATCTACACCGCATACGTGTTTCCCGAATCATTTCTTTTCGCAAAACCAATTTCTTTAACCTCTTCCAAGGTATACACACATACACACTTCGCTGAAAAGTTTACTTTCAAGATACAATATGTTAAATCAATAAGGAATAGAAATATTTTTTACTCACTAAACTGCTCAGAAAAAAAAACCTGGGGGCTGCTACATACTGCTTCCTCTGCAATTTCATTTAACTTCGATCTTGCAACTCTTATCCTAACAAAACCGCCACTCGTTAATTACGTTGTAGCGTACAATTTCTTTCCGTACCCTTTTCACCAAAAGAATCTTCCTTTACTTTCTCGATATGAAAAATCCTTCCGCCTCGGCTGCACATCAGGGTTTGGTCCCTTTTCACTTTTTTTGTTTTTCCGTTAAAATCTCTACCCGAGTGAAATGAACTTGTCTTTGAACACGGCACGAGTGTTTTAACATCTAGTCATCAAGCTAGTATCATTGGTACCCACCATTTCCATGCTGGGTGGTGCTGCCATTCTTGATCATTTCCAGATGCCATTGGAATGTGCGACTTCCAGTTGCAATTGCATTTATATTTACAAGCATGAAAGTAAATATTTGTAGGGTACCGAGAATCGGCTGACTGAAAGATTGTCCGGGTTGTCGCTTCGCGTTGAATTTTACTGGTGCCTTTAGGTTGCGGGAGTGTGCTTCGCGGGAGTCGGCAACGGCAAGTAGTCATAATGATTTTTATCGTTTGTGATTATGTCGGTGTTGATGATCATGTATCATATGAATATTTGATCCCTCTCGCGGTTATCCTGATCATCATCATCGACCCAGCGGCACTTCGAGAAAACAGATTACGAGTAAGTGCATGTATATAGGTTGAACGTAAGAGAAGTTATTTCTAGTGTTTTATTAACGTATGCAAAACGCAAAAAAGTTATTTCTGGTGAACACTCACATCCAAAATTGAGTGAAAACTTCCTGCCTTAATGCAGAGTAACATGCATGGAACTATGTAGGTGGTTAGGATTTTTCATGCCATTAAAAGTTCTACGTTTCGTACTGAGGTTGAAGTTTGATGGAAGTGTTCTCAACTCCACTTCCCTTTCCACTTCTTGAACATGATTTTATTTTATGCTGGTTGCCGTTGGCTTGGTTGGTCGTAATTTTTTTTAACTGAAAGACAATTGGTGATATGATCGGCTATGATGGCTTGATTGGTAACTGGGTGAATTATTGTTTGCTACTGAGAACAATGTAAACATTTGATGTGCTTTGACGCGGTGATTGTTGATAGTTTGCCCATGACTGGAATGGAAACGGAACCCAAAGGAGGTTTCAGGTTAAGTTCCATTGAAATCATACGCCATGGTGTCTTGTGGTTCTGGGTATTTTGACGCGCCACTGATACGTAAGTACTACAATTAGAGACCTACTGGCCACTACTAGGAAGCCCCGCGCTAATACTCACCCTGCACACTTTACCTCACTCCTGGAACTAGCCTAGTTTAATATTTAAGAACAAAGGCTATTTACTTTTTCCCTTTTATTCGACAATTTATACAGTTTGCAAAAAAATATGTTGGACCGCTTGGGTGGTGTGTTCCTTTAAGCGCAGTCGGGCTCGGGTCTCCTTCTTAATCCCTCTGCGCAGCTCTTTCACCTACCCTCGCAAGAAGGCCCTCTGCAGCTGTAGTAGGGAGTCGGGCTAGTTGACGTAAGCTGTGAAGCTCCTTCCGCTTGAGCTCTCGCCATCCACCACTATGTCTCTCGGGATCGTTTGTGCCGTCGTTGGTGTGAAATATTACCCAATTTCGTCCGGGAACCCGCTGAAGAGATGAGCACTTGCGTCCTCATTCATCAGAAGCTCTTCCTCAACGCTTCTCAAAGAGCAATAAGAGGAAACAGAATTTGTAGAAAAGTGAGGAGAGCTTTTGATCCATTTGTCGTGTTCAGCACTCTCCTCTCTGCAGCTTTCGACTGGCTGACTTGAGCTTGCTCACGAGATACATTTCACTGTTATCTTTTCTATGTTCCCCGCATACTTCCGACACTTGTTGCTTTTGCTGGCTGTTTTGCACTTGCTTACGAGATACATTCTGCTGCCGTCTCTTCCGTCGCCACCCCATACCTTCTATATGCAGTGCCACGGGTTGATTGACATTCGATGACAACACTTATCATTTATATGAATGCAAAGCGGAAATTAGCCTGTTTCCTCGCTCATACCATTTAGCATCGATGCTATTGGCTGGCTTAAAGCAGAAGGCGGCGCTTTTGTCCGTTCATAACATTTCTTCCACCAAATGGAAATTAGGATTCACTGTTGTTAAAGCGTACAGTAAATCATCGTTTCGTCCATAGTCGAATTAACTCTAATTGCTCTGACTTGATTGACGCGCTGGCATGCAATGATACGTACAAACGTTACTGGCTGCTCTCACTTCCAGATGTTTATGTTGCTACTTTTGGCTGTGAACAGTCCTCCCCAGAATATAGATCGTTGTGCACTTTATGCCGCCACAAACGTTGCCGCGGTTTCGCTGTTCAACAACTAATTCTTACATTATTGCACCAAGAATTTTTAATTTCATTTTCTTATTTCTGCTTCTACTTTACTCTAATGTGATCATCATTAATTCGGAGTGTGTGAGTTAATACCTTGGCATGGGATGACCTCCATGTATATAGTATAATTAATTGCCCGCGGTTACGACGGCAATCAAGTGCAGGACCCCAATTAAGTGCTAAGTCACTGTAACAGTTAATCTACGAGTAATAAAGAGAATGACAAAGGAAATCGATATTCTTTATCGTTGTCTTTTTTCGAACCAATAGGATTATGTACTTCAAAGTCATCTTGCTATAATATGTAATGCATAATGTATTCGCTAATCATATGCTTTATTTTTTTTCCAAATGTATCTTGCACTATGTTAAAAATGACTGATTTTTGGACGAATGTTTTTAATTTGCAATCATTTTGCTAATGACTTTCGGCAATTGAAGAAAACTATTAATATTATTACGAAGTGGCTGTAAGGTGTTTTTATCGAAAAATTTCTAATGGGATAAATCCAAATTTTGTGGTTGAGAATAGCCTTCATCTCTCAACGACGAAAAAAAATAGTGGGATGATTAAAATGAAATTCTTTTAGCTCAAAATAACAATAGTTTTTAGCTAGAAATATTTTAAATTTAAATTCTATTTTTCCAAAAATAAATCAAATATAAAAAGCGATGAGGTTTTCTATTTTTATATGTACGTACGTGGAAACCGTGAAAATAATCAAGCTTAAACATTTGATTCAATTATTAACTAATTAAAAGACAACTGGTCACCCGAGACACAAGTCCAGCATTTAATCCAAGAAAAACGGTTCTACGCCGTCCAAGGGCTGAATGAAAATTTTCGAATGATCCTTCGCGATCCACTTTCTGCCAGAGGCACTTATCAACTGCTAGCAAGCTCGGCTCTTCCGCCTTGCTCTCATCAATCTCTACGTTCTTATTTCGAGTCTCATTATACTTCTACGGCTGTAACAATCGGCCATCCTTATGGAGCTTTTCCTCAAGCGACGCTAGTTCAAAAAAATGGAACGTTTACAAAAATCAATCATATATTGAACTCCATTTCAAAGAAAATTATGGATACTCGAAATTAAATCGAATACAAACTTCCATTTAAATTTTTAAACTTTTTAAGTTGTACCATTCTTTAAGTATCCATGACGTTTTCGGTTTGGAGTTGGTCTCAAACTCGCTTTACTCGTATTGTCCATGGCTTTTCAGTCATTGACGTTTCCTGGATTCACATCTTGAACATTGTTTTGTTCGCTCAGACCTCGCGCATTTGCCTTGGAAGATTTAATACTTATTTCGCCAAAGCCTTCCGATGAACACTCTGTAGTGAAAAGATAATTTCAAAATGTCCGTAAAGGACTGCAGCGATGGTCTGCTGCCTCGGCAGAAGAAGGTGTCGGTATCTGCCGGGAATGCCCTTGTCTGGGGACGCGTGAATGCGCTGGCAGGCTAGCATTGCGGTGTCGTGGGGCGGGTTCATTCCCCCAGCACAAGGATCCACTACAAACAATTTCGCATTCACGAATTTCTAGGGTCGAACAAAAACAAGGCGACCGAAGTCGCAAAAAGTGTAGGTAACTGCACAAGAGACACTGACTTTTTCGTGGAACAAGAGTATCAAGTAAGCAGAAGTGGAAGCAGGGTGACCTCGTCCTTACCCGGAGAGGCTCATGGCCCACAAATGAGAGAAGGGCAACCGGGTGGTGATGGAGCCCCTGCGCACCCACCCAACCGGATTAAAATCCATATTTGTTGCAGTGGCCAGGTATTCCTCTTCTGAGTGGAAAACTCATACAACTTGACTTGCATGAGCTTTCCCATCAGAAGAGAAGTACCCCGGGGACCAATTTATGCCATCGAATTATGCAATTCGATTGCATAACTCTATGTCATAAAGAGGCACTCTGCTTGGGCCACTTAACCCGCGAAGTCACCTGAAACAAAGAAGGATTAGTTATGTACCCGGCGGCTGGCTCATGTTTTATGGGGTGAGCCTACCACCGTACCGGGTCCTATACCCGATCAGAATTTTGGGAAAGGAAAGACCGAATTAATAACTTAACTTTCCATTTTTATTCCATTTTGCGCTTACAAAAAGTACTACTTCAACTGTACTATAACAATATTTCAAAAAAGAATTTCCTCCGTAAATAGTACTCTTTTCAAAATACAATAAAACGTAAGTTGTTTTGAATTTGGACCGCTTAAAGCAAAACCAAACCTCTCAGTCCAAAACAAGCAAATATCTAATCGCAATATCGGAACTGAAATTTTTGTTTGGTAAGAACTTTTTAATTTTTGTTTCATGCAAAATTTTTATCACTAACACGTTGTTGAAGTTAAGTGCGAATTTCAACTGCAATTTAGAATAAACCGTGCTTTCCATTCGACTTTATACGATTTTTTTCATTGTAAAGAAAATATTTTTGACCAATAAAAAGGGTACTTACCCCAGACCTCCTCCTACGAGCGCTCGTGTTCGGGCGGGTAAGCCTGAAACTGAATGGTTAACTATTCGTTTCAATTGTTGTACCATACTTGTATAAAAGGAAAAAAAATCCACTCGCACTAACTTATTTAATTAAACTTTAACTCATTATCATAAAAATTACCAATAATTATTGACTTTCACTATTACGGAACGAATGCAATTGATTTAACCTTTTTCTTCGAGCTCTAATTTGAACTGATTTGAAATATGGAAATTGTAAAGAAAAATCTATTCCACTTGACTGCGTCTAATCAAAAATTCACTACGTCTATCACTGCGTGATTTCAGTTCATCCCGGTTGATTTTGATAGATCCTTGATGATCGATTTTCTTCATGGAAATGTTACAGATAAGAACTGATTCCGATCAAAAGTCGCTCTTAATCGATTTCTCAAATGAAAAGTACTTTCCGGCTTCCTTCTCCCCCCCTCGCAAACTCAGATAGTGTTATTTTTCGATTTATTCACTATTCATAACTTTGCCGCCGAATGGAAATATCGCTGGGTAATCACTCGAAATTCGTATTCATATCAAGCAAAACAAATCCTTAATTCTCGCAATTCTGTTAGTAAAAAATACAATAAAGCTCAATTAGCCATTGAATTCCTTGAATTATTTCATCCTCACCATTCACATATTCATATTCATATCAAGCTCAGTAATTCTAAATTTAACACTTTCTCATCAAAACTAAGCTCACGTGGAAAATATTCATTAGCGTTTAAGTCAATGTCAAGGTTCTTCCCGAGTCAGCATCAAATTACGAATACACCTTACGAATACAAATTTTCTTGCAATGCATCCACTGTCAAGGTAGATGCATCATTTTTCACTTTGCTTCCGCCAAACGCATTTTTCATAAATGTAACAAAAGCAAAAATGCTTGCGCGAGCACGTTTAGCTGACGCCAGCATATTTCTAACGCATGAAGGAAAAATTGTTAAGAAATGTAAAATTGCAATGTAAGATGTTATTTTAGTATTTAAGACGATGAAATGAAAATAAAAAGGACAAGTCAAAAGGAAAATCCAAGGTGTTTTAACTTACGTTATTTCGATCTAATTTAAAATTAGATCGATCGATTGAAGTTAATATCTAACTTAAAGTTAGATATTTTTTTGTGAACTTATCTGACCTAAGGTTAGATACTTGAACAAACAGGTTGCCGACAATTTTCTTTATTTGCTTTCACCAAAGATGTGGATAAAACTTTCCTCGATTTCACTGTCTAATATTTTCTTCACTTTTCTCTGAACTAACGGTTGTTCACAAAATGTATCGCAATTAATGCATAAAATATTTTCCTTCGCAGGATAGAGACAAACTACCTTTATTTTTTTCCGCGCGCGGAACCACTTTCTAATTACAACTTTTAAAACCAAAGAGAATTTCACGCGCAGGATCCTCGAAGAGGCACTTCACCAGTTGCGAATATTTTCCACAAAACTTTTCCGTTTTTACACACTTTGTAGCGATAGAAAGTACAATCGCACGAAATAGCTCGTCACTCCAATTTTCCACCAAACCGCTTATCAATTTACTCTTCTTTTTTCCCTCTACGCGGCGTCCGCGCTGGGTGGCGGTTTCTCGCAGACTCGCCCATCACCCACATTCAAACATACAATTGCTATGTATCGCACGAATTCATCGAAAAGATTCAGCAATTGCATTTCAATCATTCCAATCCCCTCACTTGGCCCCGTTCGAAGAACAAGCGAATCGTTATTCGCTATGTCTGTATCGAGCAGGTCAACAGATGACGAACTAGTACCGTTCCATATACATCGAACGATGCTATCGTGGTGGAAGAAGTGGAGAGCTAGTACGAATAATGCGTACGTATGATTACGAGAAGCTTTTTTGGACGACTTCGCGTGTGTTGAAGGTTTTGACGGTGTGTTCGAGCAACAAACCAACTATCGTGGATGCTGGTGGCATGCAAGCCTTGGCTATGCACTTAAGCGACCCATCACAACGTTTGGTTCAAAATTGTTTGTGGACGTTATACAATTTATCAGACGCCGCAACTAAAGTTGAAGGTTTGGATGGACTTTTACACAGTCTCTTACAAATGTTGGCATCGACTGATGTAAATGTAGCTACTTGCGCTGCGGGTATCCTTTCGAATTTGACATGCAATAATCAACGTAATAAGGGCACCGTTTGCCAAGTTGGCGGTGTTGATGCTCTCTTTCGAACTATTATCAATGCTGGAGATCGTGAAGAAATTACAGAACCTGCAGTCTGCGCACTAAGACATTTAACTTCGCGTCACATTGATTCGGAGATGGCACAGAATGCAATTCGTTTGAATTATGGTTTGTCGGGGATTGTAAAACTTCTACAATCGCTATCACGCTGGCCCCCTGATTAAGGCAGTTATTGGATTAATCCGTAATTTAGCCTTGTGCCCGGCAAATCATGCGCCGTTACGCGAACATGGCGCCATACATCAATTTGTTAGGCTGTTGAGGAGAACCCATCAAGATATTGAGAGCCAACGTTCGTCAGTAGCCAGTACAAGATCTCAGCAACCGAGCGCATAGGCTGATGGCATTAGAATGGAGGAGATAGTGGAAGTTACGGTTGGCGCGTTACATATTCTAGCGAGAGAATCGCACAACCGATTTGTCGGTTTATGATTTACCTTTGGTTTTGACGATTGCGATTCTACAGGGTTTTGCATTATTTGTCGTTACATGCGGTTGTAGATTAATTGCCGCTATATTCTTACTAACATATTTAGTAAACTTGTTGAAATCATTTGTTGTCGTAGTAATTGCTTGGCCATTAGATGTTGACGAGCTATGATTTGATGATTTTTCGATTTGTGACTAGACCGATTCGCCGCCGTTCGTGATATTGATGACAACGATGTCGTCGTTGTTGATGACGAATCATTTAATGTTTGATAGTAAATATTTTGTTGATGCTGTTGAATTTGGTGACGATACGTTTCAACAGGCAAAACTTCGCACACGACGAGAGGTCCCTTAAATATTGGTTGCAGTATACATTATCCGGTTGCGGTTGTGTAGTGTAAAGGTAAAATCAAATGTCCGTGAAGGACTGCAGCGATGGTCTGCTGCCTCGGCAGAAGAAGATGGAGATATCCGCCGAGAATGCCCTTGTCTGGGGACGCGTGAATGCGCTGGCAGGCTAGCATTGCAGTGTCGTGGGGCGGGTTCATTCCCCAGCACAAGGACCCACTACAAAGAATTTCGCATTCACGAATTTCTGGGGTCGAACAAAAGCAATGCGACCGAAGTCGCAAAAATTGTAGGCAGCAGGGGTAAATGACTTGTTCATGGAACAAGAGAAACATGTAAAAAGGGGCGGAATTAGGGTAACTTCGTCCTTACCCGGAGAGGCTCATGGCCCACAAATGAGAAAGGGGCAACCGGGTGGTGATGGAGCCCCCGCGCACCCACCCAACCGGATCAAAATCCATAATTGTTGTAGTGGCCAGGTATTCCTCTTCTGAGTGGAAAACTCATACAACTTAACTTGCATGAGCCTACCCATCAGAGGAAAAGTACCCCGGTGACCAATTTATGCCATCGAATTATGCAATTCGATTACATAACCCTACGCCATAAAGAGGCACCTTGCTCGGGCCACTCAACCCGCGAAGTCACCTGAAACAAAGAAATTATTTAACGCCCGATGGCTGGCTCATTTGTGGCGTGGAGAGCCTACCATCGTACCGGGTCCTATACCCGGTCAAAAGGGACCAAAATAGAAAGACCGAGTTTATGGTTTGATCTTTATACAAACAAGTTAAATTTCTCGGATTTTTCATGTTGCTGTTTTCTGTTTTTGTGTCTATATTTATAATTTTTATTTTATTTAGTGATCAGCATTTTATATTTTAAGCCATAGAAAACATGACTACATTTATTTATAATAGCAAAAATAATAACAGTAGTTTTTTTCTGATTTTTTTTTTTTATGAAACAGTATTCGAAACAATAACAAATTACAGCTTTTCTATTAAATAGATGAAAATTTTCTTCTACATGTATTGGGTTTTTCCTTTTAATCGATAAAATTACTCATTTTTAATTTGCTTTTGAAAGTATGACAAACAATCTGGCTGAGTTTTCAGTTATAAGATCAGATTTAGTTAAGATTGCTTAATTTGGCCAAATTCAAGCTTCATTCTAAGCTTTATAAACATTAAGTTTAATTCACTGGAACGTATTTTGTCTTTTTTTTACAAGTAATTTGATGTTCAACGTAGAATTTTTTTTTCCTTAACCAAAGCTAATTTGCTCGGGCTAACCAGATGTAAACTCAGAACCATCAACTGAATAAATTAACCAAAAGGTGTATAAATATTTTATTCAGTCTCAAATTTTCAAAAATAATTCTTAGAGGGTAAAGTAGTTAGCTGATCATTGTAGTCTTGCTTTATTCACTTTTAGTCTGAATAATGATAACTGATCTAACCTATCGCCTTAACTAAATGCATTCCTTGTAGTTGCAAACCGATTGAATTTAAATCCGGTGACTTTATTTTATCTTCTATCAAATTTCAGTTCCAAAATTAGACTTAACATTTGAGAATCTGTTTCAATTGAATCATAATGAACTTGAAGGTGTTTATTGAATACACCAAAACTTTTGAAATATTTCCTCAAAGCCAAATTACTGTGCAACTCAATAATCTCAAACTATATAAAACGTTAGCTGAAACTTTTATATATTCTAAACGAACATAATATCTTGGGTAAATTTTATTGACTGGACGAACAGATTCACTGAGAACTAGTGTCAGGGGAGGCTAATTGCGATAGCGGATCGGATATAAATAATACACGGGCGTTTGATTTTACACTTCATTGGGGAAGAACCGTACTCCTTCACGTCTACACACCGACGGCCTCGGTCAGTCCTATCCGGGTCTCGACTCAGCACAAGTCGGTGACACCTCGGCCTCTCCTGATTTTGGGCTCGTCTCGAGCTCGGGATCATCGACTTCGACGTCGTCGTCGGTTTCGTCTACTTCTGGGTGTGGTTCACACCACGGCTTCAACTTGATGTGAATGCTCGGGTTGGGCGGTCCTCCCTGGGTAGACCCTCCACTACGTATCGGTCGAATCTCAGGGCTCGTTTGCCTCGGTACGGCACTCGGTATCGTGGTTCCAATTTCTTCGACTCTCCGGTTGACGGCAAGGAATTTTCGATGACTACGAGGTCTCCGGCCTCATAGGTTCTGGGCTTTCGGTGTCGCTCGTCGAATCGGGACTTCCATCGATTCCGCTCGGTCAAGGTATTCTGTGCAGCGGCATTTTGTCTTTCCGCCGTTGATGAGAGTTGTGCCGCATCTTCGGATCGGGGCGGCTCGTCGTCGTTGAGTGCAAGCACTAGGTGATTATGGATGACGTCCCTTAACGGGTCATCGAAGACGATTTCGTTCGGACTAAACTTCGTAGTTGCGTTCTCCATTGAATTGATGCTCCACTGTAAGTCCTTAATCCCTTTGTCCCAATCGCGCTGACTGGTCGTTGACGTTCGCAGGTAATCGAGGATGGTTTTATTCAGTCTCTCGACCTGCCCATTGGCTCTCGGACTGCGGACGGCGGTCTTCGAATGGGCGATCTGATTATCGTTGCAATATGTTTCGAATTCGGTTGATGTAAAGGCGGTTCCTCTGTCGGTGATAAGTCGATTCGGCAGTCCAATGTATGCGGTTAGCTCGTTGAGCATTTCGATGACAGGGCGACTCTTGGCAGATCGGACGGGCGACTCTTGGCAGATCGGAGGATCACATATTTGCTGAATGGATCCGACGCGGCAATAACGTGGGTGTTGCTCTTCGCGCTCCTCGGAAACGGGCCGAAGTGATCCAGGTGCAGAACACGGAAAGGCACTGGATCGACATCGTAACAGTGCATCCGTCCTTCTGGCTTCCCGGTGAGCGTCTTGTTGTAGCAGCATGGTATACATGACGTAATATACGATTTCACATAATTGCGCATTCTCGCAAACCAGGAGCGTTGTTGTATGCTGTTGAGCGTTTTATCAACACTGAAGTGGCTCATGTCATCATAGTACAGCTTGACGATTCTCCATCGTATTGCTCGGGGAACAACGAATTTTCCCTGGCCTTCGATCATTCGGAATAAGCGACCTTGTTTGATTTGATATTCGCTCTTCAACTGCTTCTGCTGCGGTGAGGCTTCTACACCTTGAACGATATCGATGATTCGTTTTACTTCGACGTCACTGGATTGCATAGCGGCAACCCAATCGACGGTTTCAGCTTCGATGAGGAGTATCGCACTGCGAGCGGCAGCAGCGGCGACGGCGGCGTTGATATCAGGTCGATCGATGACTTCGGATTCGATTCGCATGATTTTATCGGCTACGTTCGCGATGTTCTGTGGCTCCCCGACAGGTGCTCGGCTTAGCGCGTCAACATGCGGCATTGAATTTCCAGGACGGTGTACAATCTCATGATCGTATTCCTGTAGTCTCAGAAGCCATCTGGCTACTCTCGGTATCATCGGGTTGGATACTCTCATAGTGGTTACAGCTGAACAGTCGGTTACGATTCGGAACTTCTTCCCTAGCAGATAAAGTCGGAAACGGTCTAGGGCTTCGACGATCGCCAGAACTTCAAGTTCATAGCTATGGAAATTCTTCTCTCGGTCATTGCATTGACGGCTAAAGAAGGAGGCGGGCTTCCATACATCCGGTTCGCTTTCTTGCATCAGCACAGCTGCTAGGCCCTTTGAGCTGGTATCAGTATGTAATTCGTGGGTTTTGGTAGGATTGTAAATTGCAAGCACAGGCTCACTCGTTAGAGCCGTTTTCAACGTCTGGAAAGCTGCTTCGTGCTCTTCTCTCCAAGAGAATATCGGGTTCGATAACGTTCTCAGTAATGCGGTGAGAGGTCGGGCAATCACAGAATATCCGCGGATGAACTTCCGGAAAAATCCTGTAAGTCCAAGGTAACGGCGCACTTCGGTTACATTAGTCGGAGTTGGGAAACTTCCGATCGCTGATGTCTTCTCCGCTCCGGGCTTCGGCTACTCGGTGTCCCAAGAATGTTGTTTCTCGTGCGAGGAAGTTGCACTTCGATAATCTCAGTGTTAGTCCAGCTTCCTTCAACTGTGTGAGGAACGATCGTAGGCGTTCGATGCCTTCACGGACGGTACGGCTCGGAATTATGACTTCGTCAACGTATGGTATGGCTTCTCCAGGAGTCATTTTACGGATGAGCGGTGCGATGGCCTTCTGGAACACAGCTGGGGCATTAACCAGACCGAAAGGCATCACGTTACATTCAAATGCTCCTTCGTGCGTCATAAAGGCGGTGTACTTTTTGGAATTTTCTTCCATCGGGATTTGGTAGTAACCGGCCATCAGGTCCAAAGTGGTAAACAATTTGTTGCCGGAAATCATGGCAAGCTGCTCATCAACAGATGGCATCGGGTACGGCTGCTTCATGGTCGATACATAGTCGATCTTCGCCGTTCGACTTTTTGACGAGGACGACTGGCGAGGAAAACTCGGATTCGGTCGGTCGAATGATTCCATCATGGAGCAATTCGCTAGTCATCTGACGAACAATTTCCCTCTTCGGGAACGGTATCTTGTACGGCTTCGAATTTACGACGTTGTTTGAGTTAAGCTGGATGCACATCTCCATATTACGGCAGCAACCCAATTCCGATATGTCATTAGCGAAACATTCGAAATATTCACTAATCAGTTGGTATAGCTCTTGGCGTTCGGTTTCAATTAGCTCGCTTCCGATATTTACGTTCATCGGATCAATTTTTTGCATTCGGCACGTACCAGATGGGATAACTAGTTGACTGTCTTCCCTGCATAGCACGTCTCTACCCAGCAACACGGGCAGCGGTAACAGGTCGTCCTCCACGACTACCAATTTAGCCTTCTGTCTGCACTCATCAATGGTGACGTCGGCGATGACGAGTTGATTGCTCTCAGTGAATCTACCAGCGAAGCCTTTTAGCAGTACGGGTTCACCTTCGACAATTTGGCACAACTTGCGGGCAATGCTGTGTCGAATTAAAGATCGATTGCTCCCTGGATCAACAAACGCGTCCATTTCGTTGCGGCACACCATGATCTTTTTGTTGCACGTCTTCAAATATGGTTGTGGTGCGGTTGAAATCTGACGAACGTTTGCGTGCCTGTCTCGCTCGGGGCACTGGGATGTCGTGTGTGTTGCTCGTGAACAATGATAACTGATCTAACCTATCGCCTTAACTAAATGCATTCCTTGTAATTGCAAACCGATTGAATTTAAATCCGGTGAATTTATTTGATCGTCTATCAAATTTCAGTTCCAAAATTAGACTTAACATTTGAGAATCTGTTTCAATTGAATCATAATGAACTTGAAGGTGTTTATTGAATACACCAAAACTTTTGAAATATTTCCTCAAAGCAAAAATACTGTGCAACTCAATAATCTCAAACTATACAAAACGTTAGCTAAAACTTTTATGTATTCTAAACGAACATAATATCTTGGGTAAATTTTAATGACTGGACGAACAGATTCACTGAGAACTAGTGTCAGGGGAGGCTAATTGCGATAGCGGATCGGATATAAATAATACACGGGCGTTTGATTTTACACTTTATTGGGGAAGAGCCGTACTCCTTCACATCTACACACCGACTGCCTCGGTCAGTCCTATCCGGGTCTCGACTCAGCACAAGTCGGTGACACCTCGGCTTCTCCTGATTTTGGGCTCGTCTCGAGCTCGGGATCATCGACTTCGACGTCGTCGTCGGCTTCGTCTACTTCTGGGTGTGGTTCACACAACGGCTTCAACTTTTCGCTCGAAAAGATTGATGTGAATGCTCGGGTTGGGCGGTCCTCCCTGGGTAGACCCTCCACTACGTATCGGTCGAATCTCAGGGCTCGTTTGACTCAGTACGGCCCTCGGTATCGTGGTTCCAATTTCTTCGGCTCTCCGGTTGACGGCAAGGAATTTTCGATGACTACGAGGTCTCCGGCCTCATAAGTTCTGGGCTTTCGGTGTAGCTCGTCGAATCGGGACTTCCATCGATTCCGCTCGGTCAAGATATTCTGTGCAGCGGCATTTCGTCTTTCCGCCGTTGATGAGGGTTGTGCCGCATCTTCGGATCGAGGCGGCTCGTCGTCGTTGAGTGCAAGCACCAGGTGATTATGGATGACGTCCCTTAACGGGAAATCGAAGACGATTTCGTTCGGATTAAACTTCGTAGTTGCGTTCTCCATTGAATTGATGCTCCACTGTAAGTCCTTAATCCCTTTGTCCCAATCGCGCTGACTGGTCGTTGACGTTCGCAGGTAATCGAGGATGGTTTTATTCATTCTCTCGATCTGCCCATTGGCTCTCGGACTGCGGACGGCGGTCTTCGAATGGGCGATTTGATTATCGTTGCAATATGTTTCGAATTCGGTTGATGTAAAGGCGGTTCCTCTGTCGGTGATTAGTCGATTCGGCAGTCCAATGTATGCGGTTAGCTCGTTGAGCATTTCGATGACAGGGCGACTCTTGGCAGATCGGACGGCTTTGAGGATCACATATTTGCTGAATGGATCCGACACGGCAATAACGTGGGTGTTGCCCTTCACGCTCCTTGGAAACGGGCCGAAGTGATCCAGGTGCAGAACACGGAAAGGCAGTGAATCGACATCGTAACAGTGCATCCGTCCTTCTGGCTTCCCGGTGAGCGTCTTGTTGTAGCAGCATGGTATACATGACGTAGTATACGATTTCACATAATTGCGCATTCTCGCAAACCAGGAGCGTTGTTGTATGCGGTTGAGCGTTTTATCAACACTGAAGTGGCCCATATCATCATGGTACAGCTTGACGATTCTCCATCGTATTGCTCGGGGAACAACGAATTTTCCCTGGCCTTCGATCATTCGGAATAAGCGACCTTGTTTGATTTGATATTCGCTCTTCAACTGCTTCTGCTGCGGTGAGGCTTCTACACCTTGAACGATATCGATGATTCGTTTTACTTCGACGTCACTGGATTGCATAGCGGCAACCTAATCGACGGTTTCAGCTTCGATGAGGAGTATCGCACTGCTAGCGGCAGCAGCGGCGACGGCGGCGTTGATATCAGGTCGATCGATGACTTCAGATTCGATTCGCATGATTTTATCGGCTACGTTCGCGATGTTCTGTGGCTCCCCGACAGGTGCTCGGCTGAGCGCGTCGACATGCGGCATTGCATTTCCAGGACGGTGTACAATCTCATGATCGTATTCCTGTAGTCTCAGAAGCCATCTGGCTACTCTCGGTATCATCGGGTCGGATACTCTCATAGTGGTTACAGCTGAACAGTCGGTTACGATTCGGAACTTCTTCCCTAGCAGATAAAGTCGGAAACGATCTAGGGCTTCGACGATCGCCAGAACTTCAAGTTCATAGCTATGGAAATTCTTCTCTCGGTCATTGCATTGACGGCTAAAGAAGGAGGCGGGCTTCCATACATCCGGTTCGCTTTCTTGCATCAGCACAGCTGCTAGGCCCTTTGAGCTGGTATCGGTATGTAATTCGTGGGTTTTGGTAGGATTGTAAATTGCAAGCACAGGCTAACTCGTTAGAGCCGTTTTCAACGTCTGGAAAGCTGCTTCGTGCTCTTCTCTCCAAGAGAATATCGGGTTCGATAACGTTCTCAGTAATGCGGTGAGAGGTCGGGCAATCACAGAATATCCGCGGATGAACTTCCGGAAAAATCCTGTAAGTCCAAGGTAACGGCGCACTTCGGTTACATTAGTCGGAGTCGGGAAACTTCCGATCGCTGATGTCTTCTCCACTCCGGGCTTCGGCTACTCGGTGTCCCAAGAATGTTGTTTCTCGTGCGAGGAAGTTGCACTTCGATAATCTCAGTGTTAGTCCAGCTTCCTTCAACTGTGTGAGGAACGATCGTAGGCGTTCGATGCCCTCACGAACGGTACGGCTCGGAATTATGACTTCGTCAACGTATGTTATGGCTTCTCCAGGAGTCATTTTACGGATGAGCGGTGCGATGGCCTTCTGGAACACAGCTGGGGCATTAACCAGACCGAAAGGCATCACGTTACATTCAAATGCTCCTTCGTGCGTCATAAAGGCGGTGTACTTTTTGGAATTTTCTTCCATCGGGATTTGGTAGTAACCGGCCATCAGGTCCAAAGTGGTAAACAATTTGTTGCCGGAAATCATGGCAAGCTGCTCATCAACAGATGGCATCGGGTACGGCTGCTTCATGGTCGATACATAGTCGATCTTCGCCGTTCGACTTTTTGACGAGGACGACTGGCGAGGAAAACTCGGACTCGGTCGGTCGAATGATTCCATCATGGAGCAATTCGCTAGTCACCTGACGAACAATTTCCCTCTTCGGGAACGGTATCTTGTACGGCTTCGAATTTACGGCGTTGTTTGAGTTAAGCTGGATGCACATCTCCATATTACGGCAGCAACCCAATTCCGATATGTCATTAGCGAAACATTCGGAATATTCACTAATTAGTTGGTATAGCTCTTGGCGTTCGGTTTCAATTAGCTCGCTTCCGATATTTACGTTCATCGGATCAATTTTCTCCATTCGGCACGTACCAGATCGGATAACTAGTTGACTGTCTTCCCTGCATAGCACGTCTCTACCCAGCAACACGGGCAGCGGTAACAGGTCGTCCTCCACGACTACCAATTTAGCCTTCTGTCTGCACTCATCAATGGTGACGTCGGCGATGACGAGTTGATTGCTCTCAGTGAACCCACCAGCGAAGCCTTTTAGCAGAACGGGTTCACCTTCGACAATTTGGCACAACTTGCGGGCAATGCTGTGTCGAATTAAAGATTGATCGCTCCCTGGATCAACAAACGCGTCCATTTCGTTGCGGCACACCATGATCTTTTTGTTGCACGTCTTCAAATATGGTTGTGGTGCGGTTGAAATCTGACGAACGTTTGCGTGCCTGTCTCTCTCGGGGCACTGGGATGTCGTGTGTGTTGCTCGTGAACACTTTCCGCATCTCTTCCGTCGCTGCGGTTGTGGACAGTTAATTGCAATGTGTCCACTGGCCCAGCAATTGTAGCATACCGGATCCTTTCGCGGTGTGGATCGGTCGGTGTCGATTCGTTTCGATTTCGGTGTCGGATCCTCTCGTGATTTCCTTCCTCCACCATCGCGCTTGTCGGTTTGCAACTGTTGGTTCGCAAAGAAACGGCGGATCGCTACTTGTAGGTCGGTGGTTGTTGCAAGTGCGGGTTGCCGAAGATTCGATCGAATGTAACGACTTGTAGCCCTTTCGCTCACGTTTCCGCGTCGGGCTATGGAGCACATTCGGTGGAAGAACATTTCCACCGACTCTCCGGTTAACGGAGTTGTGGATATCAATTTCGCGTGCGCGTCGCTTTCGTCGAACTGGTTTGGGAAGTCTCTCACGAGATCCATGGCGGGCGATTGCCATGATCCATGCGCCATCGGTTGGTTATCGTACCATATCTTCGCTGTGGATTTGAGTTTACCCGGTACGACCAGCAGGAGTAAATCATCTCCCCACGAGAACATTGTTCGCAAAATGTTGACTCGATCAACAAATTGTATCGCGGAAAGCGATAGTTCAGACAGCCGGTCGAACGCAGGCAGCATATCAATCACTTCGCGGACGGTCGGCATTCGGGTGTTAACCCAGGTAGCTGGCGTCGCTACCCCATGTTTCGATTCGGGAAACACAGAATTTGCACACGGAAGTGCTGATGCTGTCGGCTCGTGGAACTCGGTTTGTGTTCCTTCGGTGGACGATTGCGCTCTTGCGGCGAGCGGGTGTAGCGGTGGCTGATTCCTTGTGTGACATGTTGCACATGACGACGGCTGGATCAGCTCATTTGCGGCATTCGATTCGGCGGACGAGCAGGTTGCTCAACATCGGACGGCGTGTCGATGTTGTTCGGCACGGACTCGGTTGAATGGCTTTCGGCGGCAACTGGCTGCTGGTTGGGGTGCGAACGACTTTGCACTAATTCTTGCAACATTGCAGTAATGTTGGCGATCTCGGACTTTGATTCGGTGAATTCCGCACGGGACACAAACGATAACGGGTTGAGTGGGATGTCGTCCATCTCGATTTCGTCCGTGCCCAGTTTACTCAGCAAACGGTTCACCAGTTCCATTTTTGTTCCTCCGGTGGAACGATTTCGCGTCCCGAGCACGGCACGAGTTGTTTTGCGGTTAATGAGTCGATTTTTCCCAACGGCATTGCAAACCACACTTGCCCTCGATCTGACAAGAGTGTCCTCTTTGCCACGCGGTACACGGGTTACTGTTTTTTTTTTCACTCCCGAATGTACGGACGGGACCAATGTACTGATTTTCGCACTCGCGAATATACGGATCGACCAGAGTATTGTTTTTTCCCTCGCGAATATCCGAACGGCACCCAGTACTGTTTTTGACGCTCCCGGACGGGTGATGTTTCTCTCCCCGCACACACAAGTCGCTAGCACGACGCGATTCCGGGTGTGTATGTGTGAACGGCATGGATTGATAGCGTTGCCGGACGAATGCATCGACGGAACGATTGATAGCGTTGCCGAACAAATGCATAGACCGAACGATTGATAGCATTGCCGGACGAAAGGATACGTAGACGATGCGAGATGTTGACAAGCAAAAGCGGTGGATGCGCAGATGATTCGGATGGTTGACGACGATGACTAACTGATTGCTATTCCTGCAGTGATGCGCGGACAGTGCAAAGTGTTGAAATGCCCAAGGCGGACAGATGCGCGTACGGATCGGAACGATTAACGTTGACGGACGGTTGAATTTCAACTTCACACACACACAAGTCGTCAGCACGACACGATACGGGGTGTGTGTGTGTGGACGGAACGGAGTTCTACCGACTGTTCGATGGCGATAATAAACAGATGCGCGGACGGAACGATGTGTTGCGGAACACACTGACGGTCGGGTGCCGACTACACACACACAGGTTGATGGCGCAATACGTAAATGGTGTATTTGTGTAACGATACGATGAGTCGGTGTTGTAGCGTTCGGACGAGTTTTCTGGCACGAACATGGCGGCGACGGATTGAAATAAGTTCTTACACGATCAAGAATAATGTTCGATAGACACTAATTTCAGGTTCACTTTCCCTCGGTAGCGCCGCGATTTTTGGGATTAGCCCACTTCTGATATTGTCAGGGGAGGTCAATTGCGATAGCGGATCGGGTATAAGTGATACACGGGCGTTTGATTTTACACTTTATTGGGGAAGAACCGTACTCCTTCACGTCTACACACCGACTGCCTCGGTCAGTCCTATCCGGGTCTCGACTCAGCACAAGTCGGTGACACTAGACTTGGTCGTGTTTATATGAATTAACATCATTTTCTACTTTTGTAATGCCAACTAATAGGCTTATCTGATCGGCAAAGTAAGTTATTTTTATCATGATTAAATCTAATGTTCCATATATTGTATATTACTTTACACTACCTTAAAATTTTGTTACCGTATTTGAAATTAATTTGGACATGTTTGCACTTCATTACCTCTCCTCGTTGTTCTAATTTGATAACTTTTGGGAACAATGGCGTATTGCAAATTGTACACAGCGAGGTCATGGGTCAAATTTGAACTCATTCCAGGAACACTGCGATCTCCTTTAATTATAATAGACCGAATGTTGATAGCTTCACAACGTAAACAATTTTTATGCAGTGAAATATTTCAAAGGGAAATATTGTTTATAAAATCATCCGCACAAACATATACTCGTGTATTCCAATGTGGATTAACCGCAAACGTCTTCAACCGTCACATTTGCAAGTGTGTTTGTATTATGTAGGTTTGTACGGCAAAGCGCAAATGTAGGATCGGTAAATGTAGAGGAGACAAGTAAAAACCAAGCAGAGTACCGAGAATATTTGTTAAAATTACTGTTGTTCCTGTCGTTCGAGCGCAATATGCTTGTGTCTTTATTTGTCCTGCATGATCAAACTAGAGTGTAGTAGCTCCTTCAGCAGTTTTATGTTTCGTTGCCAACAAAAGTATCGGTGAACGTTCTGCTCTTGATGGTTCCGCGTACCCCTCAATGCGTTCCGCACTCACTTTTTTCTTTTGCCGGCGCGGTTTTCGCGACGTGCATACTGCCTGGCATTCTGTATAAGACTCCCCCTCTATCTTGTGCATCCGCTCATGGGATGCATGGAATATCAAGTTGTGTTGAGTAGCTTGTACACTCATAAGAATTGTTACTAACAGTTCTATGAGTGTAAATGTATTTTTTCTTTTTTTTGTATGTCTAAGAGTATGATGAGCGGAATGCGAGAATGTGTAATTTCCATACTATCAAGTCATAGTAGGATTTCCTATATGGAAATGGTTTGCTGGTTGTGTAGTGATTTAACAGATCTGGCCTATATTATGCAGGAATTTCCTTTAACCCTTTACCTGTGCTGAATTCGAATCGAGCATTTTTAGTTATTTTGAATATATAAAAAATAAAATCTATAAAATTTTACATAAAAAAAAAATTTACATTTTACATAAGATTATCAAATAATTTAAAAAAATAAATAAATTTAACAAACTGCTCGATTACTACAGTTGTACTTCACATTCTTGACTCGAGCTTAATCGTATATTTCCTTTGCACGCTTCTGATCAACGTCGATTCTTACAAGAGCATCTTTACGAATTTCCTCCGGGAAACTACATGTTTTGGTACATTGCGAAAGTTCGCAACTACACTTTTCCTTTTAACACGGAATATATCCTTAAAGAATTTCGAACGTCACTTTTCCCGGTTGTTTTGCCAATAGAACAGATTAAATTGCACTCGAGTTGGCTCAGATTTTTGTCCCATGTCTTACCTAGAGTTTCTGTTAATATTTGCTTGAATTGCGAGGATAATAGTTTGGTCCAATCGCTCGACCTAACCATTAGCTTGTGCATGACGACTCGAATTCAAGGTTTGCTGAATGCCATATTTGCGGCACAATTCATCGAACTTCGTAAAGTTGAAAACCGTTCCGCGATCCGTAATCAAAGCTAGAGCTCCGAAGCGCTCGGTGAGTTTTCCGACTTGGTTTAGCCCCAATCCTGGATACCGTATACAGCTGACAAAATTTTGTTAAATTGCAATCAGCTGTCAGAATATATTTGCCCCCCTTAGAAAACGTTACAAAAGATCTGACATGATCCAAATGCACATTGTCAAACGGCTTATTACCTGTTGGTATTGGATTTAACTCTGCAGCTTGTTTACCAGCGTTCGTTTTAGGAAGAATACATTCGATGCATGAAGGTGTATGTCGTCTGACGTAACTACGCCCATGCGGAAAGTAATAGAATTCACTTACATGTGCAACTATTCGATCGACTCCAAAGTGTCTCGAGAAATCGTGTTGTTTAATCACGAACCTTAGCCGGAACAACATAACGCTCAACATTCGTTCTGTCGTCGACTCTATACAGCACAGCGTGTCGGAGAACATACCCGTCTACTTCTCCCTTTTCTCTGCGAAAACGTCCATGTACTGCCAATCTAAGAACCTCTGTTTACCGTTTTAAAACTTCGTCTTTATACTGATGCATTAAAATCTCACTATCATGAATTGTAACATTCAAAACCTTGGCTTCACTTAGTTCGCATTCCGTACTTTCGATAGGCGCGCGACGAATATAACTATATTTTTTCCGAGGTTCTTCAGAACTAACTTTATATTTCATTCAGCTCTTAACATTACAGTTATTCTTAATACTGACCTACTTATTACAATTCAAATTGTACTTACACATATTGATCAGCATGTTTGCAATTGCTTCGCAATTCGTTAGTATAATCAATAAGTTCTTCGATTGCAAACATGCTGTCTTTACATTAATTGATTAAGCAGTAATTTCCTCGATTGCAAATGTGATTTTAATTGTACCAATAAACTAGGTTAACCAGTTGACTGGTAGTTCATTGGCGCTTGGAGTCATTTAAATTGTAAATGTGTTATTTTGGAATGACGGCGTCCATGTGCTTCATTTGGTAAAGGTAGCGACATCGAGATGATTGGAAAACAAAACCAAAATTGGTCTGCAAATATATCACATATAGCCTGATCATCAGACGCTTGTTTCCCATGCAGGCTAATAGAGCTAAATAGATTTGAAGTGGATTTAAGGGAGTTGACGTATGTCCAGAAAGATTTGGTATTGTTCGATTGTAAAGAGACCTCAATGGTGTTAAAAATATGAATGCTTTGAGCGTTTGATGACTGTCTTGGCATTCTTACGTAGATGTTTATAAGACGAAAGATACGTCTCTGAACCGAAACGCTTTAAGTTTTTGCGCGTAATGTCTTTTGGCTTCTGAAACTTATGCTGTGAACCAAGGAGCGTTCTTTTTGCGAGGAGCACGACTACAGGAAACAAAATTCATTATAATATCATTAAGTTTGTTATAGAAGGCCGTGACAGCATCATTTACATCAATGAAATGAGATAGGAGGTGCCAATCGATCTCGGAAAGCTCTAATTGAATAGCTTCATACAAGTAGTTTGCCTTGTAGAAGCTGTATCTAGAAATTGCTTTGCTATTCTTATCGTGTGAGATGCAAAGCGATAGTTACATTTCAAGTGGAGGATGGTGAGAATCTGGCTTGACATAAGGGGTTGGTGATTCAGAGACTGAGATAATGCTCATGGGTCCAGCAATCTATTGTTTAAGTTTGGGAAATAGTTTAATTGCGTTGATATATCGTTATGTGACACAATCATTCTTGAGCTTACTTCTCATTCAACTGTTGGCATGTTAAAGTCACCGCAGGTCACAAAAGACGTAGAGGGGTATGTTACATTAATGTAACTAGGAAGTTCAGAAAAGAAGAGGGTATCCATTCATAGGAGGGAGCTGCATGGCACATAGGCGCAAGCAATAAGTATTAGTAAGCTAGACGATAATCTGAAACCAAATGCAACGCATTCAATAGGAGGGGAGAAAGTGATGGCTTGACAGAGGAAACTTACTAAAGGCTTACGGACACATCCGCCATGGCATTTACCCGATATAGCTCGGCCTCTATCTTCACGATATACATTATATAGAGGGAAGAGTTCTTAATTCGCAATGTCCTTTGAAAGCCACGTCTCAGCTAAACATATTAGTCATCATTTGCCAATATAGATACTAAATTCATATCATTCAGCTTGGTTCTCACACCGCGAACGTTGATGTGTGATTGTTTTTTTCATTCAGTTTCTGATTCTTTTCTGTTAGCGGATCGAAAATTTTCTGTACGGTCTTTGCTCCAAATGTCTAACAAGGACACCAGTTGGCCAAAAATCTGATTAAGAAAGTTCTTGCAAATCCATTGGATCTGTAAGTTTAGAAGACGCTACGATTCCATTTGTTGTAGTGAATTAATAAGTTTCTGCTGCCTCGGCAGAAGAAGATGGAGATCTCTGCCGAGAATGCCCTCGTCTGGGGACGCGTGAATGCGCTGGCAGGCTAGCATTGCGGTGTCGTGGGGCGGATTCATTTCCCCAGCACGAGGACCCACTACAAAAAAATTTCGCACTCACGAATTCCTTGTGGTCAAACTAAACGAGGCGACCGAAGTCGCAAAAAGTGTAGGTAACTACACCGAGAGAAAAAGGACTTGTTCCGAGAACAAGAGGAACATGTAAAAAGGGGCGGACTTAGGGTAACTTCGTCGTTACCCGACGAAGCTCATGTCCCACAAATGAGAGAAAGGCAACCGGATGGTGATGGAGCCCCTTCGCACCCACCCAACCGGATTTAAATCCATATTTGTTGCAGTGGCCAGGTATTCCTCTTCTGAGTGGAAAATTCATACAACTTGACTTGTATAAACTTTCCCATCAGAAGAGGAGTACCCCGGTGACCAATTTATGCCATAGAATTATGCAATTCGATTGCATAACTCTATGTCATAAAGAGGCACTCTGCTTGGGCCACTCAACCCGCGACGTCACCTGAAACCAAAAAGATTACATTGTACCCGGCGGCTGGCTCATGTTTTATGAGGAGAGCCTGCCACCGTACCGGGTCCTATACCCAGTCAAACAGGACAAAAATGAAAAGACCAGCGTTACACTCTAGCAATCCATTATATTATCGCATTTTTTTATTAAATATCGCGACACGATTTTAGTGGCTTCCAGGGCAAAATTTGACATAGAAATAAGAAAAAATTAAAGCAAAATTTGAAATAGAAATAAGAAGAATCAAAGCAAAATTTGAAATATAACTAAGAAGAATTAAAGGCAAAAATTTAAAAATATATCTGAGAAGAAAAAACCAAAGGCAAAATTTGAAATATAAATGCGAAAAATTAACGGCAAAAATTTCACATGTATATGTAATCAAAATTAACGGCAATAAATTTAAAATGTATATGTAAGCAAAATTAACGGCAAAAATTTCAAATGTATATGTAATCAAAATTAACGGCAATAAAAGGGTACTTACCCAACATGGTCCGTCGAGCGCTCGATGAAGAATGCGGGTGTGCTCTAAAACTTTCATTAAGTTAAATTCTCAGATCAAAACATTAGAAATTTATCTAACAAGTGATAAATTCGGTGTTGAGTTCGCAGGCGCTCGCTGCTGTTGCTGATTAAGAGTAGAGCATTGATTTGCTAATCTTGATGATGCGGATGCCTCCGCGTTCAAAAAAATTTCTCGTGTACTATGACGAACAGGCTGTGTTCTGCTCCTCGTTGGCGTTTGCGGTGCTTCGACGGACAAAGAGCTGGTTTAGCCCAGTCATATTAGGTAAAAAAAGGGGTCAACCTCGGAATGAAAGATAATAAGCTGCAAATTGGTATGAACCTTTGTTTTGTCATTCTAAATGTTGTCTCAAAAGTCACAATCGTTATCGTGTCCGCATCTCAAGATATTCAAGGTCAAAGGTCACAAAAATCGGTTTTTCGCGAATATCTGGCTTCCTATCGGTTAAATGAGATTTGCATTTATAATAAAAGTTGTAGGCTATAAAATTCCCTAAAACTTTTGTTTAAACTTTTTTTTCATACGACCAACCGTTTTGAAGGTAGAGCGCGAAGAGTGCACATCGTACAGTCATATACGGCCTAATGCAAGGTCAAGCGTGAGTTATGGTTATCAGTACGTTATAAAGTCAATTATTTACTTGGAAATTATAATTATTAAACAATGCCTATTATTTATGTACTAACTATTAATTATTTATATTTAATTAAAGTAAGTAACTTGATTATTTATATATAATTATTCATATTTAACTATTTAAGTATAAAATATTATTAATTCTGGATTATATATTACTTTCTCTATTATTTTAAATAAGTACATTAAATATTTACAAACACATTATGGCTCAGCAATTGTTGTTGTATTTGACGGATATTCGGACTATAGTAAAAATATTAAAGCACTGGAACAACAAAGAAGAACTGCTGCACTTTCAAAATCATATGAAGTTTGTTTTGACGAAACAATGGTTGTGCCAATCAGTCAAGAAAAATTTTTATCAAATCGGTCTAATAAAAAAAAATTTATCGACATGCTTGTTGAAAAATTTAAAACTGTTAATATCACAACAAAACAAGCCAGAGATGATGCTGATGTTCTCATCATTGACACAGCTTTTGCCTTATCAGAACATCAAAAGACTGCTGTCATCATAGGAGAAGATATCGATTTGCTCGTTATTTTAATTGGACGTACTCAGTCACATCATCAGGAAATTTTTTTGAAAAAAGTTGGCAAAGGCAATGTCAAAACACAAATATATTCTACTAAAAGTTTTGACCAATATCCTCGTACTAAAAAGCACATTTTATTTTTACACGCATTCAGTGGCTGTGACACGACTTCTGCGCTATTTAAAAAAGGAAAAAAAACTGTTACTAGAGCATTGGAAAAAATTCCTGATTTAGATAAACTGGTGGAAGTATTTCAACAAGAAAACTGCCCAAAACAAACATTATTAGAAAATGGAGTGCGCATCTTGTTGGCATTATATAATGCTCCAAAATCTGAGGACAACATTGATCATTTCCGCTACACGCAATTCATCAAATTTACAAAACTAAATAAACCTGTACAACTGTCAACACTTCCACCAACAAGTGTAGCAGCTCATCAACACATAAAACGTGTCTACTACCAGATTCAAACGTGGTTAGGGAAGGACTTAGAACCTAAAGAATGGGGCTGGATGCTTGAAAATGAAATCCTGGAGCCCATACGAACGTTATTACCTCCAGCACCAGCCGAACTACTAAACGTAATATTTTGCAATTGCAAAAATGGTTGTGGTTCCCGCTGTGGATGCAGAAAATCAGGGCTACAATGTTCTTTAGCTTGCGGCCAGTGCAACGGACAAGCTTGCCTCAACGCTTCACTGTATCCAAGTAATCCCGATGAAGAAAATACATATGATCCTGATATTCTGGAAGGTTTGGAGATGAACATGACAGATAATGAGGATGATGACAATGAATCGAACATTTTTGAGCGACAAGAAGAAGAAGACGACGAACAAGAAGAAGATAATTAGCTTCCATTTCCAATTTCATTACAATTAAAATCAACAAAGATACTTTTGATATTTGAACTCACATTTTGATAAATGTATATTATGCCGTATTTAATAATAAATAAAAATATGTGTAAAATATATACTCTTACTATCATTTTAACTTAAAATAAAACTAAAATATATAATCCAGAATTAATAATATTTTATACTTAAATAGTTAAATATGAATAATTATATATAAATAATCAAGTTACTTACTTTAATTAAATATAAATAATTAATAGTTAGTACATAAATAATAGGCATTGTTTAATAATTATAATTTCCAAGTAAATAATTGACTTTATAACGTACTGATAACCATAACTCACGCTTGACCTTGCATTAGGCCGTATATGACTGTACGATGTGCACTCTTCGCGCTCTACCTTCAAAACGGTTGGTCGTATGAAAGTTTAAACAAAAGTTGTAGGGAATTTTATAGCCTACAACTTTTATAATAAATGCAAATCTCATTTAACCGATAGGAAGCCAGATATTCGCGAAAAACCGATTTTTGTGACCTTTGACCTTGAATATCTTGAGACGCGAACACGATAACGATTGTGACTTTTGAGACAACATTTAGAATGACAAAACAAAGGTTCATACCAATTTGCAGCTTATTATCTTTCATTCCGAGGTGAAAGCCCTAATATGACTGGGCTAGTTGCAGATTTGCTATTTTCATCATCTGGCTGGATACTTTCAACAGTTAGCTCGACCGATTCCACAGTATCGCTTACACTTGGCGATGGCAAAGGACTCGAGAGGCTACGATTAAACGGTACTGTTATGGATAGCAAAGACTGCTGTTCTGTATCAGCTATCGTTTAATGTTGAGCAATTTCTTCATTTGTGTTCTCAAGCTTCTCCTTCAAATTAAGTTTTGCAGACGATAGGACATCTACAGTCTCCTTAGCTTTCTGAAGTCTGGTCACGTAGGCTGCAATACTAAACTTTCGGCGCCGCGCCGGTTACAGTAAAGTTAGACACCAGTTCCTCTATTCATGATGGTATCTACAGTTGGGCCCATCAATCTCGCACATTTAGCTTGGAATGGTAGACCACAGAAACCATAGGTGAGGTTTCGCTATTTTTGTCCAAACACGTTCGGGCTGCACAATTAGCCATCTTACTTTTTTATTATATGTAAGTGAGGAGAGCAAGGGAAGACTTATGGTAGTAGTCTGGTAACTTATGCCTATTTTCATGACTTCTTTGGAGGGTGGTTTTTCATAGGAAAATAGCAATCAATTATCTTGAATATTTAGAGTGTTTTTATTTAGATATTGAAAATATAAAAAAAATTTATTTGAAAAAATTTAATAGTTTATTACTATTATTATTGTCACTCGAAGTTGGAACCTCAAAAAAAAATGCACGTCGGTGGCCCGGGTGATTTTGGCTCTTGATAATATCTGAAATCAAATATTCTTGATTATTCTTAATCTATAGACATGTCATTCTGGTCGGAACTACTAAAGTTAAATTTCAAGGGTGAATAACAAAATGGCGGACTTTGAAAAAAAAGTCCTTTTATTTTAGCAAAGAAAGGGTTGTTAAAATAAAAAGTTAGGGGTGAAAAAAATTCTCGTTAGTACCGACGAGAACCATAAGTGTGTAGAACAGCCTGTTAAAATTTGAAAGCAATCGGTTCAGTAGAAAAAAAGTTAAGTCCCGGGCCGACCAGAAAAACAATGTTTTGAGAAAAACGCGTTTAAAGTTTAACAACAAATTTTCATAAGTAAACTTATACTTACGTCAATCGTCTATGCCTGGAGCGTATAATATGCCTTCATCCTCTTCATAGGCATCATTCTTCTCAACTTTGTCCGCTCTTCGACTCTTTCGGGCTTCTTTCGATGACATTGCTGTGGCATTTTCCGCTTTTGCAATCCTAGATTTATTGTAGCATTTTGCAAACGCGACAGCGCACGGGCCGAGCGTTATGTCCATGACTTCCAATATTTTTAGTACTGGGAAAAATCCTTCGTTAAATATACATGCTGCAGTGAATGTAGCAATTTCTAACGTTTTTTGGCCTACAAAAATATGTTTTGGTGCAAAACTCCAAACACAATGATTAAAAGCCTCGTTATTATTCTGTGTGTTTCTTCTGAAACATCTTTTCAAAAGATCATCTGATGACAGATCTTCGTAAATTGGTTCCAAAAGATTTGCAGTGTCTTTATCGAAAGCAGGTGGATGAACAAACGTATCTTCATGACCTTCAGATTTCAATTTTTGATGCTTGCACCAGGAATCGGGACCCTCTGGGCAATAAGAATGCTGATATCAAATGATAATAAGTTGCCCATATAGCTTTTCTCATATTTTCCACAGAGTCTTCATTTCTCATAATAGCTAAGCCATAATAAGTACTAAGTTTGATCATTAATTTATTAGTTAGTGTCAGACTTTTGGTAGCTTTGGTGCTCTCGGTATCAATGGTATCCTTCTTTGGTGTTCTTGTTTTTTTTTGGAGTCGTCCCTTTTTTCGGAGTTACTCCTTTCTTCGCTGTAACTTCTTTTTCTTCTTTATAATTTTTCTTCGTTTTTTTAGATTTTTCTTCAGCAGCTTCTATTTTTTATTTAGCTTTTTGGAGCTGCGTTAACGTTTTTTAAGCTTCTTTGACTCGTCTGTACATACGCTTTTTCACATGTAAAACGCACTCATTTTTTCCAACTTTAGGATCATTATTGTAAATATTTGCTTCTAGTAAATTTTTATAAGTTTTGGAGTCCCCATCACCAATATATTTTTTTATATTTTACACCGAGCTCTTCAACGGATCGTTGAAACATTTCAATAACTCCGTCAACCTCCATCTTACCAGAACTTCCTTCGTGATTCGCCGTACACTCAGTCTGGTGATCCTCGTACCATTCTAAATATTCATCTGGATTTTCCACCCTCTTTTCACAAGCTTTGCAAACTTTGATTTAACAATAACGTCTATTACTTTATTAGAGTACTTTCCGATTAAAGAAACGATACCTAGTAGTGACGTAAAGCCACGTTTTGCCCATGAGCCATCACCCGAAACTGTTATTTCATCTGCAATATTTCCTTCTTGTTCATTTTCTTTTTTTTCTTCTTGTGCTGCTTTACGAAATAAAACTTTAGTAACACTTTTAACAGCAATATGTATTGTATCAAGGATACTGTAGTATCCGCTCTTACTTAACCCTGGTCCCAAATCCATCATGGCACAAAAAATATTTATACGCGATAAACCAACACCGAGTAGTCGCATAACAAAAGTAAGACGTCTGCTGACCTCAAACGCATTCCTCACTTTTGGGCAAGAACTAATGGTAGCAAATTCATCGTACTTACACTTTATACACAAGTTAAATCCCAATCCAACTTGCGATTTTTTTAAAAATTTTATATCACTCTTGCAAGCTTTACAAATCAGAACACTTTCTAAAGCACTGAATACTAAAGTAAAACTTAAAAGAGCGTACGTTGAGCTTTCAGCAATGGCTACTTCAATATTTTCTTCATTTTTTAATTTTTCAGCTGACTTGCTCACAAATGTTACATCTTTTTCAGCAATGTATCTATGACCGTGAAATTTTCGCTTAATGCCTGGATCTCCAGGACTTTTCGTACCACGTTTTTTCCTTTACTATCCATCTTAGATGCTTACGTGTCAACGTACGATCAAATACTAACAGAGTACTGTAAATTTTAACTTAAATAAACTTTAAAATAAATATATATTATACATACATAAATATATATAAATATATAAAATAGAATAACAGAGTCAACCCAAGTACAAAAAATGCGCGCAAACAATAAAAGGGTCCAAGCGGTTGCAGCTGCCGGTCGACCTTAAAGGTTGGACTTCGAGGCGCTCTAGAAAACTCGTTATAACTCCCGAAATATTTCGAATTTCTGTCTGAAATTTTCACAGTATATTCTCAAGGCATTGTACTTTCAAATTAAGCAATTTTTTGAACCCAAGTTACCAGACTACTACCTTATACACCAATTTACGAAAGTTTAAATTATGCAAATACGCACATTCGTTTCACTAGTTTCTGCATTAAATGTACAATACCTGATCTAAATAAGCAAGGTTTTAAGCAGTGATATTCGTATACGATATTTAAGCTTATTTATGAATATCACGATAAGGGTTTGTGACGCGACTATTGTTTAGTACAGGCATAAGCAGAGCATAAGCACAAATTCAGATATGAACGATTTGGTGATACAAAACTATCCCATACAGATGGCGCAGAGAATAAAGCTACACAGGTTCTGTATTTAAGACGAAAACAATATCTTTGTTTTAAGAAATAAACAATTAAATCAAAGAAGAACACTGCCACTTGACCCGAGATGCACATCACTTTAAGCGCAGATGAACGGAGCTGTGATCTATGTATTTTGGGCTAATAATTGTCGCAACTAAACTCCAGATTAAGCAAAAAAGAAAGAGCAGCGAAGTGACACGTCCGAAAGGTTTGACAGTTCGACACCCAAAACTTCTAAAACTAATAAATTCAACACCGAATCATCAAAAAATAATTAAAAATAACATTTTCCACCAAAAGAAAAGTTAACCCAGAAGCCGCAATAAATGAAAATTTTAAGGAGATGGATTTGGTTGGGCATTGTTTACTCCTTCCCATGAACAGTTATATCTTCTTCTGAGCTATCTTCAGAATCACTACTATGATTACCATATTCTTCTGCACTGCTTTCTGACAAATTTCCGTATTCATATTCTGAATCGCTCATTTTTCAATCTATATCTTGTTAAAATGAATGTTTTGTGTTCTATTTTAATGACACTTGAATTTATTATAAAAGTAAAACACGTAGCGTAAAACGATACATTAATATGAAAGGAAAATAATACATTTAAGTGACTAAAATTAAATAGCGCAGAGACGTGATATGCGCTCGTTGCTTGTCGCTCCCAGACTGAACGAGCACGGCTGATGGGCTAAAGTGCAGCTGTAAAAGTCAGTTTAGTTACACGCATGTTTTTCGTTGTATACTAACAAAATTCAACATTAAACAAAATATAATCATAATGATTTGAAAATGAGCAAACATGCTAATCGTATAAATATCCAATATGCCCAATATTATTTTCTGTAACCACAAAATAACTGACTGTCTATAATGATACACTTATCTTTGCAAGTTTACAATACAAAGGTAAATAATGAATTAACAATAAAACAAGTGGTTGATATTTCACGACTAAACCGTAAAATATAAGAAACAATGGCTTCGATATAAATTCACGAAAATACTTTGACGGGTTGCAGTCAGTTGAAATTTACGGATATACTACGGCGGATCGCAGTCAGTCGTCACAAGTGCAAAAATACAAGAATGTAGTCTAGTGTATCAAACTGTATCCATTTGTTACCGCTCCTGATTCAACTTTTTTTCGGTATAAAGAATAAAATATAGCCTCGAAAGAGGCTATATTTTATTCTTGAATAAATAATTTTTATAGCTTATAATCCTGTATAAACAATAAATATCAATGAAACGATGTTTTTTTTAAGCTCTTACATTGCTTTCTTCAATTCTCGATTATATTCGAGTGTGAAAAATTATAACAGCATAAAATACAACGCCGCTCGAATTATCTCAAGTGTGGACTGTTTGGCTTATTTAGCGCGCTTGAATTAACTCGAGCGCACATGTTAAGGGGGTAAACAGTACAAACAATCAAGCTTAAACTCAAATTCATTTATTAACTAATTAAAAAGTATTTACCATGATAAAAGCGGTCCTACGGCACCCAAATCTCGAAAGAAAAGTTTCAAATGGTCTTTCACGATCAACTCTCTGTCAGAGGCACAAATCCGACTCGCTCTAACCAATCTCTACACTCTTATTCCGAGCCTCGCTATACTTCTACGGCTATAACCCGGCATCAGTTATAATTTGTGACACAGTCTTACGATAAGAGTCATTTTCCCGGTATTACTTGTATATGCAAATATTGTAATATTTTTTTATTTATTTATTTTTATAGAAACTATCGACATTACAATAATAATAACAAGTTATATACAATAAAAGCAGAAAGTCATTAAAAAGTTTCTCCAAATAGAAATAGTATGAATCATATAAATACAAATCTGGAAAGAGGTAGAAAACAAGAAGAAAGAAATACAGTTAATAATAGCAACAACAAAATTGTGAAATATTAAATATAAAGATATTATGATAAAGTAATAAGATAATGATTATGAAATGTACTTGCAATTAAGATGATAAGACAGTATACTAACTGGATAAAAAGAATTCATCATTCAAAAGTACTCTGATTGAATATATGCTTGTGGAAAATATGTCAAGTTCCAAATATTTACGCGCCAAGACATTATAGGCACTAGTGACTCTGTAAACATATGCATTTTGCTTATAGTTTGAGGATACAAGAGGTAGGTTGAAGACAGCTGGTGCTCTAGATGATAGTCTAGGAATTGCAAATGAGATCTTAGATAGCAAATGAGGACTATTTAGAAAACCATTAACAATTTTGAAGAGGAATATTAAATCAGCCATGTCACGTCTTTGTTTTAGAGGTAGTGTATGAAAAACTTTGCAGGAATGAATATAACTACGATTACCTGCCCTAAAGCGGAAATTAAGATAACGAACAAATTTTTTTTGAATTTGTTTAATTCGATCAATATATACGCCGTACCTTGGATTCCAGACCTGCGATGCATACTCTAAGTTACTCCTAACAAACGTATTATATAAGATTTTCAGTGTAGCAATATTGTTAAATTCTGATGCTGCTCTTATAACAAAACCGAGTGATCTGCTTGCTTTGTTAACAATTTTATTTATATGTTCATCGAACAAAAGTTTAGAGTCATGTTGAACTCCAAGATCTTTCACTGACGAGGATCTTGTAACAGGTTGATTCTTAATTAAAGACGTAAATTTTATTGGATCTCGCTTGCGTGTGAACGATAGACAAGTGCATTTCATGGATTTAGGTGTAATTTGTTGCGAACACAATAAGCATGTAATGATTTTATGTCTACGTGCGAACGCGGAACCGACCTCTCATCGGTTCTAGACGTTAAGTCTGAGTAGTGCCAACGGATGGTACCAACCGGTCAACCAATCCGTGCACCGTAACCCATTCACGCGGCGGCTGCTTGTCGGCCAGCTAGATCGGAGAGGATTTCGGTCGCGGGTCTCCGAATGGGTTACGCTCTTTTACATATTTCAGCCACCTATACACGCCCGTTTTCAAACGCGTTACAAAACAAAATCATACGGAGAGGAAACCTACTTTACGTTACTCCGTATTTCTTCCTATAACCAGTCAAAGAACAAAATCTAATTTTTACTTCGCGTTCCCGAATTTCCGACGCGGTACCGAAAAGTATACTACGTTAACTCAACCCGACGAAAGCTACTCTAATAAAAAGGCAAAACAACAAAGGTACCGCGTACCGCGCGCAACGCGAAACCGGCCTCAGCGAATTTTCTCAAACCCTACCCTCGCGACGGCATACCTACCCTGCACCTCATTTCCCGCTGAAAAGGAAGATCCACTGGAAAGGAAAGTCTATTTTTTTCGTTAGCAATTCATGTTGGTTTCTATTTTGATTTCTTATGCCATACAGTTTCCTTTTTTTTCCTTATCGATGTTTTGTAAATATATGTTGTAGGTGTATAATTATTAAAGTTAGCAAAAATCACCTATCATTGCACATTTACATAGCAAATATTCTCGTCACAGAATCATTTCATATTTTATCATTATCATTTAATCCTTTTCACTTATCATGTAAATATTTTTTAATTGATATCAATTTTTCATTGTTTTTCTTTTTCTTATTCGCATCTACCAATATTTTAAATTATTTGTTTCATTTTCATTGTTTACGTTAATTCTTATTTTTTTTGTTTCTTTTGCTTATTTTTAATTTCCTCAATTACAATTACTACGTTGCCACTTGTAAATATGGAACTTGAAAATGTGTGGCTAAATTTGATGTAGATTTTTATCGTTTTCCAATTTTTTTATATCATGCATCGTCTTCAACTTACAAGTGAAAAAAAAATTTATTTTATTTATATAATTAAACTAAGGTATTGGCTACTTAACGTACATTAAAATAAGCTTATTACCAATATATGTAGTTTCGATTCGCGTGAGTGAATTTTTTGTTTTTTTACTTTGGAAAATCAAAAGCAATATATAATATAATCTTCGTAGTGCAGACTCTGACACATTCTATGTACAATTATCCAATAAATAAATTGCTCTGAGCATGTACATATAAAGTCTTGGACAGGCAAATTAACCATAACAAATCAAAGGGAAAAGATATTATTCAAAATAATAAAATAGAAAAAAATAGAATCGTTTTAAAAACAGTCAACAGGTTAGAATAAAAGTTTTTCTTTTTCAACAACCGGACGTTTAGTGTCCTTTCCATCCAGCGGATTGCCGAGGCGACAAAGAATCGAATCATATACGAGGAAAACAAGATGTTAGCGAGGAAAATGAATGAGCGATTCAAAATGGAAATGAAGAGTTTTACACAAACTATTTCTTTTACAAGTCTGATCAAAGACTTTTCTTGTTGCAAGTTCTTTTTCTTTCTCATGCTATCTCACACCTCTGATTTTCATAAAGGTTAACAATCTATTTTTGCTATTCTCGCTCTCTCATTCATTCTCTGCATTTCCTTACTATTTTACTTTCTAGTTACGTTTCCAAACTAAATAACTGAAGAGTTAGCAATTCAGCTATGCAATTCTTTCGCTTTTCGCTTCACTTTTTCTCATAGGTTATGTTTGTTTTACTTCAATTAGAATTCACGTCTAGATTTTTTCATACTCCTTATTATATTTTCCGTATAATTTGTTTCCATTTGATTTTATCTTTTTTTTTTAATAAGTTAGACACGACATGATCTATAGGGTGTTGTTTTTTGTTATTACTTTACTTTTTGGGGTAGCTATTTTACGTTTACGCTCATAAATTAGTTTTACATTCTACTCGCAAGGAGTTTCACCTAGGGCATGGGTTTTCTTCCATTTTCATCTAATCCTACTTTATAATTTAATGAATTGGGTTTTCTTAGTTTAGATATAGGTAGTTTGTTAATCTACGTCTCCCAAATATTGTTTCTTTTACTACTTTACATACCTATTTGGCTATGGTTTTCATCAGAATGCTTTTACGACCATTACAATGCTAACCCAAGGCGCCATCCAGCATTTTACGAAATTGCGTCCTCTTACCCCGGTAGCATGGCAAAGATCAATCATGCAGAAGCTAGTAAGCATTCATGCTCCATCGTGATTGTTCTCAATCACATAACCTTAACACGATTCTTGGGATAGATAAGACAGTGCTTGCATAACGAATCGTCAATGCTTACTTGAGACACTCTAGGGGTGAATCCTCATTGCAATCGTGGCAGACAGGTGTCGAGCGTATGAATTTCCAATGACGGATTGGCGAAAGCATCACATATTTATCGCCTTTTTATACACGACCACTTGCAAAATGGCTAAGCATTAGCGGCGCACTGATTTTATCGGTCTAGCGAGAATTAAGAACTAAGTTACATCACCAGTTACCCTCGTCCAAAAGCATATTTACCTGAAATGTTTACGTTTGGGTTAAGGTTGTAACACAGAAGCTTCACTTTATCCACAAAACTCACAATGGAATTTGCACACAAAATCCCGCTGCGATAAAAGCAATTCCTCTTGATGGCACTCGCTACCCACACACCTGCTACCATGTGGCTGTCAAAATTCTGTTGGCATCCCACGATAAAATAGACGTGGGATGTGCACTGGTCGCAACCAACGTAAAATGACAAGCCACCTAGCAGCAAAGTGTGTTGGTAGTGGTCACTAGCGCGTCGCATGATTCATTACAAGCATCAAGTCTATTTAGGTCTTCTTGTAGGAGTTCGGCGTCATTAAGTGAAGAAATAGATCGAAATATTTTCATATCATCGGCATATGATAAAACAGTTGAGTTTGAAAGCACATGTCAATATCTGAGATAAAAATGATAAATAACAATGGACCAAGCAGCGAACCTTGTGGAACACCACTAGGTACGTTCATCCAACCGGACATGAAATTGCTGCAAACGACGGCCTGAAACCTATGATGAATATAGAAGTCGAACCAGCGAAACAAATTGCCCCTGATACCCGCACTATGAAGCTTCTTTATTAAAATATTACTGTTAATGCGATCAAATGCTTTGCTGTAATCTATATAGATGACATCAGTTTGAACCCCAAGCTCCATGTTGTCTGTCAGGTGTTCATTTAGAAGTATTAGGTTGGTCACAGTTGAACGCCCTTTCAAGAAACCATGCTGAGAGTTAGTAATTTTGTTTTTTATTAAGGAATACAGCACATTATAGACTAATTTTTCAAATATTTTAGCAATAATACACAATTTAGAAATGTGACAATAGTTACATACGTCTGTTTGGGGAGCGTTTTTGTGTACAGGGGATATAAAAGCTGATTTCCATAAATTTGGTACAATACCTTCAGCTATAGATTTATGAAAAAGGATTGTCAAGAGGATTGACAAGGTGTCTATACACTTATACAAAAATATTGGGGAACCGCCGTCTGGGCCTGCTGATTTGTTTAGGTCATGTTTACGTAATTGTTCTTGAACCAAGTCAACATTCACTTCAATTGTGGAAATGTCAACGTCAAAGGGAAATGGATCTGAATGATCACTTAAACCAGCGTTGATATTAGAGTCAGGCTGAAGAAAAGTAGAATGAAAATAACTCGAAAAAAACTCACAAATTTCAGCCCCGTTTTTTTTTTTTTTTTTTGTGGTAGGGAGGTGAAGGCATTTACGCCCACCGAGTCTGGCAGTGTGGGACTCCCATGGAGGATACCCTTGGACTACCCACTAAACAGCTCCCCTGTCAATCTGAGAACCTAGCCTGGAACCGTTTGACACATTACTTCGGGCCAGGTCTCGTTTTGTTACGCCGTGGGGCGCCTTCAAGCTTGGGAGTCCCTTTCCTAGCGGGAGGGGAGAGGGGAAGAGGAAATTCCAGAAGAGCGATCCCCCAGCCCCAGCACCTCCGGCTGCTGTGAGTCCCTTTTATCTTTTAGGACTGCCCGAGTATAATGTGCCACCTGGTTCCATTTGTCAACTGATTCGAGCATCACCGCAACTATATTATCCGGGGTGAGCTCTCCCGTCTCCCTGTAGAGTTCCCTTCGCAGCCTGGCCCATTTGGTACACGCAAAAAATGTGTGACAGGCATTGTCCTCCTCTCCTGGGCAAAACCGACAATCAGGAGACCGTGACTTACCGATCTTGTGCAGGTAACTTTCAGCCCCGTTGCTAGATGTTGAAGAACCATGTCCCATTGTTGAGGGAAGTGAATTTGTTTTTGTTTTTGACTTAACATAAGTCCAAAGGTGTTTTGGATTACTTGATATTAGTCTTTCAGAATTCAGCAAGTATTTTTCATAACAAGCAGCCTCTTCCAGTTTTGCTCTTTTATCCAAAATGTCTAAAGATAACTCGTCATGTTTGTTGCCCTAAGTTTTGAATTTTTTATAATACTTATATTTTTCTTTTAAAATTTTCTTCAAGGCCTGTGAGTACCAAGGAGGAAAACAGCTAGTATGGAATTGCCGTTTGTGTATATATTTATCCCGAATAGTAAAGATTTTATCATAAAATGCCTGAACTGATTCTTCGACAGTCTTATCTGAAAACTCTGATGTCCAATCTATATTGGATAGTTCTTCATTAATTGGACCATAATCAGCTGACCTAAATGAAAATACTATTCGTGGTCTGGTTTAAGTAAGTTCACTGAAAGATTACGTATTGCAATTATTAGCACATTGTGATGGGCATCAAGGGGAACTAGAGGTTGCCGGCAATCAGAAACATCAACAAAGTTGTTAAAAGATTTGTAACTGTGAAGGTGTAGCACCAAACACAAAATATTGCTGGTTAGGTGGAAACACCTAGTCAACTCTGCAATACTAACTTCAGAAAATATTCCGAGAAGATATATCGGTGGAGCACCTGTTACTCTTTTATATTAATGAGGTGTAACACCAAATTAATACCAAGGAAAAAAAAAAAAAAAATCTGTTCACTCACACGAAAAGGATCACAGGCGGAACACCTTTGATTGTTTCTGTGTTGATTTAGTGCAACACCAAATCAAATACACTATAACGCGGTTTATGTCACTGTTGTACTTAAAAGAAACCCAGGGAAAAATCTATCTCGATCTGAAACACTCCGTGGTTGAATAACAACTGAACTTTTAATAACGAAAAATATTGAAAGAATACAATCTCAAACTTACAGACTAAACAAAAATGAATGCATGTGAAAATGCTTACTATGTTCTAATATTACAATGCACGTTGGCAATCTTGAAAAAATGTCTTAAGTGGCAAACGATAAACTCAAAGCTAAAGATATATGATATTTTGAGATACAATTTGATGACCAATGCAATGTGGGGATAATGTAAACGCTATTGAAATTGGAATTGGATATATTAGTTTGTTGCAACATTGTTATAATAACAAAATGAATATATTCAAAGTATGACTGAAAATTGATATTGCCAACGTACATTTGTGTACAGTTAAATTGAAAAATATGAGGACACCGTTCAAATTTAAAATGATTTTGAGGGATATGAAAATGATTTCTAAACAGAATTCTTGAATTTAACATAATACTCCCCGCGTTGAACTATTTGTTCAATCCCGTATATTGATCATAAATTCTGGTGCTGGGTGTGCCGGGTCGGTTGAAATTTTGCTATGTCTTGGCGGTGGTTGTTTCGTTTTTGTCATGCGTGCTCGATAACATGTGATGGACCCATAGAGAATTAGCGTTAGTATGAAGAATAAGGTGAGATATGAAATGCTGTATTGATGAACATCATGATGTGAGAGCTTAGGAAGTACGGTGTTTTGATGCATGATTTCGAGACGTTGTTGAAGCTTTCGGATGTCTTCTGTTGGATCATGGTAACGTCCCGGATCCGGTGGTAGCAGTTGATTATCATTGCGGATGGGAATGATCTCGCTGATGTTTCGAGCATGAACAACTGGATGTAAGATGAGTGTATTGTGTCGTTTGGTGGCTTCAAATGAATTTCGGCCATATTTTAGTGTACATCCTGGAGATAAAGCGACAATGCCCACACAGTGAAGATGTTGTTGTGTAATTTGGTTATCGCAGATCACGCTAACTAACGTATTATCCCTCATTGCGTAGATCCAGTGGTTGTCGTTTTGCAATTGAGTCCAGTGAGGTTCACTACGCACGGTCGAAATTTTGCAGAGTGGTTGCTCAGAACTATGGAGTAGGATATTGATGGCACATCCGCTCGGAGAGCTATGGATGTCAACAGGAGATTGCGTCATCCTGCAGACCCGATTGGACCCATGCACCTTGTAGCATTTTGTCTGAAGTTCGGTTTCTGATAACCGATAATACTGGTCACGATGTAAGTTAACCAACATGTACTGCGAGTCTGGCTGGATTAATGCATACGAGCTGTTCGCTGCGAATGATGGTATGGGTATGTTTTTCAGCAATACATAATTGGAATCCTTGAGCAAAGGCAGTTTTATCCGGAAGATGATTTGATCATTAACCAATCGACCCTCTATTGTCATGACTCCGTACAGCTCAATTAAGTTGTCCGCATTGGCTGGTGGGCACAAATGTGCTGGTATGTTTTCTTTAATGAGGTGTATTTGATTGTGCAGTTGGGCCGGAGTGAGTAACAATGGACTGACCTTCCCGTGATGAGTGTCAACCAGAACATTGAGCAAAGTTGTCTGGATGCGCTGGAAGTTGGATATGGCAAGAATCATACGAATAGACAACGAGTTGAAAATTGCTTTAGAAATGCTATTAACGGTGTCGGCAGTTTTATTAAGGAACTCATAAAACTGTTGCAGTCGTTGGGTTGTATCGTCGTGTGAGCTTTGAATGATGTTGGCTGTCGAGTTGATGATTGTTGTCTTGTTCTTCATGAGCTCGAGTAAATATTGGTCATTGCTCTCGAGGTTATTTATAACCCTGGACATGTGTTGAGCATATTGTGAATCCAGCACGCCAAACAACGAGTTCGCGATATTACCGATGATATCTAGTGGTGATCTCTTGATTCTGGTTCTGTTGGTTGAGAATATGTTGTTCTTGATCGATAATTCTCTTAGTGTGGACTGTAGGTAGGTCATTGTTTCTTCACAAGATTCAGGGTCGTGCATTCGTGTACAAAATGTGTTCAGTTGATCGGCAGCTTGTCTTATTGCAGCGTGTTCTTTCCAAAAAGCGTCCATGGAGTAGGACACCACCATGGTCCATTCATCCGCAATCAGAGATGCGGATCCTAGACGTTCGAAATAGAGTCCAGGTTGGCCTTGAAACGGAGTAACTGTGATTGTAGGTGTGGTTGCTTTGCTTGGCAATATGAAGCATACTGCCAAGAGAATGGTCAGGGCCCACGACATTCCCTTTCGTTTTTTACTGGTAGAAGGGCTTGACTCACTCGCTTTTCTAGTGCGCGATCTTGACGTGCTGGTTGAATGCGTGGAATCAGCGCTGTCCGTTTCTACCTTCTTTGAACCAGACGATGGCCCAGAAACTGGCTCCAAAGATGATGCATCGGTGTTTGAACTTGTGGATTCGCTGGTGTCGAGTTCAATTGGGAGAGCAGCAACCTTGTGTATCGGCCTTTTTATTATACCAGAGGATGTTTTAATCTCGACTACTCGCACATGACCATCGACTACTCGCACATGACCATGGTATTGATGATACGTCCCAAAGGCCATGACAGCGATGGAACATTGTCCTCCATCACGATGACCAATGCTCCGTTTTGTATGTTGTCATTCGGTGTCTTCCATTTGTGGCGCTGTTGGAGTTCACTGAGATATTCTTTGCTCCAACGATTCCAAAAGTCCTGCTTTATTTTGGTCAATTCCTTCCATCTGTTAACGAAGGAAAGTGTGTTGAACTGTGAGAAGGGGTCAACTGTGGCATTTAAAGGGTCTCCAATAAGCAGGTGGCCTGGGGTTAGTGCGGTCAGGTCATTTGGATTCATGGACAGCGGAGTCAGTGGTCGTGAGTTCAATATCGCTTCTATTTCAACGGTCAAAGTAGTTAATTCCTCGTAAGTGAGAGGCTTGCTAACTACGGATTTGACAAAAAGCTGCTTCGCCGATTTCACTGCCGCCTCCCAAAAACCGCCGAAATGAGGTGCGCGGGGAGGAATGAAATTGAAACTAATTTTTTCTGTGAGCAGAAGTCTTTGATGAGTTGGGTGGCCTTTGAATCATGTATAGTTTCTCGAAGTTCCTTTAATTGATTGTTTGCTCCTACAAAATTTATTGCGTTATCACAATAGATAGTGTTGCAGTTGCCACGACGACCAACGAATCTTCTCAAAGCCTGAATAAATGCGTCTGTGGTCAGATTTTTAACCAATTCTAAATGGACGGCTTTTGTTGCGAAGCAGCAGAATAGTGCCACGTATGCTTTCTGCGGTGGTTTACCTCTGATCTCTGTGCGCACGTAGAAAGGGCCACAGAAATCAACCCTAGATCTGATGAATGGCCGTAATGGTTGGACTCTATCTCTTGGTAGATCGCCCATTATTTGCTGTAGGAGTTTTGGCCTTTCTCGAGCACAGATGATGCATTTGTCCACGATTGATCGTGCAATGGACTTCCCATGCAGTGGCCAGTAGTTTTGCCTTGTGATTGCAAGTAAACCAGCTTGCCTGACATGATCATTTGTATAATGAACTTGTATCATATGAGTCTTGTGATGTGAGGTTTTGGGGGCAACAGGATAGGATGTTTCGCTTCGTAGGAGATGTTTGCATTTTCCAGTCTGCCGCCGACTCTGATAAGTTCATGCTTATCAAGAAAAGGACTCAGGCTAGCTAGATTGCTTGTTGGGTTGATGCCCTTATACTTCTTGAGTTGGGTCAGATCAGTAGGGAAGGCTTCCTTTTGAACTTCTCGTACTATGAGGTTCATAGCCTCCTCCAGTTCCAGGATGGATAGGCTCCCCTGGAGGAGACGCGTTGAAGTCTTCGAGTTTTTAATGAATCGCAAAATGTAGGCCACTACTCGTTTCATTCTGTTGATGCAGCTGATGTGGGCCAGATAGCCCAGTAGGCCACGGTCAGTTTGCGTTGCTATCAATGCTGCATCAGGTTGTTTTCGCTCCAAGGTTGTGTCTGCGTTGATTAATTTTTTAGGCCACCGATGTTCCCTCTGATGTAAAAACATGGGACCATAAAACCACTGTTGGTGCTGCTTTAGTTTCTCTGGTGCTTGTCCCCTCGATATTAAGTCCGCTGGATTGTCCTTTGACGATACATGTTTCCACTGGGATGTACTTGTCACATCTTGTATGGCAGCGATGCGATTTCCAACAAACTTCTGCAGCGATGAGGCAGGAGGCCTTATCCAAGAGAGCACGATTTCGGAATCCGTCCAGAAATGTATTGAATCGGTCCACTGGAGGTCAATGCTTAGCCGCTCGGCCAATTCTGCTCCCAATTTCGCTGCGCAGAGGTCAAGTCTCGGTAGGGTGACGGGTTTTAGTGGTGCTATTCTGGATTTTGCGCACAATAATCGTACGACTATTGTGCCATCCACGATAGATGAACGGATGTACACTGCAGCTCCGTACGCTTTCTCGGAAGCGTCACAGAAGACATGGAGCTGCTTCTCTTTGGGATGATGGTGTGCTGAGACATGGCGAGGGATCGATATATCAGATAGTGCAGATAGATTTTGACGAAATCTGTACCATTGATCCAAAAGTTCCTCCGGGATGACGTCATCCCAGTCCAGATTGAGACTCCAGAGCTCTTGAAGTATGAGTTTTGCGGTGACGGTCACTGGGGAGGACTTGTCGTTTTGTGATTTGAGGATTTGTGTTGTAGTTGACTATGATGCGTAGTTCGTCTGCCTTGGGAAGCCACCTTAAGCCCAATGCCTTGACTTGATGATCCGTCTCGTCCAAGAGGTCCAGTTAAGTTACCACGTCGCCGCTAGGAAGATCCTTGGTAAAGGCCGCATGATTAGTGCACCATTTCCGCAATCTAAATCCACCTTGTCTCAGGATTGCCATCAACTGCCTTTGGGTCTCCAATGCTTCGCTCAAGGTATCTGCACCAAACATTGCATCATCCACGTACATATTCTCACGTATGACCTTAGCGCCCAGGGAGTTTTCGATCAGGTTTTCTTCTGCCAGTCGATGTAGACATCGAATGGCCAAATATGGTGCTGCGGTCAATCCGTAAGTGACTGTGTTAAGCTGGTAGTACCTCAGCGCTTCATGTGGGTTTTCTCGCCAAACGATCATTTGATACTTTCTGTCGGATGTGTCCACCAGAACCTGCCGATACATCTTTTCGATGTCTGCACTACAGACATATCGCGAAAAACGAAAGCGGAGTAGCACCGAGAATAGATCTTCCTGGATTTTGGGGCCAGTATGAAGTATGTCATTTAGCGATAGATGGGATGATGTCTTTGCGGAACCATCAAATACCACTCTTAACTTTGTTGTGTCACTGTCTGGCTTCTGGACGCTGTGGTGTGGAAGGAAATAGTGCAAGGCAGGAAGATTAGTAACTTCCGTCATATGTTCAAGGCTTATGTATTCCTGCATAAATCTGATATATTGATGCTTGAGGTCTGGGTTTTTGCCCAATCTTCTCTCAATCGCAAGGAATCTATTTTGGGCTTGTTCTTTTGACTCGCCTAACGCTGATGGATTTTCAGCAAAAGGGAGTCTCACTATAAATCTTCCATCCGAATTCCGTTTTGTTGTTTCTCGGAAATGAACCTCGCACTTCTTTTCAGCACTTGTTCGAATAGGCGCTGAGGTTTCCACTGTTTCAAGCTCCCAGATGCGTTCCATTTGTTGATTGAGCTCAAGAGTTTCTTTTGTGCCTACCAAGCATGACCTGATATTGTTTTTGGAGGGCTGAGATATCTTTCCGGCCACCATCCAGCCAAATGACGTATGCTGCAGCGTTGGTAGACCCTTTCCAAGGTTAACACGGCCTTCGGTTTGTGCGTCAAAGCAGTGCTCTGCTCCTATGAGTAGGTCGATAGGAGCCGGTGTATAAAATTCGGGGTCTGCCAATTGTATACCTGCTGGTATCTTCCATGCTGATACATCCAACTGGGTTGCAGGTTGATTGGATGTAATCTTCTTCAGCGTGAATGCAACTAGGTCCAACTTAAAAGTAGAAAGTCGGGAATGCACCTGTACTTGAACTCTTCTTTGAGCGATGCTTCGATTTGTGCTAATTCCCTGTATACTAATTGGATCAACTATTCCAGTGATCGCAAGTTTCTTAGCTACCTTTTCGGTGATGAAATTAAGCTGTGACCCAGTGTCCAGCAAGGCTCGGCACTGCACTGATCGGCCATTCGCAGCCTTAATTATGACATTAATCGTTCCCAATATGACATGGGAAGGTCCGTTAATGGCTGGCTGAGACACAAGCGCAGTTTTAGTGGTTTCAAAGCAAGGTTGCTTCAGGGATTTTGATTATCTTCCTTTGGCTTCTCTGGCTCGTTTACACTGTGCAGCAATGTGTTGTGCTTTTGCTTACACTTAGTGCAGAAACCTCGAGTGCACTTCGCGGCTCTGTGGCCAGGTTTGAGGCAATTTCTGCACAGGTTGGCACGTTGCACTATTTCCCTTCGTTTTGCTATAGGCTGTCGATTAAATTCTTTGCAGGCAAAGAGAGGATGTATTTCTTGGCATGCTACACAGTGATCCTTCTCTGGATTTCCAACCAAGACCGACGTTCGTTGCCGTTTGCTGGTTTTGTTTTCTGATGACTGCTTGCCCATCGTGGCTTCGAGAGTCTGAAATCGCATCTCCAGGAAGCTGAAACCTTGCTGGTACTGTCCAATGTTCGCGGGTTCTCTAGGGCTTGCTCGTAGAGCATGTGCGTTGCCTTGTCTAGTTTCCCTCAAAATTATGTGCGAGACGATCGCATCCCAGTGATCTGTGTGTACAACGAGGTTCTGCAACCCCATGAGGCTCTCCTTTGTTGTGTCATACAATCTTTTAACGCTAGCTGCGGAGTCTGCTTGAGTTACTTGTTGTGATAGCAATCTGCTGATCAACGCATTGACCAAAAGCCTATCATTTTGGTATCGTTGCTTGAGAAGAGACCAGGCTACTTCATAGTTTCGATCACATACCGGTAAATGTTGGATCAATGTACGTGCCTCCCCGGATAATTTGCCTACAAGGTAAAACATTTTTTGTGCTGGACTTATTGAGCTTTTGTCAATCATCTGTTCAAATAAATCCTTGAACTGCATCCAATTATTGTAGTTGCCGTCAAACGTTGGCAGGCTGATTGCTGGAAGTTTAGCAGATTCAATTTGTGGATGTATAGACTGCGGAGTCTTTATGATGCTCTCAATGTGTTCATAGAGCTCGATTTTGACCCGCTGTACTTCGCAGTCCACTTTGTCGTATTCTTGTTCGTCCTCGCTATGTTCATAATTTTCATAGCAGACTCAAATTTCTTGCAAATTCTCGTCCAGCATCTGCTTTTGTTTTTGAAGCATTTCCGCTTTGAATTTGTAGAATTGTGGCGACTGCGCTGTCGCCAGTTTCTCAGTTATTTCAGCAATCATCTGCCTGGTGTGTTTGATGAGAGCCTTTTGACGTCGAAGTAGATGTATCACCTCATTGTGCCTTTCGGTGTTAATCTCCTTCTGTTGTTCGCTGGTAGCCTCAATACTTCGGTCCTGACCCAAGATTTCTTCGAGGCCTTCCATATGTTTTCGCACGACCTCCTTCACCTGGTCGCAGTAGGAGTTAGCGAAATACGGATTTTCACTATGCGTTTTAGAGAACTCATCCAGAACTTCATGATTCTTCTGGAAGCAGCTCCATTTTTCCTCGAGAGTTGCTATTCTCTTCTGGCAATAAGCGATCGTCTTCCTCTGCTGAGTATCCTTCTTGAAGTTCGAATATCCTGATTCGATGGAACCGCCTAGTTCCTTTTGGACCTTTGCCAAGGCGTCCATGATGGCCAATTCGTATCCTTTTTATCACGTCGGGGTCACCAGAATGTTAAAAGATTTGTAACTGTGAAGGTGTAGCACCAAACACAAAATATTGTTGGTTAGGTGGAAACACCTAGTCAACTCTGCAATACTAACTTCAGAAAATATTCCGAGAAGATATATCGGTGGAGCACCTGTTACTCTTTTATATTAATGAGGTGTAACACCAAATTAATTCCAAGGAAAAAAAAAAATCTGTTCACTCACACGAAAAGGATCACAGGCGGAACACCTTTGATTGTATCTGTGTTGATTTAGTGCAACACCAAATCAAATACACTATAACGCGGTTTATGTCACTGTTGTACTTAAAAGAAACCCAGGGAAAAATCTATCTCGATCTGAAACACTCCATGGTTGAATAACAACTGAACTTTTAATAACGAAAAATATTGAAAGAATACAATCTCAAACTTACAGACTAAACAAAAATGAATGCATGTGAAAATGCTTACTATGTTCTAATATTACAATGCACGTTGGCAATCTTGAAAAAATGTCTTAAGTGGCAAACGATAAACTCAAAGCTAAAGATATATGATATTTTGAGATAAAATTTGATGACCAATGCAATGTGGGGATAATGGAAACGCTATTGAAATTGAAATTGGATATATTAGTTTGTTGCAACATTGTTATAATAACAAAATGAATATATTCAAAGTATGACTGAAAATTGATATTGCCAACGTACATTTGTGTACAGTTAAATTGAAAAATATGAGGACACCGTTCAAATTTAAAATGATTTTGAGGGATATGAAAATGATATTTTTTTTTTCTAAACAGAATTCTTGAATTTAACAAAAGTCATTGCTCAAAACTAAATCTAAAATTCGGTTGAAGCTATTTCGTACATTATTGTATTGATTTTAGTTACTACATGCAATCTCATCCACCAACGACAATTCGTCCGGGCAACGTGCGTTAGTGGGATGCAGCAAATTATTACTATCCAGAACCCAAGAAATACCACCCAAATTGAAGTCTCTTAGAACAAGAAATCGATCATATGGATGAGAAGTGATCAAAAAATTTAAATTACTTAGGAAATTATTTAACTGTTGAGAAAAAGAGTTTCCATTATTCTCTTTGCAAAGATAAAGAATACATACATGAAGATATGGAGAACTTTGATCACGTTTTTTATCAAGCTTTAGGGCAATCCATTGATCCTCGGCTGACGTATTCCAATCTGGTTTAGGTGTTGCATCCAGACTCCTCTCAGTTGCTAGTAGCACGCCTCCACCCCGAGTCTGTCCAGTTTCCTCGTATTGTCTATCCCGCCTCCATACCATATACCTATCGTCAAACAATTCGCAATCAGATATACTATCCACTATTCCGTCAAAGCAATAATGCTATAATTATTTAGATATATGTTACGCTTAAAGATATTAGTTTTGGTACGCAACTCCCGAACGTTTTGGTAATATATATTAAGAGCATCACTCAAGCCAACCATTGTAACGGCAATTTTTTAGCATTATTGGATAAAAAATAATAAAAAAGTAAGTGTAAATTCAAGTAGGGACAATTCTGAAGGTTATAGTAATTAACTGTAAGAAGCACATAAGTTAAAGCAATCAGTCTGACTAGTAAGTTTGAAAATGTCAGAAAATACCTTGAATAATCCAAAACCAAAATGCATAAAATGGAATTTAAGTAGAATGGGGTAAAAAAGCCAAAATACAGCAACATGAGTACAGCTGTGTAATGAAAAATGAGAAAATAAAAAATTATTAAGTCATAAACAGTTGCTAATGAGTCAGGCAACATAAATACTTAAAACAAATTCAAATCCATGATTAAAAAAGTCTTAAAGGAAAACCGGTTTAGAGAAATATTAAGCTAAATAAAACAGATAATGAAACAAATCAACGCAGTTTGTTTAAATCCAAGGATGAATTAATAACTATGACAGGAGATGTGTCGTTTTTTCTGACGTGAATTTTGCAGTATTTTATCCAAATGTGCTGATATCCATTACTTCTAGCGAGCACTTTGGTTTCAGTCAATAGCTTCTTATTGTCTTGTGAGAGATGGTCGTTGATATACTTATGCGTTCCAAATAAAACACAATTTAATGATTATATATTTATTAACGCGAATTTGGATGTGATTCGTATCGCGGGTCATCGAAGACTAAATCTACTTCACAAGATTTTCTTACAAGATTGCTTCTTAATTGAATTTGCTCCGTATGCGAATTTTAACTTCTGAAATTTTATTATCTGCAATCGATATTATTTTTCCGGCGGGAAGATCGTTTGAGATTTTAATTGAATGAAATAAAAGAGATTGTTTGTTTCGAAACTCAGAGTGAGTATCGAATATCAATAGTTTGTTTACTTTGCAATTTTAATATTGCCGAAAAGATTCATGCATATATTGCAATTATAATATCGCGGAAAAGATAAGATTTATTACTTATACGCGGAACGTGCACGTTGAATGGTATTTGGACTATATGATAAGTGTTGCCGCCCTTCATGCAAAGGCATAATTATATACACACGCTTTGCCTCATTCTGAAAGCCGATTGAAGACGCCAGAATTTCTTTTTTGCTTTGCTATAAATTCCTCCTTCATATACCGATTTATGAAGCTGACGAGTATTGATTTGTCATTAGAGTGGAACGACGGGACGCGAGAAATGTAGTTAATTTGCGTTTTGGGAATATCATATCCAACGTAATTACAGTCAAACCTGGATAAGCGAGAGTTCAAGGGAGCACAATCTCATTCTCGCTTATAGAGGTTTCTCACTAACCCGAGTTTCTCACTAAAGCAGGTACATGGGTAGCGTTTCTCTCTTATAGAGGTACGCAGCAATAACAAGTCACAGCAAGTACAAATGTAGTAAATATGTAATATGATAAAATTATGTGCATGATATGCACAACATATATTATGTACATATATATTTTTAAATGCTTACGAAAACAAAACAAAAATTCATGTACTATGTAATTTTATTTTATTTAGAACTTATTTGCACTCAAAAAAATCCGTCAATTTCGTTTGGGTTTCTGTCTTTGTATTTTGAATGTTTTTCTCTAACTCATAAATTTTGTCGAATATTGCTTGATCAACAACCGCCGCGTATTCAAAGTACTGATGCACCGTCTCCAACGCATTTAAAGCTAGCTTCATTGGAATGATCTTTATTTCTGTTTCCGGAATCTGTGCCTCGTCTTCACTGTCATTTCCAGCAATACAGGTGTTCACACAATTTTTAACGATATCGTCGTCGGTTTGTTCTCCAGTGGTAGTTACGTCGTCGTCAATTTGAACGAAATCTTCGAAGCTCGGCATTAACATATTGGATTCGTGGGACATAAGCTTAGTCCATTCCTCGTTGCTAGGTCCAACTTCAACATCATTTTCCTCTGGCAGGTCATGCTCATCTGTACTTTTCCAAAACCCAGCTTTCTTGAAGCAGTTTTTGACAGTAACGTCACTGACTAAGTACCATGCTTTTCTAGCAAATTTCATAGCTAGAAGTACGTTAATGTCAGGGCTACTGTTTTCTTCCAGATTCGTAAGAATATGTTTAACGACTTCTCTGCGATAAAAGCGTTTAAAAGTGTGAATGACGCCTTGATCTAATGGTTGAAGTTTACTAGTGGTGTTAGCAGGTAAAAACATGACTTTTACGTTTGCAAGTGTTGGTAAGTCCGTATGGGCAGCACAGTTGTCAATGAATAGCAGAATTTTTTTTCGATTTATCTTCATTTGTTTGTCAACTTTTTTCAACCAATCTTTAAATAATATCTTGGTCATCCAAGCCTTTGTATTATTGGCATAATCAACGGGTAGAGTCTTGACACCTTTAAAACATCTAGGTCGCTTTGATTTCCCGATGATGAGAAGTGGGAGTTTGTCCGTACCACTCATGTTTACACACTGGAGAAGTGTAAGGCGTTCCTTGCTTTGTTTTCCTCCATGGCATTTTTCGCCTTTAAACGTAAACGTTTTATCCGGAAGGCACTTAAAAAACAAAGCAGTTTCATCCGCGTTGTAAATATCGTCTGGTTCATACCCTTCTAAAAGATTTGGCAGATCTTCAGTCCAGTGGTTGCACACACCTTGGTCCACAGATTTACTTTCTCCAGCTGCTTTTTTGAAAGCTATGTCATGACGCCTTTTAAAACCCTCTAACCAGCCGTTGCTAGCAGAAAAGTTCTGGATTCCCAGTTTTGTAGCAAACTCTTTTGATTTTTCTTTCAACAAAGGTCCATCTATGGGAATATTCTTATCGAGAGTTTGTTTTATCCATTCCAAAAGGCACTTTTCGATATTGGGAAATTCAGAAACTCTAGCCCTCTTAATATTTCCATGTTTCCATGTTCATCAGGTACGCAGCAATAACAAGTCACAGCAAGTACAAATGTAGTAAATATGTAATATGATAAAATTATGTGCATGATATGCACAACATATATTATGTACATATATATTTTTAAATGCTTACGAAAACAAAACAAAAATTCATGTACTATGTAATTTTATTTTATTTAGAACTTATTTGCACTCAAAAAAATCCGTCAATTTCGTTTGGGTTTCTGTCTTTGTATTTTGAATGTTTTTCTCTAACTCATAAATTTTGTCGAATATTGCTTGATCAACAACCGCCGCGTATTCAAAGTACTGATGCACCGTCTCCAACGCATTTAAAGCTAGCTTCATTGGAATGATCTTTATTTCTGTTTCCGGAATCTGTGCCTCGTCTTCACTGTCATTTCCAGCAATACAGGTGTTCACACAATTTTTAACGATATCGTCGTCGGTTTGTTCTCCAGTGGTAGTTACGTCGTCGTCAATTTGAACGAAATCTTCGAAGCTCGGCATTAACATATTGGATTCGTGGGACATAAGCTTAGTCCATTCCTCGTTGCTAGGTCCAACTTCAACATCATTTTCCTCTGGCAGGTCATGCTCATCTGTACTTTTCCAAAACCCAGCTTTCTTGAAGCAGTTTTTGACAGTAACGTCACTGACTAAGTACCATGCTTTTCTAGCAAATTTCATAGCTAGAAGTACGTTAATGTCAGGGCTACTGTTTTCTTCCAGATTCGTAAGAATATGTTTAACGACTTCTCTGCGATAAAAGCGTTTAAAAGTGTGAATGACGCCTTGATCTAATGGTTGAAGTTTACTAGTGGTGTTAGCAGGTAAAAACATTACTTTTACGTTTGCAAGTGTTGGTAAGTCCGTATGGGCAGCACAGTTGTCAATGAATAGCAGAATTTTTTTTCGATTTATCTTCATTTGTTTGTCAACTTTTTTCAACCAATCTTTAAATAATATCTTGGTCATCCAAGCCTTTGTATTATTGGCATAATCAACGGGTAGAGTCTTGACACCTTTAAAACATCTAGGTCGCTTTGATTTCCCGATGATGAGAAGTGGGAGTTTGTCCGTACCACTCATGTTTACACACTGGAGAAGTGTAAGGCGTTCCTTGCTTTGTTTTCCTCCATGGCATTTTTCGCCTTTAAACGTAAACGTTTTATCCGGAAGGCACTTAAAAAACAAAGCAGTTTCATCCGCGTTGTAAATATCGTCTGGTTCATACCCTTCTAAAAGATTTGGCAGATCTTCAGTCCAGTGGTTGCACACACCTTGGTCCACAGATTTACTTTCTCCAGCTGCTTTTTTGAAAGCTATGTCATGACGCCTTTTAAAACCCTCTAACCAGCCGTTGCTAGCAGAAAAGTTCTGGATTCCCAGTTTTGTAGCAAACTCTTTTGATTTTTCTTTCAACAAAGGTCCATCTATGGGAATATTCTTATCGAGAGTTTGTTTTATCCATTCCAAAAGGCACTTTTCGATATTGGGAAATTCAGAAACTCTAGCCCTCTTAATATTTCCATGTTCATCAGAGCACTCAGACTTTATAGAGTCTTTTGATTTTATAATTTTATAATAGGTGGATTCTGGTAAATTAAACTCCCTCTGAATTTCATTTCGCGATTTTCCGGATTCAAACGCATTCACTATTTTAAGTTTATCACTTAATGACAGTACTTTCATTTTCCGTTTTGACATGATGCAGAACACAACTTTCCTTCGCAATTGATAACTATAAACTGAGTAAGTCCGACAAACAGGACGGTACACAGGCACGCGTGTCCATTTGAAACGAATGCGATAAAATAACAACATTATTTAGTTTCACGAAATAGAATAGATACAAAATTGACGAGAATACAAAAACAATGGTAGGAAGTTCCACGAAAGTTAAGAATGAGTCATAAAATAGCACACGTTAAATTTGTAAATAAAGCTCGACTGTCGCTTATAGAGGTATAGATAAGTAGCAGTCTCACTAACGGAGGTCTATGAGGGAAAAACGACTCTCTCTTACAGAGGTTTCTGTTTCTCGCTAATAGAGGTTTTGGGAGCTTAAAATGACGGGTCCTGGCTATTACTCTCACTTATAGAGTTTTCTCACTTATCCAGTTCTCACTTATCCAGGTTTGACTGTACTTACGTTTTCAATTATTTTGAACAAATTCTCATTTTTCTTTTGCGGTATGACTTTAATTTCAACATTATTTAGTCTCGCTCATTGGCCTCGCTCAGTAGTCTCGAGGTTATCGAATTTAATGATTATTTTAACGCGGCTATCTCGAAATTCAAACCTTCCAGCTGTGCAACACGTTTATCTATTAAATCAACTCTTTTCATGAATTCATCGATCTTAGAATTCGAAAAGTTGATAGCAGTCTTTAAATCTTCAATGTCAGATTTAACTGCTTTCATACTACCAATTAAGATTGACAGGTCAGACAATTGAGCAGTTAATGTTTCCAGCTTTCCAACAATACCGTTTAGAGTTGAATTATCATGAACGGACGTACCCTGTGAAGAATTACGGCAGAGAGCACATTTCCAAGAAGAGCTTTTGGCTCCCAGCTTCCTAAAGCTTGATTCCGTTATTCCCGCACACGAAAAATCAAACTCATTATGGCACACTGAACACTAAGCACCATCACCGCATTCAACTTTACATGAGGGGCACTTCATAGTTAACAACTTATTTTTACCAAATCAAAATCAAACAAAATGATAAATTACGGATTATAATTAGCGTTTGCAATGCACTTCTTGATTGTTCGCTTTCACTGAATGAACGAGAATGGATTGAAGTTGTTACGATTAGACTAAAAACTGGTATAGTTTTGTTCTCAATAATGCCAAGAGTAACTGCAGTAGTTGTAGTGATTGTCGAAGCTGTCTTCAAGGTAATAGGACGTAAGGAATCAGTAGAAATGTTTTTTTGTTTTAAATAAAGTCGACGGAAAGTTTTGCGTACTTCCCAAGACCTTGCTGTTCCTGAAAATACAATTTCCATTTGTATGATTACGTTCACTTTCCAGAATGTCACTACTATATCTATACTTCACTGTCCAAAAAGCTTTTAATTAATCATTATTTTGTAGCATTAGGCAATCTCTACGCATGTATTGTCGAACCCTTTTTCATCAGAGAGTAACTTTCACCAACCTCAAACAATCACCAAAAACGTAACCATCCCCTAACTCTGGGTCCTTCTATAGTTTTTCAAACAAAGGAGACGTCCACGATTGCATTATGAGTGACGACTAGGCAGTCAGCTCTTTTCAGTTGAATCCGCCATGATTACCTCCTGTTGCTTTCTGTGCTTAGTGTTTCAGAGTTTAATGAAGATTCGAACCGAAATACTCGAGAGATTGCATGCATAAATTGATCGAGTTGTCGCGTTGAGGGTTATCAAAATGAATAATACTTGTTTAACACAACAATACAATTTATTTGGGAGCAACTGCTAAAACACATTTGACATTGCCAACGATATTTCACTTAGTGATGAAATTGCGCTGTTCTTCTCGTAGCTTGCAGCGCCAGTTGCTGATCTGTATGGTGGAGAGATGAACTTCAAACTCCTACAGAGTCTCGTACATCTACGCGATATCTTTTGCTCCAAATGTCACCATTTACCCTGATCAAATATTTTTTATTTACTATGGCTTAAAAAATTAACATCCGAACACTAAATTAATGTTTGAGGAATTAATATGCCAACGCTAAATATTTCCAAACTTAAAAATACTCACTGTATTGTATTCAATATGTTCATCTTCTAGAATCAAAAATCAAAGACCTGTTAAAATTTTTTAATATTCAAAATATGCATATTAACCTTAAAACACTGTTCTATATTATTGTAAACATTAGCAAGCATTCATCTTTAAAATTACTAACATCAGCAAAATTCTGTCATTCACCTGTAGTTATACTATATAGCAGAAATTGTAAACCATAGTCAGCAAAATTCATTTTTATCAAAACTTTATTTGAGCAAACCATGCTTAATAAGCGAATTGCGAAGTTAAAATGAATTATCTAGTTCAATTTACAATTAAAAGGTTGTAAGTCCTAAGGGTCTAAGTGCCAATTTCATTATTTAGAGTATAAAAAAAAACATAAAAGAAACAACTCAATGAATAATTATTTATTATTACTTAAGTCAATTATTACTCTTATTACTACAGGAAGTTGTAAGAAATCCAAAAAATCGGAATCCAAGTCAATAATCTAAAATAAACAACCATTATCTTAAAATGTCTTAAGTTCCTTCTAAAGTAATATTGAAAATGGGCTAAGTGCCTTTATGAATGAAATTAAGAATGTTCTAGACATCGGTTTGATTTATCAAATATTCGTAGAAAGCTTTATTTCTGGTAGGTATGTATGTCCTTCAAATCTTTCAATTTTTCTTTTGAAATATTATTTCGAGCTTTTAGCGCTGGTAAAGTGTAGTTTTTTTAATTAGCTTGTAGATTTGCCTTTTTTGAAAATTGTTACACTCAAAAGAAAAAGGGAGCTCCAGCGGGGCTTTTGGAACCGATTAAGCTCGTTCGGAGATCGGGGTGGGCGCCACTCGCCTGTCCATTGTGAAAAACAGATGGAAGAGGCCGTAGTTCAAAATGGTGAAAAGGACCGGACCGTAGAAAATAAAATATGGTTTCTTTGTTCTACAAAGTATCATTTAGGATGGCGACGTCTGCATAGTTGGACGACTACTTATCGACTAATGCATATATAATTTTAGCTTGGAACTAATAAAGAGTGGAGTGACGTTTTGTATCAAGATGCCATCTACTTTTTCAAACTATGATTAATTCAAAATTCATTGATTTTCCCACTAAACACGTCAAGGAAATAAAGTAACATTAATACTTCTTTGACCCAAAATTTACATAATCCATAAAGTACCGGTTGCATCAAAATTTTTAAACTTTTCAGAAGGATTATATGGCAAACTTTTAAAATTCCGAGAATCTTTGTGGTTTGTTGATTACCCATCCGTTTTTTTGCGAACAGTTTACACTTTCTCCGTTTGCCAACCTGTGTTCAGCTTTCTTCAATGTTTGTTCAATTACAACAGCCAATATGAAAGGGATGCAGCTTAATCCAAATGTCAACCTTACGTGCCGAAAAACGATTGTCTGATTATCAACGACCCACAAAAAGCATAGATAATCTCTAAACTTTGGACTCACAACAATTTGTAAGAAAGCTTTGGCTACGTCAGACACAACACGACGACGATATTATTAAGTCAATCATATTATGGCCTACTTCAAGGCAAGAATTTAAAGAAACACTACCTTTCAATTTAGCTGAAGCGTCGAACACAGATCGTATGGCTGTTGTGCTATGTAACTTCAATACAGGTCTGTGTGGCAAATCCCCGTCCTCGAATCTCTCTATCCCCCACTCCTTCAATAATACCCTCTGAAAGCTATTGTTCAAAAACCTTTGAATAATCTTTTAGCAAGTTTTGTTTCTCTATTCTTTGAATAGTAGCTGAAAGTCTACGCTGTGCTTTTTCATAGTTTGTGGGCAAAGGCGAATGATTTTGTTTAAAAGGTAATTCAATTTGGTATCGATTATTTGGGGCCGATTTCGCAGATTTCGATATGAAGCATTTTGTTTCTCTATCTAGTTGTCGTTTATTTAATTTTTCTATTGAGTCATTTATATCTAAAATGTCTAAACGCCATAAATCCGAAATATTGGCCTCTTACAAGGAGAGTATCAAAGTTAACATTATAGTGGTATCAGTGTTCTCATGAGTACCGGGAAGTTTACCAACAGCCGTCCATTTGAGACGTGTTTGAATTGCAGTTAGTCGGGCGCAATAGTTTTTGAAACGTTGTCGGGCCCATTGAGCCTGATATGCCCTCGGAGAGAAAATTATTGAAATTATAAAGCGAATTTGATAATAAAATATATATAAGTTTAGTATTAAAAATAGTATGACTTTAACAATTGTGTATTAATAAAAATTGACTGCTCGACTCGAGCTCAAAAATACGAGTGAGTTAAGTTACTATTTTCTGCTTAAACTATGGTTCGCTTATCTTATAATTATGCTTACGGCTAAGAAATCGCATAGGATACATTCAATATTACGGTGTACCTTTGTTTATATTATAAATCAACGCGCATAAGTCTTTCAGAAGCAAAGAGGACAAGAATCTCAAGAGGGCCCCACATCAACCAACATGCATATCAAATTACACGTGGGTGCCAAATTTATGTCAACACCAACGCTAATGCATATCAGCGTTGGTCCGTCTTCGTTGACCATGAAGATATCCAGACTCAAAACATATCCGAAGATATGTAAACATACGGTAGATTTTGATACGAGACATGAAACAGATTTCATCTAAAGGTACTAACATAATAATATGTATGCATATGCTATAGGAGCCATGCCTTCGCGGATTTCCTAATTCGATAAGTCTATTTATTTTTTCAAAAATACAAAAATTTAAGTCCGAGCAATATTCAGGTAATGTATTTAAGCTTCATGGGTACCTAGTACGTAGACTGCTAGATAACGGCTCCAATCCAAGTTCTTGTTGGAGGTCACCGTCGACATTTCGAATTTCTCGGGTCGGCCGTCTTTCAGAAGCTTCCCTATTTTTCAAGCACTTCTTTCGGAAAAACATAGAAATCAAGTTTAAACCAATTCTTATACAAGAACATTTGAAACATATGTACAGGATAATCAATGCAAAAATGGTTAAAAGTACACCTCCGAATAACGATCGTGAATCTTCCAGAATAGGTGACAGAGCCGTTTCCCAGAAGTGTTCATTGCGCCGAATTTCTAAGGTAAGGTCATGAAGGTCATCTAAGTTCTTGTTTCTTATCTTTGTCAGTGGTTCATCATCGAAAGTAAATTCCTCTAACTTAATTCGCTCGGAACAATCAGATACTACACGCATTTTATCCCGATTCTCGATAGTTATATTAACATTCATAGCAGAACTATGTATAGTCGCGTCAAAAGTTTCAAAAATACAATCTAGTTTTAATGTCAAAATACCAACTCCTACCAATGCGATTTCTTCAGAACTATTACATACATATTTGCCAATCACTATCGGATATACAACATATAAATATTTGTTTCCATCTATAAGATGATAACTTTCAATATTAATATTCAAACCTCTTACATTACAATTTTTTGTGGGTTTGGCGATAAAATACATTAATTTCGCAATCGGAATCTAAAACAGTTTCTCTTAAGACAAGTGAATTACATATAAAAATCATGTTTATTTTCTTATAGTTATTTAAACTTTCTAATGAAGTGTATTTTTCTTTATTTTCTTATATGATTAAAAATTTATTAGTGAGGTTAATTACAGCCAATCCGTTCTGGACCACTTTTGGAAACAGAATCATTTTAAAAACATCGAAGGTTTCTTTTCTTATGAGATTTGTGGATAAAAGTAGAGGAAGTGCAGCATATTTGGAATACCAATTTGTTTTTTAGGAATAAGTCGAAGTGGGAACGGGTCTGGCAATTGAAACGAGTATTATAAGAATGAAAAAATAGTTTATTTATTGAATATAAATAGTCAAACAAAACAAAGGTTAGGAACTAACTCAAAATTGAAACTAAACTAAAAACTTCAGAAAACGTAAACTTACTTATGGTGCGGGTAATTTGGAATACAGTATTCCAAATTACCTTCACCTGTTATGCTGAAATAAAATATACACTTTAACTGAAAGTTGACTTTTCTTTACCACAGTTAAACGAAATTTGTAGTAACAGGTTTATATTTATATAAAGTTCGAACATAAAATTTAACAAAATAGCCTTCATTTTCTATTAATTAGTCACATAAATCATATATCTTTGTGCATTGAAAATTACAGTTCTTAGTTAATTCTTACAATAATCACAGATATATACACCGGTTTCATAGCCACCGCAAGCACCATGAACCCACAGTTCACACATTAGACATTGTATCCATTCTTCGCCTTCCTTGTCATTACTGTATTTTCCGTTGCAGAAAAAACACCAGCATCTTCGTCAGTAGGCACTGCAGCTTCAGTCGTTATTCCTATATCGTCAGAGAAGTCAGTCTTATTTCCAGAGATAGCACCAAGACTCGAATCTGATGATTCACTTTCTGTTATGTTTCTCCTGAGTCTCTTTTTTTGATATTTTTTTACCCTTTTTCTTAGTTCCTTTTTCATGTGGTTTGTTTTCTTTACCAGATTTCTTTAACTGCGCTCTTTCGAGGTCCTTCTTGTATGGAGAACTTGAAATTATTGCCGATCTTCCTGGTTTACGCCCTCTATTGCTGCATCTTTTTACGACTGATGGCACGGGAGAAATTTGAAAGGGAGTAATAAGAGGGTGGTGTTCAGTCGTAGTAGCAGACAGCCCTAGTTCAGTTACATCGAAACTGTTCAGTCGCTGAGGACTATATTCAACTTTTGTGGGAGGCGTCGTCGGAATGATTGGAGGGTTTTTACCTTGTTCTTCAAAATCCACAGCCGCAGCTATGTAATCAGCTGCAGTAAACATGTTTCGATTGAACGGATATATTCCACCAACTTTAAAACCATTTGCTGCAATCTCTCCAGTTTGACATTTTAAATAGGCTTTTCCAAACAGCTCAACAACGTCATATGGTGTTACAGATCTATTATTTTGTCTCAAGAAAATACGAACTTCTTCGCTATAATACGCTTTCAAGGGACCCATAAACGTTCGATCCAGTGGTAGTACTTTGTGCGTACAATGAGGTGGCAGTGACAGGATCGTTACATAATGTTGTTTGGCAAGATCAATAACCTCTATATTCTTCGTATGGCTGTAGTGTCCATCAAGAATCAAAAGCACCGGTGAAGCTTCCGTTGGTTGGACATATTCCACAAAGTGTTGAAACCATTGCGTAAAGAGGTTTGTTTGAATCCAACCAGAAGGGTGCGCTCTTCCTATAGAGCCAACTGGAGCACCTCTCATTAAAGCTTCCGACATATTTTTACGCGGAAAAATTATCATTGGTGGAACAAATATTCCTGCTGGACTCATGCAAATAACTATAGTTATTAAGGATCCCCTTTCAGCTGACGTCATTGCACCAATTTGTTTTTTTCCTTTCCGTCCTATAATTTTCGGTATTTTGCTCTGGACTATAGAGAGACCGCTCTCATCAACATTAAAGATGCGTGCCACAGGAAAAGATCTATTGGTCTGAATTCCTTCCAGATTATCGTAAAACTCATCCATCCTTTCTTTGGTGAATCCGTTGGCTCTTGCTTGAGAAGTACCAGTCGGTTGTCTTATGGATAAAACTTGCTGGTTACGTTTCAAAAATCCCTTTAACCAGTATCTCCCGGCAAAACCTTCTTTAAAAGAATTTTTAATATTGTTTTTTAGGGCTTATTGATAGGCCAAGCGTCGTAGATCCATTCTAGTGAGTCCGTAAAATTTGCTTTCCAATGCTTAAATGTACTCAACTAGCAGTTTTTCCATGTCTTCACTGAAAACTGGTCTTCGGCCAATAGGTTTATTTATTATCGACTCAATCGATGAGTCCTTTTCATTGACCATTCGAAAGAGTGTTGTTCGGGGTACGTTGAAAAGTTTAGCTGCCTTTAAGTATCCCATTCTTTTTCCACGAACAGCAATAATTGCAGCAGACATTTTCTCACTGTCCCACTTCTTCCTCTTCGTGTATTTGTTACTTGTTGACATGTCTAGAACAGAAATAATAAAAGAATTACTTACCAACAAATAACTTGCACCAAATTTGGAATAATCCAAATTATGTTCACTTTCAGTATTCCAAATTAGCAACATGTGAACCTTACTGAAAACATGATGCCACTTTTTTCATACTTAAAATAATCACAAATTGAAGACTAAACCATAAACCAAATGCATCACTTAACAGTCTAAACTATATACTAACGAATTCACATACTATATTTACTAATTATCAAAGACTGCACCCTTACCGAAAATGTTTTCCAGGTAGTCGTTTGGCTCACATGCAGCTGTCAGCAGTCAAAACCAGACTGGCACGTTTTCTTTTGTTTTCAAGCATTTCATTTATCATGTCATATCATGTTTATGCGACAGAACGCAGATGGCTTGTATATTTATAGATATATTTGACAATTCCAAATTAGCTGCAGTATTCCAAATATACTTCTAATCAATTTTTTATTTTTCGTAAAGGCTTCGATTACAGCGGCATAATTTTCGATACGCGGTTCAAATACCAAGTTTTCCTCTTCGTGAGATTTACTAAGTGTTTTCAAGACATCTTCAGGTTCTATCAAGCAAGGGTGTATTTTACCTAATTGTAACAGGATAATACCGTCTAACAATTGTTCGATTTCCATGTGAATTAACTCAAGTTTATGATTAATTTTTGACATGGATTCCTCAAAATAATTTTCGACTTTATTATATCGGTCAGCGTTATTGTTGTGAATTTTAAGTTTGTTTACTTCCTCAATAATCGTATTAACTTTCTCCTGAGTCAAATTGGAGTACTTCTCAATATTCAGAACTTGTTTATTTGAAGATTCCATAATCGATAAACTTTCGGTCATGCCGTCTTTTATACGACTACCGTTAAGATCAAGGGTCTTAATGACGTTATTATAATAATCAGCATCATTCTGATCTAGAGTACCGAATAAAAACTTAAATCGGCTGCCAATAAAATTGATAAGTCCCTTACGAATACGTTTACTACTTTTTTTTCCCAATAGTTGGTATACTAATTCAAGCTTGTGGTTCAATCCTAAAATTTCTAGTTGCGCTTTATGCTGATATGCCGAACACTTAGGTAAACTAGTAAGACACATCTCATTGATACCAGAAACCAAATCATTAATTTTTGCAATAGCTAATTCTAAATCTTCTAAGTGCATGATATTTATCAAAGTAAGCTTATTAGTAGTCTCTTTAGCTTTGCCCAAGTGCTTAAAATAAATTCCCGCATCGCCGTTTAATTTCTCCAGCTGGAAACTCCAGGTGCTGGCGACTGAGAGTGAGATCCTGCAATATAAAGCTTAACATTAGCTTTGTTATATTTCTTACGTTTATTTTTTATTTTGACAATAACGTGATCGTTGGTAACGCAAGAAATGTCAAAAGGGCCTTTATATAGAGGCGCTTCTTTATCTAACCTAAGGGAATACTTCACCAGTACTTTATCTCCTTTTTTAAAGTCGAGAGTCTTGCCAATGTGTTCGTCATAACGTTTTTTGGACTTTTCCTTACTTTTTAATTCTCTTTCTTTTGCCATTCTCTTAACTTCGATTAACTTCGATCAAACGTGCCCTAAGGTCGTCAATAGACTCAAAGTAAGTCTTAGGCTTGAATTTATCAACACCATTTAAATTTCTTGGTATTGTCCCAAAAAGCATTTCGTGTGGGGTGAAACCAGTAGTGTTATGAACTGCATGATTATAGCTCATAGCGGCAAACATCATCCGCTTATCCCAACTTTGCATTTCTGCAATGCATTCGCCTTTTGTTGACCTTAAAAATTCCCACAATCTATTGTGTGCTCTTTCTATCCTCCCATTGGATTGAGGATAGGCTACAGTTGTTGTTACTAGCCTAATTTTCAACATTTTACAGAACGCATCCATAAGTTTGTTGCAGAATTCTGTTCCAATATCTGTGAGGATAATTTTGGGTGCACCAAAGTATGTGATCCAATTAGACATGAGAGCTTTCGCTACAATTTCAGCTGATTTATCGTACGAATCGAATATACCTGGTAACTTCATCCTGAATGGACAGACCATACCTATTCCCATCTATTGTTACGTCAAAAGGTCCGACCAAATCCAGATATATTTTCTCCATAGACTCTTTACAAGATGTGGTAATCGTCATAGAATTCCTGTGAGGTTTCCTATTAACTTTGCTCTTTTAACAAGCTAGGAAATCGTTTACGCATTTTTCAACATGTTTTTTGATGTTATTCCACGTATAACGACTTCTGATCTTCGCAAACATTGCTTTTTGTCCCAAATGACCACCCATCAACCCATTGTGATATTCTCGGAGTATCTCCTTTTTTCTTTCCGTGTCTGCTACAATTTCAATATCTCTAGTGAGAGAGATGATTTCTCCATAGTTCAGTAAATTTTCTCCTGAAGCAGGTTCTTCATTAGGTGGGACCGTGTCGTTTATTTCCGGATCAACTATATTTTCAGCATTTACGGTTGGTTCGGCATTAGAATCGACTGGTATTATACCTTCGTTTTCTAATTCTTGGACTCTACGCTCATATTCTTCATAGAGATTATTCAACAGGTCCTCATGGGAATGGTTAGTTTCAATGATTCTAACGTTTCGTGACAACTCGTCAGCTACGGCATTATCTTTCCCTTTTACGTATTCGGTGTCGTATTCGTATTCTTCAAGTTTAAGTTTCCACCTTACTAGCCTACTGCCGGGGTCCTTAACCTTGAATAACCACAGCAGGGGTCTGTGTTCAGTTCTCACAAGAAATCGCGTACCATAAACATATGAACGAAATTGCTTGACAGCCCATACAATGGCCAAACACTCTTTTTCGGTAGTGCTGTATTTTCTTTCGGCTTTATTCAGGGTAAGACTTGCAAACTGTATGGGAATATCTTGCCCAGATGAATTTTCTTGACTCAAAACTGCACCGATTCCATGATTAGAAGCATCGGTAGTAATAATGAATCCCCTCGAATAATCAGGATATTGGAGAATTGGTTTTTGCGTTAACATTCTCTTCAAAGTTTGGAAACTTGATTCTTGCTCATCCCCCCAATCAAAAATTACGTCTTTCCGTAAGAGTCTATTCAAAGGCTCTGCAATTAGTCCGTAATTTTTTATGAATCTCCTATAATAGCCGGTCATACCCAAGAACGATTTAATACCTTTTTGATCGATTAGTCGAACCATCTTTTCGATACTTGCGGTTTTCGTTGAGTCGGGCTGAACACCATCTCCGGTTATAATGTGCCCTAAAAAGCAAACTTCTTTTCGCAGAAATTCACACTTATCAGGCTGTAGCTTCAGATTAGCCTTTTTAAGCTGTTCGAGAATCTCGCACAACTAACTATTGTGTTCTTCTAGAGAAGAACCATAAACGACAATGTCATCCAAATACACAAAACACTTTATTCCCTGTAAACCAGTGAGCACTGTGTTCATAAGTCTTTGGAAACATGCCGGTGCGTTCTTTAACCCGAACAGCATTCTAGTATATTCAAAATGTCCGTAAGGAGTACTAAATGCGGTCTTGCACATATCTTCTTCTTCAAGCGGTATTTGATGGAATCCGGATGCAAGGTCCAAAGTGGAAAAATACTTGGCCTTTCCCAACTGATCTAAGATTTCAGTGATATTTGGGAGTGGATAACTATCGGAAATGGTTACGTCATTCAGCTTCCTGAAATCTATAACAATGCGCCACTTCTTAAGTCCACTTGAATCAGCCTTCTTAGGAACGATCCATAACGGACTATTCCATGGTGACCAAATATCTCTAGTGGGAGAGATGATTTCTCCATAGTTCAGTAAATTTTCTCCTGAAGCAGGTTCTTCATTAGGTGTGACCGTGTCGTTTATATCCGGATCAACTATATTTGCAGCATTTACGGTTGGTTCGGCATTAGAATCGACTGGTATTATACCTACGATGCAACGTCTCCACCCGTTGGGTGTATTTGACGACAGACTCGTCTTTACCCTGTTTGCAACTTATCAGCTCTCTATGCAACTGTAGTGAACTGTGTGGTTCACGGAAAACTTTCAACAATTCATCCTTCAAATCGTCCCAACATTTTAACTCCCTATTCTTTAAAATCGTTATCGCATTACCGCGAATCCTCGTTTGAATAAAACGAAACAGGACGGGTTTCTGTGATACGAAAGCCAAAGCGTTCGCATGATCACAAGCTTCAATGAAAATGAAGACTTCTTCACTTTAGGATTCAAAAGTGGGGATGAAAGCAAAAAGAGTTGCATATGGTATTTCGGCCATCTCGCCAGAAGAAAATTGTGTTGCAGGGTTGATTCGCTCCCTAAATGAAAAATCTACTTCACCAGAGTCAACGACCTCAGGGAGGCCAGTAAAAATCTTAGAACTAAAACCACTAATTTGCTCCCCAAATGAAAGATATAATTCACCAGCGTCAACCAACTCAGAGGGTTCAGTGACAAACTTGGAATTTGAACCACTCTCGACCGCACTTAAAACCGCAAATCTGTCTAGATATTCAGTGCGGGAAACAAAATTGTTCTCAACATACACGATATAATTTTTTTCGTTTGTTAAAATCCACTCATGAGAAACCTCGTAAGTTTTCCCGACAAAATCTTTAATTAAAACCATCAAAGAGGTCCACAACGATTTGACCCTTGGCAAAATTGGTCAACAACCGTAAAATGAAATGGTGACAATGCAAAACGTCACTAGAAATCCTCTTCAAAAACACCTACACGTTATCAAAACTGGTCGACAACCAAAATATAAAATTGTGACAATGCAAAAATGTCACTAAAAATTCTTTTCAAAAACGCCGTCAGGTTATCAAGAACTGGTCAATAACCAAAATATTAAATTGTGACAATGCAAAAACGTCACTAAAAATTCTTTTCACGAATGCCTACAGGTTATCAAGTTAACATACACTTTTAAATGGTTGTTTTTCAATCATCACTTAATCGATAGCACAAGAATCACAAAATTTTCGCATGCAAAAAGAAATATTTAATGTTTAAAAGTAAAATATTATTTACGTGAATATCCAAGGGTAATAAAACAGGATCATGTTGTCCAAGTTGCAAAATCCTTCTTGTAGAGTGCAGATTTCGTTAGTGCAGAATAAGATGAATTGATAAAATTGATGTCTCGCCGTTAGTGCAGGATGAGGTGAATTGATAAAATTCGTCTCGCCGTTAGTGCAGGATGAGGCGAATTGATAAAACTTTACGCTTCCTTCAAGTCTCCTTCGTGGTCGATGCTAAAGTTAATAATTTAACGACGACCCAATGGGCTCGTGCTGAAATGTTCTAATGGCTCGCATCCTCTGGTCTCGTACTAAATTGGAGCTTTGGTGCCTCGCTTGCGCAGTCAAAATCAGTGCAATTGTTGCAAAAGTCTCGCTTTCTTCTCTTGGGCTGAGTCCTTCAGATACATCTGTTCCTTGGAACTTGCCAGTTAAATAGCAAATTGATACATCCAACACCGCGGCCACCAAAATGATATGCCCTCGGAGAGAATCTTATTGAAATTATAAAGCGAATTTTATAATAAAATATATATAAGTTTATTATTAAAAATAGTATGACTTTAACAATTGTCTATTAATAAAAATTGACTGCTCGGCTTGAGCTCAAAAATACGAGTGAGTTTAGTTTCTATCTTATCTTATAATTATGCTTACGGCTAAGAAAGGATACATTTAATATTACGGTGTACCTTTGTTTATATTATAAATCAACGCGCAAAAGTCTTTCAGAAGCAAAGAAGACAAGAATCTCAAGAGGGCCACACATCAACCAACATGCATATCAAATTACACGTGGGTGCCACATATATGTCAACATCTTGTTTTGCATATCAGCGTTGGTCCGTCTTCGTTGACCATGAAGATATCCAGACTCAAAACATATCCGAAGATATGTAAACATACGGTAGATTTTGATACGAGACATGAAACAGATTTCATCTAAAGGTACTAACATAATAATATGTATGCATATGCTATAGGAGCCATGCATAACAAGCCTGTGACGCACTGCTAACCTTTTGTAAATATACTATTTTTTCATAAACAATACAATAGGTTAACTACTATCATTTTACACCCTCAAGTTTTACAAATACTCAAGAAACAATGAAACTATTTTATATATTTTTCAAACGAAATAAATCTTTATTCTATGCATGAAAGGATATACAAAATCATCTTATCTTATTGTTGAAACGAGTGAAAATAAAACTGAATAAAATCAAGAATACAGCTTTAAAATACTTCTCATCTCATTAATCAGATTATTTCCGGTTTCTGTTTTACACCGGTGGAAATATCAATCGCTTGGTCGTATGATACCAAAGTATTCCCATCACTACTAAAACCAAAAAAACTGGGTTGGTGTGTTCTGTCTTTGGCAGCAATAAAATTACTTGGTAGCTCTTTTCTATTTTTCTGATCGTGCCAACGTAAGATCGTTTTTTTTTTCTTTCATATATATTGCCTGAAAGGACAATTGCCACGGAAAGCAGGTAGCATTTCATCGATTGTAACGTTTTCTCCAATACAGTAACTTGCTTAACAATTGTTTACAAATTTTGTGAATACATCTCGTATTGCAGCAAGCCGATCCAGTTCTTTCCTAGCAGATCTTGTTTCTCGATCACCATATCCGAGACACCGGATTAGAAATTTAAATCTTTTGATGCTCATTACCAGGCCAAACTTAGCCATCCGTTCCCCATAGTTCCTGAAGAGAGAGTTTGTGCGCTTTGTAAACTCCAGCTAAGTAAAGTAACCCTATGAAAGCTCGTATTTCGACCAAGTCTGTATGTCTCGTTTCCGGGAAAATGATTCTTTGATGGTATTTATATACTGGTTAGTAAACTTTATATTATTTAAAATGTGCTCTGTAAATAAGACGTTCCAAGATTCGACAGGAGTTTTTGATAATTTGGCTGCACCAATAACTCCGGCCCTCCTACGAATATTATTTCGCCGAGGAGTCTTTACCACTTAGTTGTTTTATCTTTCCCAATATAAAAATCGCTATCCTCTGTTATTTGGTCTTCATCATTATCACCACATTCTTGTTCCGTTTCTGATCCTTCTTGACGCTCCTCCAAATTGTCTTCAGGATCAATATCGCTTTTGTCTAAAAAATGTTTATCCCTGAATCCGTCATCTTCATCGTCAGATGCTTCTGATAAACGGCGTATTTCTGCATCGTCTTCAGGTTTGCTCATAGAGCACACTTTTTTTGACATATTGATATCTGGAACAAACCAACATGTACAATAGTTTTGAAAATAACTTCACAATAAATTTAAAAAAATACATTGATATATTCTACTACCCATTGCACTATCGGGCGCAATGTGCTTGACAAACCAAAGCCCAAGAACAGTTCACTAATCACAGGATACTGAATAATGTTGCGAAATATGAAATTACTGGCAAAAAAGTTTCACAGTATTAAAAATTACTAAGAAAGCTTACTTGTCAAACCGTACGGTAATAGTCTAATAGATATTTTTGCTTGTCAACCAGCACTGATAATTGATAATCACCAACTGAAGTTGCCGCTGTCAGTGGCACTGGTAGAGAGGCAGCTACTGAGCGGAAGAATCAAGGGCGACTTATGGACCAGGCTGGGCAAGCCAATGAGCTCGCGCTATGCCTAGCAGATCAGTTGCGCCCGACGGAGTGTTAAATTGACAACTCGACCTGTAAAGAAACGACCAGCAACGTCGGCCCCAATTAAAACATCGATCGAATTATCAGAATGATCAATATCGGAAAGATTTACTTCAACCATTCTTTGTTTACACTACTACATTTTACGGTTCTTCGAACTTACAGGCGAAAATATTCTCCAAATCTTTAAGCCTCAATAAAATGCGAGAATGATTTTCTGTTGAAGTTTTTAAACCACCAAACAATGAATGTGTAATTTGGAGCTTACCGTTTGACATATTACCTAATTCTTTTACTAATTCAGTGCGAATATAAAGGCGATCCGAAGCTGTATCTATTATAGCACGAACAGTTTTTTGGCGAATATCCGAGTACGCGACGATGCGCAATGTTTGTAAGCAAACTCTTTGTGCATCAGCAAAGTTAAGTAATTTACTTCTTCTAAAGGTCTTCTATTAGAACTGCTGGAAGACTTTCCCATAGACATTATTCTTTTGCGATCTATATATTTGCACATAAGCACCAACTACAATTCAACTTTGCTCGACATACATTCGTAGCATGATTAGTATTCAAACACTTATAGCAAGCGTCACCATTTTGGGCGATCGCGTAACGCTCGTCATAACTCGTTTTACGCGATTGCTCACAATTCGCACTGTTATGGTTGTCAGTTTTACAAAAGACGCAATACATCTTTAGCTTGCTATTTTTATTGGTCGTAAGTTGGGCACGAGCCCTAGCTGGAAATTGTGGAGTTGCCGCTGCCGATGATTTCCTGGTGTTCTAGTAATTTGTTTGTCAGTGATACCCAAAGACATATAAAATAAATGGACACGAAACGGTAATACGTGTACCCATATATGTGGGAAGGCGTTTTACTACATACTTACCATATGCCCTCAACACAAAACTTTCTCTCCACTTCACTTTCCCCTATGCAATCTACTTGCTGTCCAATCTCTTCTCTTGGTTTGCATCCCTGCCACCACTATCAACCGCGGTCACCCACGAAATATCATGTCAGTTGTCACATGATTGTGAGTTTGTTTACTTTAGAGAATTTTTCGCGATTGAATTGCAGGTTAGAAGAAGACCTGTCAAAACTATTATTAAATTTGAAAGCCGTGAGTAAAATAATTAATAGTTCGGTAAACTTGTGTTCGCGAGTGCATTTGCGGAAAATAGTGAAGTGTTTCGATAAGTGATTTACAGACAATTTCGCAAAATGAAGTGCTCCGTCGAATCTTGCGGGAGGATATACTACAAAGGCTCCGTGAAAGTTTCTTTTTTCGGGTAAGTGAAAACAACGTACATAATGTGCATCAGTTTAATTATTAGCTTTGGAAAAATGATTTTTCTGTAATAAAAGTTGCAATGCAAAAAGCAATGTCAATTGTCATAAACAATTGCATACGCGAGTCAATGTGGTAGCATAGAATAGTAGTTTGTTCTGGGGGCAAAAAAGATAGTGAAGTTCGCAGTTCAAATTTTAAAGAATTAGGTGAAATAAACTATAATAATTTTAGTGTTTAGTTTTACGCGAAAAACTCGGTTTCGTTTTGAAGTGCGAAACACACGAACTATTTTATTTGAAAATATGAAGTGAGTTTTCATTAAATGGAAAGTATATGTAAATTTGTTCGAGCATGCTACTGAAGCGATTTTTTTATTATTGAAAAGAAAAGAAAACCAACTTCAAAATGTGCTATAATAGGGTGAAGTAAATTTAAAGGATCCGGTACAAAAACAGTTTTTCCCGTTTAAGTTAAGACTGGTATATAAATAGTTTCCAGTGATATCTTCAAAACGGGGAAATTGATTCGGTACCGACTCAATTAAATTTATTTTATCCTTTGTATTGTATTTTGGAGTTGGTTTTTTTTTTTTTGTACAAACTTTTTAGTTCATAATTTTTAGGGTTCCGTACATGCAATGTGAAAACGAAACCCTTATAAGATCACTCGTGTGTCTGTCTGTCCGTTTGTCAACCCGATTTGCTCCGAATCGACTGAACTGATCTGATTGTAATTTGGTACACAGATAGAATTTTATGATCCAAACACGGGCATCTAATAAAATTTACTGAATTTTTAAAATGTTGGCCACTTTTTGGGGAGGAGGAGGGAGGATAGAAAACAAAGTTAACCAAAGTATACCGTTTATTTTGTAATCTAAATATCTGCAGTTTCTATCACAAAACAAAGTTTGATCATTAACGGTAAAAACAGTATATATATATATATATATATATATATATATATATATATATATATATATATATATATATATATATATATATTATATATATACATATATATATATGTACATATATATATATATATATATATATATATATATATATATATATATATATATATATATATATATATACATATATATATGTATATATATATATATATATATATATATATATATATATATATATGTACATATATATATATATATATATATATATATATATATATATATATATATATGTATATATATATACATGTATATATATATATATATATATATATATATATATATACTCGTATATATATATATATATATCTACATAATATATATATATATATATATATATATATATATATATATATATATATATATATATATATATATATATATATGTATATCATCATCATAATCATCATTGTCAGCTTATCAACCATGTATACGGATCATGGTGTAGCCTCCCCTACGTATTGGCTTCTCATTTCCCTCCACTTTTGTCTGTTTTTAGCTATACGTGTCCAGGTAATGCCAGCTAGCTTTCTTATGTCATGGTCCCACCTAAGTCTTGGTCTTTTGACTCCCCTTGGGTACCAATTCATAACTTTTGTGGTCCATCTATTGTCTGATATTCTTCCCAAATGTCCAGCCCATCGCCATTTGAGACTTCTGATTCTATTGATCACATCCGTTACCTGTGTTTTTGCTCTTATCCAGGTTAGTCTCTTTCTGTCTCTTCTTGTGATACCCAACATGCATCTTTCCATTGCCCTTTGGGCAACCTGAAGTTTTCTAATGATGTCTGTGGTCAGAGTCCATGTTTCACAACCATAGGTCATGACTGGCAGAATGCATTCATCAAAGGCTTTCTTTTTCAGGTGGACTTTCATTTTTGACTTGAAGATTATGGAGTTTTTTCCAAACGCACTCCACGCTAGTTTAATTCGTCTGTTTATTTCGGGTAGTAGCGATCCTGAGTTGTTTATTGCTTGGCCTAGATACACATATTCGTCTACCACTTCTAAATCAGTGTTATTAATTGATATTTTATCCTGGCCTCTCGTTATGAATTCATTGTACATAACCTTTGTTTTATTGAGGTTCATTCTCAGTCCTGCTGTCTCACTAGCTGCACTTAAGTCTTTGAGTAGCGTTTGTATTTCATCCTGGGTTTGGGCGATGAGGACTATGTCATCAGCAAATCGTAGGTTATTTAGCCGTTCTCCATCTATGATTAAGCCTTTATTATCCCATTCTAGGCCTCGAAAGATTTCCTCCAGGGTGGCGTTGAAGAGCCTTGGTGATATAGTATCCCCCTGTCTAACACCTCTTTGTGTGGGAAACTCTGGTGTATCCTCGAACACTTTGACCTTCGCTTTGGCGTTCTTGTAGATGTTGGCTAGTGTTTCTACATATGGTTTCTCAATACCTTGGCTTATAAGCGCTCTTATTATGGCGTCGGGATATATTGAGTCGAAGGCTTTCTCGAAGTCAATGTATGCCAGGGCGAGAGGGAGTTCATACTCTTTCGGTCTATAGTGCTGAAGTTACTCCTGAAGCCAGCCTGTTCTCGTGGCTGTTCTGCGTCTAGGGCTGACTGTATTCTGTTATTGATGATTTTGGTGAATACTTTATAGAACACAGGGAGAAGACTTATCGGTCTATAGTTTCTAATGTCTTCTCGACTGCCCTTCTTGTGGATCAGAATTATGTTGGCGCTGTTCCACTGGTCAGGAATTTGTCTGGTTCTGATGCACTTTGTGAATACGTTGGCCAGAATATTCCATGTTTTTCTGCCCGCATATTTCAGTAATTCCGCTGTGATGCCGTCATTGCCGGCTGCTTTACCATTTTTCATTTGTTTCAGCGCCAGTTCCACTTCATCAATGAGAACTTCTGGTACCTCTTCCTCAAGTGCTGCTGTTGTAGTTGCTGCTCTCTGGCTTGCTTCGGGGGCTTTATAGAGATCTTGATAGAAGCTGGTGATAATCTCTAATATTCTTTTCCTGTCAGTTATTCTTTCGTTTTCGTGTTGCATAGCAATCACCTGTTTTCTACCAATCAGTAATGCTCGTTTTGCCTTCTTGAGGCTTTTGTTACTCTCGATGGTACTCTCTACTAGTTTCTCGTTATAGTTCCTCACATCTTCTGTTATTTTCTTTCTAATTGTTTTGCAGGTTTCAGTGTACTCAATCCTTTGGATGTTCGAGGATAGCTTCATTTCCCTGCGTTTTCTAAGTAGAGCCTTTGTTTCATTTGAGAGCTTGTGGTGTTTATTATCGACGCTTGGTCCACCTACTTCTTTGGCGCATTTCAGGATTGCGTCTGCGAGAAACATTGCGTCCTTATTGCGCATTTCGGAGTCTAGCATTTCTTGGTAGAGATCGGCGTTGTCCCTGATGTTGTCTATGTTAATACCTGATTTTGCTGGTTTTCTAACTAATCTAAGCCTTTCAGTTTTTAGGTCTAGGGTAATCTTTGCTCTAGCCAGACGATGATCGCTTCCTGTCCTGAAGTTATTTATTATTGAAACATCCTTAACTGTTCTTATTTTGTCGGTTAAGATCAGGTCAATTTCATTCTTTGTGATTGCGTTTCGGGCTTGCCAAGTCCATTTTCTATTTCGGCCTTTCTTGAAGAACGAGTTTGCTATATAGAGGCTATGTTGGTGGGCGAATTGGACCAGTCTTTCTCCTCTGTCGTTCCTTGTGCCCAAACCGAATTTTCCTACCAGGATTTCGTCGTTTTTCTTCCCCCCTATAATAGCATTGAAGTCGCCTATTAGATATTTGAAGTGGCTGCTGTTGTTGTCCCAAGCCTGATTTATTTCATTATAGAACTCTTCAATTTCTTCGTCAGTGTGGCTGGTTGTTGGTGCATAGACTTGTATGATTTGCGCTGTGTATCTCTGAGAGAGCTTGAGTGTTAGGCTGGCTACTCGATCTGAGATACCTGTGACGTTAACTATCCTATCTGCCCATTTCTTGTTGATTAGGAACCCTACTCCGCTGGTTCTACCTAGTTGGGTCCCATGGTGATATAGGATGTTGCCCGATTCTAGTACAATCATGTTTTCTTCTTTACGTCTGGTTTCGCTCAGACCAATGATGTCCCATTTAATTTTAGTTGTTTCTTCTTCTAGTTCAATTAGCCTTGCCTGGCTTGATAGTGATCGGCAATTGTATGTCGTTATGTGTAGCGTTGTCAGGTGTGGTTGGTAGCGGTTTAACCTCCGCGGATTCTTAACACCCTCTGCCTTCGTGGATTGTCCCTGGGAGCTACCTATCCTAGGTCCACTCCGGCCTACGGAGAATGAGGGCTGGTGCTTATTCTGTCTATTCATGATGGGGGGGGGGGGGGGGGGGTTGAGACAATACCTTGCCACGCTGCCTCATTTGCGGGTTGGCAAGGGGTTAGGGTTAATGGGGTTTTCGTGAGGTTAGTTAGGATCGGGGTGGGTGGGGAGGGTCCATCGAAATTACCATCTTCCAATGGACAATTTACCCTAGCTGGGTAGATAAACTTTTTATTTAATGAAAAAGCTGTGTTTGAGATTCGAACCTGGCATCTCTCAAGTGAGAGTCCAGCGTTCTACCCGTGGAGCCAGCTAGGGTATATATATATAAATTACTCTCCGCAATAGGTAAATTTCTCACTAGAAATTCGGTTAAAATTGCCGATAATGTACATATTGACGCATAAATTCAAAACATATGCAGATATTGAAAATCAGAAAATTATATTTTTGCTCCTGGAATATACAGGAAAATAATTCTTCAAAAGCTCATTTTCACAGCAACAATTATTATGCTGCCCCTAAAAAGTTGTCTAATTAAAGATACTGCCTTTGCTCTGCGCACACATTACAACCTCAACTTCACACAACTGAAGCGAACGTTGCTAATTGCCTCAATTCTCTCGAACGGTTGCGAATCCAGTACTATATCTATGGTGATACCAAATCCCGTACGGGCCATTTCAAATTTATCCTGGCTTTCTACTTCTCTTCTCATATATTCGAGAAGCCTAGTTGAAAACTCGTTTGCTATTCCGTGCTCGCCATTTCCGAGATTTTCATCGTGACTGACTCGTAAGCATTCTTTTAAAATATCACTTGGTAGTGATGATACTACAGGGCAAAGCACAGCTGCACAATGGCCGGTGTTAATTCCCAAACTGTCTAAGGCCCGCATATACGAGTATGAGCCTATGAGCCAACTTTGTCATATATTGTTGTAAGTGGTAATGGTTTGACACCTTTCATCGCATTCTGAAGCACAAGCGATAACAATTCCCGAACATAGTATTCAACAACTAAATCCTCACGTCCGAAACGATTCTTCAGGCTTGTAATGACTTTGTCATAATTCTCGGAAGTTGGTGGATAACTGTAAACAAGTTCATGTGCGCGTAATTTGTCCACGATGCTTTGTCGGAGTAATTGAAATTTATCCTCTTTTCGAATGTCCGAATGGCCAAAATAAGCCGCCAAGCAAAAATACGGCTTGCCGGTTTCACTTTCTGGCAGCACGAACGCAAACACTTAATCTACTTTCCACGATGCAAATCAATCGAATCAACCTACACCACAAGAATTATGTTGACCCTCTTTTATTATATCCCGAAAAACTACGATCGCGAGAATTTATTACGCTCTACGGGTGCCTTTTCGCACACCTTCCCCGAACACTAACACTCCACTTTAATTTTATTCGGGAATTCACCCCCAACCTGCAATTTAATATTTATCTATTTCAATTTTTTAAGAGAAAGAAAATCTAATTTTTGCCTAATTTTCACTTCTACTTCATTAACCCTAGAAGCATAATCTTATTTAGTAGTACGTTAAGCCTAATCACACGTCTCTCAGACGTAGTGCACAAAGACTGCTCTATAATGTCAAGTGAATAGAACTTTCATATCTTGAATTAAAAATTTCTAAATTTAATATTAAGTAATGAAATAAACAACTGTAATTTTGTCAAAAATTTTTTACTCAGTCATTTAATATTAACAATTAAACGAACTTAGGTACGATTCAAACATACATCAACTTTGTGTTCGCCACAAACTGGCTTTCTACACTTGTGCCATAAAAGTTTGGACATTCTCCGTTTCTTATAAAAACAGAATGAACAATAGCGTCGTTTTTTTGTTGTAGGTTCGCCTTCATCATCAACCTCCACTGGTGGCGATGGTTTTTCAATTAAAATATTTTGTATATTTTCACGTAGTTTCCGCTTCAAGGTGGGAGCGTTCAGTCGTTGCTCCAGCCAAGTTTTTGACAAATCACAACTTAACTTTTACATAAAATTTCTCCTGCCTAGTGGTTTTTTGGTTGTGTTGTTACAGGTATAAATTATGAAAGAGTTAACAAAAGCCATATTCAAAACCCCGTAAAATACTGTCATCGGCCATCTGTTGGTCTTCCGCCTGCATGACATGTTAGAACACATTTGATCAAAGGAGTCATCTCCTCCCTCTATTTGATTGTAAAACATTATCATGTCTGGTTTGCCGGATTCTTCATTCATAATAGCCTCTTCATCACAAGATGATAAAAGGAAAACCATTTTCGAAGATTTAGGCTTGTAGGAAACCAGGGTTAGTGGGCCATCAAAACAAAACATGGACGTTCCGTTTGAACGGGATCGTGTGTTTTTCATTTCGTCTGGTATTTCACGTTTATTGGAACGAATGGTTCCAACCAAGGTAAGTTTATATAGCTGAGAAAGTAAAGATTTTGCAAGTGATACCGAGGTAAACCAGTTGTCGCAAGTGATATTCCTATTAGAGCCATGAATGGTTTTTGATAGCGTTTTAACATAGAAATCACCAAGTGGTAATTCTCCTGTGTTGGTTGTCTTCCCCGTATAAGGGGCTGCATCTATCATATACTTCGAGGCAGAGTCACACATCATGGGGAATTTAATCCCATATTTGTCCGGTTTGTTGGGAATATACATGCGAAAGGAACATCTTCCCCGGAATGCCATCAGCTGTTCATCAATGGTTACATTTGTCCCTGCTACATAATTAACTCTGCATTGATGAATAAATAGTTCCCATATTTTTCTCATTGGAATAAAGGCCTCATCTTTCTTCAAGTCTGCTCGTAAAGATTTATCGTCCATTCTTAGGCACCTGATCAAGAATTCAAACCTATCTTTGCTCATAACAGAGATATAATGGGTACCAGAAAATGAAGAATCGAATAATTCATCTGTAGAAAGATGATTATCTTTCATGACCGCGGTCAAGGTTAGAATGCCTAGAAGAGCATGAATCTCGATCATATTGGAATCTTTATGACTCGCAGAAACGGTTTGGAGTTTTGAGCGTTTGATACCCATTTCAATATTTGTCCATTTAACAATTTCACCGATTATTTAATCCGTTATAAAAAGCTTAAGCACTCTAACGGATCAACCATGTGTTTACAACTTCGAGCTGGACCTCTTGAACTACGGACAATATTTGAAGCTGCTGTTCTATATGAGTTGTGTCCCTTTGAATTTGACCAAATATGACCATTCTTACCTCGTAATATTATTCTTGTGGGATGAATCGTACGGGTGTAGTTGATGGATTCTGATAGCGGAATGGACTCAGGTGAAAAAGATTCGGTTTGTTCCTGACCAAAGCATTATATTCTAATCCAAAATCTTCCTCTAAATCGCTTTGGACATCGTCCTCTTGCTGGGAATCTTCCTCAGCCAAATAATCATCTTCTTCTTGCAAAGCTTTCTCAATTTCTTCCACTGTCAGTGATCTAGAATACGCCATGATGATAAATCAGCTGTAAGAATGTACAATCATATCAAAATAATCTGTAATCATCTGAAAATAACACAAACGTATACTAACCAAAATCCTCGAAAGTTACATAAAGCCTAAACATACGTCGCAGAGACGTAGAAGCAAGCAATAACACACAAATGGCGGCACTTATTAGAGAAACTTAACCACAACTCGATACAACTCGATCGAAACTGAGTTGGCACGAAAAATCAAAGCGCGAGCTCAAAGCGTTAGAAAGAGACAAAGAATTAATTAATGTGTATACGTCTCAGAGGCGTAGATTATGCTTTTAGGGTTAAACCGCTCTCTAGTTAATTTAGTGCTACAATTTTACTTCTCGGATTCATTCATGAAAATAGAAAAAAAACTAAAAGATCGCACTCGAACAAATGAAAAAGAAGTAATTAGTCGATAGACTAACTACTCTACGAATAACAAAGGGCGCCACTTATTCGCTGCTTCCGTCGACGATTCTGATGCTTCTTTTGCCACTACGCGATCCTACTTAGTCTGCGTGCGTCATTTGCCGCTTATTCTTCGACTTTTTCGCCGATGCCTTCGTACCAGCTTGCACTACTTGATTCCGTCTTCTTTTCTAATCCTCCACCACTATCTTGTCAACCGCCTTCCATCTTGTTCACAATCGCAACTACTTTTCCAACCAAATCGAAAATCCAAAAAGAGTTTTCTCGTGAAGAAGACAGCTTGTGTCTTCTCGGGGTTTAATTTAATTTCCATTTTTTAAAAACGGCTTATTAACTGCCGTTGTTCTTGTGTGTGGTTGAGTATTTTGTTGCGGTCAGTGTCCCAAGCAAAAAACGCTGTGTCATCTGCATACATGGTGATGTTGCAGTGAGGAGCTAGGATCAGGTTCGAAATATAAAGACTGAAAATAGTATGGCTTAATACTGACGCTCGGGGAATGTCTGCCAGTATTCTGTCATTGTTAGAAAAGGCTCTTTATTTTAACCCAGTGGCGGCCCCTGAGCAATATAACTGCGAGTTCTGTATATAATCCCTGAAGTTTGTCTGATTTAAAAATGTATAACGATGTATTGCATATGTGAAAACTATTTTTCCTTTGTCTCTTTCCGTGCAATCTTGCATGGTTTTCTAAGGCTTTACTTCGACTGTTGACAGTTTTCACTAGTGAATAGCTGCAAACAGCCAAAATTAGGCCATATGAAATAACAAACTAGCGATACTTGATATATAAAACACAAATAAACAACGAAATATCGATTTGAATATAAAATGTACTTACGATTAACAAAACATGAATGGATGATCAGATGATGAAGTAAGGTGAAACAATGAAAAAAAGCTTATGTTTAAATTTCACTTTACAATTTTATACAAACTACTGGATTAATAAAGTCAAAACTAAACTATTTACATTGAAACTAATATAAACCGGAAATCCAGTTGAAAAAATACGCTCGGTAGAAAATCATAATTGTTTGTAAATAAGTTCAAGACGGCGATTCTTAGCAGTGGTGAACTTATCGATAATCTTTTCATTAAAGTTTCCAATCCCGACAATCAAATCCTAGCCAACGCCAATGTTCTTCCAACATTGCATTTCTAAAAACTTCATCCTTCTTTAGCGGTGCTCATACGCGTACCATTTAATAGCAATAATGTTGCTATTCCTATCAACTCTATAATCGAAAGCGCCTCTACCACTTTTATTTATGGTCTGGTCTGATTCTAACACGCATCGTTGTAAACGGTTGGGACGAACGCACCCAATTGCAAGTTTTTCATCTTCCTTCAGTCTGCACGCCAATTTGTATGAACTGAACTAATTACAATGGACAACAAAAAAAAACTTGTTTTTTGCCGTGGTCCGATACAGGCTTTTTTATACCTTGACAAGAAATTAGTGAAAATATGTCTTTAAAAAAAATTTAAACTTCCTTTAATCGCCCTTACTTAAAACTTTACAAACTCGCGGACAAATAAAAAACCCGTCTAGTTAGCTCAGCTGTTGTATTTCGAATCCTTCAGTCAATTTCTTCTCTGTCCCTTCTTCTTTCTATTACCTAATCTTGAACAATTCAATTCAGATTACAGTAGTAAAATTGTTCATGCACTGACTAATAGTTCTTATATAAGCATTAACTAGTGGTTTTTATACAAACTAAATTTTCATTAAAGCTCGGTTAACCTAACTAGTTAGTCGACCTCGACTAATTGTCAAAATACGAAAAGCAAAACTTTAGTGACAATTCGGGGTTTCTCTCTCCTTTCTAAGATTACAATATGAAAAGCAAATTTAAAGTGACAATTCGGTTTGTGTTGCTTTGTACTTCTGTGGTTTGTGGTCCAGATCCCTGCGAAAGCCACCTACGTATTCGCGAGGATTCTACAATCCGCTCATAAGGCAACTGAGTCAGTTGACAATTTTCGATGTTTTTAATAACGTATCGGTCATTTGGTAATATTTTATGTATAAGGCACAGTCCGCGTTACTTAGGGATTAGTTTCTTATTCGTGCCAACGGTGTCCTCATCTGCCTTCTCGCTTAAGTATTCAGTTAATTTGTCCACAATTTCAACTCTCTGCTCTATCCAGAACAGAAGTTTACTAGGAGACTGTTTAGTGGTACTCTAAATGGTATTGTTAATGCCATACTCAATCTCGGACAAAAGGTTAAACCAATCGCCTTGATTAATGGGCTCACTAAGTTTGGCAAGCATCGGTTTTAAAACTCTATTCACCATTTCTACTTGCCCGTTGGCTTGTCGAGAGGCAACGGCAACTTTCACATGATCGCTGTTCAGTTTAGCCAAGTATGTGCTAAAATCAAAAGAGGTAAAACAAGTTCCTCGATCACTTATTATGCCTCTGGGACGACTGTAAATATGCGGTGGCGAATTACATAATACATTTTACGCAGTTTCTTATGAATTTTGCGACTTTTCCTTTCAGGTTCGGAAACCAATAGTGTTTCTTCAGTTGCTCATAAGTTTTTTCTATTCCTAGGTGACCAATCTTTTCATGCGTCAAACGAATCACATTATCCTCCATTTCTAATGGTGCATACATTTGCGTTTGTCGGAATTCATTTCTTCTAAAGACAAGACCGTCCAATAACTGGTAAGCTGGGACCGGACATTAGCTTAGTTGTTCACGAAGCTTTTGGATGCGTTCCTCCCGTTCCTTGTATCAAAAAGTCGTCACCGTCAACAGTGGCTAATACTTGATCAGTTACATCAGTTGTGCTTCCGGGTAGTGTGTCTGCGGAGATGCTAGCATTCTCATTAGAGTATTGTACGCAATTATTGATTCTAACAGCAGGATACATGGAAGGGTCGTCAGTGTTGGCATGAGGGACAGCGGACATTAGGACAGAACAGCGAAGGGCACTAGTACTGGCTTTGGTTGATTCAGGGTAATGGTCTAAGTATAAGTCAAGTTGAGCGTGATTAAGAGCGCAAGTGACGCACCGAAGATCTGTCATCTGTCTTGCATTATAAATACTAGCTCTAGAATCAGTATCAGTTGTTGGTTCGTCATTTGACGAAGTGCAAGAAATGTATCACCGGCTCAATGCGTCTACATGACCCATGAATACTCCGCTTCGGTGCTGTATTGTCTATTTATAATTCACAAGCTCGAGGGCCCATCTGGCGATTCTTGGATTTATATATCTTTTGTTAAGAGTAAGCGTCAGGGAGTTACAATCTGTTATTCTCTAAAACAATCTGTTATTCTCTAATAAACTCGGAAGCGCTTCAGTGCATATATAATCGCCAACGTCTCTAGCTCGAAACTGTGATAACGAGATTCAGCGGGTGTGGTAGCTTTAGAAAAAAATAGTACAGGGTGAAATTTATTATCGACTTGCCTTTGTAACAGTATTGCTCCATAGCCAGAGGAGCTAGCATCGCAATGAAGTTCCGTTTTTTTTCGGATCATAAATTGCTAATGATGGGGCAGCGGCTAACTTAGTGCGCAGTTCAATGAAGGCCGCGTTATATTCGTCAATGAATTCGAATTGCAGCGATTTGGCTATTTTTGAGAATGATGGGATAAACTTGGGAAAATAGGAGAACAATCCTAAGCAGAACTTAAGTTCCTTCTGGTTCCTCGGTATGGGATATTGCATATATTGCATGATGACTTTTATATGGGCCGCACTTGGACCCACTCCAGAGGCACTGACAGTGTACCCTTAATACTCGATCTCTTCAAATGCAAGTCTACATTTTCCCAATTTTAACTCAAGGTTCTTTTCGGTTATACGTTTCAGGACTCGACCTACTAGCTCAATATGGTCTTCAAGGGATACGGTTGCGATCAGTATATCGGCCATGTAGACGTCAATGGATCCAGACTCGAGCATATCTCTGAATATTTCGCATATAAAGCGCTGGAATGCAGCAGGATCATTTTTCAGCCCGAAAGGTATCCACAAGTTTTCATGGTGACGGTTTGGAGTTACGAATGCTGTGTATTTTACAGATTCAGGTGCCATTCTAACTTGATGGAATCCATTACGCAGATCTAAAATTGAAAAGAACTTCTTTCCTGCCAAATAATCGATGCAGTCTTCTATAAGTGGCAACGCAAATTGTCTCATGTGGTTAGTTTGTTTAGGGCTCTGTAGTCCACATACATTCTCAATTCACCGCTTTTCTTCCTAACAAAGACTATGGCAGAAGCGTATGGGTAATTTCTGGGTCTAATAATCCCCTTCTTTAAAAGTTCTTCTGTGATCTTCTGCCGCTCGTGGTAAGATAATCTTCATGGCATGCAGTGAAACGGAGTGTTATTGTTTAGGTGAACTTCCATCTGATAGTGATGGGGAGCTACAATGAAATTCATCGGGTTCAAAAATGGTCGTAAATTGTCTTTTTAAGGGCTTCAGTGTGGTTTTTGCTCAGAGACATATTTATTTCTAGGGTTTCTGTGTCATCTGGGGGTAATATAGTAAGGTCGAACCAAGTTCTAAAGTTATTGTCGGTCTGATCATTAACGGGTGCAGCAGCGTTGACCGAATTTTTATCAGTAGATCTATTGTTCATAGGCGGCTTCCTCAGGAGGTACGTATTTAACACTTGGACTGCTCAATCCTCTATTATTTGTCGGTTTGAACGCACAGAAACGTATAATATCTTTGAATTCATGAATAATATCTTTGAATTCATGATGATAAATATTAAACCCCTTAGGCCTAAGATTATGGGTAGTGATACTGTTCATCTGGAATCACCAAAAGAGGAATCTTTCTACATTGTCTACGAAATTTAATATAGGCATCGACCTTACCATACGTAGTTATTGTTGCATTTCCTAGGCCGCGGAGTCTCGTATCGAAGGTTCTATTGCTAATGAGTAGAGGTACCGCAGATCGTTTCACAAAACTAATCGGACTGCCGGTGTCGAAAAGAGATAAAAGTTTTGCCATTTCTGTGTATTCTCTCCGACTATAAGTAAAAGCATTACTTACCAAATTAATTGCGTTGATGGCGCTGTTAGTTTCATCGTCAGTTATATCACTATCGTTCTTCGGTTCGTCAACGTAGACAGCGGTGTTGCCAATAATTCTCATGACTTTCTTTGAACTCGGGCAATCTCAGTGTTGATGTCTGTTTCTATAGCGACAAAAGGCTTTTCTTCTGCCGCTTCGATGGTTGAAATTTAAGACTTCGGTCCAAATACCAAGGGCTTCCAAAACCAAACGAAATACTTGATAAGTCAGTTGATCAGTTCAATACTGAGACAACTGTTATCAATTATTCCCTAAAGTCGGTCAGTGCAATACTGAGACGACTCAACCAAACTCAATTCAAAAGACGTTTATGGCGTTTAGAATCAGAATGATAGCTTTATTAACAAAACATCTTAATTTATATCTTAAAATCTAATTTGCACCCTTTCCCACGTTCATGCTAATTTTACCTGGGAATTTCTAGACTTTCCCACGTTTATAATAATTTTAGTGTAAAAAGTGCTGACTGCACCCAAGTACACGTCGCGAATTCCTCAGACAGACTTGAATGTGATACGCGGTGAAATATGACACTCCTTCTGAAAATTTTCCAGACGAGATTTAGGTAATCGTAAGCTGACCTTGTCTGAGGAATTCACGACGTGTGAAAAACAGTTGAGTATCTCCAATTCGGTTTGAGATATTATACATATAGTTGAATAGATTTAAGATTTGAATTATTAACCGAAACATGAAGAATATGAAGAATGCGCATAAATTGCACATGAACTTAGTCCATGTACATTGAAGATGTACATGGACTAATTACATTGACGATGTACATGTGACCATGAACATGGAAAGTACATTGAAGATGTACAATGTCGAATTTCCAAACATTTGAAGCACGAACCTGGCGCACGCTCCTCGTAAAGGCAGGAACTTTGGTAATGGCCTCGTCTGGTGCAGTTAAAACAGCGTGGCATTTCTTCCAGGACAGCGAGAACTGTAGATTTCGCAGCAGTTGATCTAGGTACCGTTGCAGCAGGTTCACGGGATATTGCAGGAAATCGGCGGGAAATTGCGGTGACTTCACGTGTGTTAACAACACACTTTCGAGCAGATGTAATGCGCCTGTCGTGACACTCAAGTAATTCCTTCAGCTGTCGGACAGTGCGTGCTCCCAGAAGTAAGTATGCTTCAGTAATGCGGAGCTTTAGACCGTCCACGATGAGGTTAACTAATTCTATTTCGGTAAGTCGGGCGGATTTTGCAATTGCTTGCAGTTCGAGAACATATTGTAGTGAATAGGTATTTCAAAGTCCTTGAAGGACTGCAGCGATGGTCTGCTGCCTCGGCAGAAGAAGATGTAAATATCCGCCGAGAATGCCCTTGTCTGGGGACGCATGAATGCGCTGGCAGGCTAGCATTGCAGTGTCGTGGGGCGGGTTCATTCCCCAGTTCAAGGACCCACTACAAAGAATTTCGCATTCACGAATTTCTGGGGTCGAACAGAAGAACAGAGGTCGCAAAAATTGTAGGCAACCATACCGAGGGGAAATGACTTGTTCATGGAAAAAAAGAAACAAGTAAAAAGGGGCGGAATTAGGGTAACTTCGTCCTTACCCGAAGAGGCTCATGGCCCTCAAATGAGAGAGCCCCCGCGCACCCACCCAACCGGATTTAAATCCATAAATGTTGTAGTGGCCAGGTATTCCTCTTCTGAGTGGAAAACTCATACAACTTAACTTGCATGAGCCTTCCCATCAGAGGAGAAGTACCCTGGTGACCAATTTATGCTATAGAATTATGCAATTCGATTACATAACCCTATGCCATAAAGAGGCACCGTGCCCGGGCCACTCAACCCACGAAGTCACCTGAAGCAAAGATGTTATTTAATGCCCGATGGCTGGCTCATTTGTGGCGTGGAGAGCCTATCATCGTACCGGGTCCTATACCCGGTCAAAAGGACCAAAATAGAAAGACCGAAGGGTTTACTCTAATAATTCATTTTATGCATTTCTAATTCACTGCCACCTTTTATTCTTACATTAAATTTTCTCTATAATTTTATCCATTCTTCATTCAAAATCTAATTTTTAAGCTTTTATATTCCATTTTCATGTGATCATAATTCGTGCAACAGTTTCTTTTAGAGCAACATGTAAGACTGCTACTGAATGCAAAATTAAAATAGTAATAGTAAAGTTTTAAGGACTAGATATACGAGAGATAAAGTTTATAACAAAAAAAATTTTTACTATACATAAAGTTTCTAACAAAATACATTTGCTTAGGATTGTGTACTGAGCGAAATGTTTATATTTTTATATTCTTTCTTTGTATTGGCCTTTCCTATTCACCCTTCTTAGGTTTCTGGTTTGTACAAGTCTACAACAGCTAGTTAATTGCAAAAAAAATGATCCTTTACTTTTGATATTTAATTATTTTCACTCCTTTTCGGTGCCCTTTGATTTTGAATCTTGACGTATTTAATTTGAATTAACCATTTTTTTTGCCTATACAAAAATACATTGTCCTGTTCAGATTTGTATACATAATTCAGGTTACTTTCACTAGTTTTTTTTTGTATAAGAAATCTTTACTATTGAGTATGAATAAGTTCGTTTGTTTATTCTTTGTTTCGTGATAATACCTAAGCATTGATGTACATATACAATAGAAACATCCACATGTATTAGTGGGTTGTATCGTATTAAAAGGAAAGAAACACTTGAGATAATTGTAATCTACCTCAATGATAAGACAATGAGTTTTTTTCCCTTATTTTTGTGTATGTACGACTGTGATGGATATTTCTTTTATTTTATTTATCTGAATTGTGATGAATGCTGACTATTTGAGTTATATTAACATTTTACCTTTACTTTAATGATATTTTATATTATTTCAAAAATAATAAGGTACTTGTAATAAAAATATACCAAAAAGGCTACTTACCCACATGGTCCTTCGAGCGCTCGATCCTCTTCGCTAGAAATGTCATAATTCGGTTCAACAGCTTCACTTTTAAGGGTGTTGTAGAAATAAAGTTCATTTGGTGGAACATAGTTCTTTACCAGTTGCATAATATCTTTGTACTTAGACGTTTTCAGCGGATATGCACTGTCATACAACCGTTGCGGAGGCAGAACTGATAGGTTGGCATGTACTTTTCTCATTAAGGAAAAATTATAAAACATTGGCGTTCCATTAGTAATACAAACTGTAATAATTTGAATGTGGTCCTTACTGTATTGAAAAATTCGATATTGAGATATTTTGAACCGTATCTTCTCTACATTTGTTATAACTTTTTTAAAATGACTTTCAAAATGTTTACTGAAGTTGACTATCATGTTTTGGCCCGCATTCACAACTTTAAAATCTTTTGATACTTGCTTAATGCAATCGGAATATTCAGAAATTGTAAAATGTAGTCTTTCTTTCTGTTGAACTTCTCTATGACTCCAAAACACCGATCACATGGCAAAAAGCTCAGGAAATCGATGATCACATGGCAAAAAGCTCAGCAAAACGATGAACAATCTTCTCAATAGATGAACACCTCATAAGAGTATACAGATACTGAACTAATGTCGAGTTCTTATTTTGTAGTGCTGCATTATCGGAGAATAAATACATTATTTTAACTTTGGTTAGTAAAATGTTATCTACGAGTATGTAATGATTTATGAAAGATACGAATTCGTTTGGTGATTTTCGAGCTATGGTTTCATCGTATGAATAAAAGTGACCGATGCCTGTTTCTGCTGAGTAGATACAAAAATTATATGCTCAAAGTTGACGTTTGTAAAATGCTTCACTTGCTCGAATTTTAGGTAATTGCATGTTCTGCTGATAGTCAAAAGTTAACACCTCACACTCGTCATGAGAAATAGCAAGTTGACTCTTCTCTTTTAAATCAGCAAAAAAAGTTTCAGCTTTGGCTTGGTGGAGACTTTTCTACCTGCATTTGCCGGATTTCATCATTATCTAATGTGTTATTTTTTAATTTGCTATTCAACATGTCGCACTTCTTTTATGTATCTGAACGTGGTGATCCAAAGCTGTATTTGACATTTTGTTTAAAGTATCTATAGTAAAAATCAAAAAATACTATTGGCTTAGCAGATGCTTCAAGACTAGGCTCATTCTGTTTCAAATATAAATCGTACATCCTCCTAACATTCAACTCAGGTGATAGATACTATCGAGAGCTTTTATTTCTGCTGTCGTGAGACTCATGTCATGGAAAACTTCTAATATGAGAGTCAACTTTGGAAATTCAATCATTCGAAATACGATTTGGTCGATTTTGATGTTTTCTACGCTAAGATTTAGCTGGTATAGTTATATTATGGTCAAATATTGTCTACTTGCTTTTTAGAGATTCCGCGGATGGATGCAAATGTTTCTGTTTCCAAATGCAATAAAATACTTATGTGAACAACTCCGTTTCTTCTTCGTGCCAATTTTTGGTCTTTCCCTTTCAACATTTTCAGTTTTAATAGGACCTCCTAAATATAGAATTTGCTCGCAAGTTTCTCCCAATTCATTAAAATATTTCAATATTATTTTTCGCATTTCTTCATTAATTTGAACAAGACACATACTTTTTGCAACAACAAACCGTTCCTGCTTTTCTTTCTCCCTTTTCCCTTTTTTCACGTCGATGTCGTCTCTTTTGATTGGTGCATCGGCTGAATCAGCGTGTTGATGACTTTTTTCAAAGATATATTACAAAATTCTTCTATGCCTTCTATTATATCTTTTAAAAAAATGACACCTTTTATCCATTCATAAACAATACTTTCCGTTACACCTCGTTTAAAAGGTCCTCCTTCAACACTCATAAATTTCATTAGAGTTTGTTCAATGGTTTGATCCGTGAAAATTCCGGAAAAAAAACATCGGAACGTCTGCCAGTGAAATAACCTTCTGCGAATTTTTGAAACTCTTCTGGGTCCATTTGGAAAGATAGTTTTGCAAGTACAGTTGCGTAGACTTTGCATACAGAAAATGTCCTGATGCATGAAAGTATGGAATCATCCTCTCAGTGCGTAAATGCAGATTCCAATCACCCATACGCTCAGCTGCAATAAAATCTTTCAGCACTGATACCATTTGAAAATACTGATCCATAATTTGGACGTTTTATTTTTACTCCCTAAATCATGTAATTTTTGTTCGAAAATTTCATTTAAACTTCGAAATCCAATATTTTCCGTTATTTCGGTGTAATAAAACATTTCAAAAATATTACCATTCGTCTCATCAGCAATTCAAGTTGGAAATTCCGAATGATTTTTCAATAGATCTTCGAAAATTGATTTTGATAAAGCTGGCTGCAGAAGTATATGTGGGCGTACAGCTCTAGCATATGCACATCCAGACATGATATGATCGATCGTATTTTCAGCATAAACCCTAAAAAGGGCTTCTTTAATACCACGTCCGGCCATTATATAACCAATAGATCCCATACATGACATCAGCGTATGGAAAGAACCCGATCGGACAACAGCAAACATTTCATCTGATAAACATATCGCTGAAGTTATATCGCGCGATTTTATATACAGAGGTTGATCAAATGTCACGATACAAGTTAATAAATCAAAACCGGAATTAACTAAAAAAATTTATTTCAGGGCTGAGCCCGATGTTTTTCGTTTACCATAACTTAAATCTACTTGCTAAAAAATGATGCGGCAGCATATTTCGTTTCTCCACAAATTGTGGAATCGTATCGCTCCAATTTCATGTTGGATGCAGCCATAGCGTCAGCATAATTTTTTGGCGTGAGAAAACGCTAACTTATTTGTCTTCATATTTAACAGCTTTGCGTTTTCGACTGATGTTTTCATCGCCATATATTAAGTATTATAATCACTTAGAGATGCGTTAATGAATGGTAAGAATATTATTGACGAAGTATCAAAACCATGTGTACTTGTTAACAGATTCATAAATCCGTTCCATTCCGGAAAGTCATTATTGGTTTTGAATTTTAGATATATCCAAAGAATGTTTGATTTTGAAAAAAACAGTGGGGGTTGAATTTGGTTCTTGCTCTGAAGTTTGGATTTGAAGTTTTTTCAATTCTTCGCTAGCAGAACCTTGTTCAGAAATGGTTGTCTCTGTTGTTCAGAAATGGTTGTCTTTGTTGGAATCAAATCTAAACGTTTAATTGGTTCTCCGGCTTGTATTCCATAGCTCGGAGTTACGATTTCAATCGAACCCAAATAATGGAAAGTATCTTTCCGATCCAGTGTGTTGACGTTAAAATCTGCGTTATCGTGCACAAATTGTACAAAAGTACTTGTTTTTATTTTCACAGAATTTGTGAACGTTGCAGAAGCTTCATAGATTATTGCTTCTTTGTATGATCTGCAAAAGCCTAAAGCGTTACATATTTCAATTTTTTTTTAGCCAAATTTTCTATGAAGAGTAACAGCTAAAGCCACATGTAGTGGTGATATGAATGAACCAGGCCTTACTGCAGATATCGCATGAGCTATTGAGGTGCATTACGTTTCATAATGATTCATAAACTCCGGTTTACCTCTTTTGTCATTCAGAATTATTTCGGATAAAAAATGATAGAGATTGCGGTATTGTCTCATGAACGTTATCAAACATTTTTTCACTAGCCGGATAAATTTTATCATAAACCTGCGTCCGGATGTGTCGTCGTAAAATTTCACCAGCAGCCTTCAAAAAACGGTATTCTTCTTCTTTATCATCTTTTGACATCGGACTGTACCAGTTGCCAGACAGTTTTTCGTATTATTGTTTTTCAAAACCTATTATATTAGATCCAAATTTACTGGAGATTACAATATTATCCTCATAATGGTTCATTAGCCTCATTTTTATTGTTTTATTGTCAGGAATATGGTCAATTGTTACAATACTTTTTAATTCTGCCAGTGAAAACACTGGCAGTCATCGTTATCTTCAATGTATTTGAAAATCTGCCCCATTGCTGCATCTACTTGGATTGTGACTTGATGAATTTTTTTCTCCCTCTGGGTCTGTTTTAGGGTAGTCCTTAAACGCATGCAACAATACCCGTGATACATAGCTTCCTGAGCTACTAAATCTAACACGCCTACAATTCTTTTATAGATATTGCGACAATATTCACGTTTCTCGTTACTTATGGAATTTAAAATAGTTTTCTTGAAATCATAGGTTGTTACGTAGCTGATTTGTTGTCTTGACGATTTGGATTTTCTTCTTTCCTTCATTTCATCCGCTTCTTTTTCACATGAAAAGCACCTACTTTTCAGAGTCAATTGAAGTAGCCATTTGAAGTTTTTTTAGGCAGACAGCATGATGATGTGGTGTTCTTTTTTTAAATAAGTGTAAATACATCCTTTATTGATATATTTTTGTCTGCATACTGAATGCACATAGACAAATTCGCGAGTATTTAAATACTGACTGAGAAAGTCCATCCGCTCTTTCTGCAGAAGCAGCTTTGAGCGTTGATATTCCTCTAGTAACTTTTACAATGTCTCTTAGCCCACAGCTTAATTCAGAACTACATCCGATTTTGTCACAAATGAGACAACCATTACTTATATTATCACTATTCGATCGTTCACCTATTTTGATACGAAGCTGTAACAACAAATATCACTAATATTAATAACTAACCTTTATATCATGATTAATGATTTATATTATATTATTAAATTTTATTTTTACGTTCTAACTTTTAGAATTGATTCATTATAAAATATACGATTGAGTATTCACCATTGTTTTTAAAAGCGTATAATATAAATAAACAAGTTGAGTAGACAGACCTACGCTCATGTTAGAAGGGTTTTGTACTCAACTTACAAAATGCAGTAACCAGCAACGAATGAAATCAAGAAACATGTAAAAGACGGTTTTATTGGAGAAAATGTGAAATTCGAGGATCATACTATTATTGAAAAAGTTGAACGAATTTTGACTTGTGAGGTATTTGTTATTGTTATACCCATAAATATCTCCCTTGATAATTTTTTCAGATTTTATGGATCACAGGTGTCCATTCGCGAGGAAGGAAACACATTTTTCATGTATTTCCTCCCCTGTGCCCCCACTGAAGCAAAAACTGTCAGTTTAAGAACTGTTTTGAAAAGCTCTCATAAAGAACTTTCAGTTGATACTCATATCAGCTACCTTTGATGCAATTTTTTTTCATGGGCCACTCTCCTGTACTGTAATCATCGATTCATGGCCTATTTTTTCGAATCCTAGAGCTCTCTCCTGCCTCTTTGACTTGTTTTATCTATGAGTATTAGTTGTAGGTACTATCTTCAGGCATTCATTAAATTGAATCAAGTGTTCAAAGCATGCACCTTAAACGTTGAAGTAGGGGAAAAATAACCCAAAATTATTCGAAAAAGTTCGTACATTTCCCCTTCCCCTGCCCCTCTCGGTACTGAGAAGGCAATTTTAAGACTTGTTTTGAAAAGATCTCATTAAGACCTTACCAATGACATCCTACTTGACTACCAATGGTGAAACATTTTTTTTGAGGGGTCACCTCCCTATATGGGGAGACCCTCCTTAAACCCTTTGAACAAATTTTTCACCCTTGAACTTTCAAGAAGTCACCACTTCTGACCTTTCTAAAAAGTTTCATAGCTGTAGCCTCTATAGTTTCGGAGAAAAAGTGATGTGACATACAGACGGACGGACAGACGGACACAGGTCGTGATTGCAATAGGGTTTTGTACTTTAGTACAAAACCCTGAAAACAAATACTTACTATCTATGCCACTATTTTGAAAGTTTGTAAAACTCAATAATGTTCAGTAATTAACTTTTATCACACTCACTGTACAATAATATATAGTACATTGATTGCAAATAAACAAAAATCCGAAATTATTTTTTTCGGTGCGCACAAAAACAGCTACGTATTGAGCATAGCAAGTTGCGACGTGTACTATTCTGTTAGGGCTCGTGTCAACAACACCAAACAGCTGCTGTTGTACCCTCTAGTCCCCTCCCCACACGTCTACGGTATACCTGCAGTTCTTTGCGACTCACGATCAAGTGTGGAATAGTTCTCCTTTTTAAAATATAACTTTAAACTAATGTAAATAAAGGAAAATTCCAACAAATTAATAATTATTTATTATTATAATTAAAAAATTGAGATCGAACAAAATTTTTTCAAACATTTATCTGTATACTATTGTCGCGAATTGGATGAGACTCCCAACTGAGACCAAAGGTTGCTGGTGGATCCAATCAATTTTAGATTCATTGGATTTACGCGGATCAGGATCAGGTGAGTCTCAATCAAAAGTTGGATTGACTGAGACAATGCGACAGCTCATCCAAGTAGATGAAATACCTAACAGAAACCAAAGGTTACTATTGGATCCAATCAATTTTAAAACTTGAATTGATTGAGACACGCGTCACTCGCTTGTTGGGATTGATCGGTCTTGCACAGATCGATCCTTGACGAATCTTCAAATAATCGACGAGACACACTCCGTATATAATCACCAATAAATCAATGTCGCGAAAACTTACAAAACCGCAAACACCTTCTTATAAAACCAATTCCTGTAAAACAATAATAGGAAACACACTCCGTATAGATTCACCAACAAATCAATCTTCGTAGCAAACTCCAATGGTACCCAAAAACACACTTCTCATAACAAACTCTTATTAAATAAGGGTTAAACACAGTGGAGTTAATTCTAATCAAGTACTTTTTTGAATATAAAATAATAAGTTTACACAGTGAGTAGTGCACGCGTCAAGGTACAAGATGAATCTGACTCAGCCCAGAGCTAAGTGCGCAAAGCACGCTTATCCAGTGCAACATCTATGAGCAAGAACTTAAACTACTATTAGTAATTTCTATATTTATAATCTCGTGCAATACAATTATTTTTTTTTAATTTTGATTCAAAAAACAAACATAATTTATTATGATTTTATTTATTAGTATTACAAATGCCAATTAATTTTCTCAAACGATAAAATGATTGTATTCTTAATGCTTTCGCCAAGATATCAGCTTGCTGATGCTCAGTATTAATATATTCTAACAACAATGCTTTAGAATTATAAAGTGAACTTACAAATTTATATTTTGTATCAATATGTCTGCTTTTATAATGATATCGCTGATCTTTAAGTATCTGAATGGTACTTTGGTTATCAACGTACAATACAGGTATTTTTACATTTTTACTATTTGTTATATCTCGAACCATTTGTAGAGTCCAAATAATCTCTTGAGCAGCGCAGCAAGCAGCATAGAGTTTCGATTCAGTGGTTGAAAGAGCAATCGTGCTTATTTTTCGCGATCCCCACGAAATTGTACTATTACCTCGTCTCTTTAACGTATTTTACAATTCTTTTTAAAGCGATCCAATGAGTTTTAGATGGTTTTTCTGAAAATCGACTAAGTACTCCCACTGAATATGCTAAATCAGGCCGCGTCACGGTGGCTAAAAACATTAAACTACCAATAAGTTGTTTAAAGGGTACATTAGTCGCATAATCCTCCAAGTTTTTATAGCACAATGAAATGTAATTTGGATCAGCTGGAGTCTTACTTGTTTTAGCATCTTGCAAATTAAATCTATCAATAATTTTTTGAGCATACATACTTTGATATAACAAAATTGATCCATTATTCAAATATTTTATTTCAATTCCTAAAAACAGCTGTAAACTATTTGTAGTCATTTCAAAATTACTTTCAAGATAAGAAAGAAGTTCATTAACTCGACGTTCGTTTTTAGATGCAACAAGCCCGTCATCTACGTATATAATTAACATTAGATTTTCGTCCGCAGTATCACGGCTTACAAAGACGGAGTTGCCGGATGCAAATTAAAACGTTTTAAACATGATACGAACTTAGAGTTCCAGCATCTCGCGGATTGCTTGAGACCGTAAATACTTTTCTTTGAAACGCAAACCCGATCTGTTCCGTCTTCAAAACCTTCCGGCTGGCGCATGTATATAGTTTCAGACAAATCGCCGTTTAAAAACGCGGACTTCACGTCAAACTGTTTACAAAACATTTGCTCCGAAACCATTACCGCGAGAAAAGCACGTATAGAAGTGTATCTAGCAACCGGGCTGTATACTCGTATGTCGGTATAATCGATGTATTTTCTTTGAAGGTAACCGCAAGATACGAGTCTCGCCCTAAACTTTTGTTTACCTCCATCGAGATTAGGTTTTATTTTATATACCCAGCGGTTCGAGAGAATTTTAGCATTTAACGGCGCGTTTTGTAATTCCCACGTACCGTTTTTAACTAAAGCTTGATATTCGTCTCTCATTGCCGCTTGCCACTGTCGAGAGTTCTCAGAATTTATTGCTTCTTCATAACAACTTGGTTCATCATTATAAGCATGAGCATTTAAAGCAACAAATAAATTGTCTATATCAATATGATCTTCGTCATCAAACATGAAATAATTTACAATATCACCACGATCAGGTGGCTGAATATTTGCTCGATTTCTCAAGTTATAGCGAGGACGCTCAGGTACCACAATAGAATTGTTATTATTTTGGTTTAGTTCATGAATTTCCCCCTCATTTTCAACAATACCATCACGAGCAACTTCATTCAAATCATCATTTTGGTCATTTTCGACATTTATATCAACGTTAGGCTCATTCAAATTTTGATTGTTATTATTCTCAACATTGTTTTGATTTTCAACGATTTCGCGTACCTCGTTCACATCAGCTCTTGGTTCAACATTTTTCGGACACTCAAATATACAAAAATCGTAATCGCTAATATTTTCAATTACAATATCTTTTGAAGCATTTTCATTTTTAAACAAAACATCGCGAAACGTTTGAATTTTACTATCATTCATTAACACACGATAGTCTTTTACGTTGACATCATACCCAACAAATATTCCAATTTTTGATTTTGGATCAAACTCATGCCTTTTCACCTTGGGTATATGAGTGTACACTTCGGTACCAAAGATTTTAAAGGAATTAAAATCACTCTTTTGACCATGCCATATTTCAAACGGTGTTTTACCATCAACACGAGTTTTTCTACTACGATTCAATACAAAACAAGCAGAATTTACAGCGTCGGCCCACAAATTTTTATTCAGGCCCTTTGAAAGCAACATTGTACGCCCCGCTTCTGCAAGAGTACGGTTTTCGCGTTCAGCGCTTCCGTTCTGCTCTGGCGTGTATGTGACCGTGTATTGATGTTTTATCCCGTTCTCAAACAAAAGTTTTGAAAGTTCTTTATTGGTATATTCCAATCCGTTATCAGTACGAAGTACATTAATCTCGTTACTAGTTTCCTTTTTAAAACGTTGCATAAAATTTTCAAAACAAGCGTTTACTTCTGTTTTACTAAATATGAAGTACAAGGTCACGTATTTTGAGAAATCGTCTTTAAAAAGCAAAAAATACCTCGAATTGCCAAGTGAATAGACTTCCATAGGACCGCAAAGATCGCTGTGAATAATTTCTCCGACTTTAGTCGTTTTATGGTCACTTATCTGGAAAGGAACTCTATGCATCTTTCCCAGCGCACAGGCATCGCAAAACGGAGTCACTTCTTTGATTACAATGTTATTTTTATGAAGAAAGTTCCTAACGTGTTCAAAATTTTGATGTGCAAAACGCTCGTGCCATATTTGCAATTGAGGTTTAACAGAATTATTTTCAGCTATCAAAGATATTTCAACATTCTTATTATTGTTATTCACTTCATTTTTATCAATCATCTTAAATTTATTACTTGCGAAAATTTTCATTCAAAATAAGCTACTATTTACCGGTTTTTTACCAATTACTAAAACTTCATCATTTTTAATAAATTTGCAAATATTTTTATTAGACTCAAATCTCATGCCTTTCATAAGAGCAGCGCTCATTGAAAAAGATTAAACTTTATATTCGGCACATAAAGCACATCAGACAAATATTTACTTGTCCAAACTTTTTCGTTGAAAGCATAAGCATCAACATTACCTATACCAACAGCGTGCACGATGTGTCCGTCTCCAAGACGAATAGGAATTCCCTTGATTTGCCGAAACGTAGAAAAATATTCTCGTTCCTTGGACATGTGTTGTGACGCTCCCGAGTCGAAAATCCAAGAAGACAACTGACTGGTTTATGGTCCTTCAACAAGTTCAAACGCGAGAGAACGATAAGAAAAGTATTTATTATTTACAGATTATTAAATGGTTACTATATAATCGATACGCGCTAGGATAAAAATTAATTCGAATGTCGTTTTGATGTCTGGATGTCGTTTCGATGTCGTTCCTACGATCGCTCTAGGTGAAGTGATTAGCGTCTCGTCGACGCGATAACAAAAATTCCTAACTCCGTGCATGCATTCATACCACATTTGCTGAGCATGCACACGCGCAGCGATAACAAGATTCCCAACTCCGTGCTTGCATCCATATCACATTTGCTGAGCATGCAAATGTATCAAATGATTGTATCGACGCGATACAATCTCCGTCAGAGCGTTCCTCATCGCAGCACAATCGCTGACCACGCACAAGCGCAGCCGTCAGACATGCTGAGTGGATCTTTGGTCATGTAACCCATATCGTATGATTATCGCGGTGGCTGAAACATCGGGACAATGTTGCACACTACTATTGCATGCATGCAATGCATGCGTTGTGTTGTCGCCACACTACTCCCCTCGCAGTGGCTTGGCCACGATACTTTATTGGAAGCGTACGGGTGGCCGGATCTTACGTCCACTGCGTGTGGTTGTTGTTGGTTCGCTAATGAGGGGCCTCGCCTTTGAAGTAGGTTCTGGCGTGAGGAATGCGGGTTTGAGCCTGTCGATCGAAATTGAGGCGGGGTGTCCATTAATGTCGATGCGGAAATACTTGTCCTTTCTGCTTAGGACCGGGTATGGGCCGTCGTATGGTGGTGTGAGCGATGATTTTACCTTGTCGTTGCGTACAAAGACGTGTGAGCTGCTGCCTAGCGTTCGGTGTATGAAAGTTTGGGTGGTGGTGTGGTGTGCCGTGTCTCGAGGTCGCAGTTTCGTCATGCGTGACCTGAGATCACGCAAGAAGTCTGTTTCGTTGGTTTTGGACTGCGATGCGGTGAAGAACTCCCCCGGAAGCCGTAGGCTGGTGCCGTAGACCATGTCTGCGGGTGTGGCGTTAATATCCTCCTTTAATGCGGCGCGCAGTCCTAGGAGCACGAGAGGTAGCACCTTCGTCCATTCGGCTGTATCGTAGCAGCGGATGGCGGCCTTGACTGTGCGATGCCATCTCTCAATGATCCCGTTGGCGGCAGGATGGTATGGGGTCGTCCGCAGGTGGTTGATTCCCAGAATACGGGTCAGCTCGGCGAAGATTTGGCTCTCGAACTGGCGTCCCAGGTCGGTAGTTACTCTTGCCGGCACTCCGAAGCGGCTTATCCATGCATTGATAAGCGCCTCGGCGACTGTTGTTGCAGTGATATTCTGGAGCGGAACGGCTTCTGGCCAACGTGTGAACCTGTCAATGATGGTTAGGCAATAACGGTAACCATCGTTCGGTGATAGTGGTCCGATGAGGTCGATGTTAGTATGCTCGAACCTGGTGTCCGGCTGGGTGTATCGTTGGAGCGGTGACTTGACGTGACGTCCGATCTTGTTGCGCTGGCAGGCCGTGCAACTTCGTACGAAATCATTAATCTCCTTATTCATGGCCGGCCAGAAGAAGCGGTCGGTGATGAGTCGTCTAGTCGCTCGTATGCCTGGGTGTGCTAGGCCATGCATCGTCTGCATGACTGTTTGCCTAAGCTGCTGCGGTACGTAGGGTCGAACCTTGTTTTCGGTGACTATGCAGTGGAGTGGCGTGTCGGAAGTAGCAAGCTCCTGCTTCTTCCACTTGAGTTTGTCCGTCTGGTCCTCCAGCAAAGCCTTGAGCTGTGGATCGGTTTGTTGAGCTGAAGCGAGAGAAAGGATGTCGGTCGTTGAAACTGTACTCACCCGAGACAAGTAATCCGCGACGGAGTTATTCCGGCCCGGAATGTGGCGGATGTCGACTGTGAATTGAGAGATAAAATCCAGCTGACGTTGTTGCCTCGGTGATGCTTTCTCCGGTCGTTGCTGGAACGCAAACTGTAATGGCTTGTGGTCGGAGAAGACTGTGAAGACTCTGCCCTCCAACATGTACCGGAAGTGCTTGATGGCTTCGTGAATCGCTAGCAACTCTCGGTCGTAGGTGCTGTAGCGTCGCTGGGTGTCGTTCAGCTTGCGTGAGAAAAATCCCAGAGGCTCTGTTCCAGTGCTCGTTGTCTGGTGCAGGACAGCTCCGAGTCCATCGTCCGATGCGTCCACTGTTAGGGACCATGTGGCTGTTGGATCAGGATGCGCGAGTGACGGAACCTTGGTTAGTTCCGACTTGCACCTCTCGAATGCTGCCGATGCCTCGTCGGTCCATTGAAGCTCCGTTTTGTCGCGTTTTCTGTTTCCCTCTATCAGCTGTTGGAGCGGGCGTTGGGTTTGAGCGGCATGCGGTAGGAACCTCCTGTAGAAGTTAATCATTCCTAAGAATGACTTTAGCTGCAGTGCTGTCCTGGGCTTCGGAATAGCGGATATGCCTTGCGTCTTCTCAAGCAAAGGTTTCAATCCGTCAGTTGAAATCGTGTGCCCCAAAAATTGAATCTCGTCCTGTCCAAATTGGCACTTATCCTTGTTGATTGCAAGTCCGTATTGGCGTAGACGGCTCAGCACCTCCGACACATGCTGCCGGTGTATCTGCGGGTCCGGTGAAAACACCAATATGTCGTCTATGTAAACGAATACATTACTGAGTCCCCTTAGCACCTCGTGCATGAAGCGTTGGAAGGTCTGGCCCGCGTTGCATAGGCCAAAGGTCATGTAGATGAACTCATACGATCCAAATGGCGTGATAATCGCCGTCTTCGGGACATCACTCGGCTCGACTGGAATCTGATGAAAGGCCTTCTGTAGATCGATCACAGTAAAGACCTTCATCCCGTGCAAGGCAGCAGTGCAGTCCTGCAGGAATCCGATTGGATATCGGTCCGGAACGGTGCATGCGTTGAGGGCCCGGTAGTCTCCGCATGGACGCCAGTCTCCGTTGGCTTTGCGTACCATATGAAGAGGACTGCTCCATGCACTCTTGGATGGTCGACAGATTCCCAGTTGTATCATGTTGTCGAACTCGGCTTTCGCAGCGGCGAGTTTGTCGGGAGGAAGTCGGCGTGCCTTCGCGTTGACTGGAGGGCCTTTTGTCACAATGTGATGCGTCGTCGTGCACTTAACGTTGCGGCGAGGTGCTGTTGATGTGACTTCGGGATAGTCTGCCAGAATTGCAGCGTATTCACTGGCGATTGTCGCGGATGTCGATGGTTGTATCAGTGGTTGGTTCGTTGATGTGGCCTTCACCTCAGCTGCGTTCGCAATTTGTCGCTCGATGAGTTTTCGTCCTCTGATGTCCACGAGTAGTCCATGATGCTCGAGCAGATCAGCTCCGATGATTGGGGAGCTGACGTCCGCTATGATAAAAGTCCACGTAACGGGCCTCGGAAGGCCGAGATTTAAAGTCAGCTTCCTCTTCCCGTAGGTGCGAATAGCAGAACCGTTAGCAGCTAATAAGCGGGTGCCAGATTCTGGGTTACTTCGATCTCGGATGGTAGGTGGGATCACGGATACGTCTGCGCCGGTGTCGATCAAAAGCGCGCCAGTGCTATTGTTATCGCGGATGTATAAGCGATGGCCAGTTTTTGCGGAGAGGACGGTTTTAGTTTTTTTGCTGTTTGCCGAACCTGCATGGCGGTCGGCATTTCGTGGCGTCTGATCCGTAATGGGCGTGGTACCAGCAAGCTTCGGTTGGAGGTTTGGGCGACTGTGGGCGTGATTGCGATGGTAATCGTGGTTTCCCTGAATTACCGGCACATGGGCACGTGCACTCGGTCCTTTGTGAAATGCTCCTGTGGTCTTCGTCGATTCGGCGTGCCAGCCTCACAACCTCCGCCGTGAGTTTGGAGAGCTCTGACAGGATTCTCGTTGTTGGCAGAGTGGCTTCCGCAGAGTCGTGATTCGAGATTGATCCGATGGTGTAAGGCTTGGACCCTTTCGTCACTTCGTGGACCCTATCGGCAATCGTTGCTAGATTCTGCAGCGAGGCGTCGTTTGCTGACAGAATGCTGCGCAACGTGATGTCCAGTCTATTAAGCCACATCTGTTTTAGCGTCTCCTCCGAAATGCTGTCAGCGGCGAGAGTTCGCATTTGGTTCAGCAGCTGTGATGGTCGCTGATCGCCCAATTCGACCTCCGACAACAGTTTCTGAATACGCTGCTGGGCGGACTCCGCGAAGGCTCTAATAATCTCTCGCTTGAGGTTGTCGTACTTTCCTTCCGCTGGTGGCTTGGACACGGCACTCCGCACTTGCTTCACGACTCTGATGTCTAGGCTGGCGACGATCAGCTGGAAGCGCGTTGTGTCTCCCGTTATGCGGCTCGCCCCAAAGTACGCCTCGATTTGCTCGAACCAAAGTTCGACGTCCTCCTCCCAGAACGGCGGAATCCGGAAGGTGGCATTTTTCACACCGCTTATCTCGCCGGCTTCGGGGTCCGCTCCATCGTGCGTGGCTGCCGGGATGTTGTTCTTGTCTTCGTTCGACATTTTAACTGTTATGGTCGAGGTTGGGAGGTATTCGCTTGCGCGCGCCGCTTTACGCCGCGGACGTGGTCCCTGTACAATATGTACACTAGGGACGCGATGTTTACGATGAGCACGCACAATAGTGTCACCTCAAGACGGTCACTTTGCACCGCGAGCGCCGAATTTATCACTAAGGTGTTCGTAACTTCACCCGTCACCTCTTTCACCGGTTTATTTCCCATTCACGCTGACGTGGGAAAACGAGCACTACACACGTGAGATTGGCAGTTCTGTAGCGTCGGGCGCTATGTTCCACTCGCGGGAGGCAGGATCGCCAGTTATGGTCCTTCAACAAGTTCAAACGCGAGAGAACGATAAGAAAAGTATTTATTATTTACAGATTATTAAATGGTTACTATATAATCGATACGCGCTAGGATAAAAATTAATTCGAATGTCGTTTTGATGTCTGGTTGTCGTTTCGATGTCGTTCCTACGATCGCTCTAGGTGAAGTGATTAGCGTCTCGTCGACGCGATAACAAAAATTCCTAACTCCGTGCATGCATTCATACCACATTTGCTGAGCATGCACACGCGCAGCGATAACAAGATTCCCAACTCCGTGCTTGCATCCATATCACATTTGCTGAGCATGCAAATGTATCAAATGATTGTATCGACGCGATACAATCTCCGTCAGAGCGTTCCTCATCGCAGCACAATCGCTGACCACGCACAAGCGCAGCCAGCAGACATGCTGAGTGGATCTTTGGTCATGTAACCCATATCGTATGATTATCGCGGTGGCTGAAACATCGGGACAATGTTGCACACTACTATTGCATGCATGCAATGCATGCGTTGTGTTGTCGCCACAGGTTTCAATATCCGTAGATATGAATATTTCGCCGACCAAAGCTGCATTCGAAGAATTCTGCTCACTGGAGACTGAAGAATTCGGCTTACCAGCATTGGACTGTTGCGCGTTCTTGTGACGCTCATTACCAGAAAGGTTCCAACAGTTCTTACGTATATGCCCAACTTTTCCACAGAGCCAACATTTTGGTTTTTGTTTACCACGATTCTTCTCTCCATTTGGATGATTATCCTCATTTTTCACAAAATTCCTTGAATTATTTGCGATCAAAGCACCAGAATGTTCGATTTCACTTTGCAAAGCACGAGTTTCTTCAATTTGCAAACGTGCCGAAAGATTTTCCAGAGTTCTTTCTACAACTGGCGTAGAATCCCAGGCAGACACAAAATGACTATATTGCGGAGGCAAAGTCATCAGGATTTTTGTCATTACCATGTTATCCGACATTGGCTCATTCAACACTTTTAAATTGAAACTCAACTCCAGGACTTTCGAAATGTACGTGGAGATATCGTCAGAAGGTTACTTTTTCATGCTAAACCAACGTTGTTGCAGAACGTGTACACTAGCCTGTTCTCGTAAATAGAGTGCAGTTTATCCCACATAGACTTTGCAGTTTCACATGTCATTATATGCGTCATTGGCTGCCTCTCCATGGATGTCACGATAAACTTTTGTGCAGTGCTATCTTTCTGTATAAAGATTTTCAGCTCTCTTTCAAAGTCACTTTTTGCAGTCACGTATGCTGCTTTTGCTTCGTTCGTTGCATCTTCTGCTGGAGCAACAGGCGGTGTTGGCTTTGACAGTACACCGTTAACAGCATCGAACACTTCATGTGATAATAAAATCACGCGAATTTGAAATCACCTTTTAGCACCTTTTAGTTTTGCTACTTTTACCGCGTCACTGTCCGACATTATGTCAACTTCTCTATTTCTTATTACTCGTAAACTTTAAACAACAATAAGCACTACTACTCAGTGGCCTGGGCCCATAACCTCTTATTAAATAAGGGTTAAACACAGTGGAGTTAATTCTAATCAAGTACTTTATTGAATATAAAATAATAAGTTTACACAGTGAGTAGTGCACGCGTCAAGGTACAAGATGAATCTGACTCAGCCCAGCGCTAAGTGCGCAAAGCACGCTTATCCAGTGCGACATCTATGAGCAAGAACTTAAACTACTATTAGTAATTTCTATATTTATAACACAAACGATTCCTGTAAAACCTTTAGTATGATTAAAACAACCCGTCTTCTCGATGATCAACAATGGAAGAAGAAACATATTTGTTAATCGTAAATTTGGTTACAACGAAAAGCGCTGAATGCACAACTCTCACATTAGTACGCACGTGCATGTGACGACCAGAAATTTGCTGACGCTTGTAGAGCGAAGCATAATTCCAAGCGATACTGATACTTTTTATCGCGGATAAAAATGATGATGATGCGTTGCCATGTGAGAGTGGCAGATTGCACTTTAATCAAAAAAAAAAAAAACATTGTAATATTTTACAGGGTGCTTATGAATTTTAAGTAAATGAACGACTAAATGCGTGAAATTGGGAAAATTGGAATAGGAAAAGGTTGTTAAATGAAAATGTTTTTATTAGATTATGATTTGAAATTTATTCGTGATGTATTTGTACAACTATTAAAAACACATTTCCAAGTTTATACAAAAATTCATCGCTTGCCCTGTATCCCGAGGTATAAATCTAAGATTTGAAGAGTTTTGTTTAGTTTTTTTTTCGGTATATATTCTGAAATTATACAGTATTCCTGAAGTACCGCATTAAGCAAACAATTTTACTCCCTTAACTTTTTCGAGGAATCAAAACTTCGTCTACAGCATTTCGTTTTTCAGGCTTCAATGTCAAAAAGTTGTTGCTGAAAATGACGATCAAAGAGCGTAGCTTGATCAGCTTGTCGTAGCCTTCCTTGTTCCTTGGCTTCATTTGAGTATTCTTATTAAAGTAAAGATGCGATTTAATTTCTTGGAATCGGTTTCGCGACATAACGTCAGCAAAAGTGTTTGTCCGTGTACCATTGGCCCTGTAAAATATGTAGCTGAGAACACTTAATCCAGGAAAAGCAGAAACTTCATTTTTGCTCATGTTCAATGATTTGTTGACGTTTTTATGAACTGCATATAAATTTGTTTGAAAAAACGGAGCTTCTACTATGATGTCGTAGTCAAAAAACAATTTTGTATATTGGGACGGTGGCCTTCACTTTCAAGAAAGGCGTTATTTTCTGTTGCGTAGCTAGAGGTACTCGCTTCAAACCCTCTTTTTATCCATTTATATTTACTGGTTCCTGCCGCAAAATTTTGTTCCTCCTCGTGGGCATCCATCTCCATACATGGCATTTCCTACGTACCTAATCCAATATGTTCTAAAATTATTAAATTATTCTATTGCCACTCACACTTCACTCATCGGTATTTTCAATTTCGTCTTGAAGTTCGTTTTCCTCAAAATCAGTATGTATCGTAGTCAATTTCATGATCATTTTCATTATCGCTAGAGATATCACCTTCTAAAATGAGCTGAATTTCCTCATCCGCTTAGTATCGGCGTGCAATTGTATTGATTATCTGCGAAACTGAAAAATTATACTCTCCATATCCTATGGTAGCTATTTGGCTACAAAAGTGTTTGAAGCCTATACTCACCAACGAAAGCAAAATTCTTCCAAGAACAAGGATACATAAAAAATCAAGCACTTTTCGAATGACACTAAAAATTGCCAGCAATCTTTTTTCACTATTTTTGTTGTTATGACTATTTTCAAAAGCAAGTTCACTGCTGTAACCTTACTTAAAATGACTGATTCTACCTGAAGAAAGTATTTTGATGCCCATAGCAGCAGACTCTGGATCGAAATCCTGCCTCGTGTCCCATAATTACTGAATTTTCCTAGTTATTACTAAAGTGTAGTGTCTGAATTTGCCTCGTTCCCCTACAATAACATTTTATATAGGCGAAGCGAAGTAAGTTCAGGCACATTTTTTATTCTACCGCACTTTGTTCACCCATTCTATCATGAACGTGTGCTTACACATACCTCATGCGTCCTTTCAAATTGTCCACAAAAACATGAAAAAACCAGCAAATCATTAAATTGTAATGTCGAAAAGCATATTTTCTCCCCCAGTCTCATGTATGTAAGCACATTCCACACCTATCATATGCTTAATATTCCTGATGATAAACTCGATCGCATGACGCTATAGCGTCAGCAGTTTTCGTTTACCATGAAGCATTATCTAGTATGCAGACGCGCGAGCAGCATTTTTCGGTGGCTGTTCGCTTGGCCATGAATTTGACGCGCTTATCTTAGCGGAGATCCATTTCATGGACCCGTGAGCGTCAGAATTTTTTGCCTTTTATGCTATCATGCGATCGAAGTAGAAGATTGCAATTAAGTAGTCAGTGCATTGGGAGACCTCATTGGGAACAAACCCCAAACCAACAAGCAATTACCCTAATTTCGAATACACGGTCTTCCATACGCAATATTGGTTATACACAGCGATCAATTAAATTAAATTATTGTTCTGTACATTATTTCATTTACTTTAATAAAACGAACGAAAATTTTTATTTTTTATTATATGTATGTCTAATATCAATATCATTTTTCTTGGGTTCACAGAAAACTTGTTTAAAATCTTCGATTCAATCGAGTCCCGATTTGCATCGAAGAATTTTCTATGGACGCTTATCAAACACAGCACAGTCAGTCTATCTTCTCCCATTGTATTTCTGAGCCAAGTCTTTACCCTTCGAAGACTGCTGAATGATCTTTCAACAGTAGCTGTCGTGGACGGGAAAGCACTCAAAATTATGAGTGTACGAGTATGTCTTGTTGAGGGAAAAATATACCATGCTCCTCCAAAAGTGCAGCAACTTGCATGTCCTTTGTTTGGTCTACTGACAAATCTTTCTTTTTCCACAGATCATACCATAAATCGAATTCTCCGGAGGTATTAACTAACTCGTAAAACTCCATGACAGATTTTGCAGGGAAAATTCATGTGAATCATCCCATAATACTATAACATAAATAAGAAATTCAAGCGGAACGCCATTCTACCCTGCAAGAGGACCTGCAACGCAAAGAGAAGGGGTGAGGTCACCCGATGGCTAGCTCATGAGTGGAGGGGCTAGCCAACTTGGCGGGTCCGATACCTGGTCAGGGTTTCAAATAAATTAAAAACCCGAAATTGGATTTTATCTTGTTATTTTAATATTTGCACAAATATAAATTTTTCTTAATAAGTCCCATAAATTAAATACTTGATAACTCAGCAAAAATCTAATCATCGCTCAATTGTTCCAAGAACGTTTCTTCGATTTTTTAGTTTTGGAATAATTTTTCATCAATATTTTGTTATTTCCTACATTTTACAATGACGATTTTTTAAGGCACTTTTGTGTTGGTCGATATAAATTTATAGTTACTTGTATGTATTTTATATATGTGTGTAAAACGTTAACTTGGCTTGAAAGCATTTTAACTTTTCAGCATTTGGAGGATTATTTTTCAATAATTAAACATTTATGAAATTCTATATTTTGGTAGACAGACTTAGAGTTGATTTTGGTTTAAAAAAAAGTAATTCATATGAAAAAAATAATAATATGCAAGTAAACAGTAAACGGCAATTGATTATGATTCGTTACTAGCACTCCATTAATCACTTCCAATTCGCCAGCATAAATACAAAATTCCCATCAACACAATCATTCGATTTTCAATAACAGATTTATCACTTTGCCAACAAACAGATGTGTTCTGTGCATTTTAATCCACAGCAGCAACATTGATGCACTGTTCATTTATTACTCCTCAATGCTATATTTATCACTTTTCGAGAAAATTACACAATAGCGGTACTAATGTACTATCACGACGGAGGGTAAAATACTTCTTTGCAAGTTGAATAAAATATGCCAAAAAGTACGTGTTTGATGCGGAATAAATTATACACAGCATGAATGGCAGATGACGATCACGTTACGTGGATCAAGATAAATCACTTAATCAGGCTTTATTTTTACAAAAACATCAACTCTTCTTTTACTCATATTGATCTTTTACTCGTCCAATGCGAACACTGCATTACGAAAGTATTCGTAGCGAAAAGGATATCATCACAGATTTTCTAATGAGGCTCGTACGCTAGACTTGTTAGAAATGTATTCTAGACATTTTCAGATCATTGTTAAGAGTTGACTTGTCTACCGGTTCAATTATACGGGTTCAATGCCGGATCTCGCGTGCATTCACGGCGACAATATTCTGAACGGACTCCATACTTCTGCCGCACAATTTAAGATGGAAAGTAAACTTCTTTCCTTCCTTCTTACAATGACTTGCGTTTCGCTTGGAAATTTCATCAGTTTTCGAAAATAGCAAATTTTTTAATGGATTCTTAAATAGAGTGATATACTACGATAACGACCAAAATCAATTCGAAACAAGCGTTCGAACTTGAATTTGCCAATTGGTAAAGCGGCAATTGCGGGTTGATTTAGTCGATCACCAGGTCAGGGGTCGGCAAACTTTTGAGCCGAAAGAGTCAAAAATTACAATTTACAAAGTTTTGAAAGAGCCACAAAAATTTTTCTTGCCAACAATCAATAGTAGTTGAATATAGTTTTTTGAGAAAAAAATACTAATCTATTCATAAGAAAAATATCTATTTATTCATACATAAGTAGTCTTTTTCCACAACAAATTAAGTAATAGATACGAGTATATGGTATTATTAGAAAATGACTTATTATTTAAGTAAAAAATTAAAACAATCAAACATTTACTTACAACGATAACTTGTACTTCAATAATAAAGAATTGAGCAAACACATTCACTGGGAGCGTTGGCTTTGCATGGTTTTAGAAAGATTGGAAAAATTTGGCTCATAGCTTTTTATTTTAAGTTTCAAACACGACTTAAGCTTTCATTTGTTAATTGGTTTCTTAATTTGCTTTTAATTATATTCATGCAAGAGAAAGCTTGCTCGCACAAATATGTCGATCCGAATGCCAATTACTTCACCTCACTGTAGCAATTTGGAAGACTATTCCATGCATCGAATATAAGTGCCTCAACTCGCGGCATTTCTTTTAAAGCTGCACACTTATATTGCGTTACGTACATACATTTCTGGGCCTCCAACTCTTCCAACTTGCTCATCAACTCTGTAAATTTCCCACTCCACCAAGTTTTAAATCTATCAATTGCATTTCTAGAGATCCAGTATCAACTCCAAATGGTTCAATGTGGATTTCGTTACTGTTTATGTTGAGAGGGTTTACTATGAATGCTAGAGTGATTTTGTTGGTTTTGAATTGTTGAAATCTGTCAGCATCATCTTTAATTTTTTTTTATAAATGTGCTGAAGTAATTCGTGTCAACTGGTTGCACTGGTTTTATCACGATGTTGCTTTAGAAATTGAAAATGAAGTAATTTACCGCTCTGAATATCTTCTGCAGAAATAATTAATTTCTCTTCGAAACAAACCAATTCTTCTACCAAAAGATAGGCTGGGTTTCACTTTCCCTGCAATTTCGCCGTGATATCGACCATAAAGTAAAATTTTCGCAACCATTTGTCATTCTCTAATTCAGGGTAATTAATGCGTTTTTCATTGAGGAATGTTTTTATTTCATTCAAGTACAAAGCAAAACGCTTTAACACCTTTTCTTTGGAAAGCCGTTCGCACTTTTTTGTGAAGATGGAGGTTCGAATACTGAATCTCCATTTCGTTTAAAAATTCTTCAAACTGATATTGGTAGAGTGCTTTTGACAAGATACTGTCAACAATCTTAATTACCGAGTTCATGATCTCAACTATTTCGGCCAGAAATGCTTGGGCACAAAGCGCTTTTTGGTGTATTATGCAATGAAACGTAAGAACTTCGTGGTTTATTTTGCTCAAAAGAATCGTTTTTGTCCCTTTATTTTTTCCTGTCATACTTCTGGCTTCATCAGATGCTATTGAAACGATTTTATTTAAATCGATCTTATTATCTTCGAGGCGTTTTTAAACGGCACTCGCTATATCTTCCCCTTTAGTCTGTCCCGAGAGCGGTAGCAATCCAAGAAGTTCTTCTTTTGGATCTTGGGAAGACATATGTATGACAAAAGGGGCGACTTGTGCAGTGTCTTTTATGTCGTAAGACTCATCTTTAGCAAATGATAAGGCGAGAGCCAGTTGAATGTCTTCCAGCTGAAAATACAATATGTTGCATTTGAAGACATTTTAGCTATTCTGTCTTGTACTGTTTCAACAGATAGTGGCGAATATTTGATATTTTCCAAGATTTCTAGTTTTTTTTTGAAATCACGAAACAGTTCTTCAGATGAGCGTATGAAGCAATTTTCAACATACCATCCGTGAATGATTTGCCTTTTTTGCAATTTCTAGTGATAACACGAAGCTTGCCAGATTAAAATTACTTGTAGATTGTGTCAATTTACTTAACAGGGAATTTGATTGCTGTTTTTGCTTTTGGAGCTCATCGACAGCTTTTTTTCGTTCTTCGTCAGCTTCGTATGTGGCTCGCGATCTGCAGGTTGCCGACTTCTGGACTAGGTGAATCATTATTGCAAAAGATTCTTTTTACAACAGGTGAAACACCAATTGTTGAAATCAACTTGCAATCCTGTTTGCAGCAATACTGATAAAAAGGAACTGATAAAAAGGAACGTCCCACAGCGGCCTCACTGCTTAAACTCCTCTTTCTTCGGATTGTCAACTTCATCGTCCTCTAAAATATTGTTGACCAGCTCGCATTCAATTTTCTGTATATTCAACTCCAAAACAGCCTCTTCACGACGATGAATTTCTTCCTCCAAATATTTCACTGTCTCCTTAACCTTTTCCGCCACCATTGCACCATAGGGATTGCTATCGTCAAATTCAGTTTCCTTAAGAAAATATTCCGCTTCCTTTTTTTGCTGGTTTAGATTCTGGATATCATGATGCAATTCATCCAAAGTTTTCGATGCGATATTCAGGGATGATGATGTCATGTTATACTCACTATATATTCAACAAAGAAGTGACCGCGCCTAGCTACTGTTTAACGTGTACGGTATTTACTGATAACATTTGATCTTCACACGAATTCTCCGTCTCGGTAGAATGACTATCAAGAACTACGCTACGACGCCGTTTAACTCGTAAAAGTTCTCCCGATTTCTTAAATTTCCATCTGCTACAAACGGAATGCACACTTTCCACTCTCTATTTACTCTCCATCTTAATAACAAGTGACTGTCACAGTAACGAAATGAATTCTCATCGCTGACAGAAACCGACACGAGCAGGAACCAATCGGCTATTCCACTTCTGAAGCTAATATATTAACACCCGAGACATCTGTAATGATTTTCAACTTTTTAGTCCAACGCGGAACCGACCTCTCATTGGTTCTAGACGTTAAGTCTGAGTAGTGCCAACGGATGGTACCAATAGGTCAACCAATCCGTGCACCGTAAACCATTCACGTGGTGGCTGCTTGTCGGCCAGCTAGTTCGGAGAGGATTTCGGTCGCGGGTCTCCGAATGGGTTACGCTCAATTACAATATTTCAGCCACCTGAACATGCCCGTTTTCCAAAACGCGTTATCAAAACAAACCATACGGAGAAGAAACCTACTTTACGTTACTCCGTATTTCTTCTTATAACCAGTCAAGAATTCAAAATCTAATTTTTATTTCACGTTCCCGAAGTTTCGACGCGGTACCGAAAAGTATACTACTCTAACTCAACCCGACGAAGACTACTCTAAATAAAATAACGAAACAACAAAGATACCGCGTACCGCGCGCGACGCGAAACCGACCTCAGCGGATTTGGCGAAACCCTACTCTCGCGACGGCATACCTACCCTGCACTCTCTCTTCCCACTGAAAAAGAAGAACCGCTGAAAAGGAAAGTCGTGGTTAAATTTAGCAATTCATATCATTTCTTTTATTCAGTCAAAAAAAAAAATTTTTTTTTTTTTTTGAGAAATTAGATTTTAAAAAGAATTGCAATCTAAGTTATAACTAAAGATTCTACGGTAGGGAGAGTCAAGAGTATTCAATTCGTCTAAATCAAAACTACTTTCAAACTGGTAGTTTATCTCCCTTTTTAAGAATTATTTTAGTATTACAAAAACTTAAACAAAGTATTACCAAAAAAACTAACTAACCTTAGCATCGTTATTCATTTTCGGCTAATTTGAATCTTTTTTGCTTTCGACTTCGTTTACAAAATTTCCTTAAAACTAGTTAACATACTTTAAAGGAAACTAAAAACAAACAAACTATTTACTAAGAAATCGGTAATAACTCCAAAAACTTCCTCCGATGCATTAATAATTATATATTCTATTATAACACTATATGTTCTGTTTTCAAATGTTTTCCGTTTTCTTTACTCGTTGGAGATGGTTTCTCATTTTTTTGTTTTCGTTAAAGTTTTTTTTCTATAAGTGTATCATTCGGTGTTAATGACAACATTTTTGTATTAGTACAATAATCATTATTAATAGTAATATTTCATAACTCTTACTGTGTTTTCATTTATTTTTCTTGCTTCTTTTTTTTTTTGTTATTTTATTTCATAAATTTCTTTGAGAATCCCGAGTATTTTATTTATTTGAACACCGCTGATAATGCTCACGTTTCGATACTTTTTTGTTTTGTTTTAAAATATTTTGGAAACCCTTTTCTTTATTTTCAATTTTGCTTCAATATAAAACAAACGGTTTTAATGTTCTTATTGAACACGTTCAAAAAAAAAGTTTTGAAATGGAACAACGAAAATATAGTTTGTGTGGGAAGATCGATCAAGCACACAAAAGTTTTTAGTTGTTGTTAACACTTCAGAGAACATGTGGTTCGGATGGTTGATAGTTCATAAGAGGAAAGCTGTATTTACATGAATATGTCTAAATAGCCGATTTTCAAAACAGAAAGTCTAAGTCCAGGATGAACGAAAAACAGATTAATAAATGTAATGGACAAGCTCAAATCTGAGAAATTAGTGACTCAACTTTTAAATAAACGTATTTCATAACCGGGCTAAGTCTTCGGTTCTGTAAGTTCTATTGTGAAAGTCTGATTACACCATACGGAATATATAATTAAATTAAGGATTGTAAACGACTTGAGCTCTTAAAACGCTATTGCTGTGAAATAAGGTTTAGCAACAAATCATCTGATTTCACTCTGGGAGGATTTTTCTAGAGTGAGTAATGCTTCAATCGTCCTGCCGTTACCGAGGTGAACCGATTCTGAGATTTAATTAATATCAGCTTCTGCACCGTAATTCACTGAATAATGTATTCAAATCAATTCATCTTCAGAGTACTCGTACTACTTTGAAGCCAAAGCTCGGTTTCTTTGATCATTGGGTTCGATTTTGATTTCCGAAAAATCTTTCCTTTCTTCTTCAAAAGATTACGTGCTATTGTATTGTAATATGGTAATACTAACCAACCGCACGAAAGATGTAGTCCGCTTGCATTTCGAGGTCATAACCATCTGGCCGGGTGCAAGGGTTCGGGATCGGAATCACTTCGATTCCCGGGCGTAGGCGTCACATTACACATTCCTCCCCCCCCCCCCCGCCCCCCCAAAATCGAAGTAATTACGATCCTGTCTCCTATGAAAAAGGTCTTGGTTTGGGCCGTGGCGGGTCGAAGGTCGGTTTAGAGGAATAGACTACAACAATTTCAGTGAAGACTCGATAGTGGCTATACAGTAGGGAGTCAGGTGTTACTCGGAGGTCTTCGTACAGGCAGAGATTTAGGTAAGCCAAGGTTTTGCGTGTGAAATAGTTGTACTTCATCGTCTAAGGTCTTTTGCGTGGTAAATTCCCAGGGTTTTACCAGCCATGTCCGCGATGAGGTATCGGGTGGGGCTTATTACTTGTAGGACTCGACACTTCACGAATTTCTTGTCTAGTTTGGCATTGTAATGTCGGGTGGCATCGCTCTGCCGGAAGTTTCGACGATATATTTCGTCGCCTGCCTTAAAGCCAGAAGGATGAGATCGCAAGTTGTACCGCTCCTCTCCCATCCGTCTACTTTCTTCAATCTTCTCCCGCAGTTGATCTCGCAGAAGTTGGAGCTTTTCGTGCGGTTCCAGAACCACGATTGGGTCCTCTAGCGATTTCAGCTGCCGCAATAGCCGATAAGCGCTTCCATGACAGATCATGTACTGGCCGAACAATGCGAAATACGGCGAAATGCCGGTAGTAGCGTGGTACGACGAGCGCAGAGCACTAGTGACGGCGGACAACTTGCGATCCCAGTCCTTCTGATTCGGGTGGACATAGGCGCGAATGGCCGCTATGAGCGTACGGTTCAGTCGTTCGGATGCGTTGGCTTGTGGTGAATAGACGGCGGTTCGTTGGTGGATGATACCGTATTTGGACATTAGGTCTCGGAACTTGCTGGAGGTGAACTGGACCCCATTGTCGGAGACAAGTTTCTCCGGAACTCCAAACATGTGAAAGACTCGGTTCTCCAAGAAGCTGAGTATAGGTCCAGTGTGCATGTTACGCAGTGGTTCTATGATAGGGAATTTAGAGAGCTGGTCCAGGACCACGACAGCTCCCGTGTGACCAGAAGCAGATCGAGGGTAAGGACCGATAAGATCAATGTACAAGCGCTGGAACACGCGTTCGGGGACCTCAACCTTACCCATGGGAGGCCGAAGAATGGTGTTAGGCGCTTTAGTGCACTTGCATAGCTCACAGGAGGCTACGTACGCTTTTATCTGTTGTGCCATCTTAGGCCAAAAGAAACAGGTTTTCAACCGCCTAAGTGTACGACCGTAACCGCCGTGCGCACTTGATGGGTGGTCATGGGCCCGTCTGATAAGATCAGTGGTTAATTCTTCGGGCACCCACAACTTCCACTGTTCTTCTTCTTGTGTGGGGTCTCCGGATGCGTGTCCCATCCGCTTGTAAATAAATCCATCCGTCAACCGCAGTTCAGGAAGCTGGGACAGTTGATTCTGGATAGTGTGAATCAGTTGGGTGTAGCTGGCTGACTTGAAGGCAGGATGGTCCAGATCGATCAATTGGGGGCTGTCGTCCTCTTGGACCAACTCGGCTCCTTCAGGGGCGAATATTCTGGATAAGGTGTCGGGGACTACATGCTGGCTTCCTTTTCGGTGGCGGATTGTGAAGTCAAATGCCTGTAGTTTCAGTGCCCACCTGGTTGATCTGCCGTTGAGATCAGTCTGGCTCATTAGCCATTTCAGAGAAGCGTGGTCTTTAACGATTTCAAAGGTATGTCCCTCCACATAGGCTCGGAAGCTTTTCACTGCCAACACTGCAGCTAGACATTCCTGCTCGGAAACCGTGTAATTTCGCTGGGCTGGGTTCAACTTGTGAGACATGAAGGCTATAGGTCTCTCCTCGCCGTCTTGTGCAACCTGGACTAAGACTGCTCCCACCCCATGTTGACTCGCGTCACAATGGATTGAGAACGGTTTGTCAAAGTCCGGGCTGTGCAGTACGGGGGCTGCAGTCAGACTCTTTTTTAGCTCTTCAAAGGCTCGCAAGCTGGGCTCTTCCCAGACGAATTTACGTCCCTTACGCAGCATGTCGGTCAAAGGAGTGGTAATGGTGGCATAGTCACGTACAAAACGCTGGTACCATCCGCATAAGCCTAAGAATCGGCGTAATTGCTTGGTGGTCTTGGGTAATGGGAAAACGTCAATCGCTTGAGTCTTGTCCGGATCGGTCTTGATATGGCCATGCCCAATGATGTGACCTAAATACTTCACCTCCGTCATCACGAACTGACTCTTCCGTATGTTGATGGTTAATCTTGCCCTCCGGATGTGTAGAGCCACCTCCTGAAGCAGGTCGATGTGTTCGTCAAAGGTCTCGGTTATAAGCAACAGATCGTCCAAGTAAACGAAAACTTGGTGCCGCAAATGAGGTGGTATTACCTTATCCATAAGGCGCGTCATTGTTTGGGGGGCATTACACAATCCGAATGGCATGGTCACGAATTGATATAGGGGCCGACCTGGGACTGTGAAGGCTGTTTTCTCCTTTGAACCGGGGTCTAAAGGAATTTGCCAGAAGGCGTCCTTGAGATCTAAGCTCGTGATGAAGTGGGCTTTAGGCAACCGACTCAAAATGCCTTCAATCAACGGTAGAGGGTATGCGTCCTTGACTGTGACGGCGTTCAAGCGTCTGGCATCCAAGCATAATCGGACCTTGTTCGGCTTGACAACTAAGGTGACTGGAGAAGCCCACGCGCTCTGTGATTCTTCGATTACGCCTAATGCTAGCATTCGATCCACTTCGGCATATAACGACTTTTCCTTCGCCGGAGATATGGCAAAATGTCTCTGTTTTATGGGTTTAGCATCCCCCACATCTATAGTGTGGAACACCAGTGCAGTCCGCCCGAGACCTTCCTTCTCGTGCGATGGAAAAGCCAATATAGCCGAGTCAAGACGCAGTTGCTGATTTACATCCAGTGTATGTCGTAATAAGTGAGAGGGTTGAGATTGGTCAGGAACGGTGGTGACGGACTCTAGGGTCGTACCGGAAAATAGTGCCGGGGCCAAGTTAAATTTTCGAACGAAATCCACTCCTAGATAAAGATTCTGGGTTAATTGAGGTATGATGTAAAATTCCATAGGTTTAGTTACTCCTTTAAAGGTGACATCCGTCATAATTTTTCCCACTACAGAGTGACGAGTTCCGTCCGCCGTGCTTAACCAGGAGGTGAAATGACGGATTTGGTCCGCGTGCATTGCCAGTACCTCCCCTGCAAAATCGGCAGATATGCAATTCACACTGGCTCCCGTATCGATTAAGCCTGACACTCGTTTTTGCAGGAGGTGTACTGACGCATATGGCCGAACATCATCCCTCAATAATTCGTCTAAGTGTAGGTCCTTCAGCACCTTCCTCGACTGCCTGACTTTTCTCCAGAAGCTCCGCATCCGACGCGTGGCTCGCTTTCTTCGCGGTGGGACAGTTGTAGCCAACTCCTCATGGAAGATGCGCTGTCGAGTAGCCAAATAATTCCGCAGCCTGACATGAAAAGGTTTTACATGCCATGGAACTTTCGCCTCGCTATCATTTCCCTGCGCGTTGGCCTCGGCGAAGGATGGCGTCGGTTGTGGAACTTCGGGAGAACTGTGTTTAGCGGTGCGGGTCAGCAGAATTGGAGTCCTGTCGGGAGCTTGGTCATAGCTAGTGATGGGGTCAGGATTGGTTCGTCCGGGGCTTAGGAGTGCCGACGGGTGGTCGCGGCACTCGGTGGCAAGTTTTTTCGCACTTTGCAATTTGCACAGTCAGGTGCGTATGTGTCGGCCTTCCCGCAGCGGTAGCAGAAAAGCGTCGGCTCCGCTGGACATGCATAGAACCGATGTCCCGGTTGTCGGCAGTTCCAACAGACCGTCGGGCTTGTAATTGCTTCCAGGGAGGGTCGATCAATCAATGCTGGGTCCTCAAGCTCCTGTGGTGCTCCGCTCCTCGGTACTGGTACTGGATCAGCAAGCAGGTGGTCCGCTGGCATCAACTCCGCGGTGTGATTATTTCGGGGATTTGGTCCCGTTATGCGAGGTTGTGGACGGAAGGTACCTCGCCGCTCATCCAAGTGTTCTTGCCTACGGGCATGGAGGCGCAATCCCTGTATGGTGTTGATGGGAAAATGCAGAAGGCTGTTTTGAAGATCCCAGCGCATATTCTCTCTGATAATTTCTACCAGTTCGTCCTCGGGCATGGTAGTTCGCAAGCGAGTGCTCAATCTCACTATACTTGTGTAGTACTGGTCGAACCGTTCGTGAGCGCCTTGTTTCCGTTTCTTTATTTGTTCCCTTAGCTCTCTCTCAGTGAAGCCATCCTCAAATCGATTGCGGAAGGTTGCACTGAAAGAGTGCCAAGTGGGACGTGGCGTTGATTCTTTAAAGCTCCAGTACCAGTCGGCAGCGTCGCCGCTGAACAAAAGATGTGCATGCCGGAGGAAGGCCGAGGAATCACCTCCCAGGGTGCTGGATACTAACGCCTGAATCCGGAAAAGGAACCGGTCCGCCGATATATCGTTGAACCCTGTGAAGTTCAGGCGCCAACTCTCCATGATACGGGGCGTCGGGTCTCGAAAAGGTGTCAATGCGTTCCCGGGGGGAATCGCATCCTCGATTGACCTGTTGTACTGTACTGCCTCGGGGACTAGAGGTACCAACGGAGGTGCGGTGCTGTGTCGTGGTCTATATTCGGGAGCTCTGGGATCCATTCCCGAGTTCCTTGGAGGTGGGGCCCATTGCTCGGATGGTCGAGAGTGGGGCATAGCCACACTGGGATTGGGCTCCCAGCCAAGCGGAGTTCTCACGCGGCTGGGTGGTTGGCTCATAGGGAGATTCTGAAGCTTTCCCTCCAGGTTGCCAATCCTCTCCGACATATCTCTCATCAACGCCACGAGGGTGTCAATGGAGTGGGCGGAAGGCATGGGGGTCACCTCGGACACGACACTTTTGGCCGGAACTTCACCGCCTACGGCTCCTTGAAGGTCTAGGAGTGGTTGGGACGGTTCGGCCTCTGGAACTCCTTTCGCCACTGCTCCACGCGTTGGTAGGGGCGTTCCGAGGGGGACGTCTAGGGCAGACCGCTCGATGGGTCGCCGACATAGTGGGCAAAGCTCTGACGTGAGGAGGAGCTGTTGTACACAGGCACGATGGAATAGATGTCCACAATCCAATCGCACGCTGTGTACGCCCTCCACTACGTCTTCGAAGCAGATCCCGCAGTTAGCTGGTTGGACCGTTTTGGATCTGGTCCAACGCTTATCTGGGGTCCGCTTCGTTGCCATTTTTGCTGGTTTTGGTGGTTGCTAGTATGAAAAAAAAAAAATATAAAATATACCTATTGCTAAAGTAGTGGCCGATAGTGGCGAGCTATTGATAAAATATAGAGAAAGAGAAAAAAAAATTGATTTGATACATACTTTCCTTTTCAGTGGTCGACTCCCTCAACGGGAAAGGAGAGTGCGTGGTAATCTGCCGAAGCAAGGGTGCTTTTGGTCGATTTACGAAATTTACCCCATAACCCACATACATTACAAAACGTCTCTAATCTACGTTAAATGACTCGACGAGACAAGTGGTATAGCTACCGTAACAGCTTAGTACGCGGTCAAAACTCCCGACGCGTGGAAGCATTCCGGGCTTCGCAACTCCAGCATACGCCACCGAACGTTGAACCGATACCACTCGTCTATCACGCATACGAAATAATTAGAATCCTTCCACGACATAAAGGCAAGGTAGCCTTCCATTTTCTTGAGAGTCCATGCTGATAGGTAAACCCATCAGGCTGGCTGTTCCATCAAGAAAATAGAAGGTCCTTACAGGGTTTCGCCTAGGACGAACATCGGAAGCATTCTGTCGCGAAAACAAAATCAAACAAAGGAGAGCGGAAGCTACAACTCACGTGAAGCGACTTCTAGTGTGTATCACACAACTCCACTGCTCCTGATAGTGGGACTCGAGTACCAGAGTACCTTACATCCTCCGTAAAGGACCAACTCGTCAGAAGACGCGAATTTCTTTCCCCCTTAGGATGTTTAGGCCCCACGTTGGGCGCCATTTGTAATGATTTTCAACTTTTTAGTCCAACGCGGAACCGACCTTTCATCGGTTCTAGACGTTAAGTCTGAGTAGTGCCAACGGATGGTACCAACAGGTCAACCAATCCGTGCACCGTAACCCATTCACGCGGTGGCTGCTTGTCGGCCAGCTAGTTCGGAGAGGATTTCGGTCGCGGGTCTCCGAATGGGTTACGCTCAATTACAATATTTCAGCCACCTGAACATGCCCGTTTTCCAAAACGCGTTATCAAAACAAACCATACGGAGAAGAAACCTACTTTACGTTACTCCGTATTTCTTCTTATAACCAGTCAAGAATTCAAAATCTAATTTTTATTTCACGTTCCCGAAGTTTCGACGCGGTACCGAAAAGTATACTACTCTAACTCAACCCGACGAAGACTACTCTAAATAAAATAACGAAACAACAAAGGTATCGCGTACCGCGCGCGACGCGAAACCGACCTCAGCGGATTTGGCGAAACCCTACCCTCGCGACGACATACCTACCCTGCACTCTCTCCTCCCACTGAAAAAGAAGAACCGCTGAAAAGGAAAGTCGTGGTTAAATTTAGCAATTCATATCATTTCTTTTATTCAGTCAAAAAAAAAAAATTTTTTTTTTTTTTGAGAAATTAGATTTTAAAAAGAATTGCAATCTAAGTTATAACTAAAGATTCTACGGTAGGGAGAGTCAAGAGTATTCAATTCGTCTAAATCAAAACTACTTTCAAACTGGTAGTTTATCTCCCTTTTTAAGAATTATTTTAGTATTACAAAAACTTAAACAAAGTATTACCAAAAAAACTAACTAACCTTAGCATCGTTATTCATTTTCGGCTAATTTGAATCTTTTTTGCTTTCGACTTCGTTTACAAAATTTCCTTAAAACTAGTTAACATACTTTAAAGGAAACTAAAAACAAACAAACTATTTACTAAGAAATCGGTAATAACTCCAAAAACTTCCTCCGATGCATTAATAATTATATATTCTATTATAACACTATATGTTCTGTTTTCAAATGTTTTCCGTTTTCTTTACTCGTTGGAGATGGTTTCTCATTTTTTTGTTTTCGTTAAATTTTTTTTTCTATAAGCGTATCATTCGGTGTTAATGACAACATTTTTGTATTAGTACAATAGTCATTATTAATAGTAATATTTCATAAATCTTACTGTGTTTTCATTTAGTTTTCTTGCTTCTTTTTTTTTTTGTTATTTTATTTCATAAATTTCTTTGAGAATCCCGAGTATTTTATTTATTTGAACACCGCTGATAATGCTCACGTTTCGATACTTTTTTGTTTTGTTTTAAAATATTTTGGAAACCCTTTTCTTTATTTTCAATTTTGCTTCAATATAAAACAAACGGTTTTAATGTTCTTATTGAACACGTTCAAAAAAAAAGTTTTGAAATGGAACAACGAAAATATAGCTTGTGTGGGAAGATCGATCAAGCACACAAAAGTTTTTAGTTGTTGTTAACACTTCAGAGAACATGTGGTTCGGATGGTTGATAGTTCATAAGAGGAAAGCTGTATTTATATGAATATGTCTAAATAGCCGATTTTCAAAACAGAAAGTCTAAGTCCAGGATGAACGAAAAACAGATTAATAAATGTAATGGACAAGCTCAAATCTGAGAAATTAGTGACTCAACTTTTAAATAAACGTATTTCATAACCGGGCTAAGTCTTCGGTTCAGTAAGTTCTATTGTGAAAGTTTGATTATACCATACGGAATATATAATTAAATTAAGGATTGTAAACGACTTGAGCTCTTAAAACGCTATTGCTGTGAAATAAGGTTTAGCAACAAATCATCTGATTTCACTCTGGGAGGATTTTTCTAGAGTGAGTAATGCTTCAATCGTCCTGCCATTACCGAGGTGAACCGATTCTGAGATTTAATTAATATCAGCTTCTGCACCGTAATTCACTGAATAATGTATTCAAATCAATTCATCTTCAGAGTACTCGTACTACTTTGAAGCCAAAGCTCGGTTTCTTTGATCATTGGGTTCGATTTTGATTTCCGAAAAATCTTTCCTTTCTTCTTCAAAAGATTACGTGCTATTGTATTGTAATATGGTAATACTAACCAAATCAATCACATACCAGGTCCCATGTTGCTCGTGTCTGGACGAAGGCGGTCGCGAACAAAGCACGGTCGATACTTTGATGCGCAAATTTCATGAGTGGCACCTGCCGTTATACACCTTAGCATCTCTGACGTTGTTTATCCGCAGCAATTTGCTAGAGGGCTTTTCCGTTGTTTGTTTTTTTTTAATAATTGTTGCGACGCTTTGGCGAGTTGTATAACTGAATTCATACGTATAACAGGCGATACATCCTGCGATTGATTGTCATTTAGATATAGTTTGCGTTTACAAAGTGGCAGTGTCATTACCTCACGATCGGCCATTACCATTGTATCACTTTCAGGTGATGATGATCTATCTGGTGATTCGGTTGACGATGAACGAGGTGGAGTAAATAGAGGTTCCGCTCCAGCTATTGCTGCTTCAACACGTCGTACAATTTCCTTGGCTCGTAATGATGGTCTTCTTCTTCGAACCCAGGCGAACATCTCCCGTAGCGCACAACGGAACAACCCAACTCCCTCGTTGCGTCGGACTGTCAATCCGACAACCACCGACAAAACAGATGTGCGGAATGGAACGCCACATGGCGGCAATGTGCATTTCCATTTGTCGCCAGTGGCATAGTGTTTCGATGGCCACGGTGGAGGGGGCATTCCCAGATGGATATGCCTCGAAATGTGTCGGGGTTTTTGATTAATATTATGTTTCAAATATTTAACTCCACAGATCTAAATATTTGGAGAGAAAAAAAAATATTTTCTGCGCAACGATATCCGCACGAAAGATGAAGTCCGCTTGCATTTCGAGGTCATAACCATCTGGCCGGGTGCAAGGGTTCGGGATCGGAATCACTTCGATTCCCGGGCGTAGGCGTCACATTACACATCTCCTGAATAATCACACGTATTTTATTGTTCGATTGTATTACAAAAGTCTTTTTATAGAACTGATTCCCAGTGTGGTCCCGACCGGTTCGCTCGTATTGCTCGCCTCAGGACCTAGAAAACGATGACCGCATGAGCAAACAAAACTCAGTGAGTAGTCTCAAAGCCACACAAAACACACAGACACATCACCTCACTCACTTAAGAATTAAAACCACAAACAAAGGAACACATCCCTTTCAAGAGAATATATCCATTTGAAAGGAACACATCCCTTTGAAAGGAACACATCCCTTTTCAGACACAAATCCCTCAGTTGGGGAACACATCCCCTAACACAAACCAACAAACAAAAGACGCATTCTCCACACAGAACAAATCACCTCTCACACACTACTCACGCTACTGATCTGCCGCTAGCCAATATCTCTTGTTCACTACTCCCGATCGGTCCGTAACACGCAACTTGATCCGAAAATGACCGGAGTTATTTACTCAGGTGTTGCCAGTCTTATATTCACACGCCAGATCGTCGCCACACAGCCGACTAAAATATGACACCGCACAGTAAATTTATTTTTAGATTTATGTTCATTGCTATTATTGCAACCACTTACACTACAATAATCCATTTTTAATTAAATTTTAACACACTGCGAACACAATCAATAATACAAGATACTCGTATGCAATTGCATATTCGACCAACTTTCGATCAAGCGAAAACCCCCACATCTGCTGAAGCTACCAAAGATGGACCTCGTAAACCGCTGATAAAACACAATACAGCTTTCGCTCCATAGATCTCGCAAGCGTTCAGTAGGCTCACTTTATCATAATAATACTCCAACATTATTTCCTGTTTTTGTCTGACCCGTTTTATCATGTCATCCAGCAATATTGCATAATTTTGTCTCGACGGAAATGATTTCTTTAAATTAGCTTGCCATTCCTCCCATGTCTCGAAACGGGTTGGTAATTTCGAGTATCATATGTCTACTAGTCCACGAAAGCGACTTGTGGCATAATAAATGGTTGTTCGCTCATTTCAGCAGTAAATAATACGAAGCTCGTTCACCCGATGCATGTATTAATCGAGCAGTCACCCAAGCAAACTGCTCGAAAACCTTCCTATCTGCTACTCGGAATCGGTGGCAGATTTGGAACAAATATGTGATTAATTTTATTCGTAGTTATAATTTGTAGAATACTTTTTCGTCTTATTATTTTATTAAATGTCATTTCACATCAATTTTCCTTTATATTAAAATTTAAATGTTTCCCTTTAATTTTATTCGTCATGAGATTTAACTTTTATAACTATTTAAAATTTTCATTTCTTTACTCCAGTTAACATTTCTTAACTTCATTTAAAATTTCTTCACTTCATTTAAATTTTCTTTACTTCAGTTAAATTTCGTTTTTAAAAAATTTAAATCTGCCAAATAAAATTCGAGTATGGAAACACTGATTTAGTGCACCCCAACGGTGTATTGCATTACCAAAGGAAGCTAACGAGGCTGATCGAACTCAGCTGAGAGGATTTTACTGTTGGCTACACGGGAAAGAAAGTGTAGTTTTGGATGGAGTAGTCCGGTATGGTAAGCCACGTCGTGAACACGGTCGAGCTCTTGTCTGGTGCCGGTTTTCGTTTCGATTTTGTTTGTTTTCTGACTGAGTGCGTGTATTTATTGTTAACTGTCGAAGGCATTTAAATCACATGAACATCATAGTCGAATGAAACTTATTGTAAAGGTCTTGGCCTCGATAGATACTTTCATGCTTCACAAAGTAACATTTAAGTCGGAAAATTTCCTGAGCTGAGTGATTCCTTCCGCACGCGTTTGAGTCTTCCGTAGGGATTGTTAAATTCATTATTGATGCTAGTAGGGAATGAGGAATTTTGCGCTAGTGAAAAAAAGAAGAAAGGGAAGAAGGAAGAAAAGGAAAAGTTCCATTTTACTATTGTGGTTCCAAATATTAAAGTTGCCGCGATTTGCGAATCTGCACTAATTTGCCTTTCCGTTATCGGTCGCAGATTGTAGCGTTAGCTTATGCGCTACGGCAGCTCAAACGAATTTTTGTTACCCTCTATCAATCGGCTGAATGGACTGAAAGCAAAGTTTAGCAGTGATTCATTTAGCAGACGAAGTTTTGTTTCATCGGCGTCTGAGTTTTTAATTTGCTTGTCCCATGAAGGGAAAACTTTGATGGATAATCGCCACTGGCGAGTGAATATGTTGTATCCATCTTTGATTAAAACCTTTTCATATAGACATGTTTTTTGACGGCATTACTGCTATAACATGCGTTCATGGGTTGCCAATGCCAATATTTCGTGAATTTCTTACATTTCGCGGGGGCATTTGTTGCTAATTTCAAATGCATACTCAGCAGCAGCGACGACGACGATAAAAAGACCTATTTCCGATGCACTATAGAAGTGGAGCGACAACCACTGCCACTACAACAAGTTTCAGTCTGAGCGATGGCAGTTTTAGTGCAAATTATTCTAAAGGACGCAATCCCATTATCATAATCGAGCGATGAACGTGTTTGATTAATCTTCAATGCTGCAGGACTCTGAGGAATAAATGAGTTTCTTTTGTAGGATACACATAGGAATCTGAAAATGAAATTTCTGTGAAGATTTTTGAGAATTTATTATGAGCATGTATAAAGCCATTAGAATACTACACGGCATCCATCTTACTTCCAAATTATTATCTTTCTCGTGGTGTGTTAAATCAAAACCAAAAACAAAGGCAAATTGTTGGGTTGTTCGATGATTAATGTCGTTTTTTTTTCGTGTTTTTCAAAGTAAATTTATTTATATCATCACCACACATTAATCAGAAAGATAAAACGATTCGTTTAAGCTCCATTTCGCCTTACCCACCCCAAAAACGAGCGCTCGTCAGCGGATATGAGTAAGTACCCTCTTCATATTTTTTCTACAGAATTTAAATTTGAAACTGCAAAACCAAGATGATATAACTTACGAAACGGAATGTTGTAATAACTAAAATTGTGGTAGACAGAAATAGAGGGAGTTAAGAATTTGATGGATGCTTGAATGATTTATTATTATATAATTTGTATGCGGATCTAGTGTTGCTGGAAAAAAAATAATATTAAATGAAAGAAATGAAAATATTCTTGAATCACTTTTGAAAATAATTTTAATATATAACTATTATACTAATCCCTTGAATTATATGCATTGATTGGAATAATTTCTTAAAGTAATGCAAAGAAGAATAGAATCGCCGATGTAAGGGCTTTTTTTTATGTCATCTTGTGTATGATGTGATAAAGTCAATGAATTCTTTTTATACTTAACATAAAATCTATTCATCATCATTATTAGTTAATATTATTCTTTATGTTTAGTTTTGTATAAAATTTATTTCAAATCTCTGAGTTTTTCTATCGCGAAAAAAGGGAAAATCAAACCAAAAGAAGAAAATAAATGAGATAGTAATGTTGAATAATTGGATTGAAAAATCGGTTTTTCCATTCGCTCTAACTAACTGGGTATAGGACCCGCATCGATGGCAGGCCTTTTCTCTGAAATGGGCTAGCCATCGGGCGCGCTCCACCGTTATGTCGTTCACCAAGGGCTCTTACCGGGTAGAGTGGCCTTCCGCTCGCGTGCCCTTTTATGGTATAGGGTTATGTGATTCGATCACATAATTCTATGACATAAATTGGTCTCGTCTATATTTCTCTTTTGATCGGAAAGTTCATGCAAATTATGTTTGCATGAATTTTCCAATCAAAAGTGAAATATATGGCCACGTCTACGTTTTGATCTTGATGCGGTTGGGAGGGTGCGAGAGGGCACCACCTCCATCTGGATGCCCCACTCTTATTTGTGGGCCATAAGAATCGTCGGGTAACGACGAAGTTCCCTTAAGTCCGTCTGTCTTCCCCAGGTCCAGTTTGTCCTTTTTTGCCTGTAATTTCCAACCCTTAGCTGGTCACCTCCTTTTTTTCAACTTCGGTCGACTCTTATGTAACCCAGGAATTCGTGAATGCGAAATTCTTTTAGAATGGGTCCTTGTGCTGGGGAAAAGAACCCGCTCCACGACACCGCAACGCTAGCCTGCCAGCGCATTCATGCGCCCCCAGACAAGGCCAATCTCGGCGGATCTAAACATTCTCTTCCGCCGAGGCAGCAGACCATCGCTGCAGTCCTTTACAGACACTTATCTATCTACTACTTTCACTACATGTAGTAACTTTCCAATGCACTGAGTTTTTTAAGACGGATCACATGTGGAAATAATGTCTATTCCCCCTCCGGTATATTGCGGTTTGCCGCACAAATGTCCAAAGATCTGCATTGCCCTGACGAATATACGGCTGACAAAATTTTCATAGTCACAAATAGCCAGTAATCCATTGACGTTGAAAATCCAGATGAAGAACCAGAACGGTATCCTTCATTACTGCTACATAATATGGAGATCGGTGATATATTACGAAAATCAAACTCCTCCTCCTTCGGATTGTTAACTTAATCGTCCTCTTAAATATTGTTGATTAGCTCGCAATCAATTTTCTGTATATTCAACTCGAAAACAGCCTCTTCACGACGACGAATTTCTTACTCCTAACATTTCACTGTCTCCTTAGCCTTTTCCGCCACCATTGCACGATAGGGATTGCTATCGTCAAAGGCAGTTTCCTTAAGAAAAAAGTCCGCTTCCTTCTGTTGCTGGTTTAGATTCTGGATATCATGATGCGATTCATCCACAGTTTTCGATGCGATATTCAGAGATGATGATGCCATGTTATACTAAAATATATATGCGACAAAGACGTGACCGCGCCCAGCAACTGGTTAACGTGTACGGTGTTTACTGATAACATTTGATCTTCACACGAATCCTCCGTCTCGGTAAAATGACTATCAAGAACTACGCCACGACGCCGTTTCACCCGTTATAGTTCTCCCGATTTCCTAAATTTCCTTCTGCTACAATCCGAATGCACACTTTCCACTCTCTATTTACTCTCCATCTTAATAACAAGTTATTCCCACAGTAACGAAATGAATTCTCATCGCTGACAAAAAGTGACAAGAGCACCAACCAACCGGTTATTCCACTTCTGAAGCTAATATATTAACACCCAAGACGTCTCCTGAATTATCACACGTATTTTATAGTTCGATTGTATTGCAAAAGTCTATTTATAGAACTGATTCCCGGTGTGGTCCCGACCGGTTCGCTCGTCTCAGGATCTAAAAAGAGATGACCGCATGAGCAAACAAAACTCAGTGAGTAGTCTCACAGCCACACAAAACACACATACACATCACCTCACTCACTTAAGAATTAAAACCACAAACAAAGGAACACATCCCTTTGAAGAGAACATATCCATTTGAAAGGAATACATCACTTTCCAACAACAAATCCCTCAGTTGGGGAACACATCCCCCGGCACAAACCAGCAAACAACAGATGCATTCTCTATACACAACAAATCACCCCTCACACACTACTCACGCTACCGATCTGCCGCCAGCCAATATATCTTGTTCACTACTCCCAATCGGTCCGTAACATGCAACTCGATCCGAGAACGACCTGAGTTGTTTACTCAAGTATTGCCAGTCTCACATTCACATGCTAGAAGGTCACCACACAGCTGACTAAAAAACTTACATATGACAGCTCGGCTATCCTGCTTTGGAGTGTCATCGCTCATGCTAGCTTCATCCGAGGAAGTTTCTGCACGTTTACACCACCTTTTAAGGTTTTTTGCGGATTTCACACTTTCATACGCAACTCGCGATGTTTGATATGAGCCTGGGAGTTTGCAGATGACATCCCTATCAATATTTTGTGCCGTTTTGACAGAAAAAGCCCCTATATATTTCTTCATCAACTTCTTACCTTGACTTTTTCTGACAGCTGGTTTCCGAACCAGCACAAGATCTCCGACGTTATAAGCTACTGGTGCCTTTCATTTTTAATCAAAACAGTTTCTCTGCTTCTCTTGAGTTACATGCCTTTCTTGCTCACGATTTTCAACAATTAAGTCGTTTACTCTTACCAAAGCAGTCAGTTGACCATCTATCGGTGCACGGAGCCAGTATCCATATAATAATTTAGAAGGTATTTTCTTTGACTGTTTTCTTTAATGCATACTGAATTTCCTTTAGTTTTTGGTTCCATTTATTATCCTCATTTGTAGTCGTGGCAAGAGCATCCAAAATTGTTGAATTAAATCGTTCTACCTGACCATTTGACCTTTGTGTTGCGACCGTTGTCAGGGCATGTTGAATACCACGTCGTTCACAATATTGCTTGAGCATCTTGGAGGTATAACAAGTTCCACGATCTGTTATTACACGCGACAGTGCTCCGAAATGTACAATAACCTGTTCCAAAAAGTTTATGACAGGTGCTATTTTAGTATCCTTTGTAGCGTATAATTGCGAGTACTTTTTAAATGCTTCCACACAGGCATGTTACGGGCGAACATTGAGATTCCATAGTGTTGCTCACCCCGAACACTACCATTCGCGATTTCGTAAGAGTTAAACCTACGCAATACCCAGCCGCACTTTCTTAATTTTTTTTGATAACCTAATGATGTAACCAACAGCAAGTAATTTAAATTTTCATTTATAAAATGACTACTTGTTACATTACGGAAAGAAAGCCACATAATAATTTTTGCTTTGTAACTTTATGTAATTAAACTCAAGTAGCTAGCTCGCTTCCGGTTTACACGCCACATTATGGAAAACGCAAGCAGTAACGAGCGCCGAAAGCATCAAAAACCAACGCGAGCTCGAAACGAAACGCAAAGTCACACGGTAGCGGAAACTTCCGTCATCCACACAACATATGCGGCAGCATAAAACATATAACCCCCCGAAGCAATCGGAATTGCGTCGCAAACAGAACAACATGCAACGCTGGGAGGAAATCCGGATTTGAATCGTTGCTCCCGTCACACGACAAGAGGTGTTTGCAATAACCTGCGGGCATTTACATAAATTCCTCGAATCAAGGTTTCATACTGCCTGTGTTTACATTGATTCTACATTTCGGCATAGACTTCCAATGAATTTCGATACAGTATATAATTCGACTGATTCAAATCCGAACCTGAGTGCTGTCGGAATTTACAGGGAAACGATTCTGAGTGCGGATCTAAACGTGAGGCTGTCGTCAAACCCGATATGCCTATCAGGTGCGCAGCCACTGAGCTTCCGGCCAAGGACACGAACTTAACGATCCCGCCGCAAACATCACACACAGGTCCAGCAGAGATGCATACATGGCATCAAAGAGGAACGAGCCAAGTAACGAAGCCAGATATGCTGCTGAGGCAGCAATGGCACGCATACCCAAGGAAGACACTCGCAAATTAAACACTTCGTTAGTGGCAATCACAGGACGAGTAAGGCGCGAACTGGAGGCGTAACGTAATTAAAAGTTGCAGCAACAAAAAAACGAAAGTGCTAAGGAGGAGGTGAAAGGAAATTAAACACTTCGTTAGTGGCAATCACAGGACGAGTAAGGCGCGAACTGGAGGCGTAACGTAATTAAAAGTTGCAGCAACAAAAAAACGAAAGTGCTAAGGAGGAGGTGAAAGGAGTACTTCAAGTTCTAGAAGAATTGACTGTTAACTACGATCAAAAATTGCCAAAATCGAGACCAAAAACACAGATAATGATACTATGAACGGGGAATTGCAACAGAAACAGACACCATTAAATGTCGTTACAATGGAATTGCAACAATTGAAGATACTTCAGCGCATCATAAGATCGAATTTATGAAATGCTCTCAAATCTTTTGCGTTATCTGTCGACAGTTGGACAACCCTTATACACGGATAGTAAGATGGAAATGAGTAGCAGGAGATAGGAGATGGAAATGAGTAGCACCTGATCCAGGTGATAAGGTTGAAGAGGAATTCACTGCGGCTCGACTTCATAGTAGCAAAATTAAACCGGGAGCTAAAAATATCGCACAAGATGTCAGAATCTGGAGGCGTTACAAACAGATCCAAATAAAACAACGTTTTTGAGTATGGAAAGGACTCAGGCGAATGGCGTTTGTTGAGCTCACAACATGAAGCCAGAATGAAGTCATTCTAGGTATTGTCAGCCAAACCAGAGGCTATGAATGAGCCTTAAAATATCAAACCAAACTCACTTCGGTAGACCAACAAATGACCGCCGATTACGCCAAGCTCAAACGGGAGGAAGCGCATGAATCCACTAAACTACACGAAAGAAACACAGATACAATTGTTGAATTTCTTACCTACAGATTACCGACATCGTGGCGAAGTGTAATATTCACTCACTCGCACTAAACTCACTTTATTCCACTACGGAAATCGAAACGAAGAAAATCGCGACATTCCCGAGGAGAGATTCGACGGCCGAAATCAGTGAAAACTGGTGGATAACTATACACGTCATTTCACGCGTTGGCACGGCGACTAAACTACCGGCGGGGGCAAGAAACCTAAGAAATCTTTGCGCTGGCTCAAGAGAAAGAGGAAAAAAACGAGGATTACTGCGAAATCCTCATCTTGCGTCGCAATGTAAATAAACATTACTGACAGTTGGAACTGTCAGTCAAATGCATTCAGTGCATTTAGCGCGTAATACGTTTAATTCCCACTACAATCGCCACCAAGTGGAACTTATTACGAGTGTAATCATGCGAGGGGAATTACTCGAACCAACGTAAAAAAGCGTTAACCCGGAGGTTATTAAGGCCCGAGAAGATTGGCACACTTTCTCTTTTGTTCTTTTGGGAGTTTCTTTTCGAGCAACCGGGGAGATATAATCGACCAAGATATAATCGAACGAGATATAATCGAACAAGATATAATCGAACAAGATATAATCGAAAATTGCTCAGCGACCGCTTTTTCTGGATTCCGGAACATTAAATTGGAAGCAAATCTTGGATGTCAGAACATCAAACTAAGACGAGACAACTGTGGCGAAAATCACGCAAACGGAAGAATAGGGCCCTTAACTAGAATAGGGAATAAATGTAAGTGGCTTTCATTTTATCACATATTGGTCGAATTCTTTTTTAATAAAATAACGTTTTAAGTCGAATTAAGATAATTGTTGATTTTCTTTTCCTCGCTACAATTCTTTTCCAGCTGTAAAAAGTGTGGCTCGGGAACTCTTTTCCCGGAATGTTGACCAGGCAGAAAGACCTGGAGAGTTTAATTCAGGTGGTAGTGTTTGCGGGTGCAGTGAAACTTAGTGGCGTTCTGGGTAACTTCGGTTACCCTGTAGTGGGAAAATACGGTGGCGGAACACCTTAGCTCGTTCCGCGTAGAAGATTTTCTTTGTAGGTGACTCTCGCGGCTATGTTGCGGCGAGCCCCAAAACTTGTTTATTTGATATTTCGCTCCAGACGGTCGTCTTCTCGTTCTGACGACCCCTTGAGAGGCTCAAAGAATCGAACGAGTGGCGCCCACGCCCGTCTTCGCGTGAGTTAGTTTGAGTCGGTGGAGCCTCCGCCGAAGTAGCCCCAAAGTAGCGCTGGGGCAGCTAGGGAACTGGTAATATTTGGTAATAAACAATGACATACTTCTTTCCAGTTGTGCTTTTCACAAATGCTCCCAAATGATACATATGCGCTGTATGGAACGGAGTCTTATCCTTCTGAATTGGATGAATAAAACCGGGTTGTTTTCCCTTTGTTTGTTTGTGGTACATACAGGGAATGCAACTTTTAATATACTTTTCAGTTTTCTCAACACCAAAATGTCCAAATTGGGGATAATCCATTCCGTCTACCGTTAGTTTTTCTATAAATTCGTTTGTGGCGTTTTTCATACGTTTCGTGTATTTGTTTTTCAAAGTCGGAAAGGGTTTTCTATCCAATATGACATTGATCTCTTTGATATGTTTGTCACTTAACTGGTTCGCCAAAACCCAGTGTGCATTCTTGATACGCATAATTGTTCGTTTTCAACATCATTTTTAATTTTGTCCATCGGGTTTCTACTTAAAGCATCTACGTGCTCTTTCTCGGCAGCTTTGACTGCCCTGCAATTGGTTACTATTGTAAATTCTATGTCCAAAAGATAGATTCTGAACTTTTTGAGCGCCTCCACTACCGCTAGTGCCTCCAATTCGTAAGAATGATAATTTTACTCATGCCGCGTAGTATTTCTGCTATGATGAGCGATGACGTGGAGTTTTTCCCCTTGATCTTTCTGTAAAAGAATCGCTCCCGGTCAAATTTTTGATGCATCTGTGTGCACTTGAGTTTCGGCTTTCAGTTCATATAGTTGTAACACTGGCCGATTTATTAGAATATGTCGCAGGGCGTCGACTGCTTGTTGTCGTGTTTCCGCCCGAATCCACTTTTGATCCTTCTTGAGTAATGAGGTCAATGGTTTCGCAATTAACGTATAGTTTTTGACAAACTGACGAAAAAAAAACAGTTAGTCCCGAAAATTACCGCACGTTATGCACATCCTGTGGGACCGGATAATAATTCAAGCTTTTCACCTTCTCTTCTCCTGGTTTAATTCCTTTCCCACTGAAATCAAATCCTAAATAATTTATTCTCGTTTTAAAAAACTCACATTTCTTCGGATTAAGCGTTAGGTGATGATGATTTATTGCACTGAGTACCTTACCAAAATTGTCGAGAACTGATGTGAAGTCTTTTGATGGAATTAAAATGTCATCCAAATATGCCACGGCGACAGTTCCTCGTAAGCTTCTAAGAATTTTATTAATCATTCTTTGGAATATGCAAGTTGCAGTACTGATGCCAAAACGCATTCTGTTAAATTCAAAATGTCCATCAGGTGTCACAAAAGCAGTTTTATGTTTAGAGTTTTCATTTATCGGTATTTGATAGTAGCCTGATGTCATGTCAAGAGTAGTAAAAAAGTGATTGCCTCTGAGCAAATTCAATTGGTTGTAAATACGAGGTAAAGGATATCTATCCTGTTTAATTTTTGTATTCAATTTCCGGTAATCTATGCATAACCTGGAATCCCCGTTTTTCTTTTTTACCAGCAACACTGGAGAAGCAAAAGGCAAATTCGACTCACGTATAATTCCATTACTTTAAAAATCGTCTGTGATATCCTTCACAATTTGTCGGCTCAACGGGCTCAGACGGTAAGGTTTATACACCAATGGGACATCTTCTTAAGTGTCAATAACCATTTCCATGTGTAGTAAAAAGTATTAATGATGATGTCCGTGAAGGACTGCAGCGATGGTCTGCCGCCTCGGCGAAAGAGGATGGTAATATCAGCCGAGATTGGCCTTGTCTGGGGACGCGTGAATGCGCTTGCAGGCTAGCGTTGCAGTGTCGTGGGGTGGGTTCATTCCCCCACCACAAGGACCCACTACAAAAGAATTTCGTATTCACGAACTCTCGGGTCTCAAAAGAAAGGTCGACCGAAGTCGAAAAATGAAGGGGATTGCTTGCTTAGAGAAAAAGTCGAAACGGGTAAAAACAGACGGACTTGGAGAGACTTCGTCATTACCTGACGATTCTCATGGCCCACAAATAAGAGTGGGGCAACCGGATGGATGTGGTGCCCACTCGCACCTGCCCAACCGGATCAAGATCCTAACATTGACGTGGCCGTACATCTCCCATTTGAGCGGAAAACTCATGCCAACCTCCTCTGTATGAGCTCTCCCATACACTAACATAAGAGTCCGCAACATCTCATTAATGTATCTTGCTTTCAAGCTTCCATTCCAGAATTGCACCGGTACTATCTCCTATTACAATACGCTGCTTCCACTTGTACGTGTTTCCTAACCCGTCTGAGCCGGCGTAGCATCCTTTTACATGTACAATTGAAATAGGGCAGCTTCGATGCATTCAATTTAAGGACTTTGTCCGTAAATTTCGGTTTAAATTATCTGATTTAACAATCACGAACAAATTAATAACCACCTAACATCCAAATCATCTGATTAAACAACATTGACGCGAAACGTCAACTTTGCATTCCTCTTCAACCGAAATTTAATTCATCGGAGAGCAAGTCTTGGCAATGCACAAATAAGAAAAGTGAACTGAAATGAAGCAGTGAGCATCGAATTCGCGGTTTAAACCTAGATGAACTTTGATTTGCGCTGACCAATCAAATATCACCAACTACCACTATCGTCATATCACCGCCAGCATCAGCCTCATCATAGATGTCTTACATAGGAGCTCGCGAATTTAAAAATTATTCATTTAAATTATTTGCATGGTATTGTACTCGTCATTACAAGAGCATAATGAGCGTGCGCGATTAATTTCACAGTTCGTTTATTTACACACGGGAAACGAATATTCGCGTGGAAGTTGATTGAATGGCGTCAATATTGCTGTTTGTTTGCGTCGCGCTAACTTTTCACCTTTGATTGCAAACTAATTTTCTTCACTCAGCACTTGCATGAAAGATTGTCGAGAAATCAATTTTGAAACCGTATATAAACTCATATGCCGCTTTTATCGTTTTTCGCCACTGTCTTTCACGTTAAAGGCAAGAAGGTTTATCCATATTCTGCCAATTCTCCACGGATACGCGACTTGAACTCCTCCGCCATTTCCAGCGGACTCCTCGACCCGTAAGCAAACTTGTCTTTTCCCTCTTTTTCTCCGTGTCGCTACCAGTGAAATTTTATCAAGTGCCCACTCAGCTGAACTCGAATGCATATTTATGTAATGCACCGTTGCCCTGCACTAAATCTGTGGTTCCACATCCTAAATTGTAATGGGCAGATTTGAATTTTTTTAAAAACCAAAATTTTACTGAAGTAGGAATATTTTAAATGAACTAAAGAAATTTAAATGAAGTAAGGAAATTCAAATGAAGCGAAGAAATTTAAATGAAATAAGGAAATGAAATTTTTAAATAGTAATTAAAATTTAAATTTTATGGAAAAGATAATTAAAGAACATTTAAATTTTGATATAGTGCAAAATTTGATACCAAATTACTATAAAAAATTTTAATATAGAGGAAAATTTGATACAAAGTTACATATAATATAAAAATAAGAAGAAAAATTATTCTACGAATTACAATTACAATGGAAATAATTACATATTTTTTAAAATCTGCCATTACAATTTTAGATAGGAGATAGGAAGGTTCTCGAGCAGTTTGCTAGTGTGACTGCTCGATTACTACAGGGCAGCTAATTTTCTCGCAATCCCAAGGCGACGAGGATTGCGAAGAAGGAGCTGAAGGATCTTCAATTAGAGCATCGGTTGTCTTCGGAGTCGGAACGCGGAGTGGGACGAATAGTAAAAACAATTGACGGACGGCCAGACTGACACGTATATCTCCGTTTTGTAATGAGTGTGTAAACTTGCGTGTGGTTAAAACTGAGTTCAGATGGATAGAACAGACGTAGATATGTAATTATCGGCGCAGGGCTTTTGCATGATATACTCCGACTTCTTTCCCCGATAGGTCAGTTAACAGGTAAAGATTGGATCCTACTACCTTCTGTATGCGGCTTTTCAGGAAACGCCGTTATCCGAGTACACACTTTTTGGTACCCCGAAAACGTGGAATACTCGACTCTCTAGAAATTTCAGTCATGAACTTGCGAAAATGTCCACCAGTGGGAATTTCGAGAGCTGATCTAACACAACGATAGCTCCGATGTGTCCCATAGAAGATCGAGTATATGGAAATATGCGTTTTGGGACGTTGAGTTGACCCATAAGAGGTCGAAGAAGCTGGTTGGGCGCTTTAGTGCCTTTAAAGGTCTGACAGGCAATCACGTAGTCTTTGACCTGAGATGCCATTTTAGGCCAGAAGAAGTATTTCTTAAGCCGCTGGAACGTCCGACCGTAACCTCCGTGGGCACTTAAAGGATGGTCATGTGCACGGAGGATCAGACGGTGTGTTATTTCCCCCTGTACCCAAAGTTTCCAGGATTCTTCTTCCTGCCATGGATCACCAGTGGCGTTTTCTATACACGTAGCCGTCTATCACTTTCAAACCAGGCAACTGTGTTTGTGGGGTCAAGATGGTTTGCCTTAACTCTTTGTAGCTGTCTGATTTGAAATGGGAGCTGTCCAAATCTATCTCAATGGAGTCCTCGTCGTTCGCTGTAAATTCGGCTCCCTCGGGTGAAAACATTCGCGGGAGTATCGGGCACGATGTTCTGGGTCCCTTTCCGGTGTTTGATGGAAAACTCGAACCCTTGCAGTTTAAGAGCCCATCGGGCTAGGTGCGCATGTAAGTCTGCTTGGTGCATCAACCATCGTAGCGAAGCGTGGTCTCTGATGATCTCAAACTGGTAACCTTGGATATAGGCTCAGAATTTCTTCAAAGCCATCAATGCTGCCAAACATTCCTGCTCGGACACGGTATAGTTCCTTTGGGCCGAGTTCAGCTTATTGGACATGGAGGCATTGCGACCTTCTTCTCCCTCATCGGTCAATTGCACAAGCACGGCTCCTACTCCATGTTGACTTGCGTCGCAACGAATGGAGAAGGGCGTCTAAAGTCTAGGCTGTGCAAGACCGGAGCTGATGTTAAGGCTTGTTTTAGCATTTTAAATGCCTTTCGACTGAGCCCGGTCCAAATGAACTTCCCTTTCCGCAGCATGTCCGACCGGGCCGCTGAAACTGTTGCATAATTCCGAACGAACCTTCGGTACCAACCACACACACTAAGGAAACGTCGTAGCTGCTTGACAGTTTTTGGTAAGGGGAACTCATCAATCGCCCGAGTTTTGTCCGGATCAGTTTTGATGGTGCCATGTCCGATGACATGTCCCAGGTATCGGACTTCGTTCATGACAAACTTACTTTTTTGTACGTTGATGGTGAGTCCCGCCTTACTGATGTGCAGTGCTACTTCTTGCAGGAGTAAGAGGTGTTGGTTGCAAATTTCCGTGATGAGTAGAAGATCATCTAGGTACACGAACACTTGGTGTTTCAGATGATGTGGAATTACTTTGTCCATCAGCCGGGTCATCGTTTGCGGAGCATTACACAGGCCAAAAGGCATTGTGAAAAACTTGTATAATAGTCGTCCAGGCACTGTGAAGGCGGTCTTATCCCCCGACCCCTCATCGAGTGGAATTTGTCAGCATGCATCCTTTAAGTCGAGACTGCTAATATAATTTGCTTTCGGCAGTCTCCCTAATACTCCATCGATGATCGGAAGAGGGTAAGCGTCTTTGATGGTCACTGCGTTTACCTTCCGGGCATCTAAACAAAGACGGACTTTCCCTGGCTTCACCACCAAGGCTACCGGTGAGGACGAGGCACTTTGGGACTCGTCTATGACCCCCAACTCGATCATCCTATCCAACTCTGCGTACACTGCTTTTTCCATGGCCGGTGAGGTGGCATAGTGTCTCTGCTTAATGGGCTTACTATTGCCAACATCGATGACATTTGAGACCAGTGTGGTGCGGCCAAGGCCTTGCGTGGCGTAAGATGGAAAAGCAGCGATGGATGCTTCCAGACGTTGTCGTTGGTTTGGTTGTTAGTTCATGCCTATCGGGTATGGAAGCGAGTTCGTTGACATATCTGGTATTTAAAGACAAATCTGAGAAAAAATCTGGGGCCAAACCAAATTGAAGGACGAAATCGACACCAAGGTACACGTTCTGAGTCAGTGACGGGATAATGTAGAAAGTAATATCCTTCGTTTGACCTCTGAACGTCACGGGTGTTGTCAGTCTACCTTGGATCGGCTGTTTGGTGCCATCAGGTGTACTGACTTCAGAGCGCCAGGGTTTTACTACCGTAGGGTTTTGTTTTATTATCTTTGAGCCGAGGCTCTAGGCAAGACAGCTAATACTTGCACTCGTGTCGATCAGTGCAATAGTGATTGGTGCTAAGGTCGAGTATCATTCTCAGAAACCCCCGAGATGTTACATAGTTTAAAGTTTGGTGACAGGTACGCACTCTTCTGCGGAAGTTCCTCCAACGACAAGTTTACTACTTAGTTTTGTGCTGGCGTTGGGTGACGTCTTCTGCGGCAAAAATTCTCTCTCGTGCAGCAATACATTCCTGCAACATAATATGGTATGGTTTAAATACACGAGTCGTTGGAAGCAGGGATTCTTCGAGCAGTGCTTGAGGTGGTCGCTTCAACACAGTCTTTGGAGAAGCTTCCGGAAAAGAAGTGGCATCTGTTGCATCGTGTACCAGCAATGGTATCGTGGTGTTTGACTCTAATGGTTTTACTGGCGAGGAACTTGTCGTAGTGGAACTGTCCGTAGACGGGACGGCGTACCGTTTCGTTACTGAGTCTGTCGCGATTGCTGCGGGCTGTCCTGCGCACTCGCTTGCAAGTTTTTTGAGTTCTTGCAATAAGTGCAGTGTCACGCATAAGTATCTGGCTTCCCACAACGAAAGCAAAAAATGCTAGCCTCTGCCTGGCATGCGGAGAAGCGGTGTCCCGTCTGCCGGCAGTTCCAACACGTGGTAGCCCGTGCCCTAGGAGCCAGTTCATGTACTTCAGACTGAGGTTCTGGATCTAAATCGGTGGATAATGGAGAGAGAGAGAGAGAGAGTCTCCGGCCGACGATGATGGGTGGAATGGCACCAGCTGGCGCGGGTAAAGCTGGCATGCGCTGCTCGAGCTCAGCGACCGCGCGTCGTTCTGGCTGCTCTCGTCGGCCAAAGTGTTTACTCTGTGACGCGGAACGCTGGGAATGTTGCACCGCTTCCAGTTCCTTTGCTGACGCGCGAAGTGCATGCACACTGTGGCGCAAGGCGAACACCAGTTGCTCTCGCAGCTCCGGCCTAGTCCCACAAGAGGCTGAGAAACTCAGACTCTAGCATGGGGACCATCAGACGCTCCAACAGGCAGCACAGGACTTCGTAATGTTCGTCTACGGTTTCCTGTGCCTGTTGGCGTCTGTTTCGGATGCGCTGCCTCTGCGTGTCGTCTCCCTCAACTGGCGTAAACTCCCGCAACGCCGCCCGTCTAAACGTTTCCCAATCAAAGGTGGGATCCGTGTGGAAGAAATGCCAGAACCACCAAAGAGCTCTCCCGGTAAAGAGCATCTGCGCACTGCGGGTAACAGCTCTCGTTGCCTCCTAAGTTCAGCGAGGCCATGTTTTCGACCCTCCTCAGAAAGGACCTAGTAGCCGTGGGGTCGTCCTGGCCCGTAAACACATGTTTCTAGCTTGCCACTATATGTGCTATCTTAGATGGCGAAATAGCACATGGTGAACGATTACGCTCGTAGCTGGATTGTCTCGGTGCGACTTCTTCGCGACGAGTAGGCCTGCCTATGCGGCGAGCTCCTGGCTGGGCTGAAGATGGTAAGTCCCAGTTGTACCAGGGCATCGAGCCGCAGTCCTGAGCTACCTGTTCGAGCTTTTCCCGCTCCGGGCTCCACGCACTCGCATGATTCCGCTGCTGCGGTCGCAAAGTCGGGACCTCTCCCCTGGGTCTGTATTCTGGGGCCATGGGGTTCATGGCTCCGCTGAGCCTAGGAGGTGCTGGATCCCCCGTTACTGTCACTGGTGGCTCTATATAGTCCGCTCTGGCCATGGATGTGGAGGGCTGCACAGTTGGCTCTTGCCTCATTTGTTCCGTACTGGTGGCCATAGCTTGCATGATCGCCAGTAGCTGCGACATCTCAGGTGATGCTGAGGATGAGGGTTTGATATAGGGTCGGCTGGTCGGTAAGGCTCCAGTTCCACTGTCATCACCTCGCGCACTCATTGTAGTTGGTGGAGGAGGTCCGCCTTTGGGCATTGCTCCACTAGCGATGGAGGACTGAGGTCGTTCAGTTGCTGGCTGTGTAGATTCTAAAGGCTGACGATAAAGCGGCCACGTGGATGCGGTTTGCCTCAGTTGGACCCAACACAGCTGGTGTAGCCTGTGTCCACACGGCACATGTTATGTATATAGCCTCAGATGAGAAGATTCCCGAATATTTATTCAGCAACTTCAATAAGTCGTCTTTGTGCTTATCATTTAATTCTTCTCCCATTCCATATTTTAATGAAATAGACGACTTTTGAGCATTTAGCTTTAGCCATCCTTCATCAATTTGCATTGTCCTGACAAATATACTTAACTTTGGATCAAATGTAATCAACGAGCATGTATTTTCAGAGATTATTGATAAAAATCGAATAAAATAATGAAGAGCAACTGTTTAATTTTCTGAGGAATATTTTTTTAACATACTCAAATCGCCTTCATGCTAATTATTGAGCATTAACCTGATAATAATGTATTGTCATACAGGTTACATTTGTAACTGGTCCACCTACTCCTTAGCCAGATCTGCTATGTAAGGCATTGTGAGTTGTTCCCAGGGACTATCTCGTGGAGTTTGGAGTAAGGAGATTTAGACATAAATACCGTGAAACAAATATCGAAACAAATAAATCAGAGCAAAAAATTACGTTGTGTGTATCTTATTTAGTCCCCAGGTCTGGAAGACCTTGTTAATTTATGGCGATATTTTTTCGATATCATAATAGTCACGGCAATATTTTTTCTATTAAATATGGTTTCCTAAAATACCGTAAAAGTGAATTGTTTTATTCAGTTTTTGGTGAATAGAACATCTTTCTTTTTCTTAGATATGAAATAATACCTAGTGTTGAGGTACTTTTTGATTATCAAACTTAAGAGAACGCAATAGTGACCACTTCCGATCATATGTTGTTTGTAGTCACTGTATAGCTCCTTTTCTAAAAAATACTCTTGAACTTCTATTATAATTTTAAAATATTGGTTTCTGTCCAATAGTTTTTCATCATTTGTCAATAGTTTTATATTTCGTTGAAGGATGCTTTCCGTCTTTTGGTAGATTTGTTTTACACTTTCCCATGGTGATTTCAAGTAGCCTTTTGTTTTGTAGGCCATAAGTGATCTTTCCAAAAATTCACCTACAATGCAACCTTAACACTCCACGCATTTTAAAGTTTTTTCTATTTTGAAGACAACAAACCCAGCGATATAATCTACGACATAGGAAACATATTCAGTTAATTTTGTTGGATAATTAGCGTAGCTATGTTCATCAAGATTTTTATAGATAGATTGCTGAAATCCAAAATTGCCTCCTTCACGAATTGCACATCAAAACAAGAGCTTTTTGTAAGTATACATGAATTGTCGTACGATCGGGTTGTTGTTTCGTCCCAAATTTGAACGAATCGACCAGAAGAAAAGCTCTATATGGCCCTGATTTATTTTATACAAGGGGATATACTTGAGGATACCCGTTGAAATGAATTGATCGTAGATTGGTTCGATGTTCTTAAGACAGGTTATTATTCCAACAAATCCAAATTTTTGCGGGGACCTGATGATGTTCGTTCCGCATTTCAATTTCAGTTCTGAGAGATAAACTCTGAATAAATTCGCAAGCTCTTTAATTTCATCGATGTTAACTTCACAAAGAGCTTGTTTTGTGGTTTCAGGTTCATTAATCTTTCGGCTGTCCAATATGTCAAAACTGTAATTGATAACTCGAATAAGCTTTGACAATGGCTCACTACCTTTGAATTCTGGAAGCTTCAGTACCGCTTTGCAAAAATCAAGGGCATCTGCGATTGATTTGCTAAATAGTTGCACTGCTAATTTCACCTTCATTTTTCGCTGTATTTATTCTATTATCCAGGTGTAACGATTCTCTATTTTGGAGTTTGTGTAATCATTCTCAATAGCACCATTTGATTTAATTTTTACCATACATAAATACCTTTCAACGTGCCAAAGAATTACGGATAAGTTTGGTCATGTGACATGAGTCAGGGTGAATCAAACAATCATGATCAATATCTTCAAACTGAAGTTTGAGTCTTTGATCAATTTTCGTTATGTCACATCTTAGTAGCTTGAAAGATCTGAAATTGACAGCTGCCGCATCACAAGTAACACCAATGACTTTAGCGCCTGTGCTTAGTAGATGATCGGAGCAAAAAGTAGTTCAGTTTGCTTTTTGTTCCGCACTCAACGAAGCTATCGCAAAAAAATCTAAGTTGTATTTTCCAAGACCTGCTTACCGCTACAGCCATAAAGAAATTTGTTCACTGCTATCATCACCAATTTCCGCGTACCCATACGCATTCTCGTTTGCCCACTCAATTTGTATCCGTATGAACATTTCGTCAAAGCTTAAATGAAGCACCAAAGTTTGTTGTTTTTTTCTCGCTTCTTCATATGCTTTTTTAATAGCCGTAAAAGATTGCTTAGTAAAGCCAGGTGCACAATGAATGTTGGAATACCAATTGCCCAATGCTTGTGGATGAGGTAGACGATTAACGCAATTTCCTCTGACAAATTTGTAAGCATTTGCGACAGAAAATTTAAATTTAAAGCAAACGTTCTGAGTTGCTCGTCATATTTTGTTGGCGCAGCTTCTTTGCGCTTCAGTATTAGTCTTTTGACTAGTTTATTCTTTAACGAAATTTCACAGAGTTTGTCGCTGGCTGGCTCGTTCAAAAGACACTTCTCCTTCAACAACTTTAGCAAGGAACTCATTTTGCTAGCCCATTGTCGTTTGTACCTAAGTCTATCTTGCAATAATTTAGCTTTTCTGTCGCGCGAGTTGTAGGTATTCCGTCATCAAGTAATAAAAAAAAGACAAGTTTAAATGTTGAATTTGATTTATTATGACTTAACTCTTTCACATATAAAACCGAACTGAATTGAAGATTCTACAAAATGAATAATTTTGGAATAAAAGTGCAATTCTAATTGCAAGTGCCGGAAGGGCTACCTGAGCTGCTAATCAGCGTCTTCCACGATCATGTATCATCTGGCTACTTCAGGTGTAGTCCGAGGTCCTCATGGTGAATGTGCTATTACGATGAGTTGAGTGTGGGAACCGTCCGTAACTCGCGCAATGACAACTTCTCTCAACTTCTTCAGCTTCATATACGTCCTATTCTTTATTAAGTCCTGAACGCTTGGGTCCTCATCTGAGCTTTCGAAGCAATCTTTGATCGATATTTTATTCGCCTTTTTGGAAAAAAAAGCAGCATCAAATTATAATCCTAATTGAACAGAAGAAATTACACACGACGTTCACGTTGCATACTTTGACAAAATGCTATTTTTAGCCTTTACCCCAATAGAAGAACATTCCGAAAGTATACCGATTTTTCCCATATACGAGTATAAATTCAAATCCTTTGACAAAGTTTTCTTGCGTTTGTCGAAACTGAAAAGTGAATCGTAGTAATTATATCAGATATAACTTATCTTTGAGCGTTTTGATTGCATTACTTTTGTTGTTTTGCTTATGTCAGTATTAAAAGAATAAGGACAAAATGATACTTCTTACTTCATTATTTTCGTTTATAATGTTCTAATTTAAGTTGATATAATATTTAAAGAACAAATTTGGAAGAAAATAAATTTTTTCTCAATACGGTTTAAGGACAAAGCTATTGATGTCCAAACATTTACCTAAGACTACACATAAATGTTAATATAATACTAACATAAAACTACGACAGCACTTTGAAATTAAGTCTAAATCAAATATCTCATCACGCCGAAAATTATGATTACCGCATTCAGTTTTAATGAAAATCTAGAATGAAAATTATTAAATTGTTCAATAAAGCTAAATCCTAAAACAATAAAATATCAAACTCAACGAAACTTGAAACATAATGGAAATTCACACTCACAAAATTGTGTGTAAGCAATGGAGCCATTGTTAAATTTTCATTGGCGTTGTACTGTGAAAAGACTCAAGTATAATGAAATCTGACATTCAAAATCTCTTACATTTTTCTTATTGGATTCAGACATTGCTTCTATTTTTTCAGTCACTAAGTCCACCTTGAACAAGACCTAAAAACCACGATGTTCATAGTTGTCAAAGCAATATATATGGTACACCTACGTTTCCGGAATCTGGCCTTAAAACGATACAATTTGACGTTTCATCAATGGCTGCGTGAACGATATTTACTGTATACAAATCCTGAAATCAAATATTGATACAAAATATGCGCAAAATTTTCATATAGCCAGTACATGCATCCCCTGAATCTGGCATCACATCAATACTGCAAGCTGTATGAATTATCTCTCGCTGTTTGTTTCGATTCGAAGCCTGAACAAAAAACGTTATAATTGATGTTGCATACCATTTATTAAAAATTACCCTCCCATACACATCGCTGGAGCTGAAGGACTCGAATCAACATTAAGCTATAATTGTAGAATTAATTATGACATTACGGAAAAACTCAAAAGGTACCGCCTTGAAAATAATATAATCGACCATGGACATCAGGAAAAGCATGTTATAAAATAGAGGACTAAAATTTGCATTAAAATTTAATGTAAGAAATTCATGTCCTCCAAAGCCTATTTAGAACCCTTCTTCTGCAGTATCTCTTTGTTTTGAGTGTTTGTAACTGGAGCTTTCCATTCACCATCTTGTTACGGATAAAACAGAAGGGCACCAGTATTACCTCATCCCAAACACTATCGTAGCATTCGCGTGACTCGGTATATTCAGAAAGCTAAGCCGCACTCGACTAGGGTTTGTTTGCCACTCCAAATTGTAATCATAATAGTAGTTTAAGTACGATTATTTGTAGTTTTAAGCAAACATAACTGTCATCGAGCGAAGGGCAGAATCAATTCATGTTTGAAATTGGAATGTTTCCCAGAAATATTTCGGAAAATCTCTTAAAATAATTTCACATGATGATGTTTACTTCCCTGATTTCTGCGATGTATATTTTGCAGCACCAAATATGAATCACAGAGATTATGGTTTAGCGAATTTTCTTTCCATGCCAGCCGAAAGATCTAGTCAAGATTTGAACACAGTAAGAGAAAATCGAAAATATGTTAAAGGGGTTCCACACGATCAGTTCAGTTTCAGTTTCATTGAACTGTCAGTTAAACTTACGTGTAGACTGCAAAAACTGAAGGGAAAACTGAACTGAAAACTGAACTGAGGCTCCATGAAAATCCCATCAAGCTCAGTTCAGTTGTCAGTTGAAATTAAACGAAACTGAAGTCTAGTAAGACTTCTCCGTTTACGTTTCAGTTTTTTTATTGGAATAAGTTTGTTTACACATCGTTAATTAAAAATGTCGCGAAAAGATAACGAATTTATAACAGATTTCATTGAAATATATCAAAATTGTCCATGATTATGGAAGAAATCTGATCCTCAATACCACAACACAATCAAGAAAGAATCTTGCTACCTAGTTTTGCTGGAGAAGTTCTAAGAGCACAATAAACAAGCAACAGTTTCAATGGTAAAAAAAAAATTAATAGTTTGTGCTCCGCTTACAATAAGGAATTGGAAAAAGTGAAGGATTCTGATAAAAGTGGAGCTGGAGCTGATGAAATCTACATACCAACATTTTAGTATTATGAGCTTTTCTCATTTCTTCGCGATCAAGGAACTACCGAGGTAGTATGAACACCATTGACACTAACCATAGCAGTGATGCTGAAAATGAAGGAGATGAGGTAAGTAAACTTTTATTTTACTTTTTTATTTCCTTTAATTTCTTATAAGTTTTAACATCTAATAAAGTGAATATAACATAAATTACGGCATATAGCTACTTCGAACTATTTCGTCCTGCCAATCAAGTTTACCATCGTTTGTAAAATAATTCACGTATTCATCTCTGGATGCCTTTGCCTCCACACTAACATTCATATTGATTCTGTTGCCTACTTGAAGTGGTTCAAGCCCATGCACCTCAATTATTGGATCTCTGATTGATCCGTTCAATTGGGAAGGTGTATAAGAATGACTAGACTTTCTCCTCAAAAAATTGTGTAGATAGCAGCTTGTCAAGACAATAACGCCCACGTTTTGGAACTTCTTTAAATTGATAGCAGACTGAAAAATTTGGAATCTACTTGATAATATTCCAAATGCATTTTCAACAATACGTCTAGCCCTTGACAACCTGTAGTTGAAAACCATGCGATCGTACGATAACTGTTTTTTATTAAACGGTTTTAAAAAGTTCCGCCTCAACATGAACGCTTCATCTCCCACAAATACATATGGCAGTTGCGCATTTTTGCAAGTTGTTACATCATCGGGTGGTAATTGTAAATTATTTTTAAGTAATTTTTTATAAAATGTGGTGTTTTTAATAACTCCGCCATCTGATATGCCGCCATTGGCTCCGACATCACACATAATGAATTCGTAGTTGGAATTCACTATTGCCATGAGGACAATGCTGTTGAACTTTTTGTAGTTCCAAAATAAGGACCCACTTCCTTCTGGAGGTACTATGCGAACATGTTTTCCGTCAACAGCCCCCAAGCAATTTGGAAATTGCCACCTGTCTTTGAAACCATCTGCAAGTAATCTCCATTCACTTTCGTTCCTGGGCATCTGAAAAAACATAAATAAATGGTTAGGTACTATTCCGTCAATAAACTAATGCTGATGTATTTGTTATAGAATGAAGGAGAGTCAACCATTTTAGAAACTGAAGATATAGGCAAAGAAAACTCAAGTGACAATCAGTTTACACGTCCTAACACTTCAGCATCCTTTACTGGCAGAAGAAAGAGGTCACCAGGAAGTGAAAGACCCGTATCAAAATCAAAAGTTTTGCAGTTGGTTGCCAATCGACTGCAGAATGGTCGTAAGGAAGAACTAAAATACCAATCATTTGGCATGCACATTGCACAAGAACTAAGCAATGTGACAACTGAAATGGTACCATTTGTTCAAAAACTTATTAATGATGCACTATTTCAAGGACAGATGCAATCGTTGAATATAACTTCACATATCAAAACCCAAGTAACACACTCACATCCTACATCTTCAGACCCGAAAACACGATATGTGGTAGCAACTACTCCTACATCATCAGAGCACCTAACACAATTTATTTCAACTGCCGATTATTATAATGAAATTAATCATTTGGTTTTATAACCTATCGAATAGGTATCAATGTTTTTGTCTATAAAACACCACATTACTATGTTGTATTACTATTTCATTCTATTATTTTCCTTTTTTGAATGCAGCAATTGTTTTTCTTGTTGAGTTTTTTATTTTTATTTAATGAATAAAATATAAAAAGGAAATACTTGATTCTTGTTCACTTACCTTTCTGTAATCTCTCAGCACCATATTTATGGCTTTGCTAGTTTCAGGAATTATGACACTTAGACTTTGACTTGATATAACAGTACTAAGTCGAAGACATTTGTACGAATTTCCAGTGGCCCAAAACTTAATGTTGCACTGAGCCTTTCATGAGGTGATATGGCTTGTCTCATTACCGTATTCTGCTTTTGTATAAACGGTGTTACTAAATTCAATAGTTCTTTGTAAGCAGTCTCACTCATACGTAAATAGTTACACCAATCACATGGTTCAAATTGAAGTTCTTTCGTTAATTTTACATGAGACAGCGAATTTCGTTTAAGGTACCATTCTTTACTCCACTTAGCTCTTTTTTTTTCTAGGCTTATCCAGTGATACACATAGCGCAACTGCAATAACACAATCTTCGTCCATGATAGCAATAAAACCGCGCGATGTTCAAGATTGAGAAATGACAACTGAACTGATATGAAACTGATCGCCTGGAAGCAAAGCAAAAATTTAACTGAACTGACAGTTCAACTGAACGGACAACTGAACTGATCGTGTAGAACTCCTTTTATACACAGAGCCCAAGATCTCAAAATTGGTGGATATCCTGTGAGTTCAAAATTGCAAGACTGGCTAATTTCACGTCAAAGATATTGGGGTACACCAATTCCAATCATACATTGCGAATCATGTGGTTCTGTTCCAGTGAATAAACGGGACTTGCCTGTTTTATTACCGAGAAGGACACAATTAGATGAGGACGATGAAGTGGATAATCATGTAATATGTCCTAAATGTGGGAATAATGAAGCGGAAAGAGAAACAGATACAATGGATAATTTTGTGGATAGTTCCTGGTACTTCCTTCGAAATCTTGATCCTAAGAACGACGTAGAAATATTTGATAAGCGAAAGATGCACAGATTTATGCCAGTAGACTTGTATATCGGCGGCGAAGAACATGCGGTTTTACATTTGTACTATGCAAGATTTATAAATGAGGAGTGATTTTTCAAAAGGGCTTATTTCCGTATTAAACAAAATTTCAGTAATGAGAAAAAACTTTTAAGAGCAGTAACTAATTTTTTTTTTAACGTCGCTAGTATAATAGTGTGTTGATGTAGTATTCTGATCCGCATAAAGTTTTTATTCTAGCATAAATGTGAAAATTGGAAAAAATAATAATAATTTAGAAATGTGCCCTTTTGGTGTAAACTACTGGAAATAAGCCTGTTTGTTGTGAAAAATTTGGAAATATGCCCTTTTGTTGTAAAATTTCAAAAATAAAACTATTTACGGAAAATTAACTTTATTGCACCTAATATGCTACAGATTATACTCTTAAATCACCACAATCAAGTTCATTACAATCGCAATCACCGCTAGGCGGCTCTTCTTCCCTCCTTATATTTCGATCATCAATTACACTCTTGCACCACGAAAGTTCTTCTAAATTCCTCCAGTCATTACCAAACTGTTTTTTTAATAAGTTTTCAACGTCTTTCTTCTTGTTTACAGTCAGCGGTATGGTAACTGACTCAGTATTTGGGATCTCCAACGGGTTACGTTTACCTTTTTTCAAAAGTGAAATAGATTCCTCTTGAAATTTTCATATGACGTCACCACACAATTTGAAGCATTCTGTATTCCCTTTTTGAATTTCTTGGTAATATGAATCCTTTTCAAAGATTGTATGCTGTTCACTTTTTTTTAAGTTGTTTTCCAAGATTTTTATGTCCTTAATCATCCAATCAATTCCCAGTATTCGAAGGTCCCCATGTCTTTTGAAACATTCAAAATATTTTTCTCTTATGGTGATGATTGGAGTCCTTTTTAGCTTTTTTTCTATGCGCCCGAACACTCTTTCCGCGGGCATAAAACTGTGTCCCCTAACAGGGAAAGTAATGTGAATGCAGTTTAATGGTTGGGGTGCTTTAGTATAAAGCCATTGAAGTAATGTGTGGATTATGTGACTATTTTTGTTTTGGCCACCACAGCCATCACAAAATAATCTTAGTACTTTAATGTTGTTTGGAATATCAAAACTGCTCAAGTATGAATAAAGAGCTGAACCAATTTCTACTGAGCCCCGATTCGCTTGCGTTTCATCCCAGACATAAAAATATGGTTTATTGTTGTCAAGATCGAAAATACAAAAATTGTACAGGCTTACTTGCCTCGAATAAAAACTTTCTCCAATGGGTGTACGTGGAAGAGATAATAACTGTTGTAGATCAAAACATAATGTTATACTGTCCGGAACTGATGTTTCATGATTTCATAAAATGCATTCGCGCGCAACTTATGAATTCGCTTCTGTGTCATCAGTTCGACTTTCTTAGCAGGATCTTTTCAAATTTTATTCGATTCATCAATAATGTGCATGTACTACATACATCAGATGCAGGAGTGGAGAAACTAATATCAAATTCGCCATGAAACAATTTGTAAAACATGCCAGGTTTCACTTTGAATTCATCGGAAACGGAACTATTGTAAAATTCTAAGAGTTTTTTTGCATTCAAGTCAGAAGATAAATAAATCCTTTTAGACTTGTTGCGATTGTAGTGGGACTCTTTGGCAGGTAAATCGTTTATGAAAACTCTAACTTGCTCTTTTTTTCAATAGATTTATGAGAACGATGGTCCCCACCACGCTTTTCAGTTGGAACAGATCCTTTAAAAAGAGTTTTATTTAAATTTCGAAGTCTCTTTTCGGAAACATTAAAGGCAGCCATAAAAAGTCGTTTACATACAGGAACTGCTTTCTTTGTCTTTACAAACAGATTGTAAGTACAACTCAGTGTCCGTACTTTGGCGCCTTTTAATGGAACCTTGTTTCTTCGTTCAGGTTCATATGGCGACGACAAGCCTGGAAGAAACAAATCCTGCTTGATTTTGCTAGCGCTGGCATAAAACTTTCTGCGGTTCGATACAACGATATCCGAGGTTACAGATGCACATCGAAACTTAGATTTCAAACTCTTGTGACTGCAAGGGATTTTAAAATTTACTGCAGCCGGATCTTTATCCGTGTACCTTAAAATGATACGAAATACACAAAGTATTAATTAGATTAATGTAATAAAACCCTAGTAACGCCTACAGTCAAAAATGAAGAGTGAGTTTCTGTCTACTTACTCTTTCCTCGGCCTTGACTTTTGCGTTTTTGCTTTTCTTCCTACACTATTAATATCACGAACAGTCTTCTCGTTCATTTTCGTAGTAAAACAAACCCGGAAACTGAAAAAATCACTTTCTTTTTATATGACTGATACGTGCGGGGAACGTAGTAGCACAAACTGCACAAACAAATGACAATGAACACTTGAACAAATGACTAATAAGGTGTCTGTGGGCAAATAGTGCTGCCACGGCAAAAAATACATAAAAAAATATCAATAAATTTACGTTCCTATTCACGACCGACAAAAAGTTTTATAATCAAGAAGCAAGAATTAAGCGGAAATATATTCTTATTGTATTAATTTAATGAATAGTTCTTCTGTAGCTATAGGAAATACGTCTTTTTGTATCAAACTCTGAATGTGCCTAATCATGACACCAAAATTAGGTGGAAATGTGCCGTTTTGTATCAAACCGTGATTTTTAATCACGAATTTCTCCTGGAAAAATGTCTACTTTGTAATGAATTTTGAAATAGACGATGCATTTTAGCATGATAATGGTGATGGCATTCTTGGGTTCGTTTGCAGCCGTAAGTGGAAATAAGCCCTTTTGAAAAATCACTCCTCAAATCACTTTTTGTATAGCAAAGGTTTAGTACCTCACCCGGAACCATTCAAAAGATTGCTGGTTCAAGGAATGGTTAGAGGAAGATCCTATCGCGTAAAAGGCTCGGGAAAGTACTTGAAAGAAGCCGAGGTAGAAGTCATTGATGCAAAAAGAAATAAAATGGTAGAGAAATCAACGGGAGAGCCAGTAATAGTTGCTTGGGAGAAAATGCCAAAGTCCAAAATGAATGGAGTGGATCCGACTAAAATAATATCTGAATATGGATGTGATACATCTCGACTGATAATATTAGCGGATGTAGCTCCGAAGTCACATCGGAATTTGTCAACAACAACATTTCCGGGAGTATTAAATTGGCAAAAGCGATTGTGGCCGACAATAAATGATTTCTACAATGCACTTACCGCTCCTGATGTTGATATAACAAAATCAGAATCTTTCGAAACCAGTGACTATAAACTATACGATGCTCGAAATTATTACATCAAGGGGGGCAACGTTTCACTATAAACATACTCATCAACTAAGTGTGGCTATTTCGAAAATACAAGGACTTACCAATGCTCTACGGCGATCACCAAAAGATGTAATAAAATATGGAGAATACTACGAGCGTGCCCTGGCCTCGCAGCTGATAATGTTGGCGCCTATGGCACCACATTTCGCGTCTGAATTGTGGTCAAAGTTCGCAATAACTCCAAATGCAATTAATGTAGACTCACAAGGCATAAAATGGTCACATGATGTCCTCGAACAATTATGGCCAAGTGTTGATATGGAATACAACTTGGATTTAATAGTTACGATAAATGGAATTGAAAAAAAAAAGCTTTGAAAATTCCACGAGCCAATCTAGATTCAAAGACTTACGAAGAAGCTTTGGAATTGGCATTAAATACGGATGTAGTGAAATCTTCAATTGGTAACAAATTAATTCGAAAAAGTAAACAAACACCACTGACAGAGAAAACTGTCAGTGAATTATGTTCAGCTAATTCAGCTGCACTTGGAGTGATCACCCCCGAGGGGAGCGGAAACCAAGTTGCGGCAAAAAGAAATTACCACGCTGAAGAGGTGGATGACCGGAGACAATGACATTCGGTCGAAGAGCGGAACATTGGCCGTTAGGAGGAGGCTATAAAAGTGCGCAAAGAATGACGCGCCTCCTCTCTTTTTCTTTCTTATCGTGTGTGGCAAAACAGATGTTCAGGAGAAGCAGCAAGTGCGGAGGAATATCTAAGTGCGAAGCAACGAGAAGCAGCTGTTGCGGAAGAAAGTTATATTAAAGTCGAAGCGACAAGCAGAGCCCAGACGTTGAAGGAATAATAATAAAGTGCACCAACGGATGCAACCATCGAAGGGACCCCTTGTAGGTACTCAGTAGAAGTAAGTTCTTTTTAGTGTGAATCAGATGTTTGCTTATATAGAATTTGAGAGTTTTATTATATGTTATTGAAACTTCATTGATATTTCATTGATAAAATTTACGCTTTGAGAAGAAAAGTGAGAAAACAGGTAAAGACTTCTTTCAGATTACAGATTGTGACGGGTGCGGCTTGAGTGGCAAGTCGATGTAAAAGTGCAATAAAACAAAGTGAAATTAGTGATATATAGAATCAAAGTGTTCGGGGTTGGTGTGGTGGTCCCGGCGAAGGTTAGTGATAGAAAGGGGTATAGGAGGGTCGCATAAGGGGGTAAGGTTGTGCTGGTGTAAGGTTTGAGTGGTAGTCCGTGTGTGCTCGATAGTTGGGGTTCGGCCGAATCGCGACGGTGGTTATTCCGGCAAGCCGCATTCTCGCTTGGCGGCTTATTGGGGCCTTGAGGGACAAGCGAGTGGCGCGTCCCACGTCCATCTCCGGACGAGCTAAACCGGGTCCATAAGCCCCGCCGGAGCACCCCAATTTCCCTGAGGGCCATAGTGGCTCCCGTGAAATAAAAAGTGGGTGTAACAATCTTCATCAATATCGACCACACAACTTCTCCTCCTTCATTCGAATTCCTCCATTAATACAAATCTGTATATTGGGATTATTCGTACGACATTTCACATTCACAAATTAACCATGCACGGAAAATAGTAAGAAAGATAAAGGATGATGTGAACTTGCGATTTTACGAGGATGTTTGGCAGCATTGCGTTTGTCACCAAAACGCATTTTCGGATTTAGTCGATGTTGCTTATAATCTTATTGTAAGCGCCCGAAGGTAGATGGTACTTGGGAGTAGCTCCTCATATCGACGGTTTTCAAATATTTTAGTAAATCCTCACATTGATTGATCCAGATGAAGAACCAGAACGGGATCCTCCATCACTGTTACATGATATCGAGATCGGCGATATATTACGAAAATCAAACTCATCTTCCTTCGGATCGCGAACTTCATCGTCCTCTAAAATATTGTTGACTAGCTCGCACTCAATTTTCTGTATATTTAACTCCAAAAGACCCTCTTCACGACGACGAATTTCTTCCTCCAAACATTTCACTGTCTCCTTAACCTTTTCCGCCACCATTGCACGATAGGCATTGCTATCGTCAAATTCAGTTTTCTTAAGAAAAAATTTCGCTTCCTTCTTTTGTTGGTTTAGATTCTGGATATCACGATCCAATTCATCTGGACATGAAGGCATCGGCTATAAATGGTGACAAACTGTTCCCCATACTACATCCAGCACTCGAATAATATTTTCCTCTAAATCCAAACCAATAAAATTTCATACATGCCTCAATGCAGCGTATGAATGCTTCTATACTCGTATATTGATGAGATGTTGTTTTTATGGAGGTGATCTCTTATCGCTTCGATGGCCAAATGAACCGCGACAAATTGATTGTCAAATGCATGCAAAAAATGAAAAGAGAAAGAGCTTCAACCCTTTTCAACCAAAACCGTACAAGCGAACCGTAACGAATCGCGTGTAACCTTGGAATATTGTAATAACTCAGCCCTACGCCCTTGACAACACTTCGCAGTTCGTATTGACGTCGACGGTTTCGAACGACCTTTTAATCAATCACTGTCACTGAACTGCGTTTTGACAGCTGAGGAGGAAGTGAAAAGTTGTGGTGGAATGAGAAGGAGGAAGACCCCACAGAAGATGACTGCGAATCCGAGTGTCGTGTGAGACGTGGGTAGCGCTGCTTGGTCTTTGGCAGAAGTTTTGTGTATTATCCGAGCCTAGTTTTTAATCGGGATTTATTTTACTAATGAAGGTTAGCTAGATAGGTGCAAATTTATTGTGATTGTACCAAAGTCCAGTGCTACCCACAGAAGTTCCACGTGTTAGTCGATACGGTGCCGTGAATCCGCAACGCCACTACGAAAATAGGGCGTGCTCGCGCAAGTAATGAATGGGCGAATTATAAGGTAGAGGTTCTCAAGAAGAAAATTTCTTGTTCTTGTATATTTTCCTTCCACGGTAGATTTTTGGTGCGGACTCGAATTCGTGGCTTGCAATTGGAGGGAACGCCATATAGTATTTGTGCGGCCCGCCGAATTGACCTGCAGTCCTCCCCGACGAGCACGGCAAACAAGGAAACGGGAAATCGTCAGCTTCTTATGTCGGAGAGTAGTCGTCAGGTACGGTTTGTCCAGTTTGTGCATCATTTGCACAAGAAACTGTCAGTTTTTCTAAATTTTTTTTTTGCATGCCCAGAAGTGAGTGCTAATTGTACAACCGACGGAAGAGGCCCGTGTCAATCGGCAACTGGCCAGACATAAGATCCTATTTGTTTCGGATGATCGCGGGTGAATATCCTGCCACAAAGTAAACCCTTGCTTCCTCTATTTCGATCCAGTACAATGTATTGCATATTTGAATATGTTCCTTGAGGGCAGTGAGCAGAATGGAACAACAATTGATGCCGGCGGGGAATCTCGATTAGATTTGGTTGTGACAGATATTGTGAAACAAGGAAGTAATCCCACCAAACTTTCACGAAAACAGGCCCTAGCACCAGAAATCCTTTTAACCTATCTACAACGTTGGGGCAAAGATTTCCTAAGACGTCGTCTCGATTGGACCGTGAACGAGGATGGTACCCATGAAATGCCTATCCTTGTCAAAATGTGAAGAAATATTGAACAATAAAATCAAAGCACAATTGAAACAGGATTGGTGTGGCCTTATACCCTTTTGTAAAGATTTATACTAAAAGAAGAAGAAAAAATACATAATCGTGGCAACTAAACGCCGATATTTTTAAGATAAATGTGTATACACTTTCATACACTCAGATCTATATATTGGTTGATAATTTTACATAGAATAGTTATAATCAGAAATTCGTTGAATAGTTTCGTATCGTTGAAACGGATAATTGAAAAAAAATCAAAGTAGACATATTGACAAAAGTCTTATATGTTTGTAAGACAATCTCTTTTATAAATGTAAACTTTATAATCGATTTTATGAAAATGGCAAAGCAAATTTGACGTCATATTTTGGAAACCATCTTGCTTAAGATGAAGCTAAAGATCAAGTTCCTAAATATCTGTTTTGGAAAGTAAATAGTCACCAAAATTTCCTATCATAAGTTCATAAAAGTTTCTGAGCACCTTATTAAAATTGACTGTTTTACTGCAAAAAAAATTCAACGCTGATCTATTATCATGCCATTACCACTGATTATACCAAACTATTTACTACCGAAACGATACTCGCTATCGTGTCAGTTATTTAAGAAAGAAAGGCATGGGATTTCTTATTTTTCATAAGATCGATTAGGCCAGCCTTTAGATCAGGGGTTCCCAACCTTTTCTTGGCCAGGGACCACTTTTATATTATTCTTGTTAGCAGGGACCACTATATAGGTATAATAAAAATAAAATGTAATAATCAAACTGAAACTTTAACCCTCTAACAGGCCAATTTTTATATAACAAGAAAAAACCTGTTTTTTCAATATCCTAGATTCTAGGTACCAAAATAGTTACCTCGCCTTAAGGCGGACCTGCCCTGTTACGAAAAAACACATATATAAGAAAAACATACAAGGTGAAAGGAATTTATTTAAGCCATCAACAAAAGTAATCTTTATTAATTTTATTTAGTATGAAATTCTCGGAAACATTTTCTTGTTGATGATAGACACAGATTCAAGTTGCATTTACAGCAAAAAACCTGGGTTTTGGATTTGCAACCCTTATTTTTGCACATTCGCTTACCGCTCCTGTCAAAAAAATCTGGCATATGATTCAAACCATCAAATCAAATATCTGGCTCTGGAGTGTATGTTTTGTTGCTCGGTTTTGCCTCTGGCATTTCATCTTGTTGTGAAGTAAGTGATGGCCTGCCGGGTCCTTTTTTCGGAACTTCATTTGCGCAGAGCACAGAAGCTACTTTAGCTCTAAAATTTGGCAATGAGGGTGAGGTGCCGTGAATGCGCTTATGTAATAAATACGCGTTTACCATTGCCACATCGATGAAATGGTAAAATAATCGTAAAGTCCATTTACGGGTCTTCAAACGGATGTGGTACCTTCGAAGCAGACCATCCATCAGATCGACTCCACCCATGTGGTGGTCATACTCACGTATAATGGTCAGGCAATCAATCTCTACGTATTTTTTTTTTTAGTTCGATCAAACCGAGTTGCCTTAGATGGCTGCATATCCTTTGTGCTCTTGGAAGGGAGTATTCCGACATATTAAGACGCTAAGCGGACGTTTTTATTGTCCTTCCATAAAACAGTTGTCAAATCTACGCCATGTGCACTTCCAACGTATTCAACAGAGAATACTTTTTCAACTTTTGCAAGCTCTTTATCGCTAGGTAGCTTGCAATTAGGAATTCGACCAGAGCGAATTGTCCCTAATGAGTAAATTCCTCTGCTTCTAAGATAAATTAGCAGCGGCAATGTAGTATAGAAATTGTCGAAATAAAGCACGTGGTTGACGAAGTTCGGGATGGTTTGCGACAAACGTACAGCAACATTGACTGCTGGACCTAAATCTGGCATATTTGGCAAAATGGTGTTGCTACCAGCTCCGGCATAGATTTCAAAACCATAGGAGAATCCGCTGGTGTCACAGAGCACGAAAAGTTTGAACCCCCACCTATGGGGTTTTGCTGGCATGAACTGTCGCAAAGTAGAAACCATTTTGGTTGCGCACATTTGTTCATCTACACACAATCGAGGTAATTTAGGCACTGTTTCCAATCGTGCATTGAAATGTTTAACTAAAGGTGAAACTTTGTATAATGGGTGAAATCCAGGTTGGCCCCGTTTTTTTCTTTTGACTTGTCGTTAAAGTGTAGATATTTTCGAATCGCATAAAACTGCTTGGATGTCATTGCTGTGTGAATCGGCTTAAAAGAATCACGACCCCAATACTCTGCAGCACTTTGGTATCGATATATTGACATGAATATTAATATGCCGATGTATTTGCGTATATCTGAAGCTGCGACTGACAATGTTGTTTGAATATAATGCTGCCGAGCGTATAAGTTTGTCTATTCTGCAATTTCTTCAAAAAGTTCCTGGGTAAAAAAGTACGTGAAACATTGGTAAGGTGTTTCCAAATCGTTAAAACTTGATGGCAGATTTGCATTTCCACGGAACACCACTTCATTTTTATTTAGCTGTAAATGCTTTTTGCGCCATAAAATCGATTTGCACTCTTTTGATTGTGCTGTAAGTTCATGCACAGTTCCAGTATACCCACCAGCATTGGTGTCAGGAATATCAGCATCCCCTTCTTCTGGGAGAGGACTACGAGGTCATTTGTTCGGTTTCTTACGTCGTTGGAAGGTGGTGGATAATTCTGTTTTGAATGGTTCTGTTGAAAATGAAAATGGCGCAGACGCTTCTGTTGATGTGAGTGAACCCGATGTTGATGGTTCCACATTGATACCTTCCGCTGAAATCGATACTTGATGATTGTCATTGAATGTCACAGCTGCTTGATCATCAAGAGATACATCCAGCAACTCAATGCACTCATCAATTTGGTGTGCTAAACCTGGCAATTCCATGTGGTCATCATCAAAATCACATCCCAATTCATCATCTTCACCATCGGTGGTATCTTCATTGACAGATTTAGATTCCAAAAGCTCAAATACTTCATTAGCTGACATTTTGGATAAGGCAATTTTTTGGAAGAGCAATAACCATTTCCTCGATTCATATTTGATGCCATGTCTGCGTACAAAACGGCAATGAACAAGAATTAAAAATTTTACCTCCAACGGGCAAGACCGCCTTTAGGCGGGTAGGGGTTGTATGTAGTTAGCAGCAAAAATAAAGGCGAAGCAAGTTTTGTTTACAAGCTATTTCATTAAAAACACTTTTATTTACTCACTTATAAATTTTCTAGTTTGATAAACACGCCACCTATATTTATTTTCCACACTGAAAACTATGCTCTTGCGTTTTGTACACTACACTTGGCATCTCACATCAAACTGACTAGAACATTTGAAAACGGAACACGGCTATCCTTCCATCTCTATCAGTGCATGGGTACGTTCAAAACAAAAGTCAGGGCTGCGTGTTTACTACAAACAAAATTAATTTGCGTGCATAAACGAGATTTTACAGAACCCGCCTCAAGGCGGGCTTGCCCGTTGGAGGTAAAATTTTTAATTCTTGTTCATTGCCGTTTCGTACGCAGACATGGCATCAAAATTTAATAGGAAATTACATAAAAGTAATAATAATATTTTTAGAATAAACATCTGTAATTTTGTATTAATGAGATTTCTGTGCTTGCATCTTCTTCACGATTTCGGCTATCCTAGGACTAATATTGTTACTCAAAGCTACACGCAAATCATCACTAACTTTCAAACGATTCCTCGCCTTGTTTTTAATTACCTACAAAGCAGAAAATCCTTGTTCATATAAATAAGTTGTTGAGAAAATCATAAAATAGCGCAAGGTGATTTCTCGAAGTTTAGTATAAGAAATTGCTTTCTTACACCAAAACGACTCAAGTGAATTAGATTCACAAGCATCCTTGCAGTTTCTGTCATTTTGGATTTCAATAAGTTCTTCCTGGATTCCTTCAGTAACTTCACCAGCGTCCGTGCTAAAAGGGTTACGTATCAGTTTTTGGTCAATTTTAGCGTCTTCGGTATGTTCTGGGAAGAAAATATCAAGACTCATTTACAAATGTTTACAAATGATGAATTCAATCATCATTTGTAAACATTTGTAAATGAGTCTTGATATTTTCTTGTATATTTGCTTTACTAGCGTCATACTTTTTATCTTCCATAAGTGCTTTTAATGTCGCAAATGCAGAATAATTATTTTCTTCAATTTTACGTAACCACAACTGGAGTTTGCAAATAAAAGCGCGAACTTTATCTTCAAAAATGAATATATTTGCGTCGTTTTCTAATTGTGTATTTCAGGAACCTTGCAGTTGCATATTCAATTTATTTAAGTGTTTGAAAATGTCCACAAGATAAGCCAAATTCAGCTGACATGCCGGATTAGTAAACAGTTTCAACAGATCATTCATTTTTTTGTCAACCAGAAAAATCTCAACCTTTGCTCTTAGTTCATATAATCTTCCCAACATATTACCTTTCGATAGCCATCGAACCTGTGTGTGAAAGAGAAGTGCCTCATAGTCAGGGCCCATTTCAGTGCACATTTTTTTAAAAAGGCGTGTATTTAAGGCGCTGCTTTTGATAACATTTACAACTTTTATAGCCATTTGCAGTGTATCATTAAAGCATCCAGGAAGAGTCTTAGAAGCTAACGCCTGGCGATGTATGATACCGTGCGTTGTTATTACCTTAAGATTTTTCTGTTTTACTAACGTTGCCAGCCCGGAACGTGATCCCAACATTGCCGGAGCACCATCAGTACAGAGGGCGACGAGTTTATCCCACATAAGATTATGTTTGTCAAAATATTCCGATATTGAATTCATGACGTCGATACCTTTTGATGTTGTTTCCAGTTCCCGTGAAATTAATAATTCTTCTTTAATTATGTTGTCGTCGTCTAAAAAGCGAACAAATACAAGTAGTTGACAACAATTCGAAATGTCAGTCGATTCATCACACTGCAAAGCGAAAAATGGCGACTTTTTGATTCTTGAAACAAGTTGCTCCTCTATATCATTTGACATAAGTTCAATTCGAGCTTTCACCGTGTTATTGGACAGAGGTATATCTTGTATTTTTTTCTTGGCCTCTAATCCCAAAATTTCTTCGACGGTTTCACTAGTATTTCTCCGACTGTGTGAGGTTTTTTAGATTGTGCTATTATTTTAGAAATCTCAAACGACGCTACTAATAATTTTTCCGATGTTGCGAATCTCGTACCACTAGAATCGAGTTTCATTATTTTTAGGTTCTTTAATCTTCCTTCAAAGAATTCTAGCGGACGGTCAGAAAAATTTGGATGTACCGTTTCTAAGTGGTGTTTTAATTTCGCTGGTTTCAATGCGTCATTTGCGAGAACTCTTGCGCATATAACGCATTGTGGTTTTATTTCTCCGTTACTTTCTATCGAGGTAAATCCAAATTTTATAGAACTATTGTCGTATTTTCTCTTAGGCGCCATGTTCTGAAAATAAGATACAAAAAATGATACCGCATGCAAACCAAGAAAATAAAAGCATAAGTTTTATTATAATATGATCGCGTAAGCTAGCTTATATAAAATATTTATCTTTTAAATAATATGCAAAGCAGTTTTAGTTTACAAACAATAAACTACTTTGCCATAGGTACGATCCCGCCAAAAGACAAACAGTAATAGCCGCATTGAAAATATTCAATTAATACCGGCCCGAAAACGATCATTTTAATAATACCTACGGAAAGGGTTTATCAAAAAAATGTTCACTTACCTTTATTATTTACGAACAAATTCAATAAATAAAGTTAAGATCAACGGTCAGCAATGAATGGTTCACTTCCTCGCACAGTTAAGTAATACTAAATAGTATTACTGACACTTAGATATAACAAATGATAGCGTAACGCGAAAGTAATTCCTTGCTCACGGTACACGTTCGATTTTAGGCAGATCGCAGACGTTGTATCGTCTTTGCCGAGCCGGCGCGGCGGTCCGACGTACCGCACCTTCCACCCGCCCTCTTCTCACTCACTGCACGGCGACCAATGGCTCACCGCCCGCTTAATTTAAAATCGTTCGCGGACCACAATTTTGACTTCTGCGGACCACTGGTTGGGAACCAGTGCTTTAGATAAACAGAATATGATTAGTCGGTCATAGATATACGAGCAAATCAATCGATTGATTATCTTAGCTATTAATTGGTAATATGGGTACACAAATTAATTATGTTTTTACATCGTTAATTATCACACTTATTTACTTAACTAGAAGTCGAAATCAAATCAATTTTATAACTAATTTTACTGTAACTAACACCTTGTTTCTAAACTAATACTAATTGGAAAAAGTTAGATGTAAGGTTACATACATATAATTATCGTATTTAACAAATAGCAGTTACTTCATACCTGTTAATTAACATTTAATAACATTCTAAAAATCTTTGCCAACCCATAGGATTCGGAATATTTCAATTGGAGCGTTAAGATATTTTTCGTTAACTCAAATTTCCCTCAGAGCTCGAAAATTTACTTATGAGGTCGTATTAGCGAATTGTTTTGAATTCAAATATTCATTTTCACCTCATTTGACTACCATTTGATATGAATTTATGGTAAACCTCCCATTTTATGTTTCCCCTCATAATGGCATGGGAAGAAGTAGTCTTGAAACTCGTTTGCGGGAAATAAGGCATTTATCTTACAAACAATCTTATACATACGCATCACCAAGCCATAATCAACTCTTCAGTTTCAAGTTCCAATTCCATTGATGATCGGAGAACTGGTACGCTGTTTTTTTTTTCTCGAATCTGTGGCTTTTTTGTTATTCCGTGGCTACTTGACGTTGTGCTATTACAAGTATATAATTGATTGAGAGCCATTACCTTAGACCATTTTATTTTGAATCATATTTCTTTGTTACATTTGATTGTAATATTTTTGGAAAAAAAAACATCAACTAAAACGTAAAAGGGTGTTTTTTTAATAACATTACAATGATGTTTTTATAAGGTTGTAAATTTCAAGTATTAAAGTAATCTAACGCGTGCTAAAGACCAACTGCAAACGGGCTTCATGAAATATGATTCAAATTTAAAGTTACAAAAAAGGGAACTACTTTAGATGAAAATAGTAACAATAGTTTCCAACCCTAACAAAATCAACTAATAACCAGTTCAGCACCATTGTAAAATACGTGTATAACCAGTTATTTCGTGTCTTAGATTTAAAATTTGAAAAATTTAGTAAAATTAATATGCAATATTTCGGAGATAGTGAGATCATTATTTACATTCGATATGCATATATAAGGTATCCTAATTATTATTAAGTTCAACGTCAGCTGAATGAAATAAGGACTAGTGTAAATATAAAAACAAATAGTCAAGTAATTAATGTTGTGCTTCTTGAAGAAAATAATATGAATTGCTAAAGAACAGCACGACTTTCCTTTCTAGCCCACCCGTTCTTCTTTTCAGCAGGAGTGAGAGTGCACGGTAGGTGTGCCGTCACAAGGGTAGGGTTTTAAGAAATCCGCGGATGGCCGGTTTCGCGTCGTGTGCGGCCCGCGGTATCTTCGTTTGCCTTGCCTTTTTCTTAGCGTAGAGTTCTTCAGGTTTGACTTAACGTAGTATATTTTCCGGTACCGCATCGGTGAAATTCGGGAGCTCGAAATGGAATTTAGTTTTTTTGTGATTGACTAGAAGAATGAAGAGAATACGGAATAAAGTAGGTTTCTTTTCCGAATTTGTTAATTTTTGACGCATTTGAAACGGGCATTTAATGGTGGCTAAAACACGTAATTGAGCGTAATCCATTTAAAGACCTGCGACCGAAATCCTCTCCGAACTAGCTGGCCGACAAGTAGCCACCGCGAAATGGATTATGGGTGCACGGACTAGTTGACCGGTTGGTACCATTCGTTGGCACGACTCAGACTTCACGTCTAGAACCGATAAGAGGTCGGTTCCGGTAAACAAAGGGATTGCTGCACATGCATTGCATTTAAACAACACAGGAAGCCACTACACAGGATCGCTTACAAATAATTTTAAATTGCTAAAAACAGTAACTAATCCGCTAAAACTCGACGCGTATGAATCGTTGTTCATGCATATAACGGATAATCTAATTAATATCGACGATAGCTCAATAAATTCAAGTTAATTTCAATTGGCTAAATAATATGTTGACGGTTACTTTTATTTTACATCGATTATTATATATTATATGTGGTTAACGCATAACAGGAGAGTCATTTTATGTTGTCGATAGTCTGTTAACAGAATTTTTTTATTTTTATTTAATCGGACTAAATTATATAGAACCAATATGCCGTTAATTGTTAATGTACTTCAATTTCATTCAGTAGTTTCATTAGTAGTTTTTGGCATAGCGCTGAAGATGGTCGGCAATACCGACCGAAATGCATCCGCATAAAAAACCGTTTTTACCATCAAACTCTTGATTTTTATTCTAAATCAATATTTGTGTTCCATAAGGAAATTGTAACTTTATTTCATTAATCTTTTGATGGAATTAAAATGTCATCCAAATATGCCACGGCGACAATTTCTCGTAAGCTTCAAGAATTTTACTAATCATTCTTTGAAATATGCTAGGTGCGGTACTGATGTCAAAAGGCATTCTGTTAAATTCAAAACCTCCATCAGGTGTCACGAAAGCAGTTTTATGTTTAGAGTTTTTATTTATGGGTTTTTTGATAGTATCTTGATGTCATGTGAGTAATGAAAAAGTGATTGCCTCTGAGCAAATCCAATTGGTCGTCAATACGATGTAAAAGATATCTACCCTGTTTAATTTTTGTATTCAATTTCCCGTAATCTATGCATAACCTGGAATCCCCGTTTTTCTTTTTTACCGGCAACACTGAAGAAGCAAAAGGCGAATTCGACTCACATATAATTCCACCAATTGAAAGATCGTCTGTGATATCCTTCACAATTTGTCCGCTCGACGGGTCCACACGGTAAGGTCTATACACTACTGGGAAATCATTTAAGTGTAGGTATTGACATAACATTCCATGTTATGTATATAGCCTCAGATGAGAAGATTCCCGAATATTTATTCAGCAACTTCAATAAGTCGTCTTTCTGCTTATCATTTAATTCTTCTCCCATTTCATATTTTAACTGAAATAGACGACTCTTGAGCATTTAGCTTTAGCCATCCTTCATCAATTTGCATTGTCCTGACAAATATACTTAACTTTGGATCAAATGTAATCAACGAGCATGTATTTTCAGAGATGATTGATAAAAATCGAATAAAATAATGAAGAGCAACTGTTTAATTTTCTGAGGAATATTTTTTTAACAGACTCAAATCGCTTTCATGCTAATTATTGAGCATTAACCTGATAATAATATATTGTCATACAGGTTACATTTGTAACTGGTCCACCTACTCCTTAGCCAAATCAAAATGCTATGTAAAGCATTGTGAGTTGTTTCCAGGGACTATCTCGTGGAGGTTGGAGTTAGGGAGATTTAGACAAAAATAACGTGCAACAAATATCGAAACAAATAAATCAGAGCAAAAAATTGCGTTGTGTGTATCTTATTCAGTCCCCAGGTCTGGAAGACCTTTTTAATTTATGGCGATATTTTTTCGATGTAATAATATTCACGGCAATATTTTTTCTATTAAATATGGTAAAAGTGAATTGTTTTATTCAGTTTTTGGCGAATAGAACATCTTTCTTTTTCTTAGATATGAAATAATACCTAGTGTTGAGGTACTTTTTGATTATCAAACTTAAGAGAACGCAATAGTGACCACTTCCGATCATATGTTGTTTGTAGTCACTGTATAGCTCCTTTTCTAAAAAATACTTTTGAACATCTATTATAATTTTAAAATATTGTTTACTGTTCAATACCTTTTCATCATTTGTCAATATTTTTGGATGCTTTCCATCTTTTGGCAAATTAGTTTTACACATTCCGAAGGTGATTTCAAGTAGCCTTTTGTTTTGTAGGCCATAAGTGATCTTTCCAAAAATTCACCTTCGATGGAAGCAAAACACTCCATGCATTTTAATGTTTTTTTCATTTTGAAGACAACAAACCCACCGATATAATCTATGATATAGGAAACATATTCAGTTAATTTTGTTGGATAATTAGCGTTGCTATGTTCATCAAGATTTTTGTAGACAGTGTTGCTGAAATTCAAAATATTGCTATCAGCTATGCATTCACTTCCATACAGTAGTTGTTTCCTTCCAACATTGCAATTGATTGCATGTTCTTAATCATCTGCTACCGACTGTGTTTCAAATATTTTGAGATAGTGAAGCTGTTATAAAGGTTCGCAGTTCCCCAAACCTCCTTCACGAATTGCACATCGAAACAAAAGCTTTTTGTGAGTACACATGAATTATCGTTCGGTCGGGTTGTTGTTTCGTTCCAAATTTGAACGAATCGACCAGAAGAATAGCTCTATATGGCCCTGATTTATTTTATACAAAGGGATATACTTGAGGATATCCAATGAAATGAATTGATCGTAGATTGGTTCGATGCTCTTAAGACAGGTTATTATTCCAACAAATCCTAATTTATGCGGGGACTTGATGATGTTCGTTCCGCACTCCAATTTCAGTTCTGAGAGATAAACTATAAATCAATTCGCAAGCTCTTTAATTTCGGATATTCAATATGTCAAAGCTGTAATTGATAACTCGAATAAACTTTGACAATCGCTTACTATCTTTGAATTCTGGAAGCTTCAGTACCTCTTTGCAAAAATCAAGGGCATCCGCGATTGATTTGCTAAAAAGTTGCACTGCCAATTTCACCTACATTTTTTGCTGTTCAAACGATATATGAGCCTGGCGTATTTTATTATCCAGGTGTAACGATTCTCTATTTCGGAGACTGTACGAGTATAATCATTCTAAATAGCACCATTTGATGTAATTTTTACCATACATAAATACTTTTCAACGTGCCCAAGAACTATGGATAAGTTCGATCATGTTACATGAGTCAGGGTGAATCAAACAATCATGATCAATATCTTCAAACTAAAGTTTGTGGCTTTGATCAATTTTCGTTATGTCACATCCTAGTAGCTTGAAAGATCTGAAATTGACAGCTCCCGCATCACAAGTAACACCAATGACTTTAGCGCCTGTGTTTAGTAGATGATCGGAGCAAAAAGTAATTCAGTTCGCTTTTTGTTCCGCACTCAACGAAGTTGTCGGAAAAACCTAAGTAGTATTTTCCAAGACCATAAAGAAATTTGTTCCAAGGCCATAAAGAAATTTGTTCACTGCTACCATCACCAATTTCCGAGTACCCATACGATTTATCGTATGCTCACTCATACGGAAGTATGAACATTTCGTCAAAGCTTAAATGAAGCACCAAAGTTTGTTGTGTTTTTCTCGCTTCTTCATATGCTTTTCCAATAACCGTAAAAGATTGCTTAGTAAAGCCAAGTGCACAATGAATGTTGGAATACCAATTACCCAATGCTTGGGGATGAGGTAGACGATTGCCGCAATTTTCTCGGACATATTTGTAAGCATTTGGCGACAGAAAATTTAAATTTAAAGCAAACGTTCTGAGTCGCTCGTCATATTTTTTTGGCGCAGCTCCTTTGCTCTTCAGTATAAGTCTTTCGACTAGTTTATTCTTTAACGAAATTTCACAGAGTTTTTCGCTGGCTGGCTCGTTCAAAAGACACTTCTTCTTCATCAACTTTATCAAGGAACTCATTTTTCTAACCCTATGTCGTTTGTACCTAAGTCTATCTTGCAATAATTTAGCTTTTCTGTCGGGGGCAATGACAATTTCTCTCAATTACTTCAGCTTAATATACTTCCTATTCTTTATTAGGTCCTGAACGCTTGGGTCCTTATCTGAGCTTTGCAAGCAATCTATGATCGATATTTTATTGGCCTTTTTGGAAAAAAATGCAGCATCAAATTATAATCCTAATTGAAAAGAAGAAATCACACACAACGTTCACGTAGCATACTCTGCCAAAATACTATTTTTTAGCCTTTACCCCAAAAGAAGAACATTCCAAAAGTATACCGACTTTTCCCATGTACAAAATTTAAATCCTTTGATTGTCGAAACTGGAAAGTGAATCGTAGTAATTATATCAGATATAACTTATCTTTGATCGTTTTGATTCAATTACTTATATTGTTTTGCTTATGGTAGTATTAAAAGAATAAAAGACGAAATTATACTTCTTACTTCATTATTTTTGTTTATAATGTTCTCATTTAAGTTGATTGTTACGGATAAAACCGAAGGACACCAGTATTATCTCACCCCGAACACTATCGTAGCATTCGCGTGACTCGGTATAGTCAGAAAGCTAAGCCGCACTCGACTAGACTTTGTTTGCCACTCCAAATTGTATTCATAATAGTAGTTTAAATACGATTATTTGTAGTTTTAAGCAAACTCAATGACAACTATCATCGAGCGAAGGCCAGAATTAACGCCTCCTATTACACAACAGAATTTATTAAAACGAAATTGATGTCAAATGAAGCAGCAAATAAGAGTCAGTTTGAAAAAGAATGTGCAGGTGTAAGCGACAAAAGTAAATCATTTCACAAGGAAATTGATCATTCTTGTTTCTACAATACTTCATCATCGGTTCCAAAAACTATACTTATTACTAACAACTACTCACAAGATGACGCAAGTGGATTGGAAAATGTGCAAAATATACAAAAAAGTTCGTCGATCACGATTGTAACGCACAATTCTGATGGCGATCGATCGACAAGTAGCATACCTACTTCGGCGAATAGTTCGACAGTAGTCTTAGATAGAATAAATATTTGCATAAATAATCACTTTAATGATCCAAGAAGTAATGGAGTGACAAACGCCTCAAGTGCTCCGAACCAAGTCGAGACAAGTTTCTCGAAAGAGCCGAAACTAGTGAAGGAGGCACGCATGAACGAATGTGTCTCTAGTACAACTAATATTTTATCTGCAGACGATTCGACAATGTTGCAAAAATCGGATACGAAGGTTCCTATTTTTACCACCGGCGAAGATGTTCTAGTGCAACGAAAAGACGGACGTTTTTACCTTGGAACTATAATAGCTGTTGCTCGTAATCAGTGTTTGGTGAGGTTGGACGATAACTCAGAATATTGGTCACTGTTCAATGAAATCACAAAATTGAGTACCGACGACTCAAATGATGAGCCAATGTGTGTAGTTTGCAAGAAGGTGAATGAAAAGGATATTGAAGTATGCGAACGGTGTGGAAGAGGTTATCATCAGGGCTGCACTGAAGAACGTTTTCAAAAGAACGGGGTTTGGTTTTGCAGACGATGCACTGCTCGAAACGGACTTAAACTTAGGCAGTGCCCTTCACCAAGGATAGAACCGCTTTCGAAAATTCTAACAGACAAATCACAGCTACCATACGATAGCGATTCTCTTTCATGGGATAATCATCACCGTGTAAATTTGGAGCAAATTTATTGTTACTGTGGTGGGAATGGAGAGTGGCACAAGAAAACGTTGCAATGCTGCAAGTGTCCGCAATGGTTTCATGAAAAATGTGTTCGTTGCTTAGATTACCCTCTTTATCGAGGAGATAGACTCTTTGTATTTGTTTGCTCTATGTGTAATCATGGTGTGGAGTTTTTACGATGGTTAGTGATGAAATGGATAGATGTTGTCCATTTGCTACTTTTCAATATTACCAGCTACAACCAGCAAAAATATTACCACGCAAATCAAGTATTTGTTCCTTACGCTATCGATAATTGGTCGTTTTTACATTCGGATACTAATACGCGCAATTTAACAGCGAAAGAGATTAAAGATAATATACGAGTACTTACCAAGTTAGCAAGATATCATGATGGATACTTGCGAAGATCAGCGGTTGAAAATTGTTCCGAAAGAAACTAACCGAGAAGCATCACCGATAGTCGTGCCTGAGGAGGATTCAGTAATAAACGGTCATACTTCAACAACAACTGATTCGTCAGATAAGAGTCGTGATTGTCCTGAATACAATAACGCCACTGACGATGCTGACATTGAAATGAAAGACGAAGAAACGCTGGACGGTACAATGCAAAGAACGAAACGCAATCGTAAGAGGAAATCACCGTTCCTTCCATCATCGACTTTGGCTTGTACGGAAAACACAAATGAAAAAGCACACCGAACAACTTAAACCACAATCAGAGCTCAACAATGAAAGTAAACAAACATCACTGACAGGCCAAACTGTCAGTGAATTATGTTCAGCTGATTCAGCCGCACTTGGAGTGCTCACCACCAGAGGGGAGCGGAAACCAAGTGGCGGCAGAAAAGAATTACCCCGCTGAAGAGGTGGATGACCGAAGAGCGGAACAATAGCCCTTAGGAGGAGGCTATAAAAGCGTGCGAGGAATGACGCGCCTCCTCTTTTTCCTCTCCTATCTTGTGCGGCCAAGCAGCAGCTGAGAAATAGCAACAATCGCGGGGGTAGTTTGAAGCCCGGAGGGAATTCGAAGGCAGAGGAAATCATAACTGTGAGACAGCGAGAATCAGCAGTTGCGGAAGAAAAAGGGAGATTAAAAGCGAAACGACGAGCAAAGCCCAGACGTTGGAGGAATCATTATAAAGTGCACCAACGGATACAACCAGCGAAGGGGCCCCTTGTAGGTACACAGTAGAAGTAAGTTTTGTTTTTGTCGTTTTACAGTGTATCAAATGTTAAATTATATTGAGATTGCGAATTGGATTACATGTTTTGTAAATTTTGACTAGTCGTATTTTCATTGAAACGAATTACCGCTTTTAGAAGAAATTTACGTTTTTAGAGCAAGAACGGTGAAGATCTTTTTTTTCAGATTGCGGATTGTAACGGGTGCGGCTTGAGAGGCAAGTCGACGTAAAAGTGTAAAATAATAGAGTGAAACTAGTGTTATCGAAAATCAGAGTGTTCGGGGTTGGTGTAGTGGTCCCGGCGGAGGTTAGTGCCAGGAAGAAGAATAGGAGTACGGTTGTGCAGGTTTAGGGTTGGAGTAAAAGTACGTGTGTGCTTGATAGATAGGGTTCGGCCGAATCGCGTCGTGATTATCCCGGCAAGCCGCATTCTCGCTTGGCGGCTAATTGGGGCCTTAAGGGACAAGCGATTGGCGCCCCACGCCCGTCTCCGGACGAGCTAACCGGGTCCATGAGCCCCGCCAAAGCACCCCAATTTCCCTGAGGGCCATAGTGGCTTTCGTGAAGGAAAAAGTCGGTGTAACATGATATAATATTTAAAGAATAAATTTGGAGGAAAAACGATTTTTTCTCAATACGATTTTAAGACAAAGCTATTGACGTCCAAACATTTACCTAAGACTACATATAAATGTTATTATAATACTAACATAAAACTACGACAGCACTTTGAAATTAAATCTGAAACAAGCATCTCATCATGCCGAAAATTATGATTACCGTATTCAATTTCAATGAAAATCTAGAATGAAAATTATTAAATTGTTCAATAAAGCTAAATCCTGAAACAATAAAATGTCAAACTCACCGAAACATGAAATATAACAGAAATTTACGCTCATAAAATTGTCCGTGAGCAATGGAGCCATGTCAAATTTTCATTGGCGTTGTATTGAGAAAAGACTCAAGTATAATGAAATCTGACATTCAAAATCTCTTACATTTTCCTTATTGTATTCAGACATTGCTTCTATTTTTTCAGTCACTAAGTCCACCTTGAACAAGGCCTAAAAACCACGATGTTTATAGTTGTCTAAGCAATATATATGGTACAACTACGGTTCCGAAATCTGGCCTTAAAACCATACAATTTGACGTTTCATCAATGGCTGCGTGAACTATATTTACTGTATACAAATCCTGAAATCAAATATTGATACAAAATAGCCAGTACATGCATCCCTGAATCTAGCATCACATCAATTCTGTATGTATGAATTATCTGTCGCTGATTGTTTCGATTCGAAGCCTGAACAAAAAACGTTATAATTGATGTTGCATACCATATATTAAAAATCACCCTCTTCAGGCCTCCCATACACATCGCTGGAGCTGAAGGGCTCGAATCAACATTAATCTATAATTGTAGAATTAATAATGACATTACGGAAAAACTCAAAAGGCACCGCATCGAAAATAATTTAATCCACCATGGGCATCAGGAAAAGCATGTTCTAAAAAAGAGGACTAATATTTGCATTAAAATTTAATGTAAGAAATTCATACGTTCTTCAAAGCCTATTTAGAACTCCTCTTCTGCAGTATGTCTTTGTTTTGGGTGTTTATAACTGGAACTTTGCATTCGCCATCTTCATCAATATCGACCACACATCTTCTTCCTCCTTCATTCGAATTCCTCCATTAATACAAATCTGTATATTGGGATTATTCGTACGATATTTCATAAAATTTAAATATTTCGGATATAATATGATTGAGTCGATTAAGTTAAGCTTGACTTTCTCAGCAACTCTCGCATCAACATGCTGGGGTGAATGATGCCAAACATTCTCGTAAAATCGCAAATTCACATAATCTTTTATCATCAACACCTTACTATTTTCCTTGCGTGGTTGTCCAATAATCACTGGTGTATGTTGCACTTGTCTTGGGACAATACTAAAATCAGTTTTCAATGTGATGTCTATTTTAACAACAAAAACTTTTCATTCTACTCCCATTGAGTAAAACACATTTATAAAATCTCTCACCTCTTCTCCATGCCCGATCTTCGTTGATGACACGCACTACCTTCTGTGGATGAGTCTGCCTGCTCAAGTTTTCGTCTTTCTCTTGGGTTTTTGGCGGTCGAGGACATTGTCGCAAAAAATGATCGCGGCGTCCGCATCCATAGCATTTACGCTTATCTTCATATGACTCTACCCTGCGTTTGTCACCAAAACGCATTTTCGGATTTAGTCGGTGTTGCTTATAATCTTGTTGTCAGCCCTCGAAGGTAGATGTTACTTGATAGTAGCTCCTCATATCGACGGTTTTCAAATATTTTAGTAAATCCTCAGATAATTGATAGTCCCCCACATCTGCTGCAGCTACCAAAGATGGACCTCGTAAACCGCTAATAAGACACAATATAGCGCTCGCTCCATAGATCTTGCAAGCGTTCAGTAGGCCCACTTTATCACAATAATACTTCAACATTGTTTCCTGTTTTTGTCTGACTCGTTTTATCATGTCATCCAGCAATTTTGCTGGGCGGAAACTAACTTTCTCTCGACGGAAACGATTTCTTTAAATTAGCTTCCTGTTCCTCCCTTGTCTCGAAACGGGTTGGTAATTTCAAGTACCATATGTCTACTAGTCCACGGAAGCGACTTGTGGCATAATAAACCGTTGTTCGCTCATCGCAGCCGTAAATAACACAAAGTTCGTTCGCCCGATGTAGCCACTTGTCAATGCACTGTGTTAAATTCTTTAACATCAAATTATGAGTTCACTTATTTCATCAATAATTTACCAATCTTGCAATCTTAGCTTATAATTATTCGCTTACTTTTTCATAGATCATTCAACCTTAGAGATTATTGACGTTACTTGTACTCAATGTTCACCTTGCATATTGTTTTGATTTTTACGCATAACCAATTTTACATGACGCTTAGTGGCAATAGCCTATATTCAATAATTCACATGCAGCATTAACCGACATGTAAAATGCTAGCAATCAATAAATGAAATGAAATGAAAATTCCCCAGTTCAACAAGGACCACAAAAGTGTTTGTATTTCATATATATCTACATTCCTTGTCCCATTCCTAAAAGGGCTAAAGACTTCACAACAATTAAGTCTTAAGCTAACGTCTAAACTTCATCTGGTGTGGATGATCTTTAGATACTTTCCACACTTTGTTTTGTCAGATGGAAATAAAGTCTTTTCCCCCTTCGACAATCTGCATTACCTTGACGAATAAACGGCTGATAAAATTTTCATAATCAAAAATTGCCAATAGTCCAATCTCTGGAGATAGTCTCGTTGACTTTGAAAATCCAGATGAAGAACCAGAACAGGATCCTTCATCACTGCTACATGATATGGAGTTCGGCGATATATTACGAAAATTAAACTCCTCTTCCTTCGGACTTCATCGTCCTCTTAAATATTGTTGACTAGCTCGCATTCAGTTTTCTGTATATTTAACTCCAAAACAGCCTCTTCACCGCGACGAATTTCTTACTCCAAACATTTCACTGTCTCCTTAATCTTTTCCGCCACCATTGCGCGATAGGGATTGCTATCGTCAAACGCAGTTTCCTTAAGAAAAAATTCCGCTTCCTTCTTTTGCTGGTTGAGATTCTGGATATCATGATGTGATTCATCCAAAGTTTTCGATGCGATATTCAGAGATGATGATGGCATGTTATACTAAAATATATATGCGACAAATACGTGACCGCGCCTGGCAACTGTTTAACGTGTACGGTATTTACTGATAACATTTGATCTTCACACGAATTCTCCGTCTCGGTAGAATGACTATTAAGAACTACGCCACGACGCCGTTTAACCCGTAAAAGTTCTCCCAATTTCTTAAATTTCTTTCTGCTACAATCCAGATGCACACTTTCCTCTCTCTATTTCCTCCCCATCTTAATAACAAGTGACTCCCACAGTAACGAAATGAATTCTCATCGCTGACACAAAGCGACACGAGCAGCAACCAACCGGTTGTCCAACTTCTGAAGCTATTTTATTAATACCCGAGACGTCTCCTGAATCATCACACGCATTTTATTGTTCGATTGTATTACAAAAGTCTATTTATAGGCCTGATTCCCGATGTGGTCTCGACCGGTTCGCTCGCCTCAGGATCTGGAAAAAGATGACCGCATGAGCAAACAAAACTCAGTGAGTAGCCTCAGAGCCACACAAAACACACTTACACATCACCTCACTCACTTGAGAATTAAAACCACAAACAAGGGAACACATCCTTTTAAAGAGAACAAATCTCTTTAAAGGGAATACATCCCTTTCCAACAACAAATCCCTCAGTTGGGGCATACAATACCAACGTCCCAGCACAAACCAGCAAACAAAAGATGAATTCTCCACACACAACAAATTACCTCTCACGCACTACTCACGCTACGGATCTGCCGCCAGCCAATATCTCTTGTTCACTACTCCGTAACAAGCAACTCGATCCGAGAACGACCTGAGTTGTTTACTCAGATGTTGCCTGTCTCACATTCAATTGCCAGACCGTCGCCACACAGCCGAGTGAAATATCACATCGCGCAGTAAATTTATTTTTAGATTTACGTTCATTGCTATCCATTTTTAATTAAATTTTAACATGCAATTGCATATTCGACCAACTTTCGTTCAAGCGAAAACCGTGCAATGCAGTCGATCCCATGTAGTCGCTCACAGTTACGTCACAAAAGCTTAAAATGGCGATGGAGCTTTCGTGAGTGAGCATGCCTTATTATTTTTTATACGATGATGGCGACCTATTATTCGTGAGAGAACATACCTTGTAAGTCGGAAATCACTTTTTAAGAAAGAATCTTGGACGTAAGTGGGGAGAAAAACTACCAGTGATGTTAAGATTAATGTCAGACTCTAGTTTCATGCGTGCAAGTAAAGTCTTTCACCGAAATAACTTCATTATTGATTTTTTACATCAGCAACGTTTTCAGGCAAAACAGCGACATCATCATCATTATGTTTGATGTTATTTTGGCTTTGACAGAATAGATTGAATTGCATCCTTTTAACAAAATCTCTAATTTCTAGACGGAGAGCACTTCTTTCCGGAAGAGGTAACCATAAAGGTATAAGATAAAAGATAGGCTATCTCCGATAAATAAATTGTTTTCTTTTTCTCCTTCGCAAAATACTTACATATTCGGCTGTTTTCTTGATAACCAAATCTTGAGTCGAACGTGTTTGGTATTTAAATTAGATATTTATAAAGATTTTAACAAGACTTCAAACTTGATCTTGCGAATAAAATCTAGAGGGGATAGTTTTATGAGTATTACTGATTTTGTTCACGATATCCCAAAATAATTTGTGAAATATTGTTGGTTGAATTACAAATTTCAAAGGCTAATTTTTAAAAACTCATACATTTTCACATGGGAAAATATATTGCGTTTTCTTCTAACCTATCGCTTGTATAAAATGAAATCGTGAACTTCTCAAAAAAATTTTGTTTTCATTCATTAATCGCAAATTGCGATAAATATTGACGATTTTTAATATGGAACGCCATATTCGGCTATTTTCGTGCTCAGTTTCCTCACCTGAAACTCCATTATGATAAACTACTTTACATAAAGGTACGATCACAGCAAATCACGATTGACTACAAGCGAGGAGCTCTATGTCTGAGCAAGTTACGGGAGTTAAAAGCGATAATGTAAAAATTTTCGCCAGACGACTGAGAGCTGCGGCGAATATGGGGGCGAAAAGCTTTCCTCGCTCATATCTTTGCTGATTGAGTTTAGTTGGGTAGAGTAACAGGTAAGCGGTGTACAGAGAGTTCTCTCCCCGGGAGCCTTGATGATGTAGGCAGGATACACATCAAATCGAGCTCCCAGTTCATACCAGTATACATAGGGTGTACTGGTTATGTAACAAAATTGTTGCAGCCGGTAGGATATCGGTTTTGGAAAGACCGCAATGTAGTGCACTGTGTAGCAAATTTAAATGGGCTGAAAAATCTATTCACCCAGCCGATATCTGAAACCATTCAACTCATGTATGACACCATTGCTATTCATACTGTCCATCAAACTAGATCAGCTTGCTAAAAAAAAATTAAGTAATAATTTCATCATCAATATCCACACATCATAATGATGCTACTCATACTGTTCATCAAACTAGATTAACCTTCTTAAAAAAAATCAAATGATTATTTTAATCATTTAAATAACATAAAGAACGTATGAATATCAAAACATAATATTATTGATCAAACTAAACCAGTTTTCTTACAAAAAAAAACAATCATATTAATCGTTTAAATAACAAAAATATAATATGAGCTTAATGCTACCCATACTGACGATTTACCCAGATCAGCCTTTAAACGAAACAAATAATTATATTGATCATTTCAATAACTAAAACATAATATCAACATTCAAATATAGTATTATTTCTACTCATAATGTCCATCAAATAAGATCAGTCCCAAAATCAAATAGTCATATTGAACATTTAATTCTTCATTCATTTACTCCATCATCTTTATTATCTGAAGGTAATTCAAACTACCTCCTAACTCATTCAAACCCAACGTACAATTTATAGAAGATATAAAGTTTCAATCAACTAACATGCAAAACACAAAACATTACAAGTAAACATTGAGCACAAATAAGCAAAACGAAAAATTAATAGCGAGCAAGCGAACGCGTGTCTATTGTTATCGAAATATAATACCAATTAAACAATAATAATAGCAATAACGCGTACCTAACATACATGCATATCAAAGTCTTCTCTTTTGAATAGAATGAGCATTCAAATTGCCCGAGATGCAATTAAAAGAGCAAACAAAAGCAACCATTTAAGTACAAATTGAATAGATAGACATCTGGGCTATAATTTTCACATGCAATAACATTAAAGAGCAAACGAAATAAATTAACTGCGCTAGAAAAATATAAAAAATGATTTAAATGATAACAGCAATTTCCCAACGCAAATAAACATGAAACTAAGTTAATTGACACTGAAACAATTTAAGTATATGAGCTATGAAACAACAGAATTTTAGTTATTAGGTAAAAACAACAATGCAAACGATTTTACCCCAAAACCAATTATCTTTTTCAAGTTCCACTACAATTCACTCTCTAATCACCTAATTTACATCCAGCACTAAATGTGCGAGTTCACAATGTTAGCAGTAAGGAAACGGAAAAAGTGGTAGTTAAGTCGGTAAACCCCGGCAAAACTCCAAACCAAAACCATCAGCAGACACGCTTTTTCTGTGTCTAATTTGCACAGTGACTGGAATGAAAACCAGTAGATTTAACAACAGCCTCTGAGCCGTTGGCATAAGCTGTCGACGAATACGCTATTTTTAATTATAAGTCCCTAAAGAAATAAATAATAGCCTCTGAGCTGCCCGACTTCAATTTTCGGCAGACACGCTGCATTTAGTATTCTCATATGCAAAGCAGACATCGATTAACCATCCAGTCATACCCTCTGAGCTGTTGATCCAAAATGGTTTTCAAATACGCTATTAACCAAGTATCCTCTAAACAAGCCACTACGTTTCCTTGCACAATAAATACATTATAACAGCCAACTACTAAAAGGTCACCAATAAAACTCCTGTGGAAAGCGCAAGACAATTCAAAACCCACCCATTTCCCACCCTTTTACTTTAAATATGGCAACGATAACAAATTACGTCTTAGAATACTATAGTATATACTTTAAGATTCTCTAAACAATCGTCTTCTCAAGATCGAGATTAAAAATTTTATAAACGGCTAATAAAGTGTGTTACGGGTGAACTTTGAGACTCCGTAGCGCTGCTCACCCGAACACTACCATACGCGATTGCGTAAGAGTTTAACCTAAGCAATACCGAGCCGCACTTTATTAATTGTTGTTTCTAGTAGTCCGATGATGTAACTAGCAACAAGTAACTTTAATTTTCATTCACGAAAGAATTATTATCTTACTTACAAACAGAAGCCACACAAAAATTTTAAGCTTGATAATTGTTTTAATTACAGACAGAAGCCACACAATAATGTTAAAACTTAATAATTGTTTTAATTACAAGCAGGAAGCCACAAAGTAAGTTTGCTTTGTAACTTAATGTACATTAAACTCATGTAGCTAGGTCGCTTCAGTTCCACACGCCACAATTACGGACACCGCAACCAGCAGCAAGCGGCGGAGGCACCAAGCACCAGCGCAAGCTCGAAAACGAAATGCAAAATACACCCGGAGCGGAAACAGTCGTCATCCATGCAACATATGCGGCAGAGCATGCAAGGCAATTGCATCGTCATAAGGCTTCGTACTCAAATCTCGCCCCATTCCAATGCAATGTTTGCGCACTCAAGCATGAGTACAGCGATTGTGGCAGATATTATGAAACATCCAAAACCCTAAAGACACATCCTATCGTACATACCGAGCCTAATAGGCGCAAGTGCACCGTCGGCGTTAAATCAGTCGATAATGCCCACAATGCTTAGACATGGGAAGTTACATTTGAACCCCAATGATAGTTGGGAAAGAGTTCTAAGCAATTGGGAAGGTTAAGCGAACATCAATCCCACCTTCCGGCCAGGAGAGTCTTCATTTGCGGCTAAAGATAGTTGTTTCATCATTCACGCGACATAGTAATTTTCATAATAAGACTCTATGGCTGAATAAATTGCGGGGAGTATTTGCTAAAGATTAAACATCCAAAGGATCATGTGAAACGAAACCAACCAACGATTCAAATGATCGTCATCATCGGAGCATCATCAGTCGCCGAAGACGACACAGCAGACAAGTAAACGACGAATCATCAATACCAGAAAATGGGGATGGAATCAATGCATTCGGCGATAGTACATTCGATTCCCAATAGGATCGCCACGGGTGGTATGTAGGTTGAGTGGAAACAAGCGAGGGGAGTTACTCATGCAAAGTCACTCAAAACGAGTTTTCCCCGGTGGATAGAAGGGAAAAAGAAAAAAAACGGGATTCAGTCAGAATATTTAAGCCGAGAAGATTGGCGCGGGCGGTCTCTTTTCCCTTCTTTCTTTTGAGCGGGCAGTTTTTTAGATGTGCGAGCAACGGTGGAGCTGCCAAAAGAAAGTGATCAACGTAACATCTGTAGTGAGTTATTTAAGCCGGGAAGATTTGTGCGGTGAAGATTTTGGTTGTGCCTGCAACGGTGGAGTAGCGAAAAGCGAAAAGAAGAAATATCGAGTGCAACGTGAACGGCTGTCCGACCTACATTTTGCAAAGGAAGGAACAAGTGTCCGGCGGGAAGTGAATGAGCCGGCAGTGAGTAAAACTGCGTTACGAATTTCGACGAGACGGCGGTGGAAAGTGCGAGCGAACGGAATCGAGGGGCCCCTTTTTTATGTTAGGAGTTAAAAGTAAGTGGCTTCCTTTTTAACATTTAAGTTGTTAATTGTTTTCTTTGACAAATAAACTTAACGTAGGTTTAATTAATCGATCTTTTCTTGCACATATCAAGGGCCAAATAATTAACGTTTTTTCCAGTTGTGAGGATTGCGGCTCGGGAAATCTTTTTCCGGGAGCGGTTGTTACAAACCCAGTATACCCTATGTATACTGGAATGAACTGGGAGCTCATTTGATGTGTATCCAATATACATCATCAAGGCTCCCGGGGAAAAAACTCACTGTAACACCACTTACCTGCTACTCTGTCCATTTTCACTAAATCAACCAAGGCAAAAGTTTATTTTATTAATTATTTTATTTTCTCTGTTCCTATTTTTATCTAACATTACATTTTACAAATTACATTATTGAAGACTTATATCAATATTGAGCCTGTAGAGAATCAAATGGACGTGTTAATGGTTCGGGGTGGCCATACAGCGTGGAACGCAAAAAGGCCGATTGAGGATCGCGGCGCAAGCCAACACCTCACCCCTCACCACTTCGTTGAACACTGGACGATATCTTCGGCTGAACTTTAAATCGCGAGTACTTTAACCGTCTAAGCGATGACTGGGTAGCAGCACGCTCCCTTTTGGATTTGAATACAAACTCTCTGGTATAAGACTGCCCAAGAACATTAAATACCATTCTTTCGTGAGCTTTCAACCTAAATTCTCTTTAAATGTGCTGAGTAGCCGAACACGTGCGCTCTCGTTCCACGAAAGTTTTTCCTACCCGCTTCGTCTCGCTTGCTCGGCTGGTGAATATGCGAAACTGGGGAAATTGAGCGAAAGAGTGTTTTTCGCTTAAGCTTTCGACTTCGAAAGAGTGCTTTCAGTTTAAGCTTTCGGTTTTCCCAAGATCTCTTGTGGTAAAACAGCGAAACTGGGGACATTGAGCGAAAGAGTGTTTATTCCGGAACTTTCGGTTTTCCTTTCCGCTTACCTCTCTTCGAAGCACCCCGTTCGTTCACGATGTGAATATCGTTGCGGGTTGAACTTTCTCGTTTACTTAAATGCTCGCTTATTTACTTGCGCATGTGTTTCTATGGCTGATTTTCATTGGCGAAGTGCGAGTACATAGATGTTGTTTGCTCGCTACTATGTTTATGTGCATGTTTATGTGTCCACTCGCAACACGGTGACCAGGCAAGAAGACCTGGAAGATTTAACGGTGGTGGTAGTGTTTGACGAGGGTAGCGAATGTGAGTGTCTCGGTTTTCAGTGCCAAGTGATAGTTTTTGCTCCGGCGGTCGTCTTCTCATTCGGACGACCCCTTGGGAGGCTCGGAAAGCGGACGAGTGGCGCCCACACCCGTCTTCGGGTGAGCTAGATTGGGGACGGTTGAGCCTCCGCCGGAGTAGCCGCAATAAAGCGGTGACCATACGGGGGAAACAGGGAATCCGTCGGTTAACACTTTCCCCCTTGGAAATTTGCGGGTAATAAGTGGCCTGGCACGGCACTGTACTGCCTTCCAGCAAGGTCTAGGACAGCATAATGCCAAACTAAGTATACACGCACTAGGGAAAAATTAGACGTAACACGTATAGGGTCTTCAAGGAAGGCCGAAAATATATGTTCCCAAGCCCATCATATAGTGGTAGTGTCGTTTCGACCATCTTTTACAATGATTGTTCTCGCAAGACATTTTCACTGAAGTATTTCTGTTTTACAATTCACTAAAATCAATAAAAGTATATACCAAAACTATTAAGCTTATAAACGCTCCTTCTAATTTCAATTTCAGAAAAAGACCAACTTAATTTACATTAACTCATTAAACATTTCTAAACTTAATAAAAACCTACATAATAAATAGTAGCTTCTGATTTATTAAAAACACATAGTGCTGAATACGTTTCTAACTATCCCTCTCTTTTTACCACCACAAATGGATAAAAAAGTATGTAATAGGCAATTTAAGCCAATTAAACGACATTTAAATGCATATACCTGAAAAGCTCTTCCTCCTAGACAATTCCACAGCATTGATGGATTAAAAGCCCTGTCCACTACGAACTGCATTAAACCGACATAATCAGAAACAAATGCTCTTCAAGGCAATTACCAGCCAACCACGAATTAGTACATACATATTAATAGCGCATGTGATAGCTACAATATATCGCTTCATTCAATTTTCTCATGCGTCATTGGAGAAGCAATGCTAATCTTTCTTCAAAGCTCGTTAGAGGCGAGCAAAAACAATCATATAAACCTTCAATCCATGACTCCCACTCCCATTAACAACATTAACCATATATATTAAGGAGAAAGTTTATTTATCACACTCATTACCTCGCACCCTATAAAGCCAAGTTAGCTTATACTAAAGTCTTGGGAATACAACAACAACGACTCCCAAGCTACATCAATGGAAAGCTATTCTCTCGTCGGATTATGATGTGTTATCATACAAGGCTTTTGACTATCTGGATCAATTTCTGTAGATTGTAAGTAAGAGGAAGCTAACAACACGATCTTGTTTTTTTTTTGGCATCCATGATAAAAGCGTGATTGGATCATGATGACAATACTTTGCCGTTTGCTCTTCACCAGCAATTTTCATTTCTAATGGAATCTCGGTCTTATTGCTACGAACAGTTCCTGTAATTGTGAGATTCTAGGGTTCTTTATACATTTTTTCAATGAGAGGAATTGTCGTAAACCAGTTATCGCAGGTAACTGAACGTTGAGTTCTATGAATAGGTTCAGTTACTGCTCGGGATAAATATTCGGGGATTAGTTCATTCTTGACTTCAATTTTTCCTCCATAAGGAATACCATTAATCTAACAAAGAAAATAAAAATATTTTATTCTTATAAAAAAATGTGTAATTTATATTACATCGTGAGAAATACTCACTAAATACGAAATCTTAGCGCCATTTAACATGACAATCTTCAGTCCATATTGTTCTGGTTTGCTTTTTATATAAACACGAAATGGGTAATTCTCTCGAAACCCTAGTAATTGCTCATCTACTGTCCATAGCTCGTGCACTTCATAGTTACTGCGAAATCGTTCAATGAATTTGTTCCATATCTCTTCAATACATGCAAAGCTATTGCCTTGTGGTCTCTTTGATTTGTCATCAAAACGGGGACACTAAGCCAAAAAAAATGAATCTATTTAGTGGCATAGTACAACCAAATAAATTGTAACCTTCTTCATTAGGCCACAACTGTTTAAGAGCAACACAATTTGCCCTCCATATTCCAGCATGATATAGCAATCCAAAAAAGCGTTCATTTCAATAGGGTCTGTGGTGTGATGGTAGGTTTGAAGAATGTGTCCCCTTTCTGTAATTTCTTTGAGTACTAATTCAATTTTCAAATTTGTATAATTTAGTATTAGTTGACGTATCTCTTCTGTGAAGAGACTCTCCCAATATTCATGGATTTCATTCCATTGAGCAGCATCATTTATTGGTCCAGGTATTATTCTACGATTTGGCAATCGATGACGATCTGAAAAAAATTATAATTTAATTTAGTAATCAACAGTGAGGTTAGCATCCATTTTATTATTTAGTATATATCATTTATTCATTTTTCTATTATTTTATTATTGGCTTATTTATTGCTATTATATCAAACACTTGGCTATAGAACTAATAAACATAAAGGTAATTTTTTTACCTGAACCCCGCTTCGGAATATGAAGAGACCAGTATATCCATTTTTTCCTCTGAGAACAGAGACAGGTTGTCCCGCTTTACGTGAAGCTGTTCCGTTTGCGCGTTTTTTACATGTAGCATTCTGTACATAATCTTCATTAGAATCCAAAGAATCACTTTCATTTTCTTCTTCGCTGATAACCACATATTCATCCTTTTCGTTACAGTACCCGAGCCAAAATTTTCGTCCTTACTATCTGATTCTAATAAATAGTTGAGGACACGGTTTTCACGGAGGTTGTAAGTCATTCTGTACGAAAATATAATGTTAGAACTTAGAAAAGAATAGTCGTGTTAATGTCACGTCCGTATTTGAATCATATGGGGACGTGACATTAGCGCAACTACTCTTTTTCAAGTTTTAGTATAGTATAGGTTTTCTTTTCAAATCTACATCGTGTTTATACAGCAATTTATACTTACTTGAATACTTCAGGAAGATAAATATTTTTTTATGAAACACTCACTAGCACACACCGGGGTCAATGTGACCCCACGTCCTCTTTGCCTGAGCGTTACGCCAATACTAAACACGACAGACAGCTGCCCTTTAAGATACGTTTAGATTAAAGTTAGGTCTACGCAACCACACACCGGGTGGGTAGAATATTTCTACTCATTTAAAAATATTGGAAGTAAAAAAAAATTTTGGGTTCACAGTGACCCCTTGTGTGCTCCTGAACAGTGACCCCCTGTGTGCTGGGTTAATTTATGGCGATATTTTTTCGATATAATAATATTCACGGCAATATCTTTTCTATTAAATATGTTCTATTTAAATACCGTAAAAGTGAATTGTTTTATTCAGTTTTTGGCGAATAGAACACCTTTCTGACTTTTTCTTAGATATCAAATAATATCTGGTGTTGAGGTACTTTTCGATTATCAAACTTAAAAGAACGCGATAGTGACCACTTCCGATCATATGTTGTTTGCAGTCACTGAATAACTCCTTTTCTAAAAAATACTTTTGAACTTCTATTATAATTTTAAAATATTGTTTTCTTTCCAATACCTTTTCATCATTTGTCAATAGTTTTATATTTCGCTGAAGGATGCTTTCCGTCTTTTGGTAAATTTGTTTTACACGTTCTGAAGGTGATTTCAAGTAGCCTTTTGTTTTTTAGGCCGTAAGTCATCTTTCCGAAAATTCGCCTTCGATGGAAGCAAAACACTCCATGCATTTTAACGTTTTTTCTATTTTGAAGACAGCAAACCCAGCGATATAATCTGCGATATAGGAAACATATTCAGTTAATTTTGTTGGATAATTAGCGTAGCTATGTTCATCAAGATTTTTATAAATAGTGTTGCTGAAATTCAAAATATTGCTATCAGCTATGCTTTCACTACCTTCCAGTAGTTGCTTCCTTCCAACGTTGCAATTGATTGCATGTTCTGGATCATCTGCTAACGACTGTGTTTCAAATATTTTGAGAAAGTGAAGCTGTTCTAATGGTTCGCAGTTCTCCGAAACTCCTTCACGAATTGCACATCGAAACAAGAGCTTTTTGTAAGTATACATGAATTGTCGTACGGTCGGGTTGTTGCTTCGTCGCAAATTTGAACAAATTGACTAGAAGGATAGCTCGATATGGCCCTGGTTTATTTTACAAAGGGGATATACTTGAGGATTTCCAATGAAATGAATTGATCGTAGATTGGTTCGATGTTCTTAAGACGGGTTATTATTCCAACAAATCCTAATTTTTGTGGGAACCTGATGATACTCGTTCTGCATTCCAATTTCAGTTCTGAGAGATAAACTATGAATAAATTCGCAAGCTCTTTAATTTCATCGATGTTGTCTTCACAAAGAGCTTGTTTTGTGGTTTCGGGTTCATTAATCTTTCGGCTATTCAATATGTCAAAGCTGTAATTGATAACTCGAATAAACTTTGACAATGGCTCACTACCTTTGAATTTTGGAAGCTTCAGTACCTCTTTGCAAAAATCAAAGGCATCTGCGATTGATTTGCTAAAAAATTGCACTGCCAACTTCACCTTCATTTTTTGCTGTTCAAAGTATATATGAGCCTGGCGTATTTTATTATCCAGGTGTAACGATTCTCTATTTTGGACTTTGTGTAATCGTTCTAAATAGCATCATTTGATTTTATTTTTACCATACATAAATACTTTTCAACGTGCCCAAGAATTACGGATAAGTTTGACCATGTGACATGAGTCAGGGTGAATCAAACAATCATGATCAATATCTTCAAAGTGAAGTTTGTGCCTTTGATCAATTTTCGTTATGTCACATCCTAGTTGCTTGAAATATCTGAAATTGACAGCTCCCGCATCACAAGTAACACCAATGACTTTAGCGCCTGTGTTTAGTAGATGATCGGAGCAAAAAGTAATTCAGTTCGCTTATTGTTCCGCACTCAACGAAGCTATCGGAAAAACCCTAAGTAGTATCTTCCAAGACCTGCTCACCGCTACAGCCATAAAGAAATTTGTTCACTGCTACCATCACCAATTTCCTGGTACCCATACGATTTATCGTTTGCTCACTCAAACGGTAGTATGAACATTTCGTCAAAGCTTAAATGAAGCACCAAAGTTTGTTGTTTTTTTCTCGCTTCTTCACATGCTTTTTCAAAAGGCGTAAAAGATTGCTTAGTAAAGCCAGGTGCACAATGAATGTTGGAATACCAATTGCCAAATGTTTGTGGACAAGGTAGACGATTGCCACAATTTTCTCTGACATACTTGTAAGCATTTGGTGACAGAAAATTTAAATTTAAAGCAAACGTTCTGAGTTGCTCCTCATATTTTTTGGCGCATCTCTTTTGCTCTTCAGTATAAGTCTTTCGACTAGTTTATTCTTTAACGAAATTTCACAGAGCTATTCCAGAGCATATGTACTAACTAACAAGTGCACCAGCTGTTTCTCTGATTGAAAAAGGATGCGAAATAACAGAAAGAAAATAAAACCAATTTTCTCGAAAATAGGAAATTCTGCACAAATTGGTACATGCAAACCAAAAGCGACGCCATGGTGCATGTAAATCATAGAAGGGGCGACGCAAGCCGCGCGGCGCAAAAAATTTCACTTTTCTCAAGTGACTGAAAATCTGGTGACTTGAAACCAGCACTTTATATGTTTGTATGATAAAATATCATTTCCTTTATCCATAATTTTCTTGACAAATTGTTCAATACCGCACATATGGCCACAATAAACACGACTCATTCACCAAACTTGACCGAAATCATTAAATCACACGTCGTCTCCCTAATTATTATCTTGCCACATTGTCGGCTCAAAAACACTAGGAGATCACTACAGGCAAATTCATAAGCACTATAAAATTCTATAAAATCAAATTTTTAGTTAAAATTATGGATACAAAATTAAAAGCACTTTCACCAATTAACATAAACTTGATGCCGCGCGCGCTAGTGGACGGAAAACACAAGATTTATCGTTTTCATCGGGATGTCTGCGCCCATTGTACGGACTTAACATTTTCGCGGACAAATGTGAACACAATTTGAGAAAAGGAAACGCGATAATTTAGAAATAATATAATTTTGACATGGTAGCGATCTTCTGTTTACGTTTTGACGTTTGTCGTGATGACAGCCGCAATCATGTTCGTCAAGTCAGATCTGACTTACATGGCCAATGAAAGGTTCGTTAAGCCAAAGCATGCTTAAATTTGAGAGCCATTATTTTGCATTTCTTTCTTTCCTAGCAAATTTCACAATTTCCTGTTGCTATTTCTTTCCAACATTTTGAGAGCGAAAATAAATTTGCTCTATTTAAACCAACACAATTAAGGACTCGCTTCAACACATACTCAAATGCGTTTTTAGGGTTGAATACCGTTAGACGGGAAATTTGTTCTATGTGAATATGCGCTGGCTTGTTCGTTCAAAAGACACTTCTTCTTCAACAACATTAAAAAGGAACTCATTTTGCTAACCCTTTGTCGTTTGTACCTAAGTCTATCTTGCAATAATTTAGCTTTTCTGCCGCGCACAATGACAACTTCTCTTAACTTCCTCAGCTTCATATACATCCTATTCTTTATTAGGTCCTGAACGCTTGGATCATCATCTGAGCTTTCGAAGCAATCTTTGATCGATATTTTATTCGCCTTTTTGGAAAAACAAGCATCAAATTATAATCCTAATTGAAAAAAAGAAATTACACACGACGTTCACGTTGCATACTTTGGCAAAATGCGTTTTACCGATTTTTTCTCATATGTAACAAATTTTTCTTGCGTTTGTCGAAACTGGAAAGTGAATCGTAGTAATTATATCAGATAAATGTTATCTTTGATCGTTTTGATTCAATTTCTTATATTGTATTGCATATGGCAGTATTAAAAGAATGAAAGATTAAATGATACTTCTCACTTCTTTATTTTTGTTTATAATGTTCTAATTTAAGTTGATATAATATTTAAAGTATACATTTGGAAGAAAGTAGATTTTTTCTCAATACCATTTTAGAACCAAGCTATTGGCGTCCAAACATTTACCTAAGAGTACACATAAATGTTAATATAATACTAACATAAAACTACGACAGCACTTTGAAATTAGGTCTAAAACAAACATCTCGTCATGCCCAAAATTATGACTACCGCACTCAGTTTCAATATTGTACTGTTAAAAGACTCTGTTTTTTTTAATTAAATCTAACATTTAAAATCTCTTTCATTTTCCTTCAGACATTGCTTCTATTTTTTTCAGTCACTAAGTCTACCTTGAACAAGACCTAAAAACCACGATGTTTATAGTTGTCAAAGCAATATATATGGTACACCTACGTTTCCGGAATCTGGCCTTAAAACGATCAATTTGACATTTCATCAATGGCTGCGTGAACGATATTTACTGTATACAAATTCTGAAATCAAATATTGATACAAAATATGCGCAAAATTTTCATATAGCCGTTACATGTATCGCCTGAATCTGGCATCACAGCAATACTGCAAGCTGTTTGAATTATCTCTAGCTGATTGTTTCGATTTGAAGCCTGAACAAAAAACGTTATAATTGATGTTGCATGCCATTTATTAAAAATTACCCTCATCAGGCCTCCCATACACATCGCTGGAGCTGAAGGGCTTGAATCAACATTAATCTATAATTGTAGAATTAATAATGACATTACAGAAAAACACAAAAGGCACCGCCTCGAAAATAATTTAATCTATCATGGACATCAGGAAAAGCATATTCTAAAATAGAGGATTAAAATTTGCATTAAAATTTAATGTAAGAAATTCATACGTTCTCCAAAGCCTGTTTAGAACTCCTCTTCTGCAGTATGTCTTTGATTTGGGTGTTTGTAACTGGAACTTTGCATTCACCATCTTCATCAATATCGACCACACATCTTCTCCCTCCATTCGAATTCCTCCATTAATACAAATCTGTATATTGGGATTATTCGTACGACATTTCAGAAAATTTAAATATTTCGGATATAGTATAATTGAGCCGACTAAGTTAAGCTTGACTTTCTCAGCAACTCCCTCATCAACATGCTGGGGTAAATGATGCCAAACATTCTCGTAAAATCGCAAATTCACATCATCTTCTATCATCAACATCTTACTTTTTTCCGTGCATGGTGCATGGGACAATACTAAAATCAGTTTTCAATGTGAGGTTTATTTTAACAATAAAAACTTTTCATTCAACTCCATTTAGCTCAACACATTTATAAAATATTTCTCCTCTTCTCCATGCCCGATCTTTGCGATGACACCCACTTCCTTCTGTGGATGAGTCTGCCTACTCAAATTTTCGTTTCGTGCGGTCGAGAACATTGTCGCAAAAAATGATCGCGGCTTCGGCATCTGTAGCATTAACGCTTATTTCCATATGACCCTACCCTGCGTTTGTCACCGAAACCCATTTTCGGATTAAGTTGGGAGTAGCTCCTCATATGGAGGGTTTTCAAATATATTAGTAAATCCTCAGGTGATTGATAGTCCTCCACATCTGCTGCAGCTTCCAAAGATAGATCTCGTAAACCGCTGATAAGACACAAAACAGCTTTCGCTCCATAGATCTCGCAAGTGTTCAGTAGGCCTACTTTATCATAATTAGACTCCAAGATTGTTTCCTGTTTTTATCTGACTCGTTTTATCATGTCATCCAGCAATTTCGCATAATGTTGTCTCGACGGAAACGATTTCTTTAAATTCATGTACCATATGTCTACTAGTCCACGGAAGCGACTTGTGGCATAATAAATGGTTGTTCGCTCATCTCAGCCGTAAATTACACTAAGCTCGTTCATTCGATGTAGCCACTTTTCAATGCACTGTGTTTTGTCAGACGGATCAAATGTGGAAATAATGTCTTTTCCCCCTCCGACGATCCGCATTGCCCTGATGAATATACGGCTGACAAAATTTTTATAATCAAAAATAGCTAGTAGTCCAATCTCTGGAGATAGTATCGTTGACTTTGAAAATCCAGATGAAGAACCAGAACGGGATACTTTATGACTACTACATGATATGGAGATAGGTAATTTATTACGAAAATCAAACTCCTCTTCCTTCGGATCGTTAACTTCATCGTCCTCGCTTCATCGCTCGCATTCAATTTTCTGTATATTTAACTCCTAAACAGCCTCTTGACGACGACGAATTTCTTCCTCCAAACATTTCACTGTCTTCTTAATCTTTTCCGCCACCATTGCACGATAGGGATTGCTATCGTCAAACTCAGTTTCCTCAAGAAAAAATTCCGCTTCCTTCTGGTTTAGATTCTGGCTATCATGATGTAATTCATCCAAAGTTTTCGATGCGATATTTAGAGATGATGATGCCATGTTATACTCAAATATATATGCGACAAAGAAGTGACCGCGCCTAGCAACTGTTTAACGTGTACGGTATTTACTGATAACATTTGGTCTTCACACGAATTCTCCGTCTCGATAGAATGACTATCAAGAACTACGCCACGACGCCGTTTCACCCGTAAAGTTCTCCCGGTTTCTTAAATTTTCTCCTGCTACGATCCGAATGCACACTTTCCACTCTCTATTTACTTTCCATCTTAATAACAAGTGACTCCCACAGTAACCAAATGAATTCGCATCGCTGACATAAAGCGACACGAGCAGCAACCAACCGGTTATCCCATTTCTGAAGCTAATATTTATTTATTTATTTATTTATTCTTGTATCAACAGGGCGAGCCCCATACAAAATATATATAACAATCTGTAATCTAGCGGTTATACTAAATCAAATCGAAACTATATTATTCTATTATATTGTAGAAATAATAACATTTAAAAAGATATATTGTTCTAAATACTAAAAAGACAACGACGGTGCAATTATCAGCTTTTTAGTTTATAATTTCCTAAATCGATTATTCGTATTTCAGAACTATTTTAGACTTATTTTTTATTTAGTTATATGATGCATTGTAAAAATCAAACCATTGACAATTTGAATTACATAGTTTAGATAATCTCTATACAACTGACTCTTTTATTCCGTGAGCTAAAGTAGGAATTTCAAAATAATATTGACTGGTACGAAGAATTCTAATTAGTATATGAAAATTAAAAGTATTTACAATACTGGAGCAGTCAATAGAGTTAGTCAAAATTCTATGCGCGAAAAGAAGGTCTGCTCTATTTCTAGCAGATTCTAAATTAGAAAAAGAAAAAGTCTGGTAAGTAGAAGTAAAGTCATGATTCGTGTACTGTAGTGGATTTAGTATAGAAGTATAGACGATTCAATGATTCTAATTTTTTAGAATCGAAAATGACTCCCAATCACGAATATGATAACATTTTCCAATGGCTCTTCAGCAAGCAAGTAAATATTGTTTGGCAGTCTGAATCGTCCAAATCTTATAGAAAAGCATTTTTTAGAATTACATTTCAAGCCATTTAATTTGCATCAATCTACGAATGCATCAATATCATTTTGAAGTAAGTGAACGTCATTTGGGGTTTTTATGGCTTTGAATATCTTCTTATCGTCAGCAAATAACAAAATTTGACTAAAGCGTATATGGTTTAAAACATCATTGATATAGATTAAAAATAAAAGTGGTCCGAGGTGAGTACCTTGGCCCACGCCTGATAAAACATCGATTGGGTCGGATGTAAACTGTTTAATTTTAACTATTTACTTACGGCCACTGAGATATGATTTAAACCAAGCCAAAAGTGGGCCAACCACTCCATAAGCATGAAGTTTCCTAGCAAGGACATCAAAATTAACCAGATCAAAAGCACGCATGAGATCTGTATATATTGATTCAACTATGAATCCATTATTTAGGTGAGAAATAATACACTCAGAATAAACAGTTAAATTGGTAACAGTGGAACGCCCATCAAGAAAACCGTGCTGATTTGGAATAACAAATTTCTTAAAATATAAAAGTACTAAATACTCAACAATTTAAGCAAAAATCTTATATTTATTAATAGGGCGATAGTTAGCAACATCAGTAGGGTCACCTCTTTGAGTAGTGGCGACAAATACGATAATTTCCACGCCTGTGGAAAAATTCCAAGTCTAAGAGAGAGATTAAATAAGTCAAGAAGCCAATGTTTAATAGACTCACAGCAATTAATGATAATTATTGGATGAACTCTATCCGGATCAGGGCTTAGCGTAACATTCAAATGACTAATGGCTTCCTCAATATCGTCCATAGAAAAAATAATATTATTAAAACTATCATTGGAATTAAATAAAATTGGAGTATTTTGTAACATGGTATCTTCATATACACTACCAAACTTTTCCTTCCAAGTAAAGTTTTTCATCTCTGATCAATAGTAACTTGCAATAAGCTCTTTCTTTCTTAAACTGAGTATAATAATATTGAGATTTAAATTGTTTAAAAAGCTTATGAAGTTTCTTTTTATTAATCACTGCTGCTTTAAGCTCATTGGAGTACCACTTCGGAAACGATCTATTTTTTAGTCTAACTGCAGGAACAAATTCATCGATTAATTGTTTAATTTCGGTTTCAATTTTATTAACAACATTATTTAATTCATCGGAGTTGGAAATATCAGCAGGAATCACGACCTTACTAAAATTTAAAGACATTTCATTGAAATTAGCATGCTTATAATCAAGAATAACTTCTTCGAAATTGATATAATTGATCTTATCAATAAAAAGAGAAACTAATAACGGTTCGTGAGATTCATCACATTTGATCAAAAATTCATCGCTTGATTCAGAAAATGAATCGTATAAATTTGTAAATACTAAATCTAAAATATTACCAGCATTATTTTTAATATTATTCAATTGCTTAAGTTTATACAGTCTTGCCCAATCACTAATAATACGTGCAGCTTCTCTATACTGTACATTTCTATGATTTCCAATTGCTGTCGAATAATTTTCATCTAATACCCACTCATACCCAGGTATATTGAAATCACCGACTAGACATAAATTACAATCGTTTTCAGAATTTATACTACATACAGTATTTTGCACACAATTGATAAATTCTAAGTAATATTCAGACTTTAAGTTAGGTGGTATGTAGCAAACGCCAAGAACAAAGTAATTATCATCAGTGATAACTTTAATGAACGCAAGTTCGAAAGAGTTATCAGTTACTAATATTTTATTGAACTTAAATTTCTTGTTAATGGCAATTAAAACTCCACCACCATCACTTTTCATACTGGAAAAAATTGATCGATCACAACGTATAATATTGTAGCTATGTACGAGGTGTGTTCAAAAAGTATCACGAATTTTGAATTTTCGCGGGTTACGTATATTCGAATTTCGATTTTTTTGTGGCGTTATGTTGGTACTCATGTCTGCCACCTATGTCCACAAGCTCGGCCATTTTGAATGTTAACTTAATTGGTGATAGCTGCTTTACTTGCACGTGTTTTCAATCGTCTTCGATTTTTACTTATTCAAAAAAATGGATCAAAGAACGTGTATCAAATTTTGTGTGAAAAACGAAATTAAGTACGCGGATGCATTCCGAATGTTGACTGTGGCATACGGAGAAGCTACCTTGGACCGAAGCAACGTTTATCGGTGGTACAAAATGTTTTTAGAAGGCCGAGAAGATGTGAACGACGAAGAGCGTGCCGGACGCCCGAGCACTTCAACAACAGACGAAAAAATTAATGAAGTGGAGAAAATGGTATTGGCCAATCGTCGAATCACCGTTAGAGACGTTGCTGAGGACTTAAACATATCGATTGGCTCGTGCCATTAGATTTTTATCAACGATTTGGGCATGAGACGGGTCGCCGCGAAATTCGTACCAAAATTGCTCAATTGCGACCAAAAACAGCAACGCATGAACATTGCTGATGAGATGTTAAACTCTGTCCGCGACGTACCAAATTTGCTCCAGAGGGTCATAACTGATGACGAATCGTGGGTTTATGGTTATGACGTGGAAACCAAAGCTCAATCATCTCAATGGAAGCTGCCGCATGAACCAAGACCGAAAAAAGCGCGCCAAGTTCGGTCGAATGTGAAAGTTTTGCTGACAGTTTTCTTCGATTGCACGGGCGCGGTGCATCATGAGTTCATGCCACAGGGAAGAACGGTCAATAAGTAATATTACCTGCAAGTTATGCGCAATTTGCGCGAAGCAATCCGCCAGAAACGCCCGGATTTGTTGGAGAACAAAAATTGGCTTTTGCACCACGATAACGCCCCTGCTCACTTTTTGGCCAAAAACAACACACTAATGATGCCGCAGCCACCGTATTCCTCAGATCTGGCCCCCTGTGACTTTTTCTTGTTTCCTAAACAGAAGAGGCCCATGAAAGGACGACGTTACGCTACGCTTGACGAGATAAAGACGGCATCGAAGGAGGAGCTGAACAAGATTAAAAAAAATGATTTTTTGAAGTGCTTCGAAGATTGAAAAAACCGTTGGCACAAGTGTATAATATCTCATGGGGATTACTTTGAAGGGGACAAAATAGATATTCATGAATAAATAAATAATTTTTGAACACACCTCGTAATCCTAATTCAGAATCATTAATTTTGTCGATAAGCCAGGTTTCAGTTACAATAATAAAATCATACTTAGGGATAGTATTTATATTAGACCTCACTAAATTTAGCCTACCTCGAATGCTATGTACATTCTGATAAAGAATACTTAATTCGATGGGGCTCACATTATCCTATGCTGCGGATGAAGTGCTAGCTAACAAAGTGTTCGCAGATGATGTATCAGCATTCTTCGTATTTGGTTTTACTTTAGAAATAGTCGGCACATTTCTAATATATTTTATAAAAATGTCTTTTTCTCCACTATCTTTACGTTGTTTAAATTCGTTCACTACTTTGGCACGATAATCCCTTTGTTTACGAGTTAGGTCACCAGAAATTGTTGTTAGGTCTTTGCAAATGCTTTTCTTCCGATGATATATCCAGTGAACATGCTCCGTGGATGGCAGGGTGATTTTAAGTGGGCGCGAAGTATCTCTATTGAATTTATTTCCAAGCCGTGACATTCTTATATCAGTAAGATTGAATGGAGGAGCATCGGAGCAGCCTTTAAGCATTTCACCAAAATTGTTTTTATCGGAAAAATTGGCATTGACAGAGTCAGGCATGTTGTAAACAATAATATTGCTTTCACGGGACTTTCTATCCATTATTTCAGAAATAATATCTTCTGTTACATAAAGAGCATTTTCTTCAATGACATCAATTCTTTCTTCAATGATGGAAATTTTCTTCTTAATATCATTGATAGACTTATCAAGTTTTTCTTCCAGTTTATTGATACTTTTCTATAAAAGATTATACAGGGTGGGCCATAAGGGTGTTGGCGGTTTAAATATTCGATTTAAAAAAAACTACGAAACATAACACAAATATATTTGTATTGTTAAAAAGTAGAAGCATAGGAATTTTTAAGACTTAAAAATAATGTTGTCCAAATGGCTTCCCTCGGCTGCTCGGCACTCTTGGAACCGAAGTCGCAAATTTTGAAAAACTCGTTGAAAAGTTGTTCTCGGTATTTTGTTACTTTCCTGAATAATATTCCTCTTCAGCTGCTCTAAATTGGTCGGATTACTCTCGTAAATTACCGATTTGAGGTAGCCCCATAGAAAATAATCGCATGGAGAGAGATCGGGGCTACGTGGGGGCCATTCAATATCCCCCCTTTCAGCAGCTCTATGGATACCCTAGCCGTATGACATGTGGCCCCATCCTGTTGAAACCACATCCTCGAGGTATTGCCTTGAAGTTCTTGCAAAGCTGGCACCAAAAAGTCTGTTATCATGTTGCAATAATTGTTAGCTCTAACCGTCATCGCTTGCCCTCTTTCGTCCTCAAAAAAGTATGGCCCAATAATACCGGTTGACGTTATGCCAGCCCACACGACAAGCTTAGGGCTGTGAAGTGGACGTTCATGCAAGCGTCGGGGATTAGTCTTGGACCAGAATCGATAATTTTGCTTGTTAACATGGCCATTAAGGTGAAAATTAGCCTCATCACTAAAAATCATATTGTTGAAATTGTTGAACTGCTCGAGCATCAAATTGACAAAGTTAAGTCGGTTATTGGTATCATTGGGTTTTAATTCTTGGACTATCTGAATCTTATAAGCCTTCAAATGCAGATCACGTTTCAAAATTCGTCGCAAAGTTGTTCTTTTGACGTCCAAAGACTGACTTCTCTTACGTGTTGACTGTTGCGGATTTCGCTGAACTGAAACACGAACACGCTCCACAATGTCGGCTGATCTTGCAGAAACTGGGCGACCACGAGCCGTAATTGGTACTGTTGAGCCGGTTGTTTCAAACATTCTGATCTATTTCGTAACACATTGGCGCTTGGAACTTCACTTAAATCGCGTAAACCGTGTTCATGCCGATACAAACGTCGTGCAGTAATCACTAATTTATTGTTTTCGTAAAACGCTCGGACATAAAATGCTCGCTGCACTCCCGTGTACCGCCCCATGGCGACTAAATTTCCAGGAAGCGGCGCAGCGAACAACATATCCCCCCGCCACCCCGCGCTGCACGTTACCGAGAAATTGAAGAATTAAATCGCCAACACTGATATGGCCCACCCTGTACAATATTTTGGAATTATGATCGAGTTTGGCGAAATCATCATCGATATCAGCACTTTCATCGGTTGTAGTATTTCTACAGGAAGAAATATTTTTTCCGCAACATGAATTGAATACACCGTTAGAATCAGGCTTAGCCTTTTTTCCGCAAGAAGGATGGTAATGAACCCCACATTTAGAACAGATAACAGAATTATCATCTGTTTAGGTTGGATTTTTATCTGGACACGCAAAGCACTTGTACGGCATGATAGCACGCGTTAATACACCTTTTAGGTTAGTAGATAAAATTACACGGAACAACAGTTTTTGTTAGAAAATAAATGTACACTACACAATTCAACTTATTGAATAGATCTGTTCTAATTATTTAAATGTCCTGTTATCTCAAACTTCTAATTAACCTTTATTATAATAGAACCACTACGAAAAGCTGTTGCTCTAACCGCTGCTACACACTATAATTTTATAATGTTGTTTTCTGTCCAATACCTTTTCATCATTTGTCAATAGTTTTATATTTCGTTGAAGGATGCTTTCCGTCTTTTGGCAAATTTGTTTTACACGTTCTGAAGGTGATTTCAAGTAGCCTTTTGTTTTGTAGGCCGTAAGTGATCTTTCCGAAAATTCGCCTTCGATGGAAGCTAAACACTCCATGCATTTTAACGTTTTTTCTATTTTGAAGACAACAAACCCAGCGATATAATCTACGACATAGGAAACATATTCAGTTAATTTTGTTGGATGATTAGCGTTGCTATGTTCATCAAGATTTTTATAGATAGTGTTGCTGAAATTCAAAATATTGCTATCAGCTATGCTATCACTACCATCCAGTAGTTGCTTCCTTCCAACGTTGCAATTGATTGCATGTTCTGGATCATCTGCTAACGACTGTGTTTCAAATATTTTGCGATAGTGAAGCTGTTCTAATGGTTCGCAGTTCTCCGAAACTCCTTCACGAATTGCACATCGAAACAATAGCTTTTTGTAAGTATACATGAATATTCGTACGGTCGGGTTGTTGCTTCGTCGCAAATTTGAACAAATCGACCAGAAGAATAGCTCGATATGGCCCTGACTTATTTTATACAAGGGGATATACTTGAGGATATCCAATAAAATGAATTGATCGTAGATTGGTTCGATGTTCTTAAGACGGGTTATTATTCCAACAAATCCTAATTTTTGTGGGAACCTGATGATGCTCGTTCTGCATTCCAATTTCAGTTCTGAGAGATAAACTATGAATAAATTCGCAAGCTCTTTAATTTCATCGATGTTGTCTTCACAAAGAGCTTGTTTTGTGGTTTCAGGTTCATTAATCTTTCGGCTATTCAATATGTCAAAGCTATAATTGATAACTCGAATAAACTTTGACAATGGCTTACTACCTTTGAATTCTGGAAGCTTCAGTACCTCCTTGCAAAAATCAAGGGCATCTGCGACTGATTTGCTAAAAAGTTGCACTGCCAACTTCACCTTCATTTTTTCCTGTTCAAAGTATATATGAGCCTGGCGTATTTTATTATCCAGGTGCAACGATTCGCTATTTTAGAGTTTGTGTAATCGTTCTAAATAGCATCATTTGATTTTATTTTTAATATACATAAACACTTTTCAACGTGCCAAAGAATTACGGATAAGTTTGATCATGTGACATGAGTCAGGGTGAATCAAACCATCATGATCAATATCTTCAAAGTGAAGTTTGTGCCTTTGATCAATTTTCGTTATGTCACATCCTAGTAGCTTGAAAGATCTGAAATTGACAGCTGCCGCATCACAAGTAACACCAATGACTTTAGCGCCTGTGTTTAGTAGATGATCGGAGCAAAAAGTAATTCAGTTCGCTTTTTGTTCCGCACTCAACAAAGCTATCGGTAAAAATCTAAGTAGTATCTTCCAACACCTGCTCACCGCTATAGCCATAAAGAAATTTGTTCACTGCTACCATCACCAATTTCCGGGTACCCATACAAATTCTCGTTTGCTCACTCATACGGAAGTATGAACATTTCGTCAAAGCTTAAATGAAGCACCAAAGTTTGTTGTTTTTTTCTCGCTTCTTCACATGCTTTTTCAATAGCCGTAAAAGATTGCTTATTAAAACCAGGTGCACAGTGAATGTTAGAATACCAATTGCCAAATGCTTGTGGATGAGGTAGATGATTACCGCAATTTTCTCTGACATATTTGTAAGCATTTGGTGATAGAAAATTTAAATTTAAAGTAAACGTTCTGAGTTGCTCGTCATATTTTTTGGGCGCACCTCCTTTGGGCTTCAGTATTATTCTTTCGACTAGTTTATTCTTTAACGAAATTTCACAGAGCTTTTCGCTGGATTGTTCGTTCAAAAGACACCTCTTCTTCAACAACATTAGAAAGGAACTCATTTGGTAGCCCTATGTCGTTTGTTCCTAAGTCTGTCTTGCAATAATTTAGCTTTTCTGCCGCGCACAATGACAACTTCTCTTAACTTGCTCAGCTTCCTATACATCCTATTCTTTATTAGGTCCTGAACGCTTGGATCCTCATCTGAGCTCTTGAAGCAATCTTTGATCGATATTTTATTTGCCTTTTTGGAAAAAAAGCAGCATCAAATTATAATCCTAATTGAAAAGAAGAAATTACACACGACGTTCACGTTGCATACTTTGGCAAAATGCGTTTTCAGTCTTAAGCAAAAGCCTCAAAAGAAAAACATTCCGAAAGTATACCGATTTTTGTCATATGTAAATCCTGTAACAAATTTTTCTTGCGTTTGTCGAAACTGAAAAGTGAATCGTAGTGATTATATCAGATAAATGTTATCTTTGATCGTTTTGATTCAATTTCTTATATTGTATTGCATATGGCAGTATTTAAAGAATGAAAGACGGAGAGGAATTGGCGGAATACAGAAAATCCTTGGATTATTGTTGTAATAAAATTGATGACTTAAATGCCAAGATATTGAAATATGAAGAAAAAATAGATAGCCTCAACTCTACGTGTAACAAATTATCAGCCGAGAACATCAATCTAAACAAACAAGGACGAAGCCTCACGCAACAAGTCAATCAGCTACAACAATGTAATCTGGCAACAGAACTGGAAATAAGTGGAGTTCCAGCAACAGTGAATGAAGACGCTATGAACGTAGTTTTGAAAATAGCGCAATTACTAGAAATAAAAAGCGAGAAAAACAGCCATCGATGGCGAAGCGGAAAGCGAGTAAACGGCAAAGCAATACACCACCATCAAGTCGTACGTTTCACCACTCAAGAAGCGAAAGGTCTGTAGGTGGCGACGGCCAAAGCTAAACGAGAACTATTAGTAAGTAAAAATATCCATAGTAGCTTTCATGAAAACAAGTTTTACATTAATGCGCATTTGAGCCAATATTTTAAAAAGCTTTTATATCTTACCAAAAAGTTTGCGAAAGAAAATAATTATAAGTATGTATGGTTCAAAAATGACGCCATATTACTAAGAAAATCTGAGCTAGGAAATATCCACAAAATAAATTTTGAAGACGATCTTAATATTAATATACTAAAATGAGTACAATAAATTTCTTACGTCTAAAATTTTGCATTATAGTAGTATAGTTATAGCAAATGTTTGAGTTCCTAAACCCAACGGATTTAATTACTTTTGAAGAACAAAATGTATTTGAAGTAGAAACTGCACATACTTGTAAAGTATTATTTAGTAAGTACTCACTCAACAGAAATGTAAAAATTCTTCACTTGAACATTCGGAGTATAAAAAAGAATTACAATGAGTTAGTTATCCTATTGAAAGATTTAGAAAATGATATTGATATAATAGCTTTATCTGAGACACACCACAGTAACTATATCGATGATTTTAGCTCTTTAGCTCCGACTCTCCAATTGCCTCAATACACCATGTTCTATACAGAAAAATGTAGGAACAAAAATGACGGAGTGATAGTTTATGTAAATGAAAATTTTAACGCTTTATGTGAAGACATAACCTGCAATGAATTCACTGGTCTGAAAATAAACATCACTTTACAAAATAGGAAAACATCTGCAATTTATGCAATCTACAAATCGCCATTTCTTAATGAAGAAGAATATATTCATATTCATTCATAGTTAATATCAACATCGATAATTTGGAAAACCTGAAGTTAAAATCTAAATACAAGATAATTACGAAAATTGATTATATTAAGCTAAAAGAAAATCCATCAAAAAGAGATTGGGATGAAATTATTAGTACCCATGATAATGCGAATATATCTGCAAACAAATTCATAACATCATTAAAAGAGTCCATAAGTGATGCTTCAGTAAAAGTTCACGTGCCAAGCAAATTTAAACCTATTAAACCATGGGTAACTCAAGGCATCATTAAATCAATTAGAAATAGGGACAGAATCAAACAAAAATTAAACAAAGAACATTTTAATTCTGGTTTAGCCTCTTTTTATAGGAAATATAGGAATAAATTAAACCAAATAAAGAAGAATGCGAAAAGAAATTGCTACCAGAAACAAATCGAGCTAGCTGGTAATAGTAACAAAAAAGTCTGGGAAATAGTTAGACATAATGCCAAAATTAGTAATAAATGTAAACATGAATTGGATGATATGCTCAATAAATTGAATTCACAAAGTATAGACCCCGATGCGGAAATTCAATCCGAAGAAGCGCTAGCAAACCTATTCAACAACGTTTTTTGTTGTGTTGGTGACAGAATTGATATTGTGGAGAACAGTGAAATACATAAGGAATCCTACGGCGTTGACCTATTGTCTAACTTCCATTTAAGCAAAATTCCGGAAAAGGAAATCAAGTTCATAATTAATGCTTTAAGGACAAACACGTCTCCAGGATGGGATGACATAAGTATTTCAACAATAATAAACATACAAGATGAAATCATTAAACCTCTCACAAAACTCTACAACAAGTGCATTGACGAAGCTATTTTTCCAACCGATTTCAAAAAGGCAATAATCATCCCCATTTACAAAAATGGAAGTAAGCTTAAAACTAGCAATTATCGACCAATATCTCTATTGCCAATGTTAGCAAAAATCTTCGAGCGTTGTATCAAAAGTAGACTGATGAAGTACTTATCTGAAAACAACATTATTTCACCGCAACAATATGGTTTTCGAGAGGGTTTAAATACAGAAGATGCTGTCTTATCAGTCACAAACTTTGTATATTCAGAAATAGATGTCAGCAATAAACCGTTGGGTATATTCATGGATTTTTCGAAGGCCTTTGATACGATACGACATGAGATGCTTGTACTAAAATTAAAAAAAATTGGCATAAGTGGAAAAGCATTGAAATTGTTTCAATCATACTTGGGCCCAAGACAGCAACGAGTAAGGGTGAAATACTCTTTAAGTGAGTGTATTATGAAAGACACAATAGGACTTCCACAAGGTACTGTATTGTCACCCATTCTGTACGACATATACGTCAATGACCTTTGCAATATAAACCTAGGTACCAAACGTAGGGTAGTGGCCTTTGCGGATGATACTGCCCTGTTAGTTTCATCTCCATCTTGGGTTGAAACTAAACAAAAAGCTGAAGAGGCGATCAGAAAAATTCATAATTGGTTGCACATACACCAACTCCGCCTCAACACCCGGAAAACTGAAGTCATGACCTTTTCGCTGACATCTGTGGGACAGCCGCTGTATAAATCGATTAAACTTCATCATTCAAATTGCCAGTGTATTGATGACGCAAATGCAACGTGCAATTGTCAAGATTTAGATACTGCTGAGAAAGTTAGATACCTGGGAGTAATAATCGACAAAAACATGAAATGGAATGTTTTCCTCTTCAACTCATTACGAGAGTTTCTGACTATACCTCAATTAAAGGTTATATATTTTGCATTAGTCAAGTCAATTATCCAATACTGTATAGCAGTTTGGGGAGGAGCATTCACTACGCACATCGAAAATTTAAGGATAACCCAAAAAGCCATACCTAAAACAATATTTAGACTACCCAGAACATTCCCATCTTCAGATTTATTTAATTCATCCGGAGTACTTGATATAAAAAAACTCTACATAAAATCAGCAGCGAGCTATACACTTAAGGTTCAAACAATTCAAGCTTTCAACAATGTCTATAACACAAGATACAACCCCTGTAGAACAAGTGTACCAAAGTGTAACAAAACCCAAACCCAGAGATGCGTACTATATGTTGGCCCTAGAACATATAACCTATTACCAGATTTCATAAGATATGCTAACTCACCTGAAACATTTAAACTATTTATAAAAAAATGGCTCTTAAATATGTCTAGTGAAGAATTTGGCAGAATTTTCAGTTTCATCAATTAATAATGTTTAGTTTAAATATTTAATGTTAGTTTGATCTCTGAGGTAACAGTAAATTTATAAATAGTTACTTTATAGACAACCTAAGACAAATAAGCTCCTTTCTCAAACTCCGCTTTTAAGCAGTTTTCAAAGAAAAGTTTAATTTTAAGATCAATCAAATGCTAAAATGATACTTCTCACTTCTTTATTTTTGTTTATAATGTTCTAATTTAAGTTGTTATAATATTTAAGGTATAAATTTGGAGGTAAAATAGATTTTTTCTCAATACGATTTTAGAACCAAGCTATTGGCGTCCAAATATTTACCTAAGACTACACATAAATGTTAATACAATACTAACATAAAACTACGACAGCACTTTGAAATTAAATCTAAAGCAAATATCTCAGCATGCCGAAAATTATGATAACCGCATTCAGTTTCATTGAAAACTTCGAACGAAAATTATTAAATTGTTCAATAAAGCTAAATTCTGAAACAATAAAATGTCAAACTCAACGAAACTTGAAATATAATGGAAATTTACGCTCACAAAACTGTCTGTAAGCAATGGAGCCATTGTCAAATTTACATTGGCGTTGTACTGTTAAAAGACTCAAGTAAAATTAAATCTAACATTAAAAATCTCTTCCATTTTCCTTCAGACATTGCTTCGATTTTTCTGTCACTAAGTATACCTTGAACAAGACCTAAAATCCACGATGTTAATAGTTGTCAAAGCAATATATATGGTACACCTACGTTTCCGGAATCTGGCCTTAAAACGATACAATTTGACGTTTCATCAATGGCTGCGTGAACGATATTTACTGTATACAAATCCTGAAATCAACTATTGATACAAAATATGGGCGAAATTTTCATATAGCCAGTACATGCATCGCCTGAATCTGGCATCACATCAATACTGCAAGCTGTATGTATTATCTCTAGCTGATTGTTTCGATTTGAAGTCTGAACAAAAAATGTTATAATTGATGTTGCATGCCATTTATTAAAAATTACCCTCATCAGGCCTCCCATACATATTGCTGGAGCTGAAGGGCTTGAATCAACATTAATCTATAATTGTAGAATTAATAATGACATTACAGAAAAACACAAAAGGCACCGCCTCGAAAATAATTTAATCTGCCATGGACATCAGGAAAAGCATATTCTAAAATAGAGGACTAAAATTTGCATTAAAATTTAATGTAAGAAATTCATACGTCCTCCAAAGTCTATTTAAAACTCCTCTTCTGCAGTATGTCTTTGTTTTGGGTGTTCATAACTGGAACTTTGCATTCACCATCTTCATCAATATCGACCACACATCTTCTCCCTGCATTCGAATTCCTCCATTAATACAAATCTGTATATTGGGATTATTCGTACGACATTTCACAAAATTTAAATATTTCGGATATAGTATATTTGAGCCGATTAAGTTAAGCTTGACTTTCTGAGCAACTCGCTCATCAACATGCTGGGGTAAATGATGCCAAACATTCTCGTAAAATCGCAAACTCACATCATCTTTTATCATCAACATCTTACTTTTTTCCGAGAAGGTGCATGGGACAATACTAAAATCAGTTTTCAATGCGAGGTTTATTTAAATAACAAAAACTTTTCATTCAGCTCCATTTAGTTCAACACATTTATAAAATTTCTCACTTCTTCTCCATGCCCGATCTTTGCGATGACACCCACTTCCTTCTGTGGATGAGTCTGCCTACTCAAGTTTTCGTTTCGTGCGGTCGAGAACATTGTCGCAAAAAATGATCGCGGCTTCGGCATCTGTAGCATTAACGCTTATTTCCATATGACCCTACCCTGCGTTTGTCACCGAAACGCAATTTCGGATTTAGTTGGGAGTAGCTTCTCATATCGAGGGTTTTCAAATATTTTAGTAAATCCTCAGGTGATTGATAGTCCTCCACATCTGCGGCAGCTTCCAAAGATGGATCTTGTAAACCGCTGATAAGACAAAATACAGCTTTCGCTCCATAGATATCGCAAGTGTTCAGTAGGCCCACTTTATCATAATAAGACTCCAACATTGTTTCCTGTTTTTGTCTGACCCGTTTTATCATGTCATCCAGCAATTTCGCATAATGCTGTCTCGACGGAACCGATTTCTTTAAATTCTTGTACCATATGTCTACTAGTCCACGCTCATCTCAGCCGTAAATTACACTAAGCTCGTTCATTCGATGTAGCCACTTTTCAATGCACTGTGTTTTGTCAGACGGATCAAATGTGGAAATAATGTCTTTTCCCCCTCCGACGATCCGCATTGCCCTGATGAATATACGGCTGACAAAATTTTTATAATCAAAAATAGCTAGTAGTCCAATCTCTGGAGATAGTATCGTTGACTTTGAAAATCCAGATGAAGAACCAGAACGGGATACTTTATGACTACTACATGATATGGAGATAGGTAATTTATTACGAAAATCAAACTCCTCTTCCTTCGGATCGTTAACTTCATCGTCCTCGCTTCATCGCTCGCATTCAATTTTCTGTATATTTAACTCCTAAACAGCCTCTTGACGACGACGAATTTCTTCCTCCAAACATTTCACTGTCTTCTTAATCTTTTCCGCCACCATTGCACGATAGGGATTGCTATCGTCAAACTCAGTTTCCTCAAGAAAAAATTCCGCTTCCTCCTTTTGCTGGTTTAGATATTGGATATTATGATGCAATTCATCCAAAGTTTTCGAGGCGATATTCAGCGTGATGATGCCATGTTATACTCACTATATATTCGACAAAGAAGTGACCGCGCCTAGCTACTGTTTAACGTGTACGGTATTTACTGATAACATTTGATCTTCACACGAATTCTCCGTCTCGGCAGAATTACTATCAAGAACGACGCCACGCCGCCGATTAACCCTTAAAAGTTCTCCAGGTTTCTTAAATTTTCTCCTGCTACAATCTGAATGCACACTTTCCACTCTCTATTTCCTCCCCATCTTAATGACAAGTGGCTCCCACAGTAAAGAAATGAATTCTTGTCGCTGACATAAAGCGACACGCGCAGCAACCAACCGGTTGTCCAACTTCTGAAGCTAATATATTAATACCCGAGACGTCTCCTGAATTATCACACGCATTTGATTGTTCGATTTTATTACAAAAGCGTATTTATAGAACTGATTCCCCATGTGGTTCCGACCGGTTCGCTCGTATCGCTCGCCTCAGGATCTGGAAAGAGATGACCGCATGAGCAAACAAAACTCAGTGAGTAGTCTCACAGCCACACAAAACACACATACACATCACCTCACTCACTTGAGAATTAAAACTACAAACAAGGGAACACATTCCTTTGAAGAGAACATATCCCTTTGAGAGGAACACATACCTTTGCAACAACAAATCCTTTAGTTGGGGAACACATCACCAATGCCCCAGCACAAACCGGCCAACAAAAGATGAATTCTCCACACACAACGAATCACCTCTCACACACTACTCACGCTACCGATCTGCCACCAGCCAATATCTCTTGTTCACTACTCCCGATCGGTCCGTAACACGCAACTCGATCCGAGAACGACCTGAATTGTTTACTCAGGTTTTGTCAGTCTCATATACAAACACCAGACCGTCGCTTCACAGCCGACTAGAATATGACGTCGCCCAGTAAATTTATTTTTAGATTTACGTTCATTGCTAGGATTGCAACCACCTACACTACAATAACCCATTTTCAATTAAATTTTAACACACTGCGAACACAATCAATAATATAAGATACTCGTATGCAATTGCATATTCGACCAGCTTTCGGTCAAGCGAAAACCGTGAAATTCAGTCGATCCCATGTAGTCGCTCACAGTTACGTCACAAAAGCTTAAAATGGCGATGGAGCTTTCGTGAGTGAATATATTTTATTATTCTTTTTACCATGATGGCGACCTATTATTCGTGAGAAAACATATCTTGTTAGTCGGAAATTACTTCTTTTTTTAGAGAGAATCTTGGACTTAAGGGGGCAGAAAAGTTACCAGTGTTGTTAAGATTAATATCAGACTCAAGTTTGCTACGTTCAACCTGGCTGTATGTTCATATCGATGTGGATTGTGAATTGACTAACACGGTGGTCGGGTTTGGGTCGTTGGTGTTCAGAACGGCGAAGTTGCTGCTGTTGTGACTGTAATAGGTGTAAGTTTATTCTGTGGACTCCGCTGCGACTCTCGTTATCTTATTGCGTTTTATACTCGATGCTTTGAGGGCAACTTTTATCGTTGGCAAATTACGGACTGGAGCATAACGCACATTTTCGTTTGGTGTATGAAATGATAAAGTACTGTCAAAACTACATAAATTTAAAATAAATTGTGTATAAGATTAAATCTTTTAACTAAACATGAAATTCGGTAGATAAAGAAAGCAAATTTAGTTAACGATGTCAAGTACAAAACTCTTTAGTTTCAACAACGGCATTCAATTGATAATGTTTTGGAAGAAAACATAGTTCGTCTAAAGTATTGTTACATGCACAAATAATTCTGCGAGCTACTGTCGCAATTGTTTTCACAACCATCAAGAACCTCATGATCAACAAAATGAATGTGCCCAAAACCACAAGAACCCGCCAAGCATAATCAACATCTGAAAGTGACGTCACTACCCCATTCATTAAGCTGCTCGAATATTCCAGGTAGTTCGCCAATGTACGAGAAACGGATTGAATGGCTAGAGACCCTTTATAAAGGCGAGCTGAATCATTACAACCGCGATATAGTAAAACTGCGCTAGTGAGGAGTGCGAATTAAAAGCGAGATTGATTGTGAAGTGATAGACAGTTGAAGTAAAATTTGATAGACAAAGTGAAAAAAACAGAAATCGGTGAAATTGTTAAAGTTAATGATTGTGCATTTTTTAGTAAATAAACTCTTTTAACTTAATTTACAAGATAGTGCGGTTCCACTTTCCGGGAACATTAAAATTATTGGCCGCGAACCATAACACTCGACAGTAGCATTCTCCGCTACGTGTCCTAAAAGCAATATATCCAGCAGAAAAAAACCTTTCAGCTCCAGCACTTGGTGGTGCAATTCTTTTTGTTGGTAAATGCAAGATGTTTTCTCAGTGAACCTCCGGATTCATATAAGGTCCGTTTTTTTATTATGGAGTCTAGTGAATGAGCTTTATGCTTAGATGGTGTGTGGCAAATTTTGTTGAATGCAGTTGTTATTAAGCGGTCCAATTCTTGATGCAGCGTAAGATCTTTCAGTGAAATTAATTCATTGTTGTTTTTCTTTATATCAGCAACGTTCTCACGCAAAACAGCGACACCATTATTTTTAGTGTTATTTTGGCTTTTATAAAATACATTGAGTTATAAAATTACACTTTCACATGAGAAAATATATTGCAATATCGTTTAACCTATCCCTTATATGAAATGAAGTCGTGAACTTCTAAAAAATATTTTGTTTTCATTCATTAATCGCAAGTTGCGATAAATATGTTTATGATTTTTAATATGGAACGCTATATTTGGCTACTTCCGTGCTCAGTTTGACACTTACCAGAAACTTCATTATGATGAACATAGAGATACAAGACTGTAGAGAAGACAATAAACAACGTTTTTGCCGAATTTCCCCTTAATTTACTAATACTTATATAAATTTACAACTACCAAACAAATTTCATTTCATTCATTTTCATTGCAGTAACACATAATAAATTTAATGTGGATTGTTTCATTAAAATCAATATTTTACAATTTATTTTGCTGAGGCTAAATAATTTAACAAGTTTTTAATGTTATAAAATTTTAGACTAAAATAATAGCATATATTGCATTTATATATATATATATATATATATATATATATATATATATATATATATATATATATATATATATATATATATATATCATTTCTATACATTAGTTTTTTTGCATTACTGATATTGATTATATTGATGATCAATCATTTCACAAAAAATTGCTAGCAAAAAAACCAATCCAAGCGAAAAATTATTTGCTGCATCCGAAACTTAATAACGTACAGAAAAATTAAAATTAAAAATTACTTGCGGCGTCCAGAACTTCGAAAATTAGCAAACAAAATATTTCATACAATACCAAATAACAAAATTTTAAAATTTCAATTACCCCCATTAATATTTCCATTTGACTATTTCACTGACTCTTGGGGAACAAACTAAACGGGAATGTAAGCTGAGCACGAAAAAAATAGCACGAAGAATTAAGCCATGCCCACGTCAACAAACGGATGAAGTACTGACTGATTATCAAGAAAACGCACGTAATTAACACAAACTAAATCAAAATGTTCAAAAAATACACGCGCACTCAAAAAATAAAGCAGTAATTGCCAACTTACATGTGAAAAGATGTTCCTGGCGACCGGCATTTCGTATCATTTCCGCACGTAAACACTATGCACTTCATTATTAGTTTTCTATGTTTGTAACTAGTGTCACTATCACTTAATCACTTCACTATGTGTCACCTCACGTATTACACGATATTAAAATCAAATCAACACTTTCGATTTGAAATTATTTGATCAAATTCGACGGAAATCCCGACGCGTAAAATTTTTACTCACGTCTATCAGTCGATTTGACAGAAGTGCAACTTCGGGTTCAATTTAACAGACACGAATTAGCTCAGTTGCTACGGATGGGGAAAACGAATTTTTAAGTAATGACTTGTTTACGCTAAGTGAGTGATCTCATGCCATCAAAGGTTGGTTAATGAGTTGCGTCCTAACTGGTTAAATATGAATTGAATGAATCAGAGTTAACGCTATCTATAATATGCGGCAATTTTCGTTTGCAGTTAATGTACTTTTATCAGTTTTGTCGTAAAACTATAATGAAAGTTAATAAAACTGAGCAAAAGCGTGACCATACCTTAACACCAAAACTGACGATAGATACAAGCCATATGGCAGCAGCGCTTACTACCACACACATGACCATTAGTAGGCCGACTTTGCTAGCTAATTTAGGCGTTATATGAAGAATTGTGAACGTGCCAACGAAAATTCGAGGTTTTGTACGGTTTAGAGACGGATTTCTACAGTGAAATCCAGATGATCCGCGGAGAACACAATAGCGCTCCTAGTGAAGTGAAAATTATTTCAGTTCTTATACCCGTTTAGTTTTTATCGCCTTCCAAAGTGAATTTATAGGAGTTTGTTTACATCTCAACGCTGAGCTATCAGTCGAAGGTGCAAAACGTGTGCTTCATTTGCTCGTCTTGGAAAGTTTAGGAGCACAATGGGCTATACAAGGTGAATTTATAGCATGCACGGAATGCGTTCGGCACGTTTTTTATTCGGAAAATAGTATATATGACGAAATATAAGCGTTTGCTAATGCCGCAGTTGGGTGACAGCTACCGGAAGCTTGTCCATAGTAGGCCGACTAATACATATGAAAATTGCTAATATATGGCTTGTATCTATCGTCAGTTTTGCTTAACACCAAATACCTTCCTAACGGCAATGTAAGCTGAGTGACAGTTTCCAGCCCGAGTGTGCCCGAAAATGTGCACAAATGTAAATATTAATTTGAATTTGATATTTATGAATTAAAAATTGATTTTCATCCGCGAATATAAATTTGTAACTTGTAAAATATGTGTATCAAGCTGATGTAATGAATATTAATCCCTTACGATTTATTTAATAAAAACTTTATCAATGCGAATTTGAAAGTGAAATACAATAAATTTTTTAACGAATTTTTACGTTTGCTGACGAAAATTAGAAAATTTCTTGCGCTAAAGATTTGCATTAGATTTCTAGGTAATGAGTCATTAGAATTTTGAACGCTATAAGTGCTGTCCGCACTCATAAATCTACAAAAAGTCATAAATGACCAGGCTGGTTTAGTGTATACCAATCTACAATACCCACGAAAAGAGCAGAAAGTGGTAACAGCTAATGAGGGGAAAAACTGTTCAAATCAAATTGTTGGGACGCTCACGGACAGGAATTTATGCTGTTACAGCCCCTCTAATATCATATTTCCCGACTTCATTTCCGACAGTAAAATGTTTTTCTATTTCAAAACGCACCTTAAATTCGAAGTGAAAAGCAGTAGAACAGCAACGTATTTAATTATTTTGGTCTGTTTCGCGTATGTGAGACCAACAATAATCGCTGAGCATATCCTCATCCCAAAAACCTCGATAGCTTTTTGGTTCTCTGCAGATCTTGGTGTAGCCTCTCTCCTTGCTCGTCGCTGGTATCACCAAAAATGTCAGTCAAGGAATCCAGATGGGAATGAAGAAAGTGGATTTTCAGCGACATTCGAACGCCCATTTTCCGATAATTTTTCAAAAGATCTCCGATGCTTTGCCTTTAGTTGTCGCTTATTTTCATGCCGAGAAACTAACGCTCTTGGACGAAGCTATTGGCTTTTGATAAAAAGGGTACCTCAGCTAATCATGTCTTTATTGATCGAAGAGTAAACTAATACTGTATCCTCACATGTAGTGTACGGGTTGTTATTGTCAGATGAGAGTGCGTTCAATGTAATATTGAAATGTCAATTTGACACTCCCACTTACTTTAAATACTCTAACAAAATTCAAAATCAAAATGTATAATTCAAATCCTAACTAATCGCTCAACTCAAGTCTTCTGATGTTCGAGTTGAACTTGATAGCAGGTAACGATTTCGTCAGTACGTCTGCCAGTTGATTTTCAGATCCAACGTAATGGCCTGTGATTAATCCTTGGCTGTATTTTCCCGGGTGTAATGCAAACGTTTGTTCATATGCTTGATCCGATGATGATGTTAAGGATCTTTGACCTAGCGAACCGTACACAAATTGTCCAAAAAATGCTCGTTGCTTCTGATTGACCAAATTCAATTTCCTTTAGAAGGTCTCGCAAACCATATTGCTTCCTTAGTACCTTCATATAATGCTACATATTCCGATTCCGTGGTGGATAGTGTGACTTCAAACTGTAGCTTGCTCTTCCAAGTAATGACTGCGTTTCCTAGCAAAAACGCGTAATCTGTGGTTGAATTCGTAGTGACGGGCATAATCTTCATCGTTGTAGCCGACCAACTCGAAATCCTTCAAACACGTTCCGTGTGTTATCTTCATCTGCTTTGTATGATTTAGATAAGGAAAAATTCGTTTTACCGCGTTGACTTGCATTCGACCACGTATACGCATGAAGCGGCAAACATCCTTAACTGCGCATGATATCTCTGGTCGCAGCGAACAAGAGTGAACCGCAAGCCTCTCGGTAAGGGATCCTTATCTCGCTGTCGCCATCCGTGAACGATGTCAAAAATGTTTTCACCCCAGCTGGTGTGGCAATCGATTTCGACTCTTCCATGTTGAGTTTTCGAACAATCCTGTCAATGTATGATGTTTGGCAAATACTAATTGTTCTTGCCTCCCGATCACGTGTAATCTCCAATCCAACATAATAGTCAGAATTTGCCAATGTTATGTCGAACTGCAATTTTCCAATGTTATGTCGAAATGACGTCTTACTTGGTGACATAATTAAGCCATCATCGACATATAGTAAAGAATTTACCTTTTCGTTGCAAATGCCTCCATAAAATACGCATGGATCAGACTCTTCATCTGACATTCCTTGATGAATTCGACAAAGCTGCAGTTCCAAATATGTGACGATTGCTTTCATCCATGCAGACATCGTTTCAGTCGACAAACTTCTCCATCCTTGTGCCCGACGCCTTTTGGAACTTCCATATAAACTGTTTCTCGCAATATTTCGTTTAAGAAAGCGGTCTTCATATCAAATTGTACTAAATCCATATCGTTGATGGCCGCCAATGCCAAGACATATCCAATCGATTCGCAGCTTACTACTGGTGAAAAAGTCTCTTTATAATCAACTGCGCTGCACTGAGAATATCCCTTGGCTACCAGTCGCGCTTTGAACTTGGTTGATTCATTTATTTCCCACTATTTTGTGCAATTATCTGGCCTCTCTCATTTCTTGACAACGACTTTAGTTCGTCTTCAATGGCGTCTTTCGGTTCTGCTTTTTGCTCGGAACTTATTGCTTCTTCATACGTTTCAGTTTTGGTGAATATTGCTAAGTATCCAGTAGATGCATCGTATGACACTTTTCGCTTTGGATTGACACGCAATTGCTTGACGTTAGCTTCTGTATCTGCACTTGAAATTGATTTCGGTGATTTTTCAACCATTTCATTTTTCACCGAAACATCATCCAAAACTTCATCACCTGTGATCCGATCCGTCTCAATCTCGGTAGAGTCAATGGAAAATTTGACGCAGTCGTTCATGAATGCTGTTGGCCCGAAAATTTTCAGATGGGCTACATATATGTGGGTTCTGATCAAACCATCGTTCGAAAGGTGTATGTTTTGGATGGCTTGCGTTAGTTGTTCGGTTAGGAATGTATACCGCTGTTCGAACTGGCTCTGGCCAGAGAAACTTAGGCAGGCCACTTGCAATTAACATAGTACGCGCTGATTCTTGTCCCGTTCTATTATCCCTTTCGATGAATCTATTTTGTTCTGGTGTGTTTGGGGGATCCGATTTATCATTATTCCATACTTCGCCAAAAGATTTGGAACATCGCTATTCACAATATCCACTCCATTGTCGCACCGAATATATTTGACACAAGTATTCTCGCAATGCGACACAAATCCTTTCAAATATTTATAGGACTCTGTTTTTTTTTTGAATATTTTTTTTGAGAAAGAAGATGACTCGCATGCTCGTCGCTTCGTCCTTCAAAAGTATAAAGAACTTCTCACCTCCAATTCCGCGTTCCTGCATGGGTCCACAATAGTCGGTGTGAATGCGTCCGGATTTCTACAATGTACGCTTTCAACTTAATTGATACGATACTCGATGCCTTTTGCCCAATTCGCCTTCTTCGCAAAAGAAATCCTGCAGATTAGTGAATGCCATGCCATGCACGGAATCAGAAGGGCGCATATTCTTGATTGCCGTCACATTGACATGTCCTAGTTGCTTGTGCCACTTCTCCAACACGCTGATTTCTTAGTGTTCGACGCACAACAAGCCTGATAAATTTTGGACAGCTTAAATGCCATACAAACCAAATCGTTTGAACCAATATAACCCATTGCGAGCAAATCATGGTTCCACTACCTTTGATATCCAGAAATTCGTCGTTCGCAATCTTTACGCCTTTCCGTGCAGTCTTGCAAGATAAAGTTTTGTACCAATACCGTCGGAAAATAGTACGGCGTGTTGTTTACGTGTCGGCCAACCGAATATCTTTGTACTCAGTGGATAAAATTTCATCGTACGCAAAAAAGCTGCGTATTTCTTCGAACTATCATTTTTATTTTCGCCGCCATTTTTCTTTTTGTTCTTGTAGTTTCTGCAAACACTATTGTTCCTTCAATGGCCCATCTCACCACACGAATGACATTTTCATTTTGCCTTTCGGTCTTTCAACAGAATCTTCCGATTATTACCAGTTTTATGTTGCGTGCTAAAACCCGGCAACATGTTGATCTAAGTCACGACTCACTTTGTTCAGTTCATCCTCCTCTAACTGTAGTTTTGCTAACAATGCATCCATAGTACGGCACCTTTTAAAATTATTCCAGACCTTTCGAAAATTCTGGAATTTTGGTGTCAAGGTGCTCACAATTCGCATATTTTTAAATTATCCGATAGCTACTCACCCTGATCATCCAACTCTGATGCATTAGTGTCAACCTTCGAAACGTACGCAGTAACTGATTCGTCACCATTCATTTTTAAACTAAAATAGTTCTTGTACTATGACGTGATACGAACATCACTCTTCGTCTGATGAATATTCTCCAAAGCGTCCATGATGTCCTTTGACTCACTTGCAATCCAAAACATGTAGACTTTGCTCACAATTGATCGACGAAATTGCCTTGCCATCTTACTGTGTCCAACGTTTGAATTTCTCGGCATCAGTTTTAGCAGGTTTTGGATCCGTACCGTCCACCAAATCAAGCAGTTCCTGACTCCGTAGTATCTCGTTGATATGAAAACCCACATGCGAAAATTTCCGCCATACAATCGATGAGCCACAATACACTGCTCAAGCATGGCGTTCATATCCATTTATTATCCAATAATCGCGAACTACTTTGATTTGCTGAAACTCCTGCACAGTTACTGCTAAAATTTTGTACTTGTTAGTAAACTGGGCCCATAACCTATTAGCTTTTGATAACAAGAGGGCACCTCACCTAAACTGGTTTTAATTGATCGAAGAGTAAACTAATACTGCATCCTTACAAGTAGTGTAATGTAATATTAAAATGTCAATTTAACAGAAACTCATGCTGCTGATTCTGTAGCCGATACGCATTTGGTGAAATTTTCGTCGCCGAAAAATTTTCTTATATCTAGTCCCATGAAACTCCCGCTTTGATTTTCGCATAGGATGTTTTAAGAAACAGCTTGATCAAATATTGGAAAGCCGGCTCGCCTTGCTTGGGCACCTTAACGAAATTTTTGATAAGTCTCAGTTTAATGTGCAAAGGTGGAAGTAAAACACGATTTGGATTGACCAGAAGTGTGGTACTGACACTTTGTTGCCCTGGAGTATACTGATGACAAGTTGACTGAACTATTCGCGCGGCTGTCCCACAGACAAAGAAAGCAACAAAATTTTGTGAAGACAAGCCAATAACCTTAAACGCAATTGTTATTTCATTGCATCAAATTTTTTTCTATCGATTCTAGGACTTTAATACCTTTAGATCCCGACATATTACCCAATTGTGTTCTTCATAATTGAATTTTTTTGAAAATTTCAGTCATCGTCCCAAGGGCATGAACAAGTAGGATGGATAGTTTCTTATTGCGATGGTGCAAAAGAGCAGCTTTCAAGCTGTATTTTGAGCTGTTGATAAAGAGGCGCCCCTCATCAGCATCATTTGCTTCTTTAATCGCTTTAAAAAATTCCGCGACATCTTTGCAATAACACATTGCGTTGGCCTTTGTAAAAAATGGCTTCAATGCGTTATTCCTTTCTCTGTAGATGGCCACTCTCACTACTTTGTCAAGGGGTTTCGATTGCTGCAAGCGCGATGCCAGCAGCTCTGCTTTTTGTTTGGATAATTGCAGATCTCTGATCAAATCACTCAGTTCGGCTTGCGTAATTACATGTTTCTCGTCCATCACAAATTCACTGTCAGTGCTGATCAGCATCATGGAATCTGAACTTTCTACAGTACGTGTACTCAAACCGGGAGAAATTGGCAGTAGATCATCTATGCCAAGTGGAACTAGCTACGAAACTGATGAATCTTCAGGATATTTAAAGCTTTTGTAGTTTTTTGAATTAATACCGACCACGTTTGTCACACAAAAGTAGCAGTCATCGATGTGGTTTTGTGGCTCTCTCCAAAGCGTTGGTGATGAAAATGGGAAATAAATTTTTTCACCCATGGACCATTTGTAAAGCTTTGTTTGACACGCGTTGCAAAATAATTGTGGCACCCATTGTTTTTCTGTTGCACTCACACTAAACCCGAAGTAGAGCAAATACGCATTTCTCAGCGACTCAGTTATGACTTTCCCCACTGAACCAAATCCCGTAGTAAATACTATGAAAAACGACGATATTTCAAAGAAAAGCATCGTTAAAAAACCTCCAAAGTAGCTGATCGTTACGACAAGGAAACGAGTTTCGTTAACTTTTATTCAACGAATATATTCGTTGTCACTACGAAAATTTTTCTTTCATCATTCTCGAAATGTTTCGTACATTTAGGAAATTATTCTTATGCTGATGAATATCATTCCTCAATCAAAGTTTTGATGTTTGTAGTAATAGGAATTCTGTTTGTTATTCAACGATATGATACTTGGGTTTTGACGAACAAATTTCATTGATTCAAAGAAATCATACGTAAGCATGCATGAAATGATTTCTTTATTTTAAGTAATTTCACTTTAATCTAGGACGTGTAAATTCTGTTTACTGTAAACAACATACGCACAGGTTAGAACTCTTGGTTCCCTGGTTGTAACATTAAACATTAAACTTTTTTATGATTTAATTTTTTAATCATTAAAATTTTTTATGATGGGTACATCCGTTTTTTATAAGAAATTATCGTCTTCCTCGGACTATAAGTTGAAGTCGAAAATGCGTAATACATAATTAAAAAATAAATTCAATGAGAAAAAGAAAAAAATATTCTTGAACTATTGACTACATTAAAAGGACGGCGCATATAGTAATTTGTTCCGATGTTGATTAAAAGTATTTAATACCTGTCTGTTAAATCTTATGAATATTATGATCAGTTCGCACTTCAAAATAATTAAAACAATGGATTTATTGAAAGAAATTTGAAGATAAATTTATTAATAATAAAAAAAATCCATTTTATGATTTAATATTGAGTATCTTGTAGTATTCATTTAAAAAGCAGGCTCTCGGTGATTCTTGAAGGATTTTTTCAAATGTGATAATATTATCTGCAGTCATTGGTGTGCCTTCAGGAGATGATGAAGGTCATGCAGGTGTCACACTTCTACTAATATCCTCGGGAATAGGCGAAGAAAGATTCGGCGCGTCATGAAGCGGTTTGTTTATTGAGTTTCTCCAATTTTCAAGGCAGTGCTCGAATCGAATTATCGTTCCCCACGGGAAATTTTTCAGAAATTTCGGTATATGGTGTCGTTTAATTATTTCCAAAATATGTAGATTAACGCTTTGTGTTGAAATATTAAAGTATTATTCCATAATCTGAATCAAGAGAAAATTGATGGCTTACTCAAAAAATATGGATATAGGGCTGGCAAGTCCCATGACAAAAGTAGGTTTTCCAAATCCTTATCTTCAATAAAAATTTGATTACAGTTATCAGCTGATGAGGATATTGGAGCAATAGAAATCGGCGAGCAGGTGGGAATTTCCGCATTGTGGTCAGGGTTTTCGAAGCTTAGAATGCTGGTATAAAAGAAGCCTGCTTGTTGTATTGTGTTATCCTGTCATGTTGTAGCTGGGTTGTTTCTGGGTAAAAATTGGAATGTGAATCAAAATTCTCTTTTTGTTTGCATTTCTTCATATTATTCGAAAGAAGACTCAAAGTATTGTTTTATGCGAATCATTTGTAATCCTCTTGCAGTATTTACGATATTTACTGGTGGGCCTAATAAATCCTCAATTTGAAGTAGTCGAAATTCTCCATAGGAGTTGGAAACCACTTGAAAGCTAGCATAGTGCTCATTATATTGTATTTCATTTACGCGTTGGCAAAATAGTAAAACTCGTTTTGAATTAATTGCGATTATTTCCAGGATGGTATATATTTCTACATCAGTAGTAAATATAGCAACATTGTACCCCTTTTCATAAACTTTAGAATCGTAAATTATCTTTTCATAATATGTAACGTCCTCAGTAATCCTAATGTTGAGCATGCTTGAAACGATACTGCGGAAGTTTCCTGCTATTTGATTTTTTTTATCAAATTCAATGCCACTCTTCGGCTTTTGACCATTCAGCATATGATAAGCAAACTGTAGCTGATATTTTTTTTTGAAATTGAAACAGGAATATTTTTCCTAGATGTGATGCAATGAGAATATATTTTAAACTGCTTGTGTTTAGCTTCGAATTTGAAACGCCAAATATTTCTCAACGGACCTGTTCTTTCAATTATAGTCGGATAATGTATAAGATTGTGATGCTTTGGTTTCAAGTTATCATTGAATTATCGAATATACTCTTTATTGTGCCATTCTATTTTCTTCCTCAATAATTCCAATACGCTTAATTTAACTTCAAAGAAAATTATGGTAAAGCTCCATACTTCATCATCTCTTGGTACAAAATCTCCAACCATTAAAGGAAAAAAATGTGCGAAGGTCATCATCTCCTTCCCAAACATTTTAAGGCGCTTTTTTTCAAATGAACATGTTTAATATCAGGCGAATGGCTTTTTCTTTCGATTTTTCCATAATCAAAAATTTTCTTCCGAGCATTCAACTGCTCCAAGGTAAAATATTTTGCTCTTTGTGTTAAATATGTTATAATAGTGACAAAATTGTAATGGAATATGCCTTCGTATATATCGTGCATGATGTCTGAATAAAAGTTACTAGCAACATAAAAGGAAGGAATTTCATTAAATATTGATCTGTAGGAAATGCCAACTTCTGAAGGAGTATTTCGTATCGAGTCCAATTCATATTTTTCTACAGTTCTTAAATCATTGGCATCTTCAATACACATGGTTTTGGTTTCTAATTTTTTTTTGTAACACATTCTACAAAATGAATCTGCTGAAAAACCGTTAAAACCTAGCATATTATTCAGGCTTAAATTGTCCCCAATTACCAAGCCCAAGATAAAATATACCTTCTGGTCTCCTTCATCAGTTCGAATGATTAATCCATTTTGTTCCATATCTATTATTTCTTTAATCAAGCCTTGCAGACACTTTTCCGTGCCATAGTTTTTTTTTAAGTATATTGACTTTATTACGGCTGCCAAATAAATTTCATCGAGTTTAGAGCTCTTCGTAATACATGGAAAAGAAAAGTAAAAATTCGCAATTGAGTGCTTGACCGAATGTGATCCCAATGGATTATTTACTTCAACTTCATCTTCATATAAAATGAACGGCACCAGTGTTCTTCTAGAATACAATTTTCTTTGTTCTTTCCATATCGAACCTTGTATAAAACTGGATAATTTATCAGACGGTTGACTTTCTTCCTTTCTTATGAAATTCAATACTTCTTGAAGAATATGTTGCTTTTCAAAGATTTGTTGAATTTGGTATTTTACAGGCATAACTACGCACTTGGTTTTATTATCTACGTAATGATTATTTCCGACTACATCAATCCTTTCATCAATTATCTGCTCTTTTAAGTTTTGACCATATCCTTTTTACTTCAGAAGTTCATAAAATAAGTAATCAGTTTTGAGTGATTCGAAAGGATTTCTAAAGCGTTCAATTATTGATATCATTTTATCCCCGTTTTCTGAATTTCAAAATGTATCACTTTCACAAAATTTTTCCAATGCATCTAGAACTGGAGTCAGAATCAATAGTTGCACTTTATTTTGAATATCGAAAATATCTTTCCTAGGAAAATTGTTTTTGCTGTGCAAAGCCAAAGGAAATTTCAAAGCACACTCTTCCACTTTTTCTATAGAAGCCTGCTCATCCCAAATAACTTCACGACTGATTTCTTCACGATAATTGCACGCAGGGCCGGTGCGAGGTCTTTTGGCGCTCCGGGCGATATAATTTTTGCCGCCTTTTTTTAGATCGACTAAAAGATGAAAAGCTTCCTAAAAATACGGCAAATGATCTTTTCATCGGATGGGAATTTCAATAACTTTTGCAAAATTTTAAAAATAGACAAAATAAGGCAAAATTAAAAAATCTAGGAATATTCTAAGCAACAGCTTCCTAATTATAGGGTCAAAGGTTCATTAAAAAAACAGTGAAAGTCAGATTTTCCGATTAATAAGGAATTCATTTATTCTAGAACAAAATGTTTTTAAAGTTACAGAAGGGTTTTTCCTAATACATCTACATAAAATTAGCTTTTCGAGCTTTTGCTTCAGCAAACGCTTTGAGGACGTCCGAAAAGTCCAAGTTTTTTGCAAATTCACTTTCTATAGATATAACAGCAAGTCCTGTCAATCTTGTTTGGCAGATCGTCGAACGCAAGTAGTTTTTAATCAATTTTAATTTTGAAAAACTGCGTTCTCCACTTGCTACTGTAACAGGCAAAGTCAACAAAATACGCAGAGCAATAGCAACGTTTGGCGTGAAAAATTCATTTCGAGCAATATACTGCAGTGCTTCCAGTGGAGTTGTCTTAGGTTCTATTAATTGTGAGAGAGCTAACAATTCGTTGTACAAATCCAACGCATCGATGTCAGAACTTTCTTGGGCAGTTAATGATGCGACCAAATCTTTGCAATGTTTGAGAAGATCCTGATTCGAAAAATTTTCCTTAATCGTTCCAATATTGAACAAGAAATTAAAATTATCTACATAGGTTTCTAACTGCTCAAAACGTTGTTCTATAGAGTTGATGGCCTTATCCAATATAGTGTAAAAACACTCGATTTTGAATTTTTGTTGTGGATCATTGATTGACTCATCCGGAGCTTCATAGGAAAACATTCTAGTTTTTTTACGAGGTCGAATGACTGTCGATTGAGCAAAACACGTCTCGCATTCGAGTTCTTCGGCCATTTTTTTTGAATCTTCTAAAATTCGGTTGAAACCACTATCTGATCGGTAATCTTTGAGAAACAATAAAGTCTTTTGAAGATCACGTACAGTTTGTGAAATTTCGCAATCAACGTTTTGTAAAGCTTTGCTTACCAAATTAATTTGATTTAAGATTGTGTGCCACAGGACAGTAAAAACACAAAAAGAAAACTTTTTTATATTCTTAGCCAACGACTCTGCTTCACTACGAACATCAGCTTGAAATGTTAAGTCTTGACTGATTTCAAAAAGTGCGTCATATATTTCCCCTATTGAATATCGAAACGGATTGATTGCGTCAATTCTGCTTTCCCATCTTGTTTCACTGAGAGGCTTAACTGATAAGCCATTACCTGAATGTTTTTTTAAAATCGACCAACGACGAGTAGAGCCACTCAAAAAATTATAAACGCTTTGAACAGTTGAAAAAAACTTGACCCCATCTATCGTAGATTTAGCCGCATCATTAACTACCAGGTTAAGGGTGTGAGCGTTACAAGGGACAAAAAAAGCCCGACTATTCAATTGGCGAATACGATTCTATACAGCTTTTTCTTGCGCTTTCATATTTGACCCATTATCATATCCTTGCCCGCGCATATCGGTAATGGAAAGCCCATATTTTTGTAAAACCTCTACAATCGATTCAGTTAAAGCTTCGCCAGTAGTCAGAGAAACAGGCAAAAACTCGAGGAAATGTTCACGGATAAGAACGTTATTACTTTCATCTATGTCAACAAAACGTAAAGTTATTGACATTTGCTCGATTTTAGAAATGTCTCGTGTACAATCTACTATTATTGAATAGTACTTAGCCTTTTTAATAAGCAGAATAATATGATCTGTCACTTTTTTAGCAACAATTTCAATTAGCTGATTTTGAATTGAGTTACTCAAGTAATGGACATGAACTTCTTTGTTTTGGATTTTTCTAATATGTTCGGCCATGAAATTATCAAATTGTGCGAGTAATTCAACTAATTTGAGAAAATTCCCATTGTTTCTTTCATATAATTTATCAGAAGAACCTCGAAATGCTAAAGACTGTTCTCCAAGAAATGTTATAATAGATAAAAGACGTTGTAACAAATTCTGCCAGTATCGTGTTTCAGCCTCTACTGATTTTTGAAAATCTGCATCAATCGTGGTAGCAGTACGTAACCTATTCGACATTTCAATCCACTTCATGCATGCGTTCAAATGATTTTGGCTTGTTTCATGACTGTTTAAATGTTCATGCACATGTTTCCAATCTTTGAATCCAGTTGAAGTCAAACTGATACTAGATCTACTAAAGAGCTTACAACAAAAACAAAATATACTATCTGAACTTTTTGAATAAACAAGCCAAGATCTTTTTACAGTTTCACCATTTTTTAATTTCTTCTCAAAACATGCTTGAGAAAAATGACGATTTTCATCATTTGAGGGAAATTGGTACTTTGCATCCGCATTCAAGTTCACTGGTCCACGAGAAACTAACAAAGTTTGCTGGGCGTTATTTAAATGATTTGGCCAAGTAGCAGGATCCAGTCCACAATTTTCAAGTATATCTTCCCTTTCTTGAAGTAGTGGTAATTCAGGAATAGTTGAAGTTTTATTTGAAACATCTTCCGGAACTTGACATTCAATTGATATATCTGATGAAAAATGTTTGAATAAAATTAAACGAATAAAAGGAATTTAAAGAATCACAACATCGGAAAAATTTTTTAGAAAAAACTAGATTTTTCATATAATTTTAGAACTACTAGGGATATTTCAGTTCCTATAACCCCCGGATTTTATCACGTCGCCTGATGCGACGTGATAATGTAATGTCAGCATTGAAAATAAGCTCATACCTTCATTATCCTTTTCGTGAGAGATTTCCGATTTTTTTTGAAAAAATTTGGAAAAATTGACTGCCAATGCTTGGTTTTCAGCTTCCTGAGCTTTTTTTTCCTTTGGTAGAAAGCTCCTGACTCTTTTTTACGTTTTTCAGACATGCTATAATTTATTATTTGGTCTAGCACAATGACTCTAACTATGTTCAACTACTGAAGTACTTGGAAGTACTGACATACTGGAGCCAAATCACACACTGCACTGCTCGCAGCTCGTGTTGGCTCGTGCCGCTCCCAATTCAATGTCATCCTCCCATAGATATAGAGAGTACTGGATTCGCAATCGTTCGAGAGAATTGAAGCAATTTTCAACTTTCGCTTAAGTTGTGTGGAGTTGAGGTTGAAATGTGTGTGATATAATCAGAGTTGCCAGATTGGGCCATAAATCGCGAATTAGGCTATATTTTGGGGATTTTTTGCGACGGAAATTTAGCTGATGCAATATACCGCATTTTCGCTATTTTTTCACATGATTTGCAAATTTTTGAGCATACATTCCGTGCACCGAGCGATTTCCTAGCTATATTTGTGTTAAAAGTGCACGTGCAATTTCAACACCGAGCATCTGGCAACTCTAGATGCAATGCAATTGCTTCATCGAATTCACATTTCTTTTTCAATTCTGGTTTTAGATTTCTATCCTCACGAAAAATAGCCGAATTTGAACGAATTCACAATCGTGTGAAAACAGAGAGCATATTTCGTGGGTGTACGCGGTTGGAAGTGGTGGCAGAGATGCAATCGAAGAGAGGCGAGTCGCGAACGTATGGTTTGCGTAGGGGAAAGTGAAGCGGAGGGAAAGATTTCGGTTCGAGAGCGTAAGCTATTTATGTATTGAAATTGCTTCACTCACGTATGGATACACGGATTGCCATTTCGTGTCCATTTATTTATATGTCTTTGCATCCTCCCACCATAAAATTTTTTTTGAAAAATTTCCCAGGTATATTGAGAAGTGAAAAATGCGATTAGAATGGCGATGAGCCCTTACATATTTCGAATTCCTCAAGTAGTCAGGTATATCACGAAAAAATCCCAAGCATCAAAAATGTCGAAAAAAAAAAGACAGGAAGTCAATAGAAATGAAAAGATATGTGTTTATTTTACTCAGATAGTGTCTTTCGTATTTATTATTCTGATGTGATTTGACAAACGAAAAAATTCCCCCAAAATAAGACGGTATGAGAGATCTTAAATGAAAAGCTTATCGAATTTTTTAGGATTGGCTTCTCCATTCTTCAAAAGAAAACATGCATTATTCGTTTTTTGATGATATTTTTGTATGCAGACTATATCAGGTAGCCGACCGAAAACAAATGATCCCATTTGGGATTCTCCGGAGATCGAGACTAATGTATTTTTCCGTACTCAAAAAACCTAAAATTTTTGAACTTTTCCTGCATCTATGCATAGAACAAAGGCAGCATGCATAAAGAAACGATATGTTTTTATAAGAAAAGGCGCCAGTGGCGATTTTAGACGGCGCCTTTTAAAAAAGATTGTCATGTTTGTCATAGACTTTACAAAAATAAGTTATGAAGCGGCCTTATAAAAGGCGCCCCATAAAATACATGTTTTCTGAAACATGCCATGGAAATTTTTTTCATTACACAAAACCAAATCCATTTTTTCAGGCGACGCAAAATGCCGCCCCCAAATTTTGCCGCTCCGGGCGGGGGCCCGGCTCGCCCGTACCTCGCACCGGCCCTGATTGCACGCTTGATTTTCTCCTTCATTTCCCTCATTCTCAAAATTGTCAGAGCTAGTTGTTTCCAATTCATTCTGTTCCTCATATTTGGATGAATCTTTCCTATCACTTTCGAAACTTTTCAAATGACAATGAAAAATATGTCTTTTCAGACGCCAGAAATTCGAGAAGGATTGTCCACAAGAATTAAGTGTACATTTATATATTGTATCACGACCTCTTTTTATTAAGTGGTCTGTTTTCAAATGGCTTATTATTTCTTGTGAGCTATTGAAGCATTTGCCACAGTCTGAACAAGCCATTATATTTTTAAAAAGTATTTCTAATCAAACATAGAAAAATTGAAATATGCACGTCTTAAGAAATAAATACTTATTGCATTTCCATTTCTAGCGATAGAATTCTTCACTTAAACTGCTCAATCACTTGCTCACTTATAAAAAGCACTTTCAGCACACTATTTATGCACACTTTACTTCGTAATGACACTCCAACTACAACTGACCACTAAAAATCAAATCACAGATGTCTGGCAAATTCTTTCTAAATGAAGAAAAAAGAAAAGAATAAGATTTTTAACGAAAATATTCATGCGTCTAGGAAAAATTTCGTACACGCAAGCAGCCGCGACTTAAACTTTACAGACATTTGTTTTGTTCGGTGGATGCTGAACACTTTCCATCGTTGGACTAGGACGCGAGCATCGTTAAACTATAGAAGTTAACACTTTTACTTAAAGTTTTAACAAAAAAATTTATTCAAGTTTACAAACGGGTAGAGGTTCCCCGTACGAATGAAAATATTACAATGCCTTCTATTACATAGATTCGTTTAATTTATAATGGTTTAATTGCTGTAGTTGCAGTTTCCCTGAATGTGTGAATACCATTCCTCGACCTTGGTTCCCACGAATTTGCTGACTGGGAATTTGCTGCATTAGCGTCTGGCAGGTAGAATCGTGGGATCGCCCGTTAACTCCTCCGTGCTTAAATTCGGATGTCCTCATCCGATCAGAAATGTGGCTGGTTGTATAGGCTGGGAATTGATTGGTGCAGAGAAGCGAGAGGCTGCATTGGTACCGATATTGATGCGCTTGACCATGGGTTTGTATTTACTGGTTGTTCATTATCAGTAGGCTGTCTGATGGTAACCTTTATGTTGTTCCTTTTGCAAAGTCTGAAGAATATAAAGATTATTAATATGAAGATGATGAGAAAACTTATGCCGTAGTTAGTCCAACGTTCGTAAAAGGTTTTGACTTGAAGTAGGTCGATGCGTTTGGTATTGTTGATGTGCAACTCATGCATTGCTTCGAGAGAGAAGATTTCTCTATATCGTTCCTCGTACGGAGTAGGCTGGTAGATGGCCGGAAGTGCTTGCCAGAAGGAAATTTCCCTTGAAGTGTAGGTTTTTCCATTTATTCCTAGTGTAGCGTTCTCGAACTTAATTAAGAAGGTGCCAAACAATTGTCGTGTATCGTTGTCTATTGTTATCGATCCATTGAAATCGTTCAGCAGGATCATGTCGGTAGTAACTTCTTCTATGGCGGGAACTTGTAGACCGATTACGATACTACAGGTTGAGTTGACGCTTTTCAGGATGTTGGGAAGGCATGACGAGAGTTTTATGTCTAACAAGTCGGTTTGTCTACAAATCGCTAATTCGCCGTATGCGTTACAATTATTGATGATACTGTATATTTCATTATGATTTCTTATAATGCTATCGTGTGAAATTTCAATAACTCTATTGTTCCTTTTAACAGGTTTTATGAGTAGTCTTTCATAAGTGTTTTCAGTAGTTAATGGTATCTGTACAATATACAAAAGTGACTTTTCGTCTGTAACAGTTTTTATTTTAGCTAGTTTTAATGCATCTTCGATTGAAAGGTATGGGAAATTTTCCTTGTCAAGAATTGCTATTGCTGTTTTGATTTCTTCCTGTGATAACATAATGGAGTTTACGATTCCAGTTTTTGCAAAATTTAAAGCATAATTTATACTGACTAGTTCCTCTTTTACCAATCTTAATTTATATTGTAGACTTATGGCTATATCATGGTTGTGGTGCTCGTTTGTTTTGACAAATTTTTGAATTTGGTTTGAAATTTGGGTTAGGTTGTTAATTCTATTTGTTAACGATTTGTTAATTACTACCTGGTTGTTGTTATTCCTCAGCACGTTGTTTATTTTGTCCTGGATTATGTTAAAGTCATCGTGGTCGGGATTCCCCGCAACCCATTTCCATGCGGTTCCGATAAAGTCTAATGACCTTTTCACAACCTTTGGTTGTAGATGCCCTAATAGCTGTTGGGTTTGGGATAGCTCATGAATGAGATAGGGGTGCAGAGGATTGCTACTATTCACTTCTCGCCCGATTGCGTTTGATATGTTCGATATTAATTGCGCGTACTGTCCAATGTCTACGTCATGTATGATGTAGAAACTCCCCGTCTTTATTTTCGCTTGGCCAGATTTGATGGTTATAATTTGGGAATTTGTGTAGTCGAGAACCTTGACCTTGCAGATAGCCATGTGGATAGAGAGCCTAAAAGGAAGAAGTTAGTTGCGTATATTACTTTTGTGTATGGTTTTTCCGGATTCTGTAATGATTGTGGTGGTTTTGTTTTCCCTAACAGTTTCTTGTCTGTATCTTGGAGTTAATTTCGACCCTAATCTTTTATTTCTTTTAACAAAAACTATTTCTCCGGGGCTATAATCTTTTAGGGGTTCCCTATTTTTATTATGATGCGCAAGGTCTTTGCTTTGCTTCGATTTGAGCTTTTCTACGTTTTGCTGTCGTATTTGTTCGAGCTCTTCCGGGGTTGTTCTTGGTAGACGACCGAGGTATAGTTCTACAGGCTTCTTGCCTGTAGTGGAATGGATAGTGAAGTTATATTCATTTACTGCCCTTTGAAGTAGCTCTTCAAAAGGCCGGCCTGGATCGTCTCGCTTTAGGCATCGCATAATTTCTATCAGGGTGGAGTGAGGACGTTCTATTTGTCCGTTTACCTCGCTCTTATAAGGCGGCGTTTTGAAGACTTTTATCTGCAAATCGTCCTCCATCATGGAAGACAAAGACAATGATCGAAGCGCGCCTTCGTTATCCACTACAACGTTTTCCGGTACGCAAAAGAAGAACAGAATGCCCCTGAGAGGCTGTTTTACGTCCTCAGCAGATCTTGATGGAAGAATCTTAGCTTTGAGAAATTTTGAGAATTTATCTATGGCCGTGAGAACTAGTTTCTTTTCAGTCAGAAGTATATCTATATGAACTGTATGTCCGGGATAATTTGGGATGGGGGTTGCGTGTAGGAGTGGTTTGTTTGGGTGCCTATCGTATTTATTTTCTTTACACGTTATGCACCGAGAAACGAGTCTTTTGATTTTGGCGGACATTTTCGGAAAATAAAAATTTTCTAATAACTGAAGTCTATTTTCCTGAGCATTTCTATGAGCTCTGCGATGAGTGTTCAAGATTCTTTCCTCCTGTTCCACTTCGTTTTGCAGGTCTTCAACAATTTTGCGTGTAAAGCGGACTCTGTAATTTCGGAAGTGCTCGGGGTAGATTTCTTGTATGAGTCCAAAGGTTCTCTCGTCTGTCATAAGTCCGTTTACCGTATGTGGGTTCATGTATCGTCTAAGTATGTTTATAATGTCTTGGTCAGCGTATTCTTCTTGAATTAGAATGTGCCTGGTATAATTATCGAAAGGATGGGTGAATTGATAGCTTGTTTCGTTACCTTTGTTCAAAATTATTTGATTCCGAAAGACGTTGATGGGAGTTTCAACCATAGGTATCCGATTTTGGGAGGAACTATCATCACTATGCTCTGTGGGTGTTAACGAATTAACTTCCCCTGGATTGGGAGGTCTTGAGAGGGAGTCAGCAACAACATTTGCTTTACCTGGTTTGTATAAGAGCTCATAATTATACTCCTCCAAGTAAGACTTCCAGCGTTTCATTTTACAGTTGGTGTTTTTGTTGCTTAGGGCATATGTAAGAGGCTGGTGGTCGGTAAAAATTTTTATTTTCCGTGACCCATAAAGGAAATTCCTGAATTTCTGCAATGCCCATATGATGGCGAGCATTTCCCTTTCGTTAGCTGCATAGTTTTCTTCGGTTTGGTTCAATGTTCGCGACAAGAAGGATATTGGTTTGCCTTCTTGAGAGAGAACTGCACCAATGGCGTAGTTGGAGGCATCCGTAGTTAGTTCGAACTCCTTTTCGAAGTTGGGATGCGAAAGTATGACGTCCTTGGATATGAGAGCTCTCTTGAGTTTCAAAAATGCATCCATGGCTGGTTTATCTAAGATGATTGACTTATTTTTGGACATGTGCTTGGACACCCGTCCATCCTCCCCTCTCAAAAGGGATGTCAGAGGTTTTGCAAGCTTTGCATAGTCGCGAATGAAGCGACGGTAATACCCTGACATTCCAAGAAATGATCGGAGGTCCTTTAAGGTTCTTGGCGGAGGAAAGGATGCAATTGCCTCAACTTTTTCAGGGTTTGTTCTAATGCCGTCAGCGCTGACCACAAAACCCAAAAACTCCACTCTGCTCCTCAAAAATTTACACTTTTCGGGTTGTACTTTCATGTTAACCTTCTCGAGTGTTTTGAGGACTTTTTCCAAATTTTCAAAGTGTTCCCTCTCGTCGGCTCCGAAGATGATAATATCATCTATGTAGACGTAGCAGCGCAAACCGATGTGTTCCCGATGCATATCATCTAGTGTGCGCTGAAAAATAGAGGGTGCATTCTTGAGTCCGAATGGAAGTCGCAGGAACTCAAATTTGCCGTTATTAATCGAGAATGCTGTTTTCTCGATATCTTTTTCTTTAAGGAGAATCTGATGGAATCCGCTCTTCAAGTCAATCACAGAAAAGAATTTGTTTTTCCCAAGGTTAGAGAGTACCTCATTTATCTCTGGGATAGGATATCTGTCAGGAATGGTGACTGAGTTTAGTTTTCGGTAGTCTATAACCATTCGATACCTTTTTTCCCCAGAGGAATCCGTCTTTTTTGGGACGATCCAAACAGGCGAATTATACGGCGATCTTGACGGTCGGATAATCCCATTTTCTAGCAAATGTTTAACCCCTGTTTCGACTTGAGATTTAAGAGCCACTGGGTAAGAGTAGGCCTTGCTGTATATAGGATCGTTCGTAGTTGTACGGATTTCACCACGTACCGTTGTTGTATACGTTAGTCGTTCGTCCGGCTCAGAAAACACGTCAGTACACTTTCCCAGGACCGTCTTTAGTTGGTTCTTCTGAGATATAGAAAGATTGTCGGTATTTATATTTAGCTTGTTAATTGATTGTGAAGCGTGCTGCCTCAGCGGGAGGCTTATTCCCGGACTTATGGTCATGAAACTTCCTTTAGTGTGGATGACTGCATCCATAGCTTTTAGGGAGTCATTTCCGATTATTCCGGTGAAAGTCTTGAGGCTGGGTAAGAGGTAGAACATCAGTTTTCCAGTACCCGACTGAAAGAGATCGATAAATGCATGGTGCGTAATTTTGACCGCACCACCTACTGAGTTTACACTAAACGGTTCATTATTTTTTAAGGGATTCCGAATGTAACGAGGCTGTATATAATTTTTGTTAGAGCCTGTGTCTATTAAGGATTTGAGAGTTTCGCCGCTCCTCGCAGTCCTTTCGATGTATGGAAGCGAAGAGCTGTTTAATCTAAAAAATGTATGTCGTCTTGGGTTTCGTCAGTGTCAGGTGTTTCTTCGCTGTTATCCTGTAGGTCTGTTGGGAATGGTTCGGTTTCCTCCTCGGCCAAGAAGTCAATTAGTTCTTGTCTTTCCAGTTCGTCCTGAATGTAATCCATTGTTGTGTCTAATGTCTCTGGCTGTATATTATTGACCGAATGGGAGGTTGAGGTCTTTTAGGGGCGTATGGGGGTCTTGGTCCCGGTCTATTCTGGTAGTTAACTGCATGTGTCCTAATGGAGGGATCTATGTCCATTGGCTCTATCCCGCGTGGTTTAGGTGGTAACGGTAATTGATTTGGGTACTGCTGCTGTGGTCTCGGCTGATAAAATCTAGGTGGCTGTGGCGCGGTTGGGTTGTGTACAAGTTCGGGATAGAAGTTCCGTATATTTGGCCGTGTTTGATTTGGAAATTGAATGGGTTTTTTGGGGGGCAATGGCGGAGTTGCTGTCATAGAGAGTTTCCTCGAGATATTGTTAGTATTATTGGCGTGCTGTGCACGGTAATTCATGTTTGCTAATTTAAGGCATAAATAGAGGGCTTGTGGCAAATCAACTGGCTCTCGGATACTTAGGAGCCTAGGGAGGTCCCCTGATAAGCCCCGAATGAATGTGTCGAGAGCTTTTTCCCTATAGCACTGAGTCATGATATTTAATGACTCCTGCCCCATATCGCATGATGATAATTTATTTAGGATGAGTGACAAGTGGTGGTATACGGCTTGATAGAATTCATGGATGCTGTCACCACCTTGAACAAGGGTGGTCATCTGGTACTCAAGCGTACCGAGATCCCTCTTATCTGCATAGTGCATTGCTAGACACTTAGAAATCTTTACCCAATTGAGGGGTGTGTTATAAGATTCTAAGGCGATGTCGGCCTGACCGACCACCTTATTTCTAATAACAGACAAAATTCCGTAGTACTTTGAGGTTCCCTTAAGGGGTTCATACATAGAGAGTATCCTCTCTACACTCTTTTTCCATGAGCTGAATTCCCCTGGGTTTCCTGAGAAGTCTCTCAGGCTCTTCACCACATCAGGGACTCTATCCATACCCGATAAATCCCTGTCATTTTCAGCACTGATTCCTATATCCGCTTCATTGTTTATATCGGAAGCGGGATTCATCAGGCTCTAGAAGATTTGTGTTCCTTGAGCCTGAAGTGTTTGCGTCACTATTTGGCTTACAATAGCGGTGAGTTCATTTAAATTGACACTAGAACCTCCGGAATTAGTAGGCGGAATATTCCGGTGCTCTTCCCCATTGTTATTTTCTGGGGGAATAGGAAGACGAGCAGGGCGAATAAGATCACTGGGATTTGAACCAACCATATTTAGATTTAACTTCGTGGGCCAAGAGGAAATTCACTAGGGATCTGGACGTACGTGATCCTATTTCCGCTCGCAGAATACGTAGTTTTTAAAACAGGACAAGGTAAAACAACAACCAAGAGCGGACAGGTCAAAGATGACGACAATAGTCAATACTGAGAAGGATCCGCACTAATGTAGAGAACACCACAACAACGATTTACAATTAATATTCACAATTTCACAAGTTCACAATTTGCACTGCTGGAAAACTTCCCCTTTTTATATGAAAAAAATTTTTTAAATGCTCAATATATAATACGGAGTATTTTCATATAATTTTTGCAATTTTTACTCAGAAATGTTGATTCTAAAAGCAATAATTTGATAAAATTCTAAAAGCAATAATTTGATAAAATTGGATAAAATTTGATTCCTCAAGGTTGCTTAATAATTATAATAAACTTAATTATATGGACAAACTTGTAATTTCAAATTTCTTCTTCAAAGAGTATTCTACAATCGATGTAGACAAACTTTTAATTTAATTCAGTGGTTAAATTAGTATAACTCACATAAGGATGAATATGTTCACCATTTTTATCCTTTCCCAAATCCTGAATTTGATTCGCTTGTTATTTCCTTCCAGATTGTGGGTTCTTCACTTGGGCTGCTGATCAGTATCCTTAGGTATTTTCCTTTTTGCGTGTGCTGGTTCTTCGCTACTAAGGTACCAGTCTGGATATGCGGCGTCTTCGGGATTTGGTTATAGTCCCGGTGGAATTTTACTTCACTTTGCTCCGAATGTTACTTCACTTTTAGTTGGAATGTTACTTCACTTTAATCGGAATGCTACTTCACTAATTATAATTAACTTCTAACCGGATAGTTCAATTCCGAATGTTACTTCACGAATTATTTAACTTGTTCAATCCGGGAAAATTTAGTGGACCACATGCCAGTCTCAGCGATGTGTAAGGATCTTAAAGACTTATTTGCAAGGAATATTTAATTTCTTGCAAACTGATCTATCCACTGTACGCACGCACGATCGCAGCCCCACGTTGGGCGCCAGTTAACACTTTTACTTAAAGTTTTAACAAAAAAATTTATTCAAGTTTACAAACGGGTAGAGGTTCCCCGTACGAATGAAAATATTACAATGCCTTCTATTACATAGATTCGTTTAATTTATAATGGTTTAATTGCTGTAGTTGCAGTTTCCCTGAATGTGTGAATACCATTCCTCGACCTTGGTTCCCACGAATTTGCTGACTGGGAATTTGCTGCATTAGCGTCTGGCAGGTAGAATAGTGGGATCGCTCGTTAACTTAGAAGATTTCTTAGTGCAAGGAAACTGTTCGTACGTCTAAGAAAAATTTCGTACAAGTACGTAGCCTCGACTTAAACTTTACAGACTTTTGTTTTGTCGGATGGATACTTAGCGCTCTTAATCGTTGAATTAGGAAACTAGCATCGTTGCACTATGTAAGATATCTTAGGGCAGAGTAAGAAATACATACTTTCAAAGAATAATTTATCTGACGAATCTGCTTTCGTTGATTCAACGTAATTCCGAGTAGCAAACGTTAATAATGTACGTATTTTCTCATTGTGATGACGAAAACCTACGTAAGAACAACGAATGAAAGGCGACGAATGAATTTCGTTAATATTACGAATATTATTTTTTTCAGTGCCCTTCTTTGAGACAATTCACCCCCCACAAACAGCAAAAATACTTTGGATTCACTTTCCACTTATTTCTGGGCAATACTACCAACATCAAAAACCTATGAAACCTGACCTGATGACGGGAATTGGGCAACAATTCCTAATTCAGTGAACAAAATTACTTAAAAAACATGTTTGCATACTTGGGTCAAAAAATTTACCGAAATTTGTAAACCTGTGTTATTAAACATTTTGCTGTTTTTGCATACTCAAACCATCAAGCACTGCTTCAAATGTACTGTTTCCAGATTGTATCTTCGGTCACTTAAAATATTTTTATCTGCGGAAAACGATCTTTCCACATCTACGCAGGTGACTGGGCAATACCTGAATGCAGGTGCTATGCTCGCACTTATAGTTTCCGGCAAAACTTCTGTGGTCCCGTTAATAAAGCAATCAATCTGACACAGAGATTCAAAGCCTGGATTGTTGAAGGTAGGATTTTCAATTTATGCAGAAGAATGTTGCTTGAAAGTAATGCTCCGTATAAATCTAAGCTAAAAGTGTTATTTTGTTGCTTGTCTTTGCAATGATAGGTGGTTGCAGTTATAAGCTGTTGTCGTGGACATTTTTTTTTTGCGCCCCGCAATGTGAAAATTAGTCTTCACATGTTGACCTATTTGAAATATCTTCGTGCATGAAATAATTTTATTACAAACTTGGCAATACCAAACATGTTCGTCGTACGAAAATGTTCCAAGATAGTCAGCTATCCACGAGGCGATACTTTTCTTCTCAAAATGCATGGTATACATTGCATCTGAGTAATGCCCTTGTTCGCTACATTTAATACATATCGGTGATATTTTTTCTACTCCAGACATTTTCGTAAAATTTGGAGCCTTGACACGAAGCTTTAATTGGCTTTTATGCGTCGGAAAAGTTTTTAACAGAAGCTTCTTTCACGTCTTCCACGCTCTTTCCTCCGCTCATAAGGTATTTCGCCACAATTTTTTAACACCGCTCAACTTCCCATCACCTGGTGCACAAGCGTTGTTTCATCCCAATCGTATAACATTCCGAATTCCTCCATGCGCTGGATCCACGTTTCGATATTTCGATTATTCCCATGTACCGGATCAAACTTTGGCGAGGATTTTGTCAAAATTAAGGTATGTGAGTGCATCCTAGTCCGCTCAAATTCTCACTTCCTTCTTCCGTCATTGAAGATTGAAAATATCTCATTCAGCACCGCTAAAATTCGATTTTATCCAAGTTCAATAAACTTTTCTAATCAAAATATTTAGTGATCCTTCTTTTGAGATATTGTAACTTATTTAAAATGACGGACATTTTGCATTTAACACTTTTATTGTCCATAATTCTTCTGACATAGAAAACAGCGATTTAGCCACGCACACTTGAGATGGTAGGCGATCTTCTTCTTGTTTGACCTGTCAGCTGTCAATCAAGCTGTCTGGATTGTAGCGTATGAGTATACATGAACTAATTGAACCGATATTTAAACACTTGAATCTCATATATATTAATTACGTTTATTGATGATTCGTCTTCACAATTCAGTGTCTCGAGCAAGAAGAAATGTCACAAAGGCACATATAATAGAAAGTCGCCATCGATATTCCAAACGGTGTCACAGATAGATGTTTCTTTGTCGCTTTGATATCCGCTACAGTACTTCCCCTTTTAGATTGTCAATCGGGCAATTTAAATGACACTTGTTTTGATTTTCCTGGACCAAAGTACGTTTTTAACAGTGGCTGCCTTCTCTCCACGTAATTGACAAACGGTAACGGCGTCAAATCATCGATTCCCGGAGTAATAATAAATGCCGGTTTCAATCGACCAATTGAAACCATTGATTCCTTTCCATCCACTAAGACTTTTCCATTTATACGTTGCGTGACACGATAAGATCGGTATAAGGTTGTTGTAATAACTTTTTTGATGCACCGACTCGAATAAAAACGTGACTGCAGGTGTTTAAATCTTTAAATATGAAAATGCGTCCATCTCGATGATGGTTTACGGGTGTAGGTCGGAGATATTGCATGTTGTGTCGAAATTTCTCTACGAACGTAGATTTGCGGCCATGATGCAATTGCTCGTCGTTGACAAATTCTCTACGTATCCGCAGAGTTGTTCCGTACACCATTTCCGCCGCTGAGCATTTTATATCTTCCTTGTAGGAGCAAAGTAAACCCAACAAGATAGTTGGTAGTGCTTGCTTCGTGGCACATTAACGCTGCTTTCAAAGATCGATGAAACCACTCTATCATGCCGTTTGATGAAGGATGATATGCTGTCGTCCGAATGTGCTTGCATCCTAAGAGCTTTGTCAGTGCGTTGAATAGCATTGATTCGAATTGGCTCACATGATCTGAGGTCAATATCCTTGGAGTTCCGAGTCGCTTACTCGCTTAGTCGCTTAGCGCTACTGCATCTGCTTCGGTGATTGGAATTGCTTCCGTCCATCTTGAGAACCTATCGATCATCGTTAACACGTACTAATATCTATTAGCAATAGATAATGGTCCCACTATTTCGATATGTTCGTGGTTTAAGCATTTGTATGGTACTGCAAACTGAAGTGGAAATGTTGTCACGTGTCTGCTAACTTTTGCTCTCCTTCTTCATGTTCGGCCAGACGAATTTTGCTCGCAGAAGACGGCTGGTAGTCTAAGTCAAAGTCAATAGCGCTTTCTTCAATAATCGATATAAATTTTAAAAGAATATAAAGCTGATTCCAAACAATCAAAATACGAAAACTTAATACCCCAAATGACTCTCTAAATTTACACATTATTTATTAAAAACGTTAAATTAAAAAGAACAATATCAAGTTCTAATTAATTGAAAATATTACATATTTTATGAGAAAGTTGAAAAAAAGTGGAAAAAACCAACCAACACTATCAAAAATTATTTATAATTTTAACACAACAGTGAACTTTTATCCTATACTTAATATGTTATAACCTAATTCTAATCAAATTCAATCAAAAAACGTTATCTTATATTTAAAAAATACTTTCAAAATATTCCTAACCTGAACGTTAAACCTTATCTCTAAACCTAATATGATAAACATAACATATACCAAATAATCAACAAAGTATGTAGTAATAATGAGCTGAAACTCAAAACTATGCAACGGAAAACACAAAACAACAAAATAAACACGAATAATTTAGACATAGTTATTCAGCCACCAATACCTAGATCACTACCTCCTAGCTCGACCAGCCTCAACAAATCTAGCAGATGAGTATCTCCATTGGAATTGTGATCTCGTGAACTCAAATTTGGAGGATATGTTATCTTCATATAGGTGGTCCGTCTATATATGTGATATATGATTATGATCACTGAACAGTCAATGAGCTCTGCTGTGTGTCTTCTCGCTGTGCCTTAAAATCGCCTAATTGCCTAGTAACTTTGATTAGTTCACCGCTGATCTTGTTCTACCGCGTTAAGATATTGTGTCTTGGCTAACCGAGACAGTGTGGTATCTGCAATTTAAATTACTTTTCTTAATCCTATACAAATATTTCTTTGTTCTCTTCTTGTTCGAAGCAAAAAGCTTCAGTGTCATATCAATTCGCGATATTATATCAAATACTGGTTTGCTAATTGTGAACTCATGAATTTTACTCGCTCCTAGTGTCTTAGTTAAACTTTTTGCCGTGGCTTAAACCATTTCACGAATTTCCCTCTGGATTCACCCTTGTGGAGTGTATGTGGATCAGAATTTTAGGTTCGTGTTTTAGCTAAGCAGGAACTTTTTAACAGGCCAATAGAAAAGTCCCCGGTCAAATGCGGCAGTTTTTAGCGATTTCATCCTTTAAACGATCCAATAACGCTATATAATAATTGCTGTTGATGGTCTGGCCCTTTTGGAGGTAATCAATGAATATTATCCTTGCGCATCCCAGAATACTGATGCCATAACCTTGCCAGCTGGCTGTTGCGTTTTTCTCCGCTTTGGATTCGGTTTATCGTGTGCAGTCCACTCAGCTGACTGTCAATTTTCTGTCTCCGGAGTGAAATGATGGAGCCATGTTTCATCCATTGCCACTTATCGACGCAAAAATTCAGGTTTATTGCACTTAAACACTGCTCAGAATCATTAACACTTTGTTGCTTTTGATCGGTTATGAGCTCGCGCGGCACCCATTTTGCACACAGCTTTCTCATGTACAAATATTCGTGAATGGTATAATGTACACGTTCAGATGATATCTTCACAATGTCTGCTCTCTCGATCAACTTCACTTTGCGGTCATTCAAAATTATTTTGTGAACTTTTTTGATGTTTTCGTCGGTGACAGCCTCTTTTGGGCCCCCACTGCGTTCGCCGTCTTCGGTGCTCATTTCACCACGTTTAAACTTAGTATACCAATCAATGATGGTTGATTTTCCTGGTGCAGACCCCGGAAACTCTTCATCAAGCCAATATTTTGCTTCAACTATATTTTTACTTTCAAAAAGCAATATTTTATCAATCCACGAAATTCTTTTTTTCCATCTTTTGTCAAATAACAAAGTAGCTACCCTCATAACGCAAAATCTCACAAACTAATGATCGGACTGCTGTCAAATTTTGACCCGTATCGTTTGAAGGTTGGTACTAACTAAAAATCATATGGATTTAATACTAGCACCGCCATCTGTATATCACTAGGGGACTTTTCAATTGGCCTGTTATACACTTTGACTTTGCATATCTTTAGGCGTTAGCTTATCGTTTGAGCTAATTTATCAAAGACTCACCTCTACATATTTATGTAAACTTATTGATCGATAGTTGCAGTGCGTGTGTTTGTGCCTGTGCTAACTTCTAACTTTTTACTTGCATTATGTCTTTCTGCATGGCTACTACTTGCCTAGATGGGCCGAATAAAACTAAAATCATGACATGTTTTTGCCTTTGTGGATTAACTTTCCACGCTAAATGCGTGAACTTAACTGGCCCAGTTGCTGATAACATTATGCGAAGCGGTTCTGGGGTACACTGGAACTGCGCTAGGTGCCAGAAATATACCATTACATCATTTGTAGACCGACTCCGGTCAGCTAATACTACAGTAGAGTCCCTATCAACTTCCTTTTCTAAAATGCTGGAGAAACTTGTAGAGACTAAAACTTCTTTAGCGTCTCTTGTTTCGATTGCGCAGGCGGAATTATCGTCGACATGTCGGATGAGCCAGCAACTGGAACAGGATGTTAATGTCCTTCCCCCTGAAAATGAGCATGTTTTGCAACAACAGCAACCTGAGCATGCTTTACAGCAACAGCAACCTGAGCATGCTTTACAAAAACACCAACCTCAGCAATTGCTCCTGAGTCTGCCGCAGAGTGAGGATCAGCTACAGCAGTATCCGGATCAACCGTCGTCACCTCATAATCTTCTGCTGTCACCGCAGTTACTTTCGCCCAGTGTGTATGATGAGCTGGTATCGTCACGCCGTCACTGCATTATACAAAATTCTACCGTGTCACCTCTTGGGCAGCACACGAAGTGTGTTTTCGCAACAACAGCAAGCATGTAGTTAGGAACCAATTCCGGCTCCAATTAATATAGCTACGGTCCTGCAACAAAATAGTCGCATGCAGCAGTCTATCTTGCCTATTCAGCAGCAACAAAAATTCAGCCGCAATGTGAGCTGTGCCTAACACAATCAACGACTAATAATCTTCAGCAAAAGATCGTTATGTCTTCAGCAGCACAAAACTTTATCGATGGTGTGTAAGCTGATGACGGAGTATTGCGAGCAGTCTCACCATCTCTCCAATTGTTCATATCAAGGCTCGCTTACAAGACAACCAAGGATACACTTACCAACTTCGTAACATCGGAGCTTGGTTACATGCCTAGTATTTTCAGGTGCGTAAAGTTAACAAAAGACAACCTTCCTGACCAGGTTATATGTTCTTTCAAGCTGACAGTTCCGGCTGAACTTTCTATTCTACTGAGCTCGGATTTTTGGCCAAAGGGGACACTCGTTAAAGCATTCGATACAAGGTAATCTAAGCGGCGATTTTGTCCCGAAAAAGGTTCCAAACAGCCTCAACAACCTTCAAGGATTATCTGACACGGAAAGAAATTCTTCCCTTCCTAATTGTTCAACTATTTCTATTTACTATCAGAATGTTCGTGGCTTAAGAAACAAACTTAAGGACTTATTATTCGTGTCTCAATTAACTAACGATTCTGTTATCTGTTTAACTGAAACGTGGTTGAACGAGAATATTTCAAATGCGGAAATATTACCTGATTATTTAGTCTGCCGATGCGACCGTGACCTTAACATCATTAATAAATCTGATGGTGGGGGAGTCTTGGCTGCAGTCTGCAAAACCCTTAATAGTTTACTTTACGCTGACTTCAAATTTGCTCGTGCTGTTGAGTGTGTAATTGTGAAACTCCTTCTTCCTCAAAACTCCTCATTATTAATTTCCTCTGTGTATATTCCCTGTAATTCTCTCTTAACTGTGTACGAAGCCTTCTTCGATGAACTCTCTGCCTATCTTCTTGCTCAGCATCCACATTCCAAAATTATAATTTGTGGGGACTTCAATCTACCGGCAGTGGGATGGGACCAATTAGCAACACCTGGCATTTCCTCAAAAAATTATCCTTCTTTATTACTTTCATCCTTTCTTTCCCTTTGTTCTTTTTCACAGTTTAATCATATCCGTAACCCTAATGGTCGTCTTCTGGACCTTATCATGTCAAATGTTCAAACTGGGGTCTCCATTATCCATCTTTGTCTCTAGTACTAACCGTTGATACCCTAAAACTCCAGAGAACTGCCACAGTTTATCGTTACAATTTCTTTAGAGCAAATTATGAGGCAATTAAAACCAATCTGGTCTCGGTCAACTGGTGCACCTTCTTCTACGATTACCTTAATAATCTGATTGCTCTTTAGAGTGGAGTATCTCCAAGCTCCTCGCAAAGCGAAAATGAAGCTTTGGCTTACTTGAAGAGTTCTTTGTGCCTTAAGGCGAAAGACAAGGGGCATAGGCACTATAAATTGACCGGAAACGATGATGCTAAATAGATTCGCAGAATGCGCTCTTTGGCTAAAATAGAGCTCAAAACGGCGTTGAAAAACTACTTTAGCAGTTCATAGAGTTCCCTCCTGACAAATAACGCTAAACCCTTTTGGTCATACATCCGATCCTTTAAATCTTTCTGTTCCATCCCGCATACTGTCAAATGGAATAACACTAAAGCCTCTGTTCAAAAAGCAAATGTATACTAGTTGCCCTTTAGTCAGACGGCGTTTCGTCTGGCTTCTCAAAAAAGACCTGATGAACAACTGATAACACAATTTTATTATTAAAGTCTTTTATAGTACAATATTTACAAGTATTCAATTTTTAGTATCGCAAAGTCCGTAGCGCGGTCATTGCCTTAGTGCTGAGTCGTTGAGAATTCCTAGAGTTCATTGCAGCTTGTCACATGTTGATGTCGTGGTCAGCAAAAAGTTCATGATCTCCGTGGAAATGAAATTTTCGGAGTAAGCATATTACACGAATTAATATATTTGTAATTGGGGCATTGATCGCGCGCGGAAATAAAAAATGTGCAAATTGCGTATTAAGTCGGCTCAGGTGCAGTCCAGAGTACGTTGAACGTTAATCGCGCGTGGAAATTAGATTTTGTTGATGCGCGCAATTCTGTGTGAATTTTCATTGAACATTCTCCCCGTCCTTGAACTGTCCCAGTTCAAATGAAAATGAGTCGTCTTTGATGACCTTGCGCTGCGCAGGAATAGGTTTTATTTCCGTTCGTCTGAATTTCTTCAACGCAGTCCAGATGATCAGAATAATTGTTGCGGTTGTTAGGATGTAGCCGAGTGTATAGTGGTGGATGTGATGATTGTTTATTCTATCAGAAGGTACTAACTGTGGAAAATGATGCGTTGAGAGTTGCTTTACGATTTCGTTCCAGTCAGCAGCCTTTGTGTTGATAAGGAAGTCGGTGGATGATGATTTTATGAAGTCTGTTTTGTTGAAGGTTATCTGTGTGAAATTGGCTGATGGTGTAAACGTGTAGTTCATAACTGACGTGAATGTGTTTAATCCCCTAATCGTCATGGTATCGTGTCTGATTTCACACTGAGGTTCTAGATGTAGAACACCACTTCCTTGTAGTGTGTGTGTGGTGACTTCCTGTCCACATATTGTGTCGAATACTCTTGTCACTTGTAGAGCATAGATCCACGTGTTTTGTTGGTGGACTTGGATCCAAAAGTTCGTGTTGTTGATAGGTAGCCAGATACATTGCCGAGAAGATGGTTCCTCGTGGTTTAAGAGAGTGATTTCGCATTGGTTGATGCTGGATCGCCGATTGTACAATGGATGATGTTGAACACACAGGAATGTGTTGTCCTTGGTGAGTGTACATTTATCCAATTCGTGTTGGTTGATCGGGTAGTGTTGGTTTCTCTGGAGATTTAGATGGTTGGATGAGATATGACTCTTGAGCTCGTCTAATGGGAACAGGTATCAGGTTGAACAGTTGAAATTCTTCGGAGTTGATTAGTGGCAACTTCAGCTGAAAAATTACAAAGGATTTGGTCATCTTGGCATGTACCGAAAACGTCTTGTACAATGATAGATCTCCAACTGTTCGACTGATCGGGATATTAAGACTTGGAGGAAGTGCCTTTCGTATGAGCGTTACTTGTTCTTGAAGTTGTCGCGGAGTGAGAAGTAATGGATTGATGATGCCGTGCTGTAGATCAAGCAGTACATCCCATAATGCCTTTTGTGTTTCTTGGTAACTGTGTAGTGCCATCATGGTGCGGAAGCAAAATGTGATGAAAGTTTGTTGCTGAGATACACTGCTTATACCGTCTGACAGTTGTGTTAAGTAATCGTCTATTGCATTAAATTGTTCCTGGATATGGTACGTCTCTTTCTTAAAAAGGTTTGTGGTTGTCTCGAGAATTGAGGTTTGATTCTCCATGAGCGAGTCTAGATAATGTTCGTTGGCTCGTGATTTTTCAATTTCATCTTCAAGGTATGTTGCGTAGTCTGAATCTAGAATACCGAAAAGTTTATTAGCGACGTTGCCCACGATGTCCAGTGGTGCTCTTCTTCTTCTGGTAGGGTATCTTCTGCCTTCTCCTCCCTTGTGAAGGATTTCGTTTAGCTGCTCAATATGAGATAGTTGGTGTGTGAACTGCTGTAAGGTTTGAGTGCATACTTGACCTTGAATAGTGATTGATGCACACAGCTTTTTCATGTTGAGTATACCCTTGCGAATCCCATCTAATTCTTCCCAGTAATGTTTTAAATCATAGAAGGTAATTACATTCCATTCGTTAGTTACTAGCTTTGCTTGTCCGATTGCTTCGAAGTAAATTCCAGGGTCCTTCGTGAATGGATCAACAGTTATAGGGGGAGATGCGGTGCTAATGGCAGGCAGAACGAGTAGGGTTATTAAGGTTGCTGCTAGCATGGATGTAGGGCGAGAACGCTTTACAGGGACTTCGTTATTTGTTAACTCTGGATGGTTCTTCTTCCGATTTTCACCCCAACTTGAGTTGATCGGAAGGAATCTACCTTGGTTAGGATGCCGTTTTTTGACTTGTTTAGGCTTGGGAGTTTCTGCGGATGCCTTAGTTGTGGCTGACGTGGCTTGGTTGAAATCTTCGCATGCCTTTACAAGAGGGCAGAGTTTGTGTATTGCTCTTCGAAAAATGCCACTTTTAGTTTTGACATCTGCAACTCGGCAACGTCCGTCACTTCCTTCAATTGTTTGCACTATCCGTCCCAGTTGCCACTTCAAGGGAGGGGCATTATCATCCTTGATGAGAACTAGCATGTCTGGTTTGACGTTGTCACAACCTAGAGTCCACTTTGCTCTCTGTTGTAGTTCAGAAAGGTATTCTATTGACCATCTGCGCCAAAATTCGTGTCGGATGTGCTGCACGAGTTTCCACCTGGTGAGTAGGTTTGGATTAGTGTCACATGCACGACTATGTATTGTTGTAGTGGGTGGTTCCCCAATAAGAAAATGTCCCGGTGTTAGTGCTGCCATGTCGTTAGGGTCGTCTGATAATGGCTGTATCGGACGTGAGTTGAGCACAGCCTCGGCCTCCGTAGTGACGGTGCATAGCTCCTCGTAAGTTAGAGATGCAGATGAGATAGTCTTTTGTAATAGTTTCTTTGCCGATTTGACTGCCGCCTCCCAAATACCCCCGAAGTGTGGACTGCGCGGTGGTATAAAGTGAAATTGGATCCCTTTCTGAATTGCGGCTGCGTGAATCTTCTCTTGAGAACGCTCATTTTGCAGTAGATTTTCTAGCTCCTCTAATTGGTTACGAGCCCCAACAAAGTTGGTAGCATTGTCGCAGTACACGTTTTGGCAGCAGCCATGTCTAGCGATAAACCGCTTCAGAGCAGCAATGAAACCGTCGGTGGATAGGTCTGAAACCACCTCTAAGTGACAAGCCTTTGTTGTGAAACAGCAAAACACGCAGATGTATGTTTTCGTTGGTTTCTTGCCTCGAATTCTGTAATGGGTGTAGACCGGCCCACAGAAGTCGATGCCGACGTTGACAAATGGACGGGCTGGTTGAACGCGTGTATCAGGAAGGACTCCCATGATTTGTTTGAAGCCTTGTGGGTTTAGTCTGGAACATTGAACGCATTCATGCACCACTGCAGATGCTAAACGCTTGTCTCGAGGGATCCAGAACTGCTGTCGTGCTGTTGCTCGCAGAGCTTGAGTCGCCATGTGTAAGTTCTTTCGATGAAGATCAGTGAGTAGCAGTTTAGTGAATGGATGTGAAGCAGGTAAAATTGCGGAATGTTTTGCGGCGTGTGGTATATTGGCGTTTTGTAATCTCCCTCCGACTCTAAGAATGGAGTCATCATCCAGGAACGGTGTGAGTGTGAGGAGTTTGCTCTTCGAGTCTATTGGTGTTTTTTGTTGTAATCTTTTTATCTCGGTTCCTAATTCCCCGGCCTGCATGAATTTAATGATAAGTGCGAGAGCTTTTTCTAATTCTGCAACTGTAAGGAATCTTCCTTCCCATGAATCTTTCCTTGCCTTGAAGCGTTGAGTTGCCCGCAAAACTGTTGCTACGATTCGCTTAAGATGTGTGAAGGAGTTTCGATGATCGATTCTGTCAATAAAATGCTCCTGGATAATGCTGGTTGTGAGAACGGTGTGAATTGTCTTTCGCTCTGGAAGCTCTCCCGGATCTCCGATAACTTCACATGGCCAATGGGTCTCGGGTTTTCGCAGAAATTCAGGTCCGTGGTACCAGAACGCAGAATTGATGAGTACGCTAGGTCGTGTTCCTCTAGAAACCAAGTCTGCAGGATTGAGTTTAGAACTCACATGCCGCCAGTCAGATATGTTTGTTAGTCCTTGTATTGATGAGACCCTGTTGGCCACAAAGGTGTGAAAGGATGACGGTCTGGATCGGATCCAGGCCAATACGATCTGTTAATCTGTCTAGTAATGTGTAGTGTTTATGTCTATGTTGAGGATTTTCTTAACACGATTCGTTAAGTGGGCCATGAGAGTTGCAGCACACAGTTCCAGTCTTGGTAAGCTGATGGTTTTCACTGGGGAACCCTAGATTTGGAACAGAGAAATATCGTCTTTATGTCTCCCCGGCTGTTTACGCTACGTAGATATATTACTGCACCGTAAGCCCTTTCACTTGCATCGGAAAAGGCATGCAAACTGAGTGTGGCATCTTTCGTTTCCAAGTATCTGGGTATCCGAATTCTGTTCAGGTCTGTAAGCTCCTTGCGAAACTGAAGCCATCGAGTGTGGAGTTCCATTGGTATGGCTTCATCCCAGTCGAGTTTTAGTGACCATAACTCCTGTAAAAAGATCTTGGCCAATGTTATTGCTGGATTCACGAATCCCAATGGATCGAACAACCGTGATACGTCACTCAAAATCGTCCGTTTTGTCACCTTAGTTGGCTCGTTCCAAATGGTAGTTATCCGGAAATGGTCTAGCTTAGGATTCCATGTTAATCCTAATGTTTTCACGGTGTCCTCTGTGTCTCCATCGACCGAGAGCTCTATTTCTCTATCTTTGCTTGGCACTGATGCAAGGAGTTGCTCGTGATTCGCACACCATTTACGCAGATTAAACCCTGCTGACTTCAAAAGCGTTTTCATCTCGTGCTGAATCTTTATGGCTTCTTTGAGGCTGTTGCTTCCAGTCATTAGGTCGTCCACATAGAAGTCTTTGATAGCCCTGGACGCTAGTGGATGTGACTTATTCGATGTATTGGCCAATTTCATCAGGCATCGAGTCGCTAAGTATGGTGCGGCAGTGGTCCCGTACGTCACTGTCTTTAAACGATAATACCTTAGGTCGTCGGAAGGGTTGTCTCTCCAGACGATGAGCTGTAAATGGCTGTCTTCCGTTGTTACATTCACTTGGCGGTACATTTTCTCAATATCCGCTGAGAAGGCAAATTTGTGTTTCCTGAAACGTAGAAGGATTGAGAATAAGTCATCTTGTATTACCGGGCCTTTCAACATGATATCGTTGAGTGAGATGCCGTTTGATGCCTTTGCTGAAGCGTCGAATACGACTCTTAACTTAGTGGTGCTGCTGGATGGCTTGAGTACACAATGGTGAGGCAAGAAACAGTTAAGCTCTGGTATCGGTGACTTAACTTCTTCCATGTGACCCAAAGCGGCGTATTCCTTGATGAAATTCGTGTACTCCCTTTTGACATCTGGGTGTTTTTGGAACTTCCTTTCGAGAGCAAGGAAGCGTCTAATTGCTATGTCTTTCGATTGGCCAAGCACGGGTGGGTTCTGACACAGAGGAAGTTTCACTTCAAAGCGTCCGTCACCGTTTCGTCGAAGATTGATCGCAGGCTCTACAGTACTAGAGGTCGTTGCCAACGGTGCTTCTTCTATGGCCCAGAATCTTTCCATGTGTTCTTCAAGATTATTGATACCGATTCCACAGAAGTATTCAGATGTATCGCCTGTCGCGACACGGCCAAGCACAATCCATCCAAGCACGGTGTTCTGTAAGGTTGGTAGGTTTCGTCCTAACCTTATCTGTCCAATGGAAAGAAGCTCACAGTAAAACTCTGCTCCCAACAGTAGGTCGATTCGTTTCGGAGTGTTGAACCTTGAATCAGCAAGGTGAATGTTCGATGGAATTGGCCATGAAGAAACATCGATGAATGACGGCGGTTGAGTAGATGCAATCGTTGGTATGACGTATGCCTCCAATCGGGTTGAATATCCAGAGTGTCTTGAGGAAATGGTGATGCTCACTCTCTTCGAGACATGTGTTTCTGTTTTCCCTATTCCACAGATGTTGATGTTGGAATTTGATCCGGATATTTTCAACCTCTTTAGCATTCGAGCACTAATGAAGTTGAGCTGAGATCCGGAATCTAAAACGGCTGTACAAACTTCGGTTGCACCAGCATAATTAGTGATGTTGACTGATGCTGTGCTGTGGTAAGGGCTGCTAAAGTGGTGTCGCTAGGAGTAACCGATTGGGAGCTGCTGGTTGTCGTGGCTGATCTCTTTGTCTTGTTAGTTGTCTTCTCATGGTGGAGCAATGTGTTGTGCCTGCCTTGGCACTTAGAGCAGCTTCTTGATGGACAGTTACTTACACCATGGCCTGCCTTGAGACAGTTAATACACAGCTGAAGGCCCTTGATTTTAGTAAGTCGATCGTGTGGGCTTAGGTTAAGTAACTGGTTGCACTTAAAAACCTTGTGATTCCCAGTGCACACCTTGCAGCTTTCGTCCGAGTTAGATGAGACAAGGGATGTTGGTCTCACTCGTGGATGTGAATGTCTCTCCTTGCCTAAAGCCTCCAGCGACTGAAATCTAGTTTCCATGAATGTGAGAAAGGCGTCGATGGTTTGTACTTCACGAGGTCGTTGAAGCGTTTGCTCGTACAGCGTATGTGTTGTTCTGTCAAGTTTTTTGAGCAGGAGGTGAAGTATGATGGGGTCCCAGCCTCCTGTTGAAATGCCCAAGGTTGCTAGTCCTAACAAGCACTCTTTGGTTGTGTCGTGGAATCCCTTTATGATGCAGCGGATTCACTAACAACTGTTGGTTGTGATACCACCCTGTCGATGAGTGACGACACCAAGATTCGTTGGCTATTGTACCGTGCCTGTAGTGTTTCCCGCGCGATGGCATAGTTACCGTCAGAAAGGTGGAGATGACGAATTAGGCGCTCAGCTTCACCGGTCACATTATTTTTCAGGTACCACATTTTCTGGGTATTCCCAAGTGGTTGGTCGTGAATCATCTGTTTGAACAGATCGTGGAACTGTTTCCACTTAAGATAGTCGCCATCAAACGTCGGTAGTGTGATTTTTGGCAAGTTGACCGATGCCTGTGTGGCAGGCGTAACTGTGGCGGGCGTAATTGTGGCTGGAATTCTCGCCAGACATTGGTTGAGGAAGATTATCGCCTCTTGGATCGCATCTTCGGTGTTGAGGTAGTTGCTTGAAGTGTAGCCAAGTGCTGTCACGTTGTCGCTCTCACAGATGTCCTGATGCAGTTTTCGGGCTTCGTCCCAGAACCGCTGGAGAGTGAACAACTTAACTTCATAAAATTGTCTAGGTTGGCCGACTTCGATGCTGTCGATTCCCTCGATAAGGTGAGTTATGGATTGCGTGACAACACCATAACGCCTGATGAGTTTTTTGGTGATCTGAAGGTCGGACGCAGTGGAGTCCTTCGGCCCCTGCACGTCAGCCTTCAATCCTGATGATGCATCTGGTGCGGACGTTGATGGTGCTTCCAGAGTGCGTAGAAGCTGTTGCATATTCTCCTCTACCTTTGAGTACTCCGCGCTGACCTTGGCGAAATACTGCGCTTGAAAATACGGGTGTTTCGGATAAGTCCCTGCGTGGGGTTGCAACTCCTGGTGGGTTGCGTTCAACCTTGTCCACAACTGTCCCAACTGTGCTAGCTTAGCCCTCAGGTATTCGGGAGTCTTGCGGCTAGACGAATCCTTTCTGTAATTGCTGATTATTCGCTGGAATTCGTCTCCCAACTCCTTCTGCTTGGTTGCCAGAAGTGATAAGTGTGATTCCTCCATCCTGATCCTAAAGCTGGAAGTAGATTAAAATTTGAAATATGACGTTGATCACGTTGGGGTCACCAAATGTTCAAAAAGCAAATGTATACTAGTTGCCTTTTAGTCAGACGGCGTTTCGTCTGGCTTCTCAAAAAAGACCTGATGAACAACTGATAACACAATTTTATTATTAAAGTCTTTTATAGTACAATATTTACAAGTATTCAATTTTTAGTATCGCAAAGTCCGTAGCGCGGTCATTGCCTTAGTGCTGAGGCGTTGAGAATTCCTAGAGTTCATTGCAGCTTGTCACATGTTGATGTCGTGGTCAGGAAAAAGTTCATGATCTCCGTGGAAATGAAATTTTCGGAGTAAGCATATTACACGAATTAATATATTTGTAATTGGGGCATTGATCGCGCGCGGAAATAAAAAATGTGCAAATTGCGTATTAAGTCGGCTCAGGTGCAGTCCAGAGTACATTGAACGTTAATCGCGCGTGGAAATTAGATTTTGTTGATGCGCGCAATTCTGTGTGAATTTTCATTGAACAGCCTCCTCCCCTCAGGATATTTCTGACCTATTCGCCGAATATTTTTCCTCTACTTTTTCCTCTTCTGATATACTACAACCCCGCATAAATTCAATTCAAACTTATCCAGCTTTAAGTACATCCTATTCCACTGATCCTTCTGAAGTTGAATCCCTTATTAACTTGCTCGATCCTAATGTTAGTCCTTGTCCCGATGGGTTGCCTAATATATTTGTGAAATCACTTTGTTCCTCTTTGTGTTTTCCTCTATTCCTTATATTCAATCTCAGTCTTGGTACTGGCACCTTTCCAACGTACTGGAAAGATGCAAATGTCGTTCCTATCTTTAAAAACGGTGACCCATCATCTGCCTCACACTATCGTCCCATATCACTCCTCTTCTATTTCTCTAAGCCGCTGGAACGACTCGTACACAACAGGCTTCTTGAGTCACTAAGTTCATTTGTCACACCACAGCAACATGGCTTCTTGAAGGGTCGTTCAACTTCTACAAACTTGGCTGAGTTTGAAGATTATATTGCAAGTACTTTAGATAAACAACTTCAAGTAGATGCAATATTCACGGAGCTCTCCAAAGCTTTTGACTTCGTGAACCATGTTCTCCTCTGTCGAAAATTAGCTTTGCTCGGCATATCCGGTTCCCTTCATTCTTGGATTTCATCGTATCTACCCTCCCGTTCATGTCGTGTTAATCTCTATGGCACAATCTCCTTTCCATTCAATCCTACATCTGGCGTCCCTCAAGGGTCAATCCTTGGACCTCTTCTTTTCGTACTATTTATCAATGATCTTCCATCTGTAATTTCCTCTTCTTGTCTCCTGCATGCTGATGATTTCAAAGTATTCCGGGTAATTAGATCCCTTGAAGATTGTCAGCAACTCCAAATCGATCTTTTTAACCTCTATAACTGGTGTAATGTAAACTTCCTACGCATCAATGTTTCCAAATGTTTTAAAATGACTTTTACTTTTAATTTCACCCTATGTGATGTTGTTCTCTCCTCTGCAGACTTATGTAAAGATCTTGGTGTAATATTTGATTACCAAGGCATCAAAAGTTTCGGGTTTTATTATGCGGCATTTGCACAAGTTTGCAAATATTGCTACCGCTGTTCGCTTGTTCACAAGTCTTGTCCGCCCGCTTCTTGAGTACTGCTCAGTAGTAAGGTTTCCTAGACATTTATATCTTGTTCAGCGTAAGTTTACGCGTATTGTGTTCTTCAAATTCAATTTAGCTTATGAATCTTATGAGCGTCGTCTATCCATGCTTCGTCTCCCTTCTCTGTCGTCTCGTAGAACCTTCTTAGATCAATGTTTTCTTTATAAGTTGTACCACCAAAAACTTCCTTCCACTCTAACCGAAGACTTGCACTACAGACTGTTTGCACGTCCTAGTCGGTCTAATAACATTCTTGTGATTCCATACGCCCAGATGGGCTTATATTTTCAGTCAATTAAGCCGCGAATCATCAGAAAGCATAACAGCCTCGAGCTTGGTTCTCTTTCCACGTCCTACTTTGTTCTTAAAAATAAACTAAAGGCGTTACTTTTAGCGAATAGTGATTAATGTTTCCTTATTACTCAGGTTCTTCAATTTTTACAAACTTTGATCTAACTTCTAATTTCATTTCTTACATTAACTTTAACTTTTTTCTGCTTGATTTGTTGTATTAATCTGTCTTACTCTAAACTATACGAGTATGTAACTATATTTAATTGTCTAAGTTTATTTTTTAATTGGATTTCTGGGATTTAAACGGATTAAAGTAAATAAATAAATAAATAAATTAGGACACCGTCATCATCACGTCCAAATACACGAATGCTTCTGGAGTAATGAAGCCAGTAGCGGGACAAGTCTCAATATACCCGTCTGTAGGGTGGAACGGGTGTGAAATCCAGGAGATGGCTGGTAGTTTCCCTACTTGGATGCGATAACCCATGTACTGAGTTAAATTATTGAATTCGTAGTGCTTTTGAGATATATGGTCGTGCGGTTCCTGTGGATATATCCTTGCGTCCTTTGTTTTTTTCAAATCCAAGGAAGTTTCAGAATTTAATAATAATTTCAGTTCTTCATCAGCCACTTGTGATAAGTCGATCGAGTTATTCTCTGCGATTGCGGCTAGTAGAGAAAGCGCATCAGCAACAGTATTGGAGTCTCTTTTGACGTGCATTATATCGGTCGAAAATTGCGATATACATTTCAACTGCCGCATTTGTCGGGGAGATGTCTATACTAAAATTTTATCAAACGCGTAGCATATAAGCTTGTGATCAGTTCTTTTTAACCATTGACGTGCTTCCACCCGATCATGAAAATATTTAATGGCGGAATATATAGCCAGCAATTCAGTGTCGTAGACGCTGTAGTTCAGTTGTGCCTTATTAAATTTCTTGCTGAGAAATCGCTTCCACTGGTTGATAACTGACTGTTTCAAAACAGCTCCCATTGCGAAGTATCCGTTATGATGCCTACTAGTCGTTTTTTCCAAGATACGCTGGTATTGTTGCATTTGCTAATAATTGCTTGCTTTTTTCAAAAAGCATCAATAGCTCCAATCCAGTCTACTGGTCGATTGTCATTTTCAGAGACTCATGCAGATAATCGTTGAGTGGTGCAAAGATTTCAGCAGCGTTCTTCAGAAGTTTTCGGCAGAGGTTCAGCACACCTAGATATTTCCTCAAACTATGGATCGTACGTGGCGTTTCACATTCCAGGATGATTTCCACTTTATTTTGGTTAGTGGTGTAATTCCATCCTGATTGACGAAGTATCCTAGATACTGGACTTCAGAATGTCCAAATTCGCATTTCGAAGGATTGATTTTAATTCCGTATTCCTTAAATCGCTAGAATATATCTCAAATGTGTCCTTTGTGTTGTTCCTCTGATTTAGAAGCAAAAATGATATCGTCTGAATATCAGAAACAAAAGTCTAAACCAGAGAGAATGATGTCTGTTCGAGTGAACAATTCAATATAAAATCAGTACTTTCACAACTGAATAAAACACCTGGTATTGTGACAATGATGATTTACATTTTATTCCATGCTAATTTATAATTGATTTTCTTACTGACTAAGCAACAATATCACGGTTAATTAATTGTATCAAATATTACAAATAGGTCTTCCCATACATGTATTAATTTTTTTTCATGAACAAGCAAAAATGGTTCATTTACCTGTAACAAATGTGCATCATGGAATTTAGCTCGTAAGCATATATGCTTTTGAAAATGTTCTTTAACAGTAAAGTTACTTAAGAACAAACAACGAAATTATATTGTGAGCATTTTCTACATATGAAAGTGTTACCTTTAGCAAAGTGCAAGGTAATTAATTAATTTAAAATGTAAGCATTTATGCTTTTGGATATTACAAAAGATTTTAAGTAAAGAATTTATGCCGCGGTTTGTTGACCGGTGTCATTTTTAATTAAGTTCACTGCCATGAACAATGTCAATAAACCATTTGAAGGTCTGGGCAGCATTGCTCAGTCCGAAAGGCGTTTTCAAAAATTCAAACAGCTCGAAAGGAGTCGAAAATATTGTTTTGCAATGAAATTTTTGGACGAAATCTTCAATACTAGCTATCGGCTATCAATCTGGAGTGATTACAGAGCTCAGTCTCCTGTAGTCACCGCACGGTCTCCATTTTCCTGACTGCGACGGGACCAAGTAAAGAAAGCTGGTCAATGGGCTACTCCAAGGGTGACGTATTCCTTTTTAACCGACTTCCAAAAGAAAGAAGGTTATTAATTCATCGCGGTAACTTTTTTTTGCTTTTTTTTGTATGTTCACGCATAACTTTTCAACGGAGATAGATAGAAGGGTCCTGTTTTTGGCAAATGATACGTCTTTTTTCCAGTTAGGTCCCGTTTAAAGGATAAGGAATTCAAGTAACGGTAAAGGGTTCTTACCGTTAAAACTAAAAAATTTCCGACTTTCACCCCGATTTTTCAGCATAACTGATCGATGGATGCAAGGATTTTGATTGTAGAGGTTTCAAATGAAGGAAAACATATTGATCTAAAATGTATCGGAACAGAATTTGAATACTTTCAAGGATTCTGATGATATTAAAAGTTCAATATGATACACTGATGTCGAGAAATTGAATTAAAATAACCTTTCGCACGAAAAGTGCCAATCAGTCGGGAGGAAAGAAGGTTATCAATTCATCACGTATAAATTTTTTTTGTATGTTCACGCATAACTCTTAAACGAAGATAGATAGGAGAGTCCTGTTTTTGACAAATGATACGTCTTTCTTCCTGTTAGGTTCCGTTTAAAAGGATAAGAAATTCAGGTAAAGATTTGTACCCTTAAAACTAAAAAAAATCCGACTTTCACCCGGATTTTTCGGCATAACTGATCGACGCGTGTAAGGAGTTTGATTGTAGGGTTCTCAAATGAAGGACAACATATTGATCTAAAATGCATCGTAATAGATTTGAAATCCTTCAAAGGACTCTGTAGATATTAACAGTTAAATATGATACATTGATGTCGAGAAATTGAATTTAAATGATATTTTGTACGAAAAGAGCCATCTAGATGGCACTCTGCAAGGAGTTGTTGGAGATACCGAGTCCTTTAGAGACGGATGGAAAAATGATCAGTATCCTTAAATTTCTGCATAAACGGTACATTTTAGTCCATCATTTTTGCCTGAAATAACCTATAAATTAATTCTAAATGTGGCATTAATACAATTCAACAATAGTTAAACGGAACATTTCAGGATGCTTTTCTCTTCCGCATTCATTTGTAGTGTCTTGAACAGCGCCGAATAAAACACCGTCCATTAACACACACAGAATATATTATTTCACTTGAAACTAATTACACAGCAATGGCAGTTCTTAACTCGTTCTTGTCAGCTCACTGGAGACTGCCTGGTTTTCTATATCAGCGCCGTGGTTTTCAATTGTTCGCCTTTTGCACTTTGCCAGCTGTCATTGTGTTGCCACAGTACCCCCTCCTTAGTGATACTGTCATTTGATATGGCGGCAGTTGTCACGATTCGTTTGTTGATGCTGCTTAAGATTTCCGCTGGCTTGGTAGCGTCGTTGGAGTTTTCTTGCTGTAGGTTCTGATGGGAATTTGCCAATGCCAAAGGTGAGGTGAGTTAATCTCTCCCTGTGGTTGTAATTCATTGGATGCCGTCGTTGATTGTTGTGGCTCGTTGGATTCCGTCGTTGAGTGTTGTAGCTCGTTGGATGCCGTCGTTGAGTGTTGTATCAGGTATGCTGGTTTCAATCTTTCGGTTGAAACTGTTGTTGGCTGATCGTTAAGCCTGATCACGAATGTCCTTTCTGTTGGTCTGTCGATGACTTGATGCGGTCCAGTGTATGGAGGTTCTAAAGGCTTTCGCACGGAATCTTTCCTTTAGAATACGTGACTGCAGGTTGCGAGATCGTCATGCTTGAACAGTGTCTGTTTAATATGATGTGCTGTTGGCGTAGGTCGCATGTTTTGCATGTGTTGTCGTAGTTTTGTCGCGAACTCACCGGGTTCTATATGATCTTGTACGTTGGTAAAAAACTCTCCTGGAATACGTAGGGTTTTTCCATATAGGAGTTCCGTGGAGGACGCACCGAGATCTGGCTTGAAGGCCGTCCTTAATCCTAGCAAGACGGTCGGCAACAGCTCCACCCATGGTGTTGTTGGCTGACACATTAGTGCGGCCTTGAAGGTACGATGCCATCGTTCGATTAAGCCATTAGATGCTGGATGGTATGCCGTCGTGCGCATTCAATTTGCTTCTATGAGGTGCGTTATGGCACGAAACAGTGATGACTCAAATTGTGTTCCCTGATCAGTTGTAATTACTGCCGGGGAACCAAAACGCGCAATCCAATTTGCATACAATGCTCGAGCGACTGTTTCAGCAGTCATGTTTTTTAAAGGGTGTAATGATTTTAAGTCTGAGTCCGAACGAGGAACCGACCTCTCATCGGTTCTAGACGTTAAGTCTGAGTAATGCCAACGGACAGTACCAACCGGTCAACCAATCCGTGCACCGTAATCCATTTTCGCGGTGGCTGCTTGTCGGCCAGCTAGATCGGAGAGGATTTCGGTCGCGGGTCTCCCAATGGATTACGCTCATTTACAATTTTTCAGCCACCATTAAACGCCCATTTCAAACGCGTCAAAAACAAAATCATACGGAAAAGAAATCTACTTTACGTTACTCCGTATTTCTTCATTCATCCAGTCAAAGTACAAAAACCTAATCTCCATTTCGCGTTCCCGAATGTTACCGACGCGGTACCGAAAAATATACTACGCTAACTTAAACCCGACGTAAGCTACGTTAAAAAAAAAGGCAAAACCATCAAAGGTACCGCGTACCGCGCGAGTTATGTTGCGTATCACATTGATTTATAAAAAAACAAGTTTTCTATGAATGCGTCTTTATTATTCGACAGCTAAGAACATCATGAGCATAATGAATATTTTATTTTAGTAAAACGGCAAATTTAAGTGTGCTTACGATGCACCAGACAATTGAATATGAAACTTTAGGAATTTGCAAAAAGTAGGTTGAGCGGATATGATGTGCAGACGAATATGAAACTTTTGTATTACATTTGCAAAAACAAGTTAAGTGAGGAAATGTGAGTAGTGGGTCACGTGGACGTAGCGTTGAACCTGGTGTGATCTGGGCGATGGGGTCACGATGACCTAGTGGACGTAACTCCTCCCACCTCGGACTGAAGCGTAGGGAACAGGAACTGTAGTTTTGGTGTTACTGTGGCTGTAGCGGAAGATTCGATCTCGAATTTGAATGTTCGCGGTTCCCAAAGGATATATGCAACTATGATGAGGACAATGGCACCTTGAAGAGTTTGTAGAGAGAATGAGATTGCATATTTCCGGTTTGAGATGATTTCCAACTCTTTTATAGATGATGTTGCGTTGAAATTGTTTTCTTTTAGCAGATGTAAGGTGAAATTTTCTTCCAAAATGGTCATGTTAATTTTTCCAAAAGTGGTAATATGTAGGGTTATGTCGTCCCAACATTTTTTAGTTACCCCTTCGTAAATTATCCCGTTTATTTGGATGTTACAGCTTTCAAAATGAATGAGTATCGTTCCAGATACACTGTTCGGAGTGAATGGGCAAGTAGAGTTGATTGGTACTTCTGGGCTATTGATAAGCAGGATGTAGTTATCTTCTGGTTGTTGGATCTCGACTTTAGCATCCGACGTTACGAATTCGCAATCTGCTGGTTTGTTCTGGACCAAGTTACTGATGCAATTTGACGATCTTCTGTTTTCGGTGAAGAGTGGCTTTCGGCAGTAGAATACTTTTTCAATCTCAGGACATCTTTCTTCAAAATGCTGGATATTGTTTGGGTTTAGGGTAACAAAGGGTTTTCAAATAATCGAAAGGTTGTTTTGAATTGGGATTGGGATTAGATGAAAAAATGTGTAATTATCTTTTTGGAAAATGGAAATTTGGACATTAAATATTATATTTGTGCCATTTTGATAGGCTTGTAAATTTAATGCTTCGTATATATTCTCTTCCGACTGTAAATCAATGTTTTCTTCTTTGAAGGTGTTATAAATTTTTGAGAGTTCCTGGAGGCTTAAAATTTTCTTTGAAACTATACTCAGTTTTGCTAGTATAACCGCTTCAGATATTTCGGATAAGTGATTACGAAGTATGTCTATTTGGTAGTTTACCTGATTAAGGAACTGAATGTGTTGAAGAAGATCGAAATTTTACCTTATATCGTTATTAATCTGATCTTGATTTAGCCGAAAATAATTGCGGACGATGTTTTGTTGAGAGTTTATGTGATCTGTTATTTCTTCGAATCTTTGAATCATTTGATGATTAAGGAATGTTTGGTGCTTTACGGCTTCCTGAAGATTCAGCTTGTCTGACCGTAACTTTTCGATTTTGTCGTTTAGACGGACAGCATCATTTGCGTCCATGTTGCCGGTAAGAAATTTGATGGCTGTTCCCAGACCATTGATTAGCCCACGTTTGTTTCGATATTTAGGTAAGAGTGATCCTAGTTTAGTTTGTAGTTCGTGCAGTTTAAGCTTTGTTGTGTCTAATGTATCTTTTAGTTCATGTATGCTTTCAAGTCTTGAGAGTGTTTCTTCAATTTTATCTAAGGTTGCTTGATACGTTTTCAATTGTACGATTCTATGAAGGCCTTGTGTCCATTCGTTACTTTAGCCGTCCCTAGTTGTAGTGGTAGAAGTCCCCGGTTGTTGCGTAGGTCGTGTATTTCGAATCTCTGTCCTAGTGTCATGGTCAACCTGAAATTTTTTATTTTTCTTTAATTTAGATTTATGTAGTTTCTTGTCTTTATAAGTGATTATCGTTAATCTATTATTTCTTTTGACTTTTTGTCTACTAAACCGTGGAGTTAGTTTATTTCTCCTATTTTCCTTCCTAAACACAGTTTTATTTTCCTCAAATGTTGCGGGGGGTTCTCTTTTCTCATTCAATTTGTTTATATTTTTGTCTATTGCATTTTTGAGTTTATTTTCAATAGTTGGATAAATTTTTTCTTGAAATTCGTTAAGTTGTCTTAAAAATTCATGTTCGTTGTCAAATTTCACTTGTTTTAAAAATTCGTAGGTGCGTCCAGTAAAGAGTTCGTACGGGGTATGGTTGGTTGCAGAGTGTATGGCATTATTGTACGTTATTACCGTTTCATTAAGGATGTTGTCATGGTCTCTGTCTCTTGTCTTGTTATATATAATGCGGTAAATTTCTGTTAAAGTTAAATGTACTCTTTCTACAGGAGAATTGCTGGTACTTTGTGAAAAGGAGGTTGTATGGAGTTGTATGTCATATTAATTACAAAAATCCTTAAAGAAATTTGAAGTGAATTCAACGCCCTGATCGGTGATAAGACTTTTTGGTACGCCGTGGAGACTGATGAAATGTTTAAGGGATTTAATTATAGTTAAGCTGTTTTGTGCTTTTAGTGTGTACGTAGCAAGAAATTTAGAATATTTGTCGATGATAGTAAGGACATTTTTATGATTTATGGTGTAAACGGCAATGTGTATGATGTCGAATGGTTTGCAAGGGGTAGGTGGTTTTTCGAATTCGTAGCGGGGAGGGTTTCTGTCGTATTTCATTGTTTGACAATCGTGACAATTGTTAATAGTTTTAGTGATTATATTTTTCATAAATGGGAAGTAATAAGTTCTCTTGAGATGGTTTGCTGTTTCATTTATTTCCCTGTGGTTATTTTTAAGGTGATAATCATTGATTATTTTATCTTGTTCGTCATATTCCTTAATATCTGTAAGTATGGATGTAAAACGAATAAGCTTGAAGAGTTTGCTTCTAGAGAAAAATTTCGAGTACACTTCTTGAACGGTTTTGAACGTTTCATCATCTGTGAAAATAGCGTTAGTTTTGTTGGCAGCCAAAAACCTTTTTAAAAGCTCCGTAGTGTTTTCGATATTAAAGCTATTAATTTTGATGGTGCGACGTTGTTTATTCTTGAAAGGGACTTCCACTGTGGTAGATGGCTGTCCGCTGCTAACTTTAAGTATAATTTGTAGATTAAATTCGTTCAAAGGACGTTCGGAGATGTAAATATGATCGTCCAAGTTTTCAGCAGCTGAATGAATTGTTGCACATGTGGAGCTCATATCCTGGTTGTTTGCACCGAGCAGATTGGTATCTACCTTTGTAGGATCGGGTATTTTGATCCGGCTAAGTGCATCTGCATTAGAGTTTAGTTTCCTTTTTTTATTTTTATGTATCACCTTGTAGTCGAATTCTTCCAATTTTAGCTTCCAATGTATTAGCTTGGAATTTGGATCTTTCAGGTTCATAAGCCAAGTAAGGGGTTGGTGATCTGTGACTTTCTGGAATTGGTGCCCGAAGAGATATGGGCGAAAATATTTTGTAGCCCAAACTATGGCAAGTAGTTCTTTTTCGGTTGTAGAATAATTAATCTCAGTGTCCGTAAGGGTTCTACTTGCGTAGCAGACCGGCTTGTCAGAACCAATTGGACCCTGGGATAGTACAGCACCAATCGCAAAGTTGCTTGCATAGGTGGTGAGAACAAACGGTTTGGAGAAAGTCTGGATATTGAAGTATGGGCTCATTTATCAGCAGCTGTTTACAAAGATTGAATGTCCTTACGTACTCTTCGTTAAGGTCGATAGTTTTACCTTTTTTCAAACAATTTCCGAGGGGTTTCGTTTGGTGGGCAAAGTTTTTGATAAACTTACGATAATAGCCAAGCAATCCTAGGAATGCTTTGATTTCTGTTTTGCTTTTAGGGATGGGATATTCAGTGATAGCTTTAATTTTTTCTGGATTCGGTTTTACACCTTGATTTGTAACAATATGGCCCAGAAAATTTACTTCTTTACTATCTAATTGAACTTTAAAGTTTGCTTCTCTTAGCTTGCTGAAAACTTTCTTCAGGTTTTCCATGTGCTCTTGAAGTGACGTAGAGAAAACAATAATGCCATCGAGATATACAAGACAGATTTGTCCTTGTAAATCCTTCAAAACATTATCCATTACCCTCTGGAATGTTGCTGGGGCGTTTTTCAATCCAAAGGGCATACGGACCAATTCGTAATGCCCATTTTCTGCCGTGAATGCTGTTTTACATACGTCTTGTGGATCCACTTCGATTTGATGGAAACCACTCGCCAAATCGATAGTGGAGAAATATAAACATTTCCCTAATTTGTCCAGAATGTCGTTAATGTTGGGGATGGGATATTTGTCGCTAATGGTCTTTTCGTTAAGCTTTCGGTAATCAATTACCAATCGCCATTTCTGTTTCCCAATAGGATCTTTCTTTTTTGGGACAATCCAAATCGGAGAGCTCCAAGGTGAAAAACTAGATTTTATTATTCCTTGCTCTAACATTTCCTGGATTTGCGCTTAAACTTCCTTTTTGTGGATGAAGGGATACTTGTATGATCTCGTGTAGATGGGAATGTCGTCTGTTGTCCGGATGCGATGCTTGATATTGTTTGTAAATGTGAGATTATCCCCTACTTTGAAGAAAATATCTTCGTATTCTTTACATAATTGAAGGATTTTATCTCTTTCTTCTGCATTTAAATGAGAAGTCCGAATAAGGTTGTTTATGTCGCAACAGTTTATTGGGTTTGAAAAACTGGTAGAAATATTAAAATTTTTTACTTCGCAAAGGTCTGCTTTATCGAATTTCCGAACTTTCAGAGTTTGATCTACATACAAAATTTCGTCCTGGTTCGAATTATTGATTACTTCAATTATACTAAACCAATTTCTAGCGTAGTAGATACCTTCGGATGTGGTTAGGTTTCGGGAAATTATGGTTTTAGGTAGATATATTTCTCCATTTTCAATATCCACCGGTGGTTTTGCTAAAAATTTTGAATGAGCTGGGACGGTGTATTTAGCTGAAACGAAGTTGGGTTTGAAAAGAAGAGGTATAACTGAATTTTTAGTTATAAGCGTTTTGTTTCCCAGATCAACTTTGGCTGACAATTTAGATACTGCGTCTAGTCCTAAAAGGCCATCGAAGTACTTGTGGAATTTGAAAATAAGAAAATGTTGGCTACCCGGCTGGTTGAATTCTATAAAAATGGGTAAGGTGATCCGCTTGCACAGTTGATGATTATTAAGGATTATTGTAATGTTGATAGGGTCTATGGTCTCTAGATCTTCCATGCGAACAAATTCTGGATTAAGAAAGGATGCAGAAGCTCCTGTATCTATTAGAAATTTAAGTGGGCGACCGAATGGGGAAGATATATTTATATAGGGAAGGGTTGATCCGTGTTTGTTAATATCTACGTACCCGATAGGGTCATTGAGGCTGTTGATAGAAAATTTAGGTCCGCAATTTTATTGTCTTGAATTTGTTTTGGCTGTTCGTCCAGGTATTTGCCTTCAGGTTGTTGATTGGAGCATTTGTCTTGTACCTGTTCTAGTTGTTGATTAAAGTATTGGTCTTGCTGTTGTCGTTTTCGTAGTAGTTATCGAGATTCTGAAAATTTGTACTCAGATCCTCGGAAGGATAAACATTAAATAGTTCTTTTGAAGTGAAGTTTGGAGGTCCAGTTGGTCGCAAGTAGCTATTTTGTTGGTGTTGGTTATGCCGTGAATTGTATGTTTGTCTGGAATTAGAAGAACCTATCTCCATTGGTTCAGGCTTAGATTGTTGTCGACTAGGTATTTATTGCCAGTTAGATCCCCTTGTAGGCGCAAAATTTGCATTTTTCTGCAATGTTTGACTGGCTTGAATGTTTGGTACTGTTTTATTGTTATTAAAATTTGGCATTTTGATAACGTTACTAATGTGTTAGGAAAAGAATTTTGTCTATTATTTTCAGGCATGCTAAAAGGATTTTTGTTTGCGGTATATAAGGGGTGGTTTTGCAAAGTATTATATTGGTGGTTATAGGGGTTATTTGTTTTTACTGGTAGGTTATTGCTTGGTCTATAGATTATGGCCTTGTGTATCGAATTATCATATCTGGAATAAGATATATTTTGCTCCTTAACACAATAAGCGAACGCCATCGCTGAATTTTCCGGTTTCATTGCTCGAATTTTTGAGCCAAGGGGCTCTCTCAGACCTGAAAGAAACGCATTTAAACACATTTCGTTATATAAATTACGTTTCACTGCGATTACGCTTTGGTTGCTTTCATGGATTTGAACGTCATTTAGTATAGTTGCCGATATTTCGATGATTTCGCTATGGAATCTTTCGATCGTTTTATTTCCTCGTTTCAGGCTGTATAAGTCCCTTATAAGCGACGTTTCGTTGCGCTTATCTGCGTAGTGCAGTATTAAATTTTGCCTTATTTGGGACCAATCGAGAGGTGTTCCGTACATGTTCAATACCTCGTTGGCCGGCCCATCTATCTTGTTCCGTATGGCTCGAAGTAAAAGATTACCGTAAGCTGTACCTTCCGTGCAGGAAATTAATGAACGAATTTCCTCAACATTGTGAAGGAATTCGAACAAAAGTTTAGGGTTCCCATCGAACTTCGGTCAATCTTTATGGCGTCCGGCACACGTAAAGCATTAGCGATATCGTTTGGAGTGATCACCGCGTTCCCTCCGGCAGGCATGCTTAAAACACCAAACGATTCAAAGATATTTCACTCGAATAAATTAGTATGTTTCTCTTGAAATAATGACAAATTTAAGAAAAAATTACAGTATCGCTTCCGCAGACTTTGGCAAATACACAAATAGACACACAAATGAACGCGAAATTTAGGCACACAATTAATCACCTTCAATATAATTCCTTAATTACACTTTTGGATAATTTGTTAAGTTGTTAAAAATATAATATTTAGTTTTGATAATGAAAAAATAATATGGTGAAAGGGAAGAAAAGGAAACAATATCCAACTTACATCAGATTTGTTAAGCTTATGATGAAAAGCTTCATCATTGACTTTTCTGCCACTTTTTCCTTTTTGTTTTTCAACATTGATTCTAATGTTCACTCGTTGATTTTGACCTGCGATTTCGAGAAAGTAGGCTTTCCGATTTTCTAACTTCGATATACCTTCGAAACTTTTCGCGATACAATAATATTCGATAAACCGTCGATATTACTTTAGGCAAAAAAATTAGAAAACCGAACCGTGCGACTGCGCCAGTTATGTTGCTTATCACATTGATTTATACAAAAACAAGTTTTCTATGAATACGTCTTTATTATTCGACAGCTAAGAACATCATGAACATAATGAATATTTTATTTTAGTAAAACGGCAAATTTAAGTGTGCTTACGATGCACCAGACAATTGAATATGAAACTTTAGGAATTCGCAAAAAATAGGTTGAGTGGATATGATGTGCAGACGAATATGAAACTTTTGTATTACATTTGCAAAAACAAGTTAAGTGAGGAAATGTGAGTAGTGGGTCACGTGGACGTAGCGTTGAACCTGGTGTGATCTGGGCGATGGGGTCACGATGACCTTGTGGACGTAACTCCCGCGACGCGAAACCGGCCTCAGCGGATTTTCTCAAACCCTACCCTCGCGACGGCATACTTACCATGCACTCTACTTCCCGCTGAAAGAAGGGACCTCTGGAAAGGAAAGTTGTTGTTAGAATTTAGCAATTCATATTATTCTTTATTGCTTGCATCTCAATAGTTCCCGATTACAATAATTTTCATAATTTATTTTTCACTATATCGCGTCTAGCCTACTGACTATCATACAAAACATCTAAACCTTAGGCATATTACAAAAGCACAAAATTAAACCCAAAAAAAAAAAAACATTAAGTCATATTGATAATCATAAGAATAAACATAATAATAGTAATACGAATACAAATACCTCGTGATATAGATATATTTAAAAAAGTGATAAAACCATTATTCAAATTCATTAACAAATTATATAATTTATGCGATTAATTCTTTATCATAATTAAAATAAAACAAAAACGGCAAGTTACTTAGTGCTTGGGTTATGTTGCGAAAGGTGTTGTTGCTTAGTGACAGAAATAATATTAATAAAAAAAAATAATTTGTTGAATAAAACATACTTATATTCCTCTACTCCATAGCTTAAAACAAAAATTAAACTGCCAACTTTGAATCGCGGATTTGTCTTTAGAATGATTTGTAAAGTTCTAGCTAATGAAAGATGAAATTTTCCGTAATAATTTTATATTAGTGGTGAGTGCAAGCTCTTAAATCGTGAGGTGATAATAGTAAACTAATTAGGATTAGAAGTCTTTAATAAAGTGTTATTCGGCCAATTAGATATAATCCTGCATTTAAACCACTCCCCTAACGAAAATTTGTAATTAGAATAAAAATGTTTGTAATTTAAAAATTTTTTTTATATAATATTACGATTTAATTTTAATTTTGAATGAAATTCTAGCACTAGAAGCGTTCTTTGCAATGTCCTATGATTTGTCTACAGTCTATAGTTACTGAATTCAGAATATTGAAAAAAAACATATACGTATATATTTTCTTTGTTATTTGACGATGATTTTAGTTTGTTAAAAGGAAAAAAACATAAAATTAAGAAGGAACAAAAAACTTTCACATTTCTCTTTATTCGTACTAAACATTTTACTTTCGACTTTCATTTAAGACTGAGATATTTGAAATATGGTTGAAATGAACGTCAGAAGTTTGTAGAAGGGCGTTAAGAGGAAGTAGAGTGTGTGTGTGTGTAAATAGAGACGAAGTTGTAAAGTTTTTTCTTCGTTTTCATCGTTTTTTCCACTATTCCAGCATTCAATTTTACATCCTCGTAAGGTGGTTTGTCTTTCTATATTTGTGTAGACGTTTATTAGAAAAAGTTGATTGTTTGCTTTTATCTATAATTATCAACGTTTTTAATAGCTAGATATGATTGGTGAGTGATAATAGAAATGTATAGAGACAGTTTTGGGATTTTAATAGGAGTCGTATAATATATAATAGAACTATCTGCCTAAAATTGTGTCCACAGTTTCACATTTCACATTTTGCTTGATTTGTAAGTTTTGCGATTCGTCTACGACTACTCTATGATTTCAAGTCGTTTATTCAATCTTTTACAATATATTCCCGTCTTGGTATCTTCTGTATAATTTTTGTGTGTTTGCTTGCAATTTTTCATGCTAATATTCAGTTTTTTTATGATTACTCTATAAGTTCAGATTAATTGATTGATTGAATCATTATATGGATGGATGTATACGGTGACGCTTAACTTGCTTAATCTGCGTTTGTTTTTTTTTTTATTATTTCAACACTGACCTGCTAGTCCTCGTTTATGTATACAATATCAGGCATATCGGTGACTGCGTTTGTCAATAAATTCCTGGCACCATCCAACAGCAATTGAGTTTGTTCCTCGAGGCTTCGTAGTAGAATTTCATCTTGTTGTTTTTGGAATTCATGTTCTTCGCGCATAAGCTCCTCTTGTTTCTTGAAGAATTCATCTATTAAATCACGTTGCATTATCCGCAGATTGTTTGCGAGTTCTTTCATGGCTCTAAAATAACTTCCCTGACGCGGTTTTTTTTGCAGTTGATGCGATAGATGATGATGAAGCTGGTGGTGATACAGGGCTTGTACTTTGGCCAAGAATTTTCTACTTGATCTCCCATATCTCCCAGCTAAGTTGCGAGGTATCGACATTCACACAAATTTGTGACCGAAACTGCGGAACACACGCAAAGCTTCGACAACCCCTTCAAAAAGTGACAGCCGACTCTTCTTGGGTGGCGGCCATTACCTACACACTCCACTGCCATGTGGCTGTCGATTCACCTTGACATCCCACGACAAAATTGACGTGGGATGTGCATCCGTCACAACCAACATGAGATGACAACCCACATAGCAGCAAGATGTGTTGGTAGTGGTCGCCAGCGGCGTCGCATGATTCATTACAAGGGACCGCCTCTGTCCATCGTGTGTAGCGGTCTATCATGGTTAAACAGTAACAATAACCATCAGGCGTGGTTGGCATTACGATAATGTCGAGATTCACATGTTCGAAACGATTGTTCGGCTGTTTTTCTGTTAATTCTGCGAGTAGCTTCTCAATACTCAAAAGATGTGCTTCGTTTGGATCGCTTTGTGACGAGTGTGATAGTAATGTCTTTTCAGTGGCCATAATCGTTGCTGTAGAAGACATCTCAAAAATGTTGTCTGCGATGAAAGCCTGTGCTGTGAGGGGCTGATTTGCACTTACTGCTAAAACACACCTCACGTTGACTGGTAGGCGATTCTGCCATAACAACGAAATTACTTCTTCCGAAAGCCCTTCTGGTGCCAACGATTGCATCTCTCGAAGTAACTGTGATGGCTTTTTATTTTCTAGGTCCATGCCAGAAAGGAGCATGTTCATTTTCTTTTCTTTTGAATTGCCAATGCGACTCATGATATGAGATTGAGCTACGGGTCGCTGTGCCAAAATGGTGGCAGTTTTATCGTCTGCAAGGACATCACTGCTTGTTCCGCATTTGATATTTGGTGCGGCTCACCATGGGTTAGTCGTGACGCAATAATTCTCGGAGTATGTTGAAATTCCAACACCGACGAAGCGTCTCGAAGCAAAGCGTTTGTGCCCTGCACATGTTTGTCGTTTGGAGCCTCAGGTGACGACAGCTGAGTTGCCATTGTTCTGGTACAGTTTTTTTCGAATTTCACCAATGTAGTGTTTTGAACAGCGCCGAATAAAACACCGTCCGTTTACACACACAAAATATATTATTTCACTTGAAACTAATTACACAGCAATGGCGGTTCTTAACTCGTTCGTGTCAGCTCACTGGAGACTGCCTGGTTTTCTATGTCAGCGCCGTGGTTTTCAAATGTTCGCCTTTTGCACTTTGCCAGCTGTCATTGTGTTGCCACACATTCTTTGCTTACCAATGATATAGATATAGAATCCTTCTTACATCCTCAGACGTAAACGTTACGCATAGGATTATAAAATTCCCCGAAGCAATAATAAGGGTTGAATGATTGCAAATTATAGAGTTGACTCGTTACTTTCCAGTTAATATTATATATACATTACAACATATGCCCAGAAATCAAAAATTAGTGATTCCATACTAAAAACCGGCGAGATACGTTTCCTGCTATAATTGATCATAACTGTACAGATAAAGATCAAAATGCATAGCCGAGTTATCATTGAACTATATGGTATGATTTTCCTGAAACTTTCATGAAAATTAGGTGTCATAGTTAACTGAGAACGAAAGCGATGGGTATCGAATAAACGTGAACGAATGATGCGGTTAAGAAGGATATTTTTAAGTAAATTTCATGATATTGATTGCGGAGTGAACTTTATGTTTACATATATAAATACAAATGTCTATACATATATATATATATACATATATACATATATATATATATATATATATATATATATATATATATATATATATATATATAAATATATATATATATATACATATATATATATATATATATATATATATATATATATATATATATATATACATATATATATATATATATATATATATATATATATATATATATATATATATATATATATATATATATATATATATACATATAGATATGTATGTGGTCTTTTAGTTTTATTAGGAGGAATGTGAAGAGAAAAGATAAGATTCAAATAACACTTATAATTATATTTTAATGAGACACTTTCTTCGATGATATTTTAATAATACTTTCAATGATATTTACTACTGAATCTCTGACTTCTTTTCAGCTGTGATATTTTACCTTCGTCCACGTCTACGTTTAGAAAAGAAAAGAAAGTTCATCGCCCAAAACTGAACAAAGAAAACCAACCGGCAGAATCATTGTAATGGGTACAGTTCAGTGCAGGGAACAACCTGAATTGGTGCATGTGTTGGGCTTGGTGACATTTGCGGTGGAGTGTTACCAGGCACGGTCCTACATACATATATAGTCATTTCGGAAATAAGATAAAGTGCTCCACGCGTCTCTATAACTTGGAAGTTTATTTATTCCCATTACGAAATTTATTCTGCATAAAGATTCGTTTCGAAAATAATGGCATTGATAATGTAGTCAGTAACAAATTGACAACACACATCATATGGAGATGGATCTAGGAGACCTGTTATACATTGCGTCGGGCCGAAATGTGAAGAAAAAACTCCTGCTGGAATTACGTTTCCATTTCGGCTCCATGTTATATTTTTCTCACTTTCACTTTCTTTTTATGCTGCAATGGCTGCGTCTGTGCTATACTTTGATCGATGATTCACAACTAGAGGAAAATTGCAGCGGAATGAACATTTCGTCGTCCTCAGTTTCAAGATCAATGCAAGATTCTTGGTCCGAAGGTATTTCTTCGAAATCTGTGTCATTTCTCTAGTCTCGCAGCCATTTGGGTTTTGAATTCCCGAAACTAGACATCGGTTGATATCTTCCACTTATTTTGTTTCTTAATCTAATTGAATAAAAATTATTGTTCTATTTAAATGCCATACAAGACTTAAAATTGTAATATTTTTAACTATTACCAGAGTTGCATGGTAGGATGAATAAAACCCCACCATTATTTATCATTTACTCGAAAACGTTTAACACTAAAAATTGTATTTCACATAAAACTTGAAGAAAAACTGGTCCGCAGAAAAATTTCCGCATGCAATCCTTGATGGATCTGTACTAATAAGTCCGAATTCACTCTCACAAACGAACACATTTCTATCACTTTTTTAACGGTATAATCAACCTCTACATGCAATGAGGCTAAAAATGAACCGATGTGCATATAGCAATTGCAATTTTCAGAAGTGGGTCAGAAAATATCCTGTCATACATATTGATGCTTACAATAAGTGGGAAAGTTTTAATACCAACATACCCCAAAGGGTTAAGGGAGAATTCTACAGTGAACCCAAAAAAGCTATTCATATGATTTTTTTTAGATATTCTCATTATACTCGTAGATACGGTTTTGAATCTTTTTGGATTTAATAAATACATATTTGAGTTGTAGAAAAAGTTTTTTTTTATTAATTTCTTGCTATATATTAACAAAATGGTGGCATCTGCGGAAACCTTTTAAATTTTTCATTTTTGACGCTACGCACGATTCAGAGATAAAAAAAAACATCTGAAGCATAAAATTCAAAAAGATTTAGATTTTTTATGTCTCCGATGATAGTTGGAACCAGGGTTGTTGCGGATATTCACATCCGCATCCGCAACTGCGGAACTTCCGTTTTTATTTTGATATCTGCATTCGCATCCGCATCCGCAAATATCAATGCAGAGTTTTTGCGAATGCAGATGTTGTGCAAGTTGTGACAAGATATCAATGCGAATCTCCGATAATGGCATAAGCTATCGAATATTCGTAGAACAACTGGTAAGAATGTTAGGATAGAAAAGTTTGGTTCGTGTAGGAATTTAGACGTGTTACGCGTATTAAGTTGTCTATTTCGTCATTGGCAATTGAAGTTTTTCATCTTCGTGAAAATTTGTTTAGTTCAGAATGTCGCCAACAACGCGAAGTGAAATTTGGGCTTACTTTAAGCCAGACGATCAAGATCGGGACAAATCGAAGTGCAAAATATGTTTCAAAACGTATTCTCGTAAGGTACAACGACATCTTTGAAAAATCATTTGAAATCGATGCATCCCGAACAATTTAAGCTGTTTCAACAAAGTTCGAATGATAAAAAATTGCTGGAAAAGAACAAGAATCAGGTGAAATTTGGTTTATTCAGTTTTAATACAATTTCTTTGACAGAAAACTTTCTATGTGCAGAAAACAAAACCAATACAACTGTGTTATTGCGTCTGCATTTTCCATTTCTTGCATTTATAATGCAAATGCCTTTGAGATTTTCCTTTTCTGCACATAGTCATTTTGTAGTCATTTTTAGGGCTTTGTAAAAGAAAAATTTTTCGATATCCCTATAGAAACCTGTCTGCCCGTCCGTCCGTCAATGCATCACAGCAGCTTTTCTCAGAAACTGGAGAAGCTACAGCCACCAAATTTTGTGAACAGGTCATGAGTTTCTGGATAATGAAAGTTCCGTTGTGGAAAAAAATTTAATGATTTTTGGGGGTCTCCTCATACAAGAGTCCAATCCCCAAACATTTTTTTTGCCAAAGATAGTTGCGTTGGGTGTCAAATGAAAGGCCTTGATAAGACCTTTCGATTCAGATCTTAAAATAGCAGTTATCAGTTTTACATTTTCCCCATTAAAATCGTATAGGTAAACTTAATTTCAATGAAACTTTACATTTGAGAAGCCATACAGTAGATTGTTATATTCTGTAAATTACATGAACATTAAAGGATATTTGCGGAAGTTATATCCATTTGAATTTTTCAAATTACAGCAATATCTTTCATCAATTCAGGCACTGCATTTCCCTTTCCAAAACAAGTGATGATATATTTGTTTAATCATTTTTTCCAGATTACGGTCCTTCTTTTCTTCAGAAGGCGAAAAAACAACTTTCTCTTGAGGAGGCAGTTCAAAGAGAAAATAAATGGGATTATAGCAATACAACATCACAAAAAATAGACAAACTAATAGGCCAAAATTTGCCCTTTAACTTCGTGGAAGGCATAGGATTCCGAAGGTTGCTACAAGAAATAGTACCGAAATACAACCTGAGCTCTATGGAAAAGTAGCTAGTAAATCGAAAGAATTAATTAAAAATTTCGATTTCATGTCATTTACGAGCGATATTTGGACGGATCCAAGTTCTGGTGGTTCTTTGCTTAGTTTGACTGGCCATATCAGAACACTTTAAGCGAGTGTCAATTGTCCTGAATTGCGAGACTTTTGACGACCGCCATACTGGTGACATAATCGCTGAAAAATTCGAAAAAATGCTGTTGGAGTGGGATATTCCAAAAGAGCAAGTACATTGCATTGTTCGTGACGAAGGTTCTAATATGAAAAGAGCAATGAAATCAGCGGCATTGAATGACATCGATTGTACTGTTCATAAAATGCAATTAGCTATTCGCAGTTGCTTGCTATCTCAAGAAAATATAAGAAATATTAAGCAAAAGTGCAAAAGAATTTCCGCTCACTTCAACCATTCAACGATTGCTCAAAAACGGCTGCAAAAGGTCCAAGACCGACTGAATCAACCCAACCTTAAAATTTCTCAAGATTGCGTAACGCGATGGAATAGTTTATTTTATATGTTCGAGCGATTTATAAGGGTGAAAGACGCATTAAGCCTTTACTTTAATGAGCACAGCATTAACATTGATCCCATCACGCCAGAAGATTGCCTTTTATGCCTTTTTGTGGCTCTTCCGTTCCTCCTCAACTTCATTCGACTTACTCCAATTTTCTGGTACAATCGCCCAAGGGTACTAGATTGACACTCACTATCGATAATGCAGCGATATCGAAATTGTAGTTGGTTGCTCACCTCAAGTGACTGCTCATCATGAGTTGCTCAGCTGAGATCCATCAATGTCAAATACATATTGTTAATTTTTTTGGTTCTGGGCGTAAATTCGTTTCACGAATGTGGAAATCGAATATTGGTGGCTCTCGTACGAATGGGTGTTTTCTTTTGTTGAGAGAAACCTGCAGGCATTTGCAGCTGGTGACGAGGTATCAAGTTTTGTGTTGTTGTTTGATTTGATGAAAACGAATGTCTTCAACGTTGCTATTTCAGAAGCGATTGGCCAGTCAGTCTCCCGGATATGCTAATCATCCTATTCTATTCCTATAAAAACTTCACTTTATTTAAATCTTACTGATTAGTTCAACGTAATACTACTAATACAAAATAGTAATAATAAGTCTGTTACCCAGCCCACGAAAGTACTATGTCTGGAAGCATCGCGGCAAGAGTTTGTTCTGTTTTTGTGTCGTCTTGTGTTCCCCCATGATAGTGGTGTAGCAATAAATTTTTTTTTAGATATTGCAATTCATCATCACCAATAACGAATGTTTGAAAGCTCAAATCAAACAGAGGTTTTTGATCTATTAAAAATGGGACCTTAATATTCCCTCAAATCTATCTAAAAGACAATTTGTTGCTACCTGAAATGAATTTTCAAACTTTTCAACGTCATAATATCGAGATAGTGACAAAAGCCCGGAAGTATTACCTTCTACAGCATTTATGCAACGATATATTATACTTTCGATTTGTCTACATCCGTTACAAATACGTACTAGACCGCTATTAAAGTCAATGAAATCCTTCTACCAACGACAAATTTTAAACATCTGCTTTCTAGTCTAATAAAAAGAAAAGGACTATGTAGCAACCAGGGAAGTCATCGCTGTTGCAGACATTAATTTGTTCCAGAGGGGTGCCTAACCAGGGATGACATGCTGATCCTGTCGCGAGTCGTCCTGAGCATCTTCTGCTCGTGCGCCACCCTACGTATAAAAACTTAACACAAAGAGGAAACGATGAGAGAGGGAGGAGTCATTTTGAGAATTGAAAAAAGTTTTTTTGTGGACATGGCCGTTTTATTTAAAATAAGAAAAAAATAAATAAAATAATTCAATGGAAAAGTGAAGCTAACATATTAGCCCCCCTATTTTTATATAAATTTGAAACAACTCCAAATAATACGCTCAAAAATCAACAAAAAAAAGTTGTACCAAGTGGAAAAAACAAATTCGAAATAGAACGTGAAAATAATAATGGAACAGAACGATAAATGTGCCAATTACTCACCCTTTTCCCGTCTGTCGTAGAGATGGGCATAATCGAGTGGCAATAATCAAATCATTCGTTTATACCTGATCATTCGAGTGATCGATTATTACTGTTGAGCTGATGAATGATGACTCGGGCTCAAAATGATCACATGAAAATTTGAACCGACTTTCCAGGAGAAGAATTCCTCGAGTGATTTCTCGCCTCAAATTTCGTGTGTTTCATTTCCTTCTGCCATCTCACGTTCGCACTGTCGCAGCTTAGAGTTTTGGACTTGTTCGAATGCTTGGCTCGGCAGTTCTATTTGGGCGTGATTGTGGGGCAACAATAGTATCATTCTAGTATACCCGATGATTCGAGTGATTGCTTATTACTGTTGCAGTAATGTACGATCACTCGGAGTCAAAATGATGAAATGCACGTGAAAGTTGAACTGACTTTTCAGTGGAAGATGTTACGATTTTTTATTACAATCGTCAAATTTCATGACGATCCATATTCCCAAATGTGCAATCATTACAATTGTACTCATACACAATTGCGATGATTGCTGAACTTGCATTGGGTGTTCCGGCGAGGGCCTTGGGGTGCCGGCTAACCCGCGGAGACGGGGTAGGTCTGGCGCTACTCGTACTTTACCCCCGGAGCCGCTGACGAGCTTGGGCTCACCGGAACTTGACACCTAAATGCGCACGGAACCTAAATATCCTTCGGCACAAAAGATAAAACGGAACCTAGCGCCACCGTGTAGCACCAAGGAAGTACTTTACGCATAAAATAAGAAAGAAATGAAGACACTTGATGTAAAGGATCCGAAAACACTACAGTAGAACTCCAATTATCCGAATCAATTGGGACCGGACCCCATTCGGATAACCGAAAATTCGGATCAAAAAGGGTATATTTTAAAGGAAAAGAGCTTATTTTCGATACTGTATGAATTATAATTAACTGCTCTAGTGTAACTACACTGCAAACAACATAGAGAATATATTATGAACGCTACAGTACATAAAATGTTAAATTATAAGTGTTACATACATACATACATACTATAATATGTAGTTCTTTTGAAAACATACTGTGGACACAGGATTTTATCTTTTGAACATTTCGAGGAGAGTACGTTGCCTTGACGTAGTAGAACGTTCCCGAGCAGCGAGGTCCCGCAGGCGCTTGACGGGCAAACGTTGCACTGTGTCACACTCCGGTTGCCTCTCCATCCACTTAAAGGCGTTTTCAAAACACATAAAGGATTCTCCGTGGGTGGGAACATTTTCAGCCTCGGTGTCTTCCCTGGTTTCATCATTTTCGTTGGTATCATCTTGTTGTTCGTTCATGACACTCTCTGCAATCTCATAACCTGTCATCATCTGAAATTCTTAATCGTCTTTAATTTGTTTGTCAATGTTAACGAATTCTACCACAGACAGACCGTGTTCCTGTTCATCAACGGCATCTGTTGTTTGCTTTTGCTGTTGTTTACTTTGGTTTTCGGATCCCAGTTGTTCCTTTGTTGATGTGCCGTTTATTCTATTCCAAGCTCGTTTAAGTGAAACACTTTTCACCATAGTCCAGGAATCGACAATCATGTATCAGCAGTCTTTCAAATTAATTTTTGTATATGAATGCAAAACTATTTCTTCGATGTTCTCTTCAGTCAATATCAATTGTCGGTAGTGTCGTTTGGTGCACTCAATCATGCCCTGATCCATGGGCTGCAGTAGACTAGTGACATTAGGCGACTGGGATAGGCTTTTAAACTCGCCATTTTCACTCTCAAGAAGCTCAACTAGTGGATGATTTGGCGCATTGTCGATGATGATTAGAACTTTTCCCCTTTTACCGGTTTATTTTTTATTTTTTCTAACATCAGGGATGAAGGTTTTGTTTTTCCGTTTGAGAAAGGTATACGAATCCATCTATGCACTTTTTTGGTTTGTGTAACTCACTGGCAAGTTGTTAACATTTTTAAAAACTCTTAACTTCTTCGCTTTGCCAATAACTAGCAAAGGCGGCCGATGGATGCCTGTACAGTTAGCACAAACGAGAATGGTGACGCGTTCCTTACTGACCCTATGCCCTGGAGTACTTTTCTCTCTTTTAGATGCCAATGTTTTCCTAGGCAAAGCCTTTCAATTTCAACCAGTTTCATCGGCATTGTAAACAAGATCCAAATCAAAGTCCTTAGTTTCCTTTTAAAAGTTTCCAGAAAGCTATTGCCAGCTTCACGATCGGCAGACACTTTTTCTCCCGCTACATCTAACTCCCGAATGCCATGCCTAGATTTAAAATTGCGGAGCCAACCTTGGCTTGCATTCAAATCAAACATGTCTATTTTTCCACTACATATCAGTGCTCTTTCACATAAAATTGGACCTGAAATAGGTTGTCCAATCGAACGTTGTGGTAAGAACCACGTGAAAACTGCGTTCTCAAGCTGTTCATTTTTAGTTTTTTTCATCACTTTCCTAGATGATAATCCTTCCTCACTATCTAATGCACTTAAGAAACTTGAAATTTTAGCGCTGTTAGTTTTAATGCCCGATTTTGTAGCGGCTCCGATGCCAAATCTCTCTGCTAGTTGTGTTCCAGGCACACCTTTATTTAACTGATTGATAATTTCCATTTTATCACTCAGTGAAAGCACAACACGTTTACGTTTTGTACTCATTTCGGACAATGCAGCAGTAGCCGCTAAACGCAATGCCAACACGAATGACAGCAGTAGATTCTAAACGCAATGTCAACACAAATGAAAACGAACTGGACGCGCGGCTGGACTTAACCAACCAGGATGAGAGCAGCAAAGCAGACAAGGCAGACTGGTGGGAATGCAGGGAGTGCATGCTCAAGGAACGCTGGATAGTGAACGCGTCGTTGCTATAGTACTTGTAACGACACGTAGGCATTGCCTGTACACGGATGATTGGGGATCCGGATAATTAGGGTTCGGATAATTGGAGTTCTACTGTACTGCTAATTTCACTAGAAGGTCCCAAGGATCTCAACACTCCTGTTGCGTTTTTGACGCGGCATGTCAACGCGACCACTCCAAGCGTGATTACACCGGCTGACACTATGAAAAATTTCTTCAACCAAAAAATATTCTTCAACCAGAAATCTCAAAGAAATACCAACTGTTAAAATGCAAATCAATGTATTAGAATTTTAACGTTACTTACAACCATAAATACAATTGTGAAGTTGGGAGCCCCCTTTCGGCGGAAAATCTGTTTTTTAGTTGGGAAAAGCCAATCGCTAAGAGATTAACTATAGGATATTAACGATGGTCCAGTCACAAACCCAAATAAGATTGATACACAGAAGTAAAAACGTAGTTTCCTTTATCGACTATAATTTTATTTCCTTATTAGTATATACGCATTTTGACCGCTACATACGGTCTTCTTCAGTACATTAACTAAACGACTTGAACAATCTTTCCTTATATACTATTAACATTTAAGTACTTATCCTAGGTAGAGAACACCTTTATTTAATTACAGTATTAATTATCCTGTTATTAATTACCTGTTTTTTTCCATTCACAACTTGTGGTCACTAACAGATCAATCAGCTTTGAATTATTGTTACCTACATCCTCATTTAGCCTAAACTCCTAAGGTACTTTTTTGATATCGATGCTTTCCTTAATATCCAGTTTTTGCCATTTTCTTACTTCTTTAATGATTTGTGCATTATCTATCGTTACTGCATGACCTTCTTTTACGATGTGTTCCGCAACCGATGACTTGATGACGCCTTTGTTTCCTTTTTCGCTGCTTCGGCTTCCCGTACATGTTCCTCAAACCGAGTTGTCACTAATCTCTTAGTTTGACCTATATACATTTTTCCACATTTTTCACAAGTTATTTTATATACTCCGCTCTTTTCTTCCATGCTTTTCTTGTCCTTTTCGCTAGTCAAAACCGATTTTAGCTTGTATAGCTTACTTGTGTTGATAACTTCGAAGTTGTACTTTTTCAAGACTCGGGACAGCTTTTGCGATATAGCAGAGTATGAAATACTCATCAATTCCAATTCCCCCTCGTTTCTGATGAGCTGTAGATCCAAGAAAGGAATTTTTCCATCTTTTTCCACCTCCATAGTTTTTTTTTCTGTGTATCAATTAATTCCGACTATAAAACAAGCGGGAAAAAGATTCTAGACGGCCCAAATAAGAGTTTGAGGATCAGCCAGCTGGAATTCGATAAGGTTAATCGAAATAGATTATTAGCGCTAAGGGTAATGGTGATGATGGATCAGACTATATTTTCTTTACAGGTTAGATTCTAAGAATTGAGTAGGGTAGCGTATTAGATAAAATGGTCTGGATTACGATAGACGGTATTATACGGGGGTAGGCTAAATGTAAGAAAGAGTAGTGAAGATAAGTTTTTCGAAGCTTGCATGGATATAGGATTAGGAAAAGTGATAGTCATGGTAATTTCATCCAGTGGCAGACCAGCATAAGCATTGGCCGATTAAAATTGAATCGTTGGGGTTACGGTGGTAACGTAAATCAGTTAAGCATAATACAGTAACGTTTATATTAGCTGTGGCTTGCATCATTCGCCGAACAATATCATGATAAAACCAAACCAAAAACCAGGAAATTCCAGGATATCCACTTCATGTACGTGCAAATATACCTGCAGCTCTGCTACTAAATACTACATACATTTCCTTTATGGTGACGTAAGAGAGTAAAGGCGAAATGTCACGGCTGACAAGGATCACTAGCACTTCGGCGTCAACATCAAGCATATACGACACGTTTTCATATACTACTCCACGACGTGAAGAGCTAAAAATCAATTCTCCAATTTTTATTTTTAAATGAAAACAAAGTGAATAAACGACCACTTGATTATTGTTCAAATCACTCCAACGTCTCCCCTTCCTTAATATGGTCCGAACATCGTCCTACTGGAATTGTTTGCAGCTACATAAATGAGTTGCATATTTTCAATAATAATTTTTCTGAAAAATTATTAGAGAAGAAAAACCCTTTTTCACATCAACTTAATGTAAATCTATACGACAAATTTGCTCTACATACAAGTACTTACAAGAGAAATTTACCTTGAAGATAACTTGCAGATACAAAAAACATATTGAGTTCGCATAAGTAGAAAAATTAAAATTAACTCCCTCACCTCTAAGCATGGTGGTCGCCATCACCGGTGTGTATCTAAGAATGATGGCCTGAGGAGAATTAGTGCACACTTCGAAACCAGCTTCTTCTAACATTTTTCTTCTCTATTAATTTTTCAGAAAAATTATTATTCAAAATATGCAACTCATTTATGTAGCTGCAAACAATTCGATAAGTAATTTAAAAAGCTATCGGAGCCATCCGAAAGAGTGATCGATATTCCGCGACGTTCGAAAAGCTTCAATGTAGAGCAAATTTGTCTAATAGATTTACATTAACCATAAAATGCACCATTATTTTGTTTTGAGCGAAAAAATCACAGTTATTTATTCTAACATGAAGAATTCGGGAAAAATAATGAAAAAAATCAATTATGTCCTAATGTCCTGAAAATTCGATTTTTTCTGTATGTATCAGAAATGATACTTTGGCCTTTGGGGGTAGTATTAAAAATAGAAAGTTCAAGTCAATTTATGCAGTGCAGTTTATTGTTATTCTTATTTTGGTATTGACAAAAGTAATTCAGTTCTTTTTCTCTAGTAATAAGTATCACAACATTTATTATAATCTTATTTCAATTATGAAAAAATAAATAAATCATTAGTTATGTTCTAACATTGTAAATAAAAAACTCAAATTTAGGCCTTCTTAGTGGAGCAATAAAAATTTATTGGTGGAAATCTTTAAAACAATTGTTTCCTTTATTGAAACAAGGTGCAACTCCGTACTTTTCACAAATTACATATGTAAGCTTTTTGCACCCTGGCATTTTGCATCTGTTTCTACTTTCGGTGTAATGGCACCAATGTCCTATGTTATCAGTACGCATTGGTTTCGGGGGGATGTAGCTCGTTGGTCCTCTGAATTTTTTCGCCTGAATTTCATTCTCGATATTGACAAGACTTGGTCCACCTCGTTTAGGTGTAACTACGCAGTCAGATTTTCACAAGCATTCTGCAACTTCAAATCGAAATTCCGCCAAGTTCAAAAAAATTTCCTTCTTGATAATGCAAGCTTTTCTATATAGCAACCAGCTATTCACCAGGGTAAGGTCAAGTAAATGATAAAATATTCGTAATACGACTTTCGCGTTCGAATCATTATTTTATATCTTCCAATCAAACTGTCTAGAAGATCAACACCACCCATGTGTCGGTTGTATTCTTTGACAATCGAAGGACATGAAATTTCTACAACTTTTTTTGTTTTTTGTCGAATCTTTGAATTTTTGCTAAAGGTAATGCGCCGACAAAATTTGACACCAATGTGACAAGTTTATTGTCCTTCCACGCATCATTTGTAATATATGTGCCATTTGCATTAGTAACGAATTCATAAATACTGCCCCTTGGATCCTTTTTTGTGTCAGTGTCAGTAAGCAAGTTACAATTAGGAATTCTATTCCTTCTTATTGTCCCTAAAGGAAATATACCCATGGAAGATAAGTAGGAAATCAAAGGTATCGTCGAATAAAAGTTATCAAAGAAAATTCGAAAATTTTGGTTTTTCGGGACGTTTCGAAGAAGCCGGATCACAACATTAGCATAATATCCCAAGTCTGGCTCTGTTGGTAGTGTCTTTATATTGGATCCCGTATATATTTCAAAGTTATAAGCATATCCACTGACGCCGCTCAAAACTAAAAATTTGAAACCCCATTTATGGGGCTTCATCGGCAAATATTGTTTGAGATAGTGCTTCGTTTTTGTTGAACATATTTGCTCGTCCACACAAATATTGTTTGCATGGTATGCTTGCAAATTTAGCGTTTAAATAATCCAAAACAGGCCGAAGTTTAAACAATCGATCAAAATCGTCATTATCCTTAGGTTGCATTTTTGAATAATTGTTGAAATGTAGGAATTTCTTCACATTCTCGAAATGCTTTAGGCTCATCGTTTCTTTGATATGTGGCACTCCAAGCTTTGTAGTCTAATAGCATTATATTGGGTCAGTGTATAACAGACATGAATGTACATACCCTCAAATATTTTTTACATCTGCAGCCTTGAAATGGTTTGTAGTACTTATATCTTTCTGTTTTGCATATACGTTGGACTCTTGTACAATTGAGTTGATCAATTCATCATCAAAGAAGTATCGGAAATAATCGTAGGGACTTTCTAATGTCGATACCGATAAAGGCAGATTACTGTCTCCTCTGAACTGCTTTTGCTCTTCATTTAATATAAAGTTTTTTTTCTTCCAAATTATATTTTTGAAAGAATCTTTATAATTTTGCAATTCACGTTCATCATATTCTTGATTTAGACGTTCATTTTCAGTCACATTTACTTCCTCTTCTAATTCATAATCAAAAACAATTTGAATGTTTTCGATATCAAAGTTTTCTTCATCTTCAGAATGATCGAATTCATCTTCGCTTACATCCCAATTGTCAATTATAAACTGCAGCTCATGCGGCTTCAGGGGCCTTTCATTTTCACCTGGGCTCATTCTAAATATAAAGCAAAGACGACTGTAACACATTTGATACATACCACAAAATTCCCACTTACATCAAAAGCACTGCTTTTTTTCTTATGGAAGCACCACTGACACAATCGGGAGATATTCACAAATATTATTAATTTTTTTCAAAACTTAGGGTCGATTACGAACACCTAAACAAAATCAAACAAGTACGACCAAAACCACTGATGAGTTCCTAAGTGTCACTTCTTCGCAAAATCAGAAGTGCCGTTATCATTGTCGCATTTCTCTTTACAGTCTGATGCAAAATGGTTGGAGCGCTTTTTTACAAATATGATGAAATTAGCGTTGTGATGAAATTGATATTCTATGCCGATTAATATTGATTTTTTCAGTATGTATCATTTATGATACAAAATGCATTTTAGGGTTAAGTTGATGTGAAAAAGGGTGAAATGATCCAATTAAAAGTTTAGCTAATCGTCCTACTGTACCCTGACCACTTAGTATTTTAACCGAAAAAATTCAACCGGGATAGCCAAGTTTATCTTTTTCAAAGTTAATATAACTACACTTCTTTTTTTCTCACCTTTAGATTTATTTTTTATTAATAATTTAGTTTTTTGTTCAAAAATTCCATCACTCGAGTGTCGTATTATGATGGTGTGCCTGCACCAACCATTGAACTTATTCGTACCTTCCCATTACCTTTTCATAGCACACTTTGCAATAGTCCAACGTGCCTGCACTTTCACCACTATCACTTAACCATAAGTTATAACGTGAATTTTTAACATGAATATTTAACATTGGTTCAATTCTCTGTATTTCCGATAATTTATAACCCTCGGAACATGAAATTCAAATCTTTTTTTTATTTTCCGAAATTGCTCGCCAAGCTCCATTTTCACTTTCAAATCTTTCATGACATTCCTTTTCTCCCCAAACTTCCGCCGCTTCCTTTTAACACTTTCACGCACTTGTCGTCATCCACCAGAAACTTTCCATCTGAAATCCAAATCCAAACTGACTCAGTTCCACCAAAAAGTTTGCCCGGTCAAAAGTTCAACAGCCGGCAACTGTCGTTGTCGACGCATCTCGTTTGGAAAGCGCACAGCTGATGCTCCATAGCAATTTTTTGGCTGGTTCTTCTCAGCTGTGCACTTAGCGACATTTTGTACTGTCGCCAGGACGGCAGCCAGCTGATAGAAACTGTTGGTGCACCATTCAAAAGTAATGCAAAAAGCACTATTGAATGACGCGAACAAATATTCGTCGTTGTTATTTTCGCATATTCGAAAGAAATTACTCCCGGCTGGAAATTCATCAATTAGTAAGTTTTGTTTTTTTTTGAATTTTTAACCCTTGATTGTGTATGATGAAAATTCAGCCAGATGAGAATAAATTCCCAATATGCGACACTTGCTGCCCGCATAAACTTTCTTCTGTGAATTTATTCGGTATTCGTTAGTAACGCTTCTATTTTCACTATTTTCGTTTTGTTTGATAAAGCTATTTGATGTGATTTCATTACTCGATGTGGTTTCTTAAAACTCCTGTTTTCAGCATCATCGGCTTTATTTGTTCATTTACACCTGCGGTCCCATTGAATGTGTCCAATTTTCCACACTTGAACCACTTCTTATCTGGATGCAATTTATTTATTCTCGGTAAAACATTCCGGTCTCTCAAGTCCTGTTTACTAGAAATCTTTACAAGTCGCTGTTCCTTCTTTTGAGCTAAAGAACTAGTTTCCTCCAAAGTTTTCGGCTTTTGTGTGATGACGTGCATTGTCAGAGCATCCTTCAATCCGTTGATAAATACAGTTCATACCTGTTCTTCTAGAAGATATTTCCCCTGTCGTCGATTGATCCAATCGAGCAGTTAGTATCCTTCGATGGAGTCCTATTAATCGTTGATGACATTGAACTACAGTCATTTGTGCCCTATTTGAAAGAAGATAATTCTCGTTGCAATCGCAACACTGAGTGATATTGAGGGTAGACTTGCTTTAGTTTAGCCTTCAATGCACTCTTACTACCAGATTCTTCATTTTGTATAATAGCCCGTTAATCTGCTCTCAACTGGGTGGATATGTATTTGAAGCGAATGACCTTAACTAGATCTTTTGCCAGTTTCATCGCTTAATCACACGCATACATAAAATTGAAAGCATATTCTGCTTTCCCTTTGAACACCGGAATCAACCTTTTTAAATCACTGAAACTTACGTAAATTTCACTTTCAACTTTATTTTCACTTTTAGCATTTTCTAGTGAAGTAGTTAATGCGTACTTGGTACTTATTGCCATGACATCCGCGAAAAATTCTTTTTCGATAAAAGGCTCTGGTAGAGTACAGCTTCTGTCTTCTAATTTACCTTCGTCTTCCTCTATTTCTAATATAGTATTCAGCCAAGTAGTTACGAAATGTGTCGATATATTTGCACCCAACTTTACTTTCAAATTTTCCCGATCATAGCATACAAGAATTTCCTCGGTCGACAGCTTCAATTTGTTTGATCCCTGTCTCACGCGATGCATTTATTTATTATAATTGGGCTTCTTTTCACTATAATTTCTTTACGTCCACCTATTTACTGTCACCCTTAGATTGTTGGCTGCGCTTTTCATTTTGATCAAAGTTATGGCTCCGAGTTTTCGAGGCAAACTACACGAAATGGACAGCATTCTTAATCTGTTTAGGAACTCATTTGTTTGAAAGAAACATTAACTATTTTAAATGTAATGAATACCATTGTAAGCAAAGACTCAGCTAGGTTTAGCTTCATCTTCGCGCAGCAATGATACCAAATCGTTGACCAATCATCGCAACAGGCGAACATTACTAAGGTATACGTCAACACTTAAGACACGAGACATCAACCAGCAGCAGCTAACAGGACACTCCACCGATCGAATCCCAATCGAGCCAACGGCAGTCAACAGAACACTGATCGAACGCCAAACTTTCTTGAACGCTGGAACCCAATCGAATGCGCTTCACGCCACAATTTGAATAGTAAAGCGGATGTGATTAACGCTGCCGAAACCCGAATGCAGGAATGCACACGTGACATGGGACATCATTCGCCAGGACATTGCGGAACTGAGAACCGAACACTTGCGAGTATTCTTCCACCAACCTACGCATATGCTTGGTGAAGATTGTGATGGAGTGGATAACCTAAAAACAAAGCAAATGACCAGCGGTAGGGTAGCTATAAAAAGTTAGGAATCGCAAAACACAAACCACATAAATTTTTCGGGAGCAACCAAAATCGCTGATTTATGGAATCGGTTCAAAGCCTTCCGTAGCTGCAAAGTGCATTGAGCACGAATCTAAGCTTGAAGACTCAATCGTCGCTTAATGGAAGTTCTTTCCCCGAAACATTTTCGGAGAAATATTTACTTGGAAAAGTTAACGGACAGGAAATGTAAATGCACGTTTAAAGTATGTTTCCAGGTCTTTCAAGTGCAAGACAAAGAGACATCCAAAAAAACGGCAGCAGCTTGCAGCCTATCGTAAAAGTTACAAAAGTCAGTTGATCAAAATCAATACGACACAAAAAGAACTGTAATCCGAATTTGAAGTGATAAGAATAAGAGAACAATAATAATTTATGTGCAAAACTTGATTGGCTTCAACTTGTACACCAATTTAATTGAATTGGAAGGAATAAATCCGCCCTACCAATTGAGAGGTAATCCAATTAAATCCAATGCAACCCAACATCGACTGAATTTTAACTATAAAATTACCAAAACAAATCAATGTTTGTTTTGGCAGATGAAAACTGCCCTACTGATATTTGTTAAATTCGTCTTTTCCCCGCACAGATGATCGCGTAAGTGGAATTGTTGTTAAGGTGAAAACCAGTTACAACGTTAAGAAAATCAAATAACCCATGAAAGAAGAACAGGAGCAACTCTGACGTAGACGGCACCACGCCCGGTTGAGAAAGTAGGAGGGGTCCCCCTTATTTCGCCCATCCACAGCTTCCATGAATCCTCATCCTAAATATCACGACCAAATGGTAGTAAATGGTCTCGGGTTCGCATATTGGGTTTACTGGTTCCCCAATAATGGGACATTAAATGCCGAGAAACGCCAATTACTGCAAATATACCTGCAGCTCTGCTACTGAATCCTACTTACACGTCCTTTGTGATGACGTAATAAAGGGAAGGCGAGTCTTCCGCGCCTGATAACGGAATTGAAAGTAATAACCATGCCGCCAGAATCGAGATTGGGCGATGGGCTAACTACGCGTCCCTGAAAAATCCTATATTGCTTCAAAACCTCCAACAGATCCTCGGAATGGTTAGATCTATGGCAACGACCTCGCAACTGCGAAAAGAACTATGGCATTGGATCCTGGAATGCCAGATCACTGTATCACCCTGGTGCAGACCTTTTACTACAAGCCAGTCAATATAAATTAAACATACTGGCAATCCAGGAAACGAGCTGAACTGTAAGTGATATTCAAGATATGAAATTGCACACAACATTCAAAAGTGGGAAGCCTACCGGAAAGCGAAAATTTTGGAGTGACATTTATTGTGTATAGGGAATTCAAATCACTCGTCATTGATTTTAAGGCAGTCAACGAACGCATGAGTGCGATCTCTTCAAGATCTGGCAGATAATCGTACACGCCCCCACCGGAGAAAAGGGTGAAGAAACGAGGGAACCGTTCTACAATCACCTCGAAAGACTAGTCGACCCATTGTCTACAAACGCCATAAAAATAATGTCATCGGGGAACGGCTAGAGGATATAGGCTCCACGATGAAACAGATGACAACGGCCAACGCCTGATTGACTTTGCATATATCAGAAATCTAGTCATACGTTCCACTTGCTTCCCACATCGACGCATACATAAAATGACCTGAGTATTACCGAATGACAACACATAAAACCAGATCAACCATGTTCTGATCCAACCACGTTGGTCTTCGAGCATACTTGATGTCCGTACATACTGAGGAGCCAATTGTAACTCGGATCATTATTTGATCAAATTAACTTATTAATGTTATATGTTAAAGGCGTATTCGGAGAGGACCAGCTCGCTACAGAAATTTGACATCAAAAGGCTCCAAATGGCAATAAATTTCACGACGACCTTCGACAACCAGGCGGCTCCCATCTTATCAGATACATCGCTGAAAACAAGCAACGAGCTCTGGATGGAAGTGAAAACGGCTTTTAAGATCATAACAGAACAGACGATCGGACATGAAGCCCGGGCAAGACAAATGATAGATTCGATGATAAGTGCCAGAATGCATTAGACAAAAAGAGTCAGGCGTAAAAAGAATATATAGGTAGAGAGAGCCAGGACGAAGAGAGACAATTCTGAAAATCTCAGAAGAGTAGCCAATAAGATAGTTAGAATCGTGAAAGGAAAATACTTTGACAACCAAGTGAGAAGTATCGACGTAAGTCTAGCGAGCAACAACACAAGACAAGCACACAAAGTAGTGAAAAGCCTGAAACCAAGACCACGCTCTGCCGTGATAACATCGGCAGCATCATCTCTGATGAAAACAGGATTAAGGAAAGATGGGCATCATATTTCAAGAACCTCCTCAACCCTCCCCATAGCTCCAGAATATGGGAGCCTATAGATATTCCTGAAGGGCTTCCAGTAGCCTCACTTACTCACTATTCCACCATCAAAGCCCAAAAGAATAATAAAGCGCCGTTCATCGATGCGATTCCAGTGAAGCTCTTTAGACAGGGTAGCAGCTGTGTTCAGAAAGCCAGCCATAAAATCATCAAACACATTTGGCAACAAGAACATATGCCGATAGAGTGGAGCCAATCAATTATGTTCCCTATCTACAAAAAAGGGTGACAAGCTACAATGCTACAATTATAGAGCCATATCACTTCTTTGTCCGGCGTACAAAATATTTTCAAAGATCTTAGAAAATAAAATCGGATCATACATCAAATGTATTATTGGGGAGTATCAAGGTGGCTTGGCAGCAAGTAGATCGACGATGGACCAATCGTTTACAATCAAACAAGCACTTGAAAAATGCTGGGAGTTCAACATAGACGTACACTAAATTTTCATTGACTTTATGCAAGCATACGACAAATAATGCTTTGCTTTGGCATCCCAGCCAAATTAGTCTGTCTTACAAAAATGACAATGACGTCGACAACCTCCCAAGCCCGCATCAATAACCAACTCACCGACGCCTTTTACACAAATATCGGACTAAAGCATAGAGATAGGCTGGCCCTATCGCTATTCAATTTGGCCCTAGAATACTCGTATGTCATCAGAAAGCTACCTGTCGATACACGGGGTATGTTATTATACTAGTCGAGCCAAATGGTAGTCTTTGCGGACGACAGCAATATTTTGTCACGATCGTTAATAACCGCCAAAAAAACCTTCCTGAAACTTGACAGTGAAGGAAAACTAGTAGGGCTACAAATCAACGAGAATTTAAAAAAAAACGCATGACGCTTTCGAGGGAAAATACACACACACACTTGTCGAATAGAAAATTGAAAATCTGGGCGACATTGTGTATCGAGGCGCCAAAACACTAAGAACTGGTAATGAATGAGACGATATACACCGAAGAATACAGCTCGCAAATAAAATATTTTATTCAGTTTTGACGATCTTGAAGACCAGCTGCATGGACAGGAAAACGAAGCTCCAAGTATGCAAATCTGTGATAAGACCTGTGTTATGCTACGGGTTTGATACATTGACCCTAACCCAAGCATCCGCAAATATATTGAACGCCTTCTAGAGATGAGTCCTGATGTGAATAATCGGAGCAAAGCTAGATGGGGACCAATGGGGAGTTCGATACAACCATGAGCTGTATGAAATATTTTACAACCCGGAGGTATAAAACTGCGGAAGCTGCAATGGGCTGGCCACATGAATCGTATGGACGAACAAAGGATACCCAAAAAGATATTCGTTGGGAGAACTGAAGGCCGGAGACCAGTGGGGCAACCGAAGAAACGCTGATCTGACTCGGTCGACAAAGACATTTCATCGTTGCTCGGATCTCGAAGTTGAAGGACGTGGTCAATGGATCAAGGCAGTTGAAGGCGCTTGTGCAAGAAGCGAAGGCCCGAGAGGGGCTGTAGCGCTACAAAGAAGAAAAAGAACAGGAGCTACTGAGTGAAAAACAAATTGAGTGGGACGAGTAAAAATACAGTGGTTTCAACTTGGGAAGGCGGTTGACCGACGAAGTTTCGAAAGAAGGAGCCGCTAGGTGGAGGAAATATAAGTCGAAAATATTGGCGCGCGTTTGTTCGATTGATTTTGAATATTTTCTCGGTACAGGCAGACGTGTTCGCGAGCAGAAAGAAATTAACGGATGTAATAACATAAATTTTTCAAAAAGTAAACTGCGGAACAATCAAAATGAGGTGTGGAAATTCAGCAAGTTCTTGGAAGGTCAGAAAAAATTTTATCGAGATCTGCTGCAAAAGAGCTCCAAAGAGTAGGGTTTAGTGTATGAGAACTGGCTAAATTAACGATCGCATACGATAAGTTTTGAAAATTTATATAAAGTGTTATATGTTCAATTTGAAGTTTATATAAAGTGTGATGTTAAAGAATTGTTTTTGATCGCGTATGAATGACATTAATTGTTTTGTACTATTTATGTATTTAATGAAAACGGATTGAGTTTGTTTTCCAATTCGCTGAAGAAGTTTCTTGGTAATTTAAAGGCCGGGGTGGAAGCTCATTTGGCATTACCAGGAGGATTTGTTCGATGAAATTGTATTATACACCTATCATTCGCATAATTAAGGTGAAAAGTGCTGGCTAACTAAGAAGGGGCCGTGTGAATTCCGGATCTAGAAAGAACATCATTTCCAATTAAAAAAGATAGAACATGTTGAAACCACCGACAAAAACATTTGTTAATCTACCTTGTTGATATTTTGGTATAACTGGGAAGCTGGAATATATTCCAAAAATTTTTTGTTGGCCTGCTTTTGAACCTAAGGGGTCATTTATTTCGTAGTCATCAAAATACATAAACTTGGGAAGGTTAATTTTGTTTTAATCTATACAAATAGTCTTCCAATATTTCCCATTAAGAAAATGTGTATATAATTTTTTTTTTTTTGAGAAATATTATCGAATGTAGCTTGTGAGACACTTTCGCTTTCATAATATTTTTGTATTTGGAAAGGTATATCCAGAAGATAGATTTCTATACTTGTTGGTGCTATTGTAGGATTGCTGTTAATAGTGACTTCAGAAAGATCATCGTTTATTTTACAATTTCTAGGATATTTAAACAGCTTTACATCCTCCACTGTTTTAAAAATTTATACTTAGTATTAACTTCTAAAACAGGCTGAGCTATGTTTTAGAAGCAAATACTAGTACTGACTTTTCGTAATCCTTGGAAACTAAATGTTCTACTATTTCTGAAATAGGAGTTGTAAGAGATTGCGTGATTTGTTGTTGTATTTCTATAATACTTTTTCGAGAGAATGTGGTATTTGAATGAAGTTTAAGTGAAAATGACAGCATCGGTTTCCGAAATTTCGTAATAAGATCTGTAAGAGATTCTTGTTTTACCGAAGATGAAGTAGTAATGCACACGATCGATGGCTTAGTTCGTTATCATTTTTTGTGGCTACAATGGATAGTTCATTTTCATGTTTTCCCATATGTTCTGAAGGCATGAACGTTATGAAATTGCTGTTTGCATTTATTTGTCCGCATTTGAATTTGTAAATTGCTGAAACACCGTGTTGAACTTTCAAGTGCTCAATTAGTTTTTTGGATGTCGTGAAAAAATTCTCACACAAGAAGCATAAAAGGTTGGACATGTGTTTCGAATTTTAATTTAAATTGAGCAGACTTACTAAATTTGACACAGTGGAAAATTTTTCAGACTTTAAACCAAAAAATAATTCTCAATGAATACCCAAACCAATTTGCTTCGTTGGGAATAACTGACTTTGTACACATAGCATAGCTTCACTATAATATCAATGCACCTTATAAAAGAACTAAACTTATACCTAATGCCATCGAAGTAACAAAAAACACTGTGATAGTTTCAATTTTGTGCCCAACAACGATTACCCTTGGTTGAAGCTTTTCTTTCTTCTCCAAAATTCTTGCCTAAGCTTTTCTATTCTTGGAATCATATCATTAATTGTATTGATACGAAGCACAAAGTCTGATTGTGCGTCAGCTATAGAAGGCTTATACCCTTTACTGACTCGAACAGGCTGGAGTAACGCATGGAGCAGGAAAAATACTACACAATCTCCTGAATCTGAAAATAAGCCTGTTATCTTTTGAAATATCTTCATTATGTAAACATTGCAGTAAATCCTTTGATGCTTTGTCCTTTAGATCGCTTTCAAATTGGAGAATAATCTTCTAAATGAATTCCTGATATTTCATGAAAAGTAGGTTTCTTTTCCCAGGGTGAATAGTTTCAAAATCGATGTCAACCTGTGCATCAAAAAAATTTTTGCTTTAATTATTTCACCTGAGGGATTTAATAAATGTATCATACCAGCTCAAAACCATCAGAGTCATTAAAACGTGGCCATTCTTTTCATAACGCGGTCAAATTGCCACTTTGTGACTGCATTTGAAAAGTCCTGATCACACTGGTCTCCTTCCAGTAACTTACGACTGTTTGCCATGGGGATAAGTTATGTTGGAGCCAGCATTTTTTTCTGAAAATTGCACTAAAATATAATTTGACTGTAAACATTATTTTTAAAAGAATTGATTTATTGTTACCACTAGTTAAGTCAAAGTCATCAGTGAACTTGTTCATTTCAAATATTGGCCGGGCATCTTTAGTCTTGTTCTCATGCTCTATCTTAAACCAGCGAGAAAATAATTTTCTTGTTGGATTTTTTTTTTTGCCTTGTTTTCGTGGCAAAAATATGTTTCCTGATATAAATGTCATATTATTGAAATTATGCTCTGAGGTAATATTTACTTTACAATACCGAATTTTCTGTAGGAAATGCTTCAACAATTGCCTGAGCCCAATCCAGCGTATCCTTATATGACATTTTCACTTTTCTTCCAATGAAATTGTCAACAACGCAATGAGTCAATTCCCGTTGTCGTTTGTGGTTCAAATGATTGTATTGCGCATATTACGATGAAATCAGTTGACCCTTGACCGTAGATTTCAAAAGGCTCAGAACATTACAGTTGTGTGGAAAAGATGAAACCAGTAATGACTCAGAGGGCCGCAAAACTGGTGAGCAAGAGTCTCGAATCGAAGTGGAAATACTCAAACTATTTAAAATCTTTTCAAGCTAGTCTAAAATTTTGCCATTGTTAGTTACTGACAAAGTATCTTGATTGCAAAGGAATGGTTTCCCTGTGCATTATGTAACATATAGAAAGTAATTAAAGAACTATCTCAATTTATGTTAATAAAACTTTCAATTTGTGTTCTCCATTGCCTCAACCCAGCTTTAAATTTTATGCGATCGCCAAAATAGCCAAGGCTATCTATTCCACTAAAGAAAGTGTTGATATCCTCCATTTCCATTTCCTCAAGGACTTCAAACGAGTTTAAACCGTAAGCTCTTAATAAAGAGCATACTGATTCACTCAAGCCCCATTCCCGGAAAACTATCTGAATACTTTCAATTTTTTGATTGTTCCACATTAAAGGGGACAAATTCAATACTTCTCCAGCCAAACGGCACCCCGTCAAATTAGATTCACTTAAGTTTATGTTTTGTGTCATTTGATCAACAATTTAAACACTTGAACAACAAATTACAATAAACTTTTAACTTTAATACAAAATATCCTTCGGACCACAGCCAAAAACTCTTGTACACTTCTCCACTAGACGCACGTGAATGACCAAATAACGTTTTGCATAAATTTATTGTATCGATATGAAATGCAACTCGCCAATGAAGAGCGGTGATTTAAAAGAAAATCTTATACATTAATGGATACATCTTTTCCCAGATAGCACAATACTGATATAATATTGATTTTTTTTTGAAACTTCAGTATCATAGTATCGATACCTTTAGTATACCACTATTGATGATTTTATATGAACGATGTCCGCATTTTCAGTTCTCTGATTGGTTGACATTATCGAAAGGGAAAATAAGCATTGATGCTTAGTATCAATGATATATCGAAAGAATATCAAACCTACTGAATGAAAATTAATGTAACTTTATTGATATATCTTAGATATAATACTGAAGACCTGTATTGATACTGTAAGGATGAATATTCATCCTTACAGTACCAATGCAAGTCTTCAGCATTATATCAAAGAAATAAAAAAGTTACATGTAGTGAATTAATTAAGTTCAAATGTGCGTGAAGGACTGCAGCGATGGTCTGCTGCCTCGGCAGAAGAAGGTGTCAGTATCTGCCGAGAATGCCCTTTGTAATGATTTTTAAAATTTCTTACGATCGCGGAACCGACCTCTCATCGGTTCTAGACGTTAAGTCTGAGTAGTGCCAACGGACGGTACCAACCGGTCAACCAATCCGTGCACCGTAACCCATTCACGCGGTGGCTGCTTGTCGGCCAGCTAGATCGGAGAGGATTTCGGTCGCGGGTCTCCGAATGGGTTACGCTCAATTACAATATTCAGCCACCTATTCACGCCCGTTTTCAAACGCGTTACAAAAACAAAACCATACGGAGAGGAAACCTATTCTACGTTACTCCGTATTTCTTCATCAACCAGTCAAAAGTACAAAATCTAATTTTTACTTCGCGTTCCCGAATTTCCGACGCGGTACCGAAAAGTATCCTACGGTAACTCATCCCGACGAAAGCTACTCTAATAAAACGGCAAAACAACGAAGGTACCGCGTACCGCGCGCGACGCGAAACCGACTTCAGCGGATTTTCACAAACCCTACCCTCGCGACGGCATACTTACCCTACACCTCACTTCCCGCTGAAAAACAGAGCTACTGGAAAGGAAAGTCTATTTTTCTCGTTAGCAATTCATATTATGTATTTGAATATTATATAGTCGAATCTGTTCTAACCCAACTACTAACTTTTGTTTCTTATTTCCTTAGTTACCTATCGGATGAAAATTTAACATAAATATCCAAGAGTGCGATAATTCTAGTAAAAAAACAGGAGTCACAGTTTTTCTTTCTCATAACAAATAATAATAATGTGAAATACAAAAGGAACGAGTACAATGCAAAAGACTAATTAATTTGCTTATGATTCACTTACAAGAACATTGGCTTCTAAGTATAATTTCATATCAATATCGATCAAATGAAAATTGTTTCTTCGAATTTGTATAGTCTTGAAACTAATTTAGTCCTCTTCCTTTTTATTATTAATGCTTATGTATGCAAATATACTTTGGATTGGTTTAATACTTTTTCCACTTCTCTTTCTCATTCATTCATGCACTAATGTAATTAATTAATTGTATAATAAAAATTTAAAGTATAGTAATCGTGTTAATATTATTCTCATTATGCGTAGTTTTTATTGGCGAGAGTGTGAACAAATTTAAATTAAAACTCAATTAACATTTCTTTCCAATGTAACCTATCAATTTTCACCTTGCCCCCCCGAACAACGTACTACATTGTGATCAATCACGCACATATAATTTACAAAGAGAAACATTTACATGCATGCTAATATAATAACACAAGTAAAATTACTTTGTTAAATGGAAAAGTTATGTCGTAGTATTGAATATTGTGCAGTTTTTCAATTTTGTTTTCTACACAAATCAACCTTTTTTGCTTCTTTCTTTATAAATTTATACATACTTCCATTGTTTTGTTTTACTTTCCTTAGCTATTTATTTTGCATTTTTTTTGTATATTGTTATATCATATTTCTTTAAGAACGTGAACGCGATTATGTGCTCGTAAATAGAATCAATGGATGCACAAAGTAACAAATCATGTTTGAGAGTTGTAGGATATATGCCCAGAGCATAGTTAATTAAACTTTTACGAATTCTATCTTGCTTCCAGATACAGACGTCACCAGATTACCGGTCGTTAAATTCTTTTGGTTTTAAATGTTTTCAAAACCTTTCACACAAACAAATCTAAACTTGTGCTCCTTGTCAAGCTTTTGCTTTTCATTATATTGCTAAGAGATATACTTATTGAAACAGAGTACTATTTTTTTGTTTAATAATTCAAGTTACTTTGTTTTATATCATGTCTATAATATAATTGCATTTTCATTCTTATTCCTTGCTTGTTTGTTTTTGTTTAAGATCTTTTCCGGCTTTCTGCCACCTCTCTTTGTGTGACCGCCAGAAAATCCTGCTTCTGGTGTAGTCGGTGACGTTACCGGTCGTTTTCTAGTCGATCGTGATGCACCAGGCGATGATTTTTTTGTTGGTGAATCAACTGCATTTTTATCTGGCGACGATGGCGACTTTGCCGATTTCGGTATTAAAAAAGGTTGAAGCTCGCGAAGTGCAATTTCTTTTGTTCTGCCTAATATTATCATCCAAAGCCGTCGTAGGAAACGCTTTCCGCAACCTGTTTTACTAAGCACAATGTATTTTCTTTTACCCGTATAAATTATAATTAATATTTTATACTTGCCTCCTAATAACCTAAATTTCCCAAGTTACGCGCCCGAACACGTCGATCACGCCTGCCTCCATGCAAGACAAAGAATCCAGTTGACAGCCCACGACTAAATTGACGTGGGATGTGCAACCGTCACAACCGACGTGAGATGCCAAGCCACTCGGTGGCAAGGTGTGTTAGTGAGTCGCCAGCGGCGTCACAAGATTCATTACACCTTGTCTGGGGACGCGTGAATGCGCTGGCAGGCTAGCATTGCAGTGTCGTGGGGCAGGTTCATTCCCCCCAGCACAAGGACCCACTACAAAGAATTTCGCATTCACGAATTTCTGGGGTCGAGAACAGCAAGGCGACCGAAGTCGCAAAAATCGTAGGCAACTACAACAAGGGGAAATGACTTGTTCATGGAACAAGAGAAACAAGTAAAAAGGGACGGAATTGGGGTAACTTCGTCCTTACCCGAAGAGGCTCATGGCCCACAAATGAGAGAGGGGCAACCGGGTGGTGATGGAGCCCTCGCGCACCCACTCAACCGGATCAAAATCCATAATTGTTGTAGTGGCCAGGTATTCCTCTTCTGAGTGGAAAACTCATACAACTTAACTTGCATGAGCCTTCCCATCAGAGGAGAAGTACCCCGGTGACCAATTTATGCCATAGAATTATGCAATTCGATTACATAACCCTATATCATAAAGAGGCACCTTGCTCGGGCCACTCAACCCGCGCCGTCACCTGAAACAAAGAAGTTAATATGTACCCGGCGGCTGGCTCATGATTGGTGGTGTGAGCCTGCCACCGTACCGGGTCCTATACCCGGTCAAAAGAGCGGAAATGAGAAGACCGAAGTTGTATGTTTAATGCAACATTGTTTTTTTTTTGTATTTCTCTTCCATTAGAAGAATCAACAAAACAATTATTCGCGCTTCATTGACAGCAACTTAGTACAAGGCTTAACATGCACTCAATGATTTGTATATATTTTTCTCCCCCTTTTTTTTATTTATTATTATTTTTTTTATTTATTCAGGAGGTGCTTAATACATCAGAGTACTAGGTTATGTGTTTGATATTGAATGTTGCTGTGCTATATATGGGACTATGACATATGATTTTTTTTTATAATATATAAATTTCTAGAGAATTCGTTCATTATTTAATCATTTAAACGATCAACAATTATTCTTCCTTTTAACAATATGCATATGCTTATATCTTCCAATTTTTCATATCTTGTAAAAAAAGTTTCGATGAAAATACTGTGTAAAGCTTCTACAATAATAAATAAAATATTTTACATAGTTTATCTTTCCTACAATTCGCGATGTAAATAACTTAAACGAGGTCCCCTCGATTTCTTAATATCATTATTATATAAGCGAAAATTCTTTTCATGCAATTAAGCAAAAATTCTATAAACATGCAATTAAATAAGAAATTCGATACTAACCGACATCCACGCCGGGCGCCCGCTGGTGATGTGGTGAGATCGCTGTAATTTCTTTAAGTTGACAAATTTAGCACATATATAAACATATTTTTTCTTTTCATTTAAATTGGTAAATTTTAAAAACGCGCACGTGGCAATGGAATCCATGCAAATTAACGAGTTTTCCTTTGGAATTTCTTTTTCAGCCTCGACCCGCGATTAAATTTTGATCTAGCAGCAAAAAGAGCGAGCGCCGCTTGGAATTCAAAATCCCACCTCCGGTTAAAAAATCAGAAGAAAATGCTGATGGTGCCTCCCTATTGAACTCGTGAAAAACCCAGCACTGAACACATTAAACCCCTCCAGCACGTATGGATCAGAAGAAATAAAATCCGGGCTTTGAGTTTCTTCGCTAGAATCCAGACAATTTACTTTCACGAGCAGGCACAACTGAAACTGTTTTCGTTTTGGCTTTCCCGTTTAGTTTCCACCATCTCAATGTAAATCCACTTATATTTTGATACGGTTACAAGTTCGGTTACGATAAAAAGCACTAAACTGACTCTATTCGTGTTTAGTAACTACCAATCGCAGGGCTTTTTCCCTTTATAAAATCGAAAGTTTTAAGCTACTAAATGTCCTATGGTGAATATTATATTATATGTTATTCTTAGAATTTGGACTAATTTCTAAAGATAAGTTCTTGTGTGGATTATTTTCCAATTATTATCGTTTCCGTACAATGTCTTTGCATAATGATAATTAGAATTTATACTCGAAATCGATGTTTTCATATCATAGTTTTGAGCCACGCGAACAGTTGTTGGGTATAATTCCGTTGTCTCGAATGTATTTATAGACGACGACAGTGCGTACATCCACGCGGATGCTGCATCAACCAGAACTCTTCACTCATGAACCGCTAGGAACCTTTGCCCACTCGTTGAGGCAAAGCATTTTCAAACCTATTACTCACGGCCCGCCACTTTTTCAACGACGAGACTCCTAGCGTATAATCCCTCGCAGCTACCCTTATTCTAAGCAATGCTCATTCCTCATCCAAATAAACTCCATCGCATCACCGAATCAACCCCTTTTATTGTGTTGCCATCGAAGATGCGACACACATTTATCGGCGCTTTTCTGCTCGGACAGTGAACGGTACATATCAAGATATGAATTTTATGCAATTGAGCAATTGGTCCACCAAATTCAAAACCAATTTCCCCACTAATATTAATTCGTAGTCGCGCACTCGACTGACATAATTTCATTATATATTTTGATTTATGCGAATTTACGAGAGATAAAATTTCTTCGAAACACTCTTCATTCCACTTTTGTCGATAAACATCTTCTCGCAGGCAACAGGCACCGGTCAATTTATGCAAGCGCGCAGCGTTATCATCCGCGTAACTTGTCTTTCTTTCTTTGTTGAGTCGTGACGCGCAAGAATTGCAACAAGAAGATACAAGTACATTTCAACTGTGCGATACTGTCAAAACGAATTAAAACAATCACTTCGACCGCGGAGTGGACATGACCGCAGAGACACTTTCAGACGCCCGCTACATGTGGCGACCGGAATCCGACTCCCCAAAAATAGAACAATCTTCTTTGCACTCGCCGCGCTCGACCCGCTAAAGCATCCGTTCTTCAAAAACTCAATTCCTATGCTCGTATATTCAATGCAAATCAAAACTGCATCGAAAAGTGCACTCCAGTCGTGGGTAGTGCGAAATTCACCCTCTTGCATTTGTAGCATTTGCTCTCCTGAAGCATTTTTGTTGATGTGCTTGTTGCTGTTGGAGATGTTGTTGTCGTTGCAGTTGGGCTTGTAAACTGCCTCCGCTCATGGGATGTATCGAATATGGAGTTGTGTTGGGTAGATCAATCACTCATAAGAATTGTCACTAACAGTTCTATGAGTGTAAGTGTATATTTTTGGATATGACTATGATTACGATGAGCGGAATGCGAGAATGTGTAATTTCCATACTATTAAGCCATAGTAGGATTCCCTATATGGAAATGGTTTGTTGGTTGTGTGATTTAACAGATTTGGCCTATACTATGCAGGAATTTCCTTTAACCCTTTGCCTGCGCTGAATTCAAATCGAGCAGTTTTAGTTATATTGAATATATAAAATATAAAATCTATAAATTGACATAAAAAAAATAAAATTTAAATTTTACATGAGATTATCCAATAATTTAAATTAATAAAAAAAAAATAATAAATTTAACAACCTGCTCGATTACTACAGGGTAGCTAATTTTCTCGCGATCCCGAGGCGACGAGGATTGCGAAAAAGGAGCTGAAGGATCTTTCATTATAGCATGGGTTGTCTTTAGCGTCGGAATATGGAGTGACAAAAAATAAAAGAAAACAAAATTGGCAGACGGACGGACTGATACGTATGTTTGTGTTTTGCCTGAAATATACAAACCTTGCTCGTTTTTGAAACTTTGTGCGGACGGACAGAACAGACGTGGCTAATTATCTATTGGCGCAGGTCTTTTGCGTGGTATATCCCAACTTCTTTTCCCGATGGGTCCGTTATCATAGAGCGATTGGGTCCTACTACCTTCTGTATACGGCTTTTCAAGAAGTTATATTCAATATATATAAAATATAAAATCTATTAATTGACATAAAAAAAAATAAAATTTAAATTTTACATGAGATTATCAAATAATTTAAATTAATTAAAAAAAAATAATGAATTTAACAACCTGCTCGATTACTGCATACATTTATGTTCATTCAGTTGGTTTGATATTCTTTCGATATATCATTGATGCCAAACACATACTACATATGTAATCAAAAATAACAATAAAAGCATTCGCTTTGTTTGTTAAGCTTGTGTTATTTGTACCATATCTGCTCTTTTCTAGGAAATGCTCCAGAAAATAGTACATACGTATAACGCAAACAACACGAGTGCAGCAAACATTGCGAATGCTTTAATTATATTGTTATTTTTGAATTTTTGCTAATGCTTTATTATATTTCATGTATAACACTCGGGAAAAGACATATATATTCATTTTGAGGGTATTGTAAAATCATTTTACAATACCCTACTAAAATCGCGTCCTGTCTGTCCGTCCGTCCGTCCGTCTGTCCGTGTGTCACACCACTTTTTCTCGCAAACTACATAAGCCAGAAACATAAAATTTTGTAAACAGGTGCAAAAGTGACATCCTCTTCAAAGTTTCAAAACGAAAAAAAAGTTTTCATCGTATATGGGCTATATGGGTATCAAATGAAAATTCCTCAGAAGTCGGAATTCGATCAACTTTGTTAATAATAGTACATTTTAGAAATTTTACATTTTTGCCTTTAAAATCAAGATGGGAGCTTTAAATTTCCCAAAACCCACAATTTAAGTTTTTAAAAAGCACTTGTATGTGTTTTGAAAATTTCACAGTAATTGAACAATAAACAGCTAAGTTACAGTCGATTGTATATATAGCAATTACAACAACATTAACACGTGATACTAGGGAGATACACGTTTGCAACGGACCTAGACACTAAAAATATGTAGGAGTTTTGATAAAAATTTTAGAAATGGTTTGTAATATTGATTTGTTATCATGACTAATCAAGCAACGGGGTCAAAACACTTGAAACAAAATAGTGGCGAGTTTAAAATCATAATAACCATAATAATTCCTCGAACTCATTTATGGAATCTGTATACTAGTCAAGTTTTGATATGCAGAATATATTGTTTGATTTACTAATTGTTTTACAATACCCTTCTGGCAGGAGCACTCTCCTGCTACTTCAACTTGTTTGTTTTTAGACTCTTAATCACAAACTTACACACAAGGCAAACGTAAAAGGAATATATTTTTTATTTTTTTATTTATAATCACAAACTTACATACAAGACAAACGTAACAAACTTTGGGAATTCTTGTTTATTATTTCTTATTATATATATCAGCCTTCATGCATTTTGTTTCTAAAAACTATTTTATATGCTAATTTAAATACCAATTATTTTGTTTCTTCCTTTTATTGAATCGAACCTTGCCATCTGGCAAGGCTTTTTCTAATTCGGCCATAAATTGTTGCAAACCGTAGCCATGCTTTTTAAAGTACTCTGAAATAAAAGTTAACTTATTAGAAATTATAAGGCGTTTCTGGTAATACATCTCAAGGAACCAAAAAGAGAAGCGCAGAAGCGCTCAAAGTTAACGAATTTCTTTTCCCCCCTTACTCCTCGAACATTATATTAGCTCTGCACACTGAAATGTATGAAGTTTTTAAGAAATGATTTCAATTCTGTTGAGCCTTTTGTTTGCAGAATCCACTGTTTCTGAAATTTACCAAAGAGACTTTATTGTCTAGACACTGTAAAATACCATGTATAAAATATAATCTAGGGCGAAGCCTGTAGAATGAGTGCCAATAAGGTTTTTGGAGAGAAAAAATGATAATAAAATTCACATCGGCACATCGACTGACGAGATTCCGTCTTCAAATTACCATTTTTTCATGATTTCCGTTTGTAACCAAAAACTCTTCAAGATTTTGGAGTTCCTGATCCTCCTGCAGGGGAAATTTAAACAGCATCAGTGATGTCGAGGTCTTCTCTTCTGGCAAAAAGAACTTTCACAAGCGATTGATCATCACTCTTTGCTTAGCAACAGCTTTTTGCAAGGCAGAGGTCTCCTTTTCTTGATTAATCATCATGATCACTAGCATTTCGCCTAGAATGATTCGATTCAATATTAATGTTGCATTCATATAAATTAAAAAACATGAAAAACTCATAATTTTCAAAACCCTTCGAAACAGTGTCACCGCGATTCGCATCCTTCACCTCCGTATGAATACTTGAAGCATTGCAATCCGACAGGTGATTGAAAATCGACAGAGGAATTCGATTTTCGAATTATTCGATTGATTTTTAGCTTTCGATTTTCAAAGTCGAATAATCGATGCCGAAGTTCGACTTTCATCGATTTTCGATTTTCTTTGAACTATCGTAAATAATTTAAATACGTTATTTTGATCTCTTATATGTACAATGTATATATACATATATAATAAAATATATTTAAATATATATATATATATATATATATATATATATATATATATATATATATATATATATATATATATTTATTTATATATATATACATATACATATGTTTTGTTGTTTTATGAACATCAAAAATTAATCCACATAAGTATAGACCATTAGTATAAAGTTTATTGTACATAATTGTTGCAATCGTTGCATGACATTGTCTTGTATTTTAAATAAAAATCCATTAAAGCAATATATCCATTCTGAGGAATCAAATGAAGGCGTTACGCAACTGCAGGAATCTTCACAAATGGTATCGGAAAATCGTGTTGATTAAAAACAATTGCGGTGGAGAGTCTTAGGCTCGATTTGCGTAATTACGATATGCAAAATATGATGGTTTATTCCTTGTTTTCAATTCATAGATTCTTAGCTGAAAAAATGAAATTCAGTTTAACAAAAATAAAATTCTTTTGCAAAGTTTTTGAAATTTACAGGTTAAACCATTCCTCATCTAGGCTACGAAGGAACACCAGCATGTTAACTCGTTCCGGGGCCAGCCGGTTCCGCCATTGTGTAGAAATACGTCCTGCGTGTGAGAATAATCTCTTTGCAGGAACTGACGTGGCAAGTGCAGGCAGATAGCGCTTCATGACTTGATATACATGAGGGTATTCGCCTTTTAACTCTTGCCACACTAATAACGGGTTCGGGTTATCCCGACGTCTAAAAACGGGCCGGTTTAGAAACTGTCGGATTCCTCCGGCAACATCTTGGTTTGCGTCCAATGAAATTTATTATGTTTGCTGCTGCAGCTGTTCCTTCAAATGCAGACCTTTTAAACCGTGGATCGAGGATGGTCGCAGCAGCAAACGGCCGCAGAAGTTCGATGCCATGAAAACTGCGGTCAATTAATATTCGCAACTCTTCTTGTAAATTTACTCCTATTGATGTGGTTGCCAGGAATGCTGCTATTTTCTATAAAAAAAAGCATTTACTAGAGCCAAATTTTCTGGAAATTTTAAATATGACTTACAGATAGTAGGGCGTTAATAAGAGGAATACACTTGCTGAGTGTTGTTACCTTTTCACCAGAAATTTCGCTGGTTACTTCATATAATGGCTTCAGCAAGGAACTTATTTCCATAATAATATCAAGTTCTTCACCGCTGACCATGTTGGGAGGCCTCGACTTTGTGTTTTTATCCCTCTTACATTTAAGTAAAACACTGCTTACGACATCAGAGAGATGAATAAAACGCTCCAGCATCTCGTAACAGGAGTTCCAACGAGTGCGGACTCCTTGTTTGAGTTTTAAGCAAAGGTGCTCCGGAATTCCTGCCTCTTGCTGCAGTTTTAACAGTTCTGCAGTCGCAACCGTACTTGTGCGGAAGAAACGTACAATTTGTTTGATTTGGACGATGACATCCTTGAGGCTTCTACTGCCATCTAAGATCAACTCATCATTGTCAAGTTCTTCTTCATCATCTGGGAGGTTTTGGCACTCGTTAGTGTCAGAGGGCCTTTTGTGAAAATGAAGACCAATTGCGGCTTGGTCAATACCGTTTATGATATGCGCGATACAACTTATATGTTTTGGCGCTCCAAACTCGCCCTTAACGGCGCCTTCAATATTGGCGCCGCCGTCCGTCACAACGGCCACAATGCGTTCGTCGGTTATTTGCCAACCAATACAAATATCCCGCAGAGCCTTGCGCAGGTTGGGTATAGTGGCTCGATCATTAAGTGGCATGGCACATAATTCAATAGACTTCGTATTGACACCTGCAATCAAATGAACAAATAACACTCCATAGACTTTTCCTTAGGACCGGAAAAATAGATTAGTAAGAAAAAGACAATCCTTCTAGAGCTGGTATTTGTATCCAGGACCGGAATTTTTCCTAAATCTTACGTATGTGAAATTTAAAGCTATTGTAGTAAGTGCAAAATGTACCTACAACGTGTCGCCTCGCTTAGGCAATACGAACTTCATGAAAATATAATGGGCAATGGAAATACAACAGCACTACATGTACGTGGCAGAAAATCTACACTGCATTGCCTTACAAATATATGTACTTTAGGCACTAAAATTAGGATAATACGTACAAAATTACGCGAAATACAAAAAAGTGTGGGTTTTTAACAAGGGAACTTTCCCAAGTGTCTCTCTTCGCTTTAAAAAAATTCTAGATATGTTATTAAAAACTCAAATTTAGACCCAATATTATTTAGCTGAACCCATTCCTCGAGAAATGGGCTTCTAAAGGATTTTTCAATTTTTACATTTTTGTGGTTCCAAACTTCCAGCTCCGATTTTTTTATTGAAATATAGCTGAGACGTATTTTTTCTTTTTTGCTGAGAAAAATTTTCAGGAGTTGAAACTTTGCTCCGGAGCTAGAGGGTTGATTTTTGAGCGTGGACTTCAATCCCTGAAAGTTTTCTCCGCACAAAATACATGTCTTATATTTCAATGAAGGAAAACCAGAAGTGATATTTCAGAACCATAAAAATGTGAAACTTTGAAATTCTTAGGAAGCTTATACTTCGAGGGATGATTCTTCCCCTAGAAATGGTTTTCGCCATTAACGAAGCACATAGCTCATACGGTATATCTAAATTTTATCAAAATCGTAGGAAGATACGTGGAAATGTTCGCGAATTAAAATATGTACCCTACCACCAGTCCTGGATTCGGAATTCAATAACGTCTCTAAGAAATGAATGGAATTCCAATATTCACCTTTAGTATAGTGCGCTGATACGCCTAAGTATGATTTCATGGACCCCGAGGTCCAAATGTCTGCTGTCAGAGCTATCGCATCACTCGTGGCCATGTCTGCGGCGACCTATTCCTTAAGATCCTTATACAAATTTTCAACCCTTTTTTTGAAGGTAGGCACGGAGGGCGGATGATACAGCGGCTGCAACTTACGGCAAAACATACGAAATCCACTTTTGGTTGGAGTGGAGAGTGGCATATCGTCCTTAACTACCATAAACATTAGGGCATTGTTGACTGTACGATCCCTGTACCCACCAGCTAGAACAAAAGGTGAACAAATTGCTAATACTGAATACTCAAATAAAAGTGTTGTTTTTTTTGAAAAATGGAACAAAACTTCCGTGGTGGATGTTACTGTGGCTAATTTTCTAGATTCCTATGAATGCCTTTGACTGAATTTTTCATATTCACTAATCTAAAGCAAAACATTCTTTAGAGACAGCTTTGGCAGCAAGATTCTTATCATAGGGCATTTCGCTGTGTGCTGAAACACCTAAACTTTTCGTATTATACAAACAAACTTATAAATATGCAGATATATATATATATATATATATATATATATATATATATATATATATATATATATATACATATATATATATATATATATACATATATATACATATATATATATATATATATATATATATATATATATATATATATATATATATATATATATATATATATATATATATACTCGTATATATATGAGTTAATAAATCAAAACCGGGTTCTGCTAAAAAAATATATTTGAGGGCTGAGCCCGATGTTTACGATTTACAGGTTCACAAAAGACTGACTCAATAATTAACTTAAATCTACTTGATGGAAAATGATGCGACAGCATATTTCGTTTTTCCACAAATTGTGGAATTGCATCGCTCCAATTTCATGTTGGATGCAGCCATAGCGTCAGCATAATTTGTAGCGTGGGAAAACGCTAACTCGCCCACCTTTAAATGCGATCGTCCTTGATTCGCTAAAAGAATTGATTGTCATTAAACCTGACATTTTTAAATGCTCTCGGTGGATCAATTCTCGGAGACGGGGATGGTGTTTGAAGATGCGTTGCAGCGGCTGTTGGTGATTCTGATGTTTGTTTTATTTCGATCTTCGTAGTAGTTGGCTTCGTCCTGAATCTTAAAACAATTTGCATGTGATGAGGGTCAGTAGGTAGGATCCTATAATGGTAAGTAATCCATAAGTTACAATTTGATGCACAGTGGTTTCTGTTCGAAAATATTGTATTTCGCTGGTGTTATTGATGTGCAGGTCCCTCATTAACTCAAGTGAAAGGACTTCTTGATATGCTCTGCTTTGTGGAGATGGTTGTAATATAGCAGGCGTTGCCTTAATCCTTGTAGCTTCTCGGCTAACAAAAGTTTGCCCGTTTATGTTTACGCTCGTATTATGCATTTTTAGAAGGTAGGTCCCGTTTAGATCGTAGCTGACATGATCTGCTTCGATTGGTCCAACATATTGATTCAGTTGTATGGTGTCTGATGCGATCTCTTCGATTGTTGGTACGTGTGCGTTGTTGGTTTTATTGCAGCTGGCTGTTAGGCTCTTCAGGAGGTTTGGTATGCAGGAAGTGTTGGTGATGTCCAGAATTTCGTTTGATTTACAAATGGTCAAATAATTTATATTCTTACAATTTTTAATTACGCCAAATTTCTTTTCATTTGCTTTTAGTATTTTGTTATATTTGATATCGTTTATTATTTGTTTCTTTTTAATTGCTTTAATCAACAATGTATCGTAAATGAGGCTAGTAGTTGACGGAATGTTAATTATGTAGAGAAGGGATGATAAATTTGTTATTATTTTAATATCAGCAAAGTCTGAAGGCTCCTCTATAGTGGAATATGGAAGAAGTTCCTTATCTAGAATATCTGTTGCTAGTTTTATTTCAGTTTTTGATAAAATGATTGAATTGATAACTTCTAATTTCGCCCAATGAATAGCTAGGTTAATATTTTTCAGTTTTTTTTTAATTGATGAAAATTGAAGTTGAATATCTAATACAATATTGTTCTTGGTTTGGCTATTTTCTTTAAATAATTCCAAAATTTGATTTGCAATTTTTGTTACATTATTAATTCTTTCTTGGTACATTTGATTGATTATAACTTGTCTGTTGCTATTTTCCAACATGTTATTAATTTTTGCTTTTATGGTGAGAAAATCCTCGTGATCTGGATTGCCTGCAATCCACTTCCACGTCGTACCGATAAAATCGAGTGATCTTTTCAACTTCCGCGGTTTTAGATTTTGGATCAGGTTTCGAATCTGCTGGAGCTCGTAGGAAAGATGAGACGCAGAGAGGGAGTGCCTGACTGTTGACAGATTAAGGATTGGTTCGATTTTATCGACGAAATGTTCGTACTGGTCAATGTTGATTGTATGAATCAATTTAAAGTTTCCGTCCTGAATTTTTGCTTTACCTGTATGAAGAGTGACAATTTGGGAGCTTGAGTAGTCTAGTATTTCGACTTTCGCGTTGACGATGAAAGGCAAGAGTCTGCAAGAGGACTTTTAATTACGTATGTGGCTTTCGTGGATAATTTTCCCAGATTCAGTCAAAACTGTTGAATTATTGTTTTCCTTTACAATTTCTTGTTTGTATCGAGCTGTTAATTTAGATCTCTTTCTTTTATTTTGTCTTACATAAATAATTTCTCCGATTTCGTATTGCTTAGTGGGTTGTCTTGTCTTATTGTGGTTAGCCAAGTCCTGTTCTTGTTTCTGTTTGAGTCTGTCAACGTTCGATAGTCGGATTCTTTCTAGTTCAGCTGGGTCTGTTCTTGGAGTTCGGCCAAAATGGAGCTCGATTGGTTTTTTTCCGGTAGTGGAGTGAATCGTTAAATTATATTCGTGCACTGCTCGCAGCAGCAGGTTTTCAAAAGATCTCTGTGGTCCATCTTTCTTTAGACATCTCATTATTTCACTAAAGGTACTGTGCCATCGCTCAACCTGTGAGTTCACCTCACTTTTATATGGGGGAGTTTTGTAAACCTTTATTTTAAGATCGTCTTCCATTAGAGAAGTTATAGAAGCTGATCGAAGGGAGCTTTCGTTATCGATAACAACTATCTCCGGGACACAGAAGTAGAAGAGCAAATCTGTAAGGGGCTGTTTGATATCTTCGATAGATTTTGAAGCAATTATTTTGGCCTGTCCGAGTTTCGAGAATTTGTCAACAGCTGTCAGAACTCGGTGCTTTTCAGTACTGAAGAGATCTATGTGGATGGTATGTCTTGGATAAGTAGGAATTGGTGTTGGATTCAATACAGGTTTATTAGGGTGGCGATCGTACTTGTTTTCCCTGCAGATACTACATTGATTGACTAGGGACTTTATTCTCGCGGCCGTTTTCGGAAAATAAAAGTGCTCAAGGAGTTGCAAGTGATTCTCTTCAGCATTGCGGTGTGCTCTTTTGTGTATTTGAAGTATTTTATCTTCTTGCTCTACTACGCTGGGGATATCCTCGACAATTTTTTGTGTATATCGTACTCGATAGCTTCTGAAATGATCTGGGTAGATTTTCTGAATGCGACCCATAGTTTGTTCGTCTGTTAAGAGCCCGTTTGTGGTGTTTGGATTTAGATAACGCTTGAAGGTATTTATAATATCGCTGTCGGTGTAATGAGGCTTAATGAGAGTGTGTCTTGAATAATTTGGGAAGGGATTCTGTATCTGGTAACTGTCTTCATCACCAAGTTTGAGGATAATATGGTTTCTGAACACATTAATGGGTGACTCTACGGTGGGAATGAGGTTTTGCGACGAACTGTCATCGCTGTGCGCTGTTGGGGTTAAGGAATTGACTAAAGTTGGTTTAGGAGGTCTCGACAGGGAGTCTGCAACTATGTTTTCTTTTCCTGGCTTATATTCCAATTCATGGTTATATTCTTCCAGGATGGACTTCCATCTCTTCATTTTGGTGTTCGTGTTTTAAAGGGGTGAGGGCATAGGTAAGAGGCTGGTGGTCAGTAAAGATTTTAACTTTACGCGAACCATAGAGATAGCATCTCAACGAGTCAAGAGCCCATATGATACCGAGCATCTCTTTCTCGTTGGTAGCGTAGTTCTCCTCTGTTTTTGTTAGTGTCCTTGAAAGATATACAATCGGTTTACTGTCTTGCGAAAGAACGGCACCAATGGCGTAATCAGAAGCGTCCGTTGTTAATTGAAAATCCTTATCAAAGTTTGGATGAGTCAGTACAACTTCTTTGGATATTAGGCAGTTTGTCAAGGTGTCGAACGCGTGTAAAGCCTCAGAGTCGAGGTGGATGATTTTATTTTTCGACTGAGTTTTGGACACTCGTCCATCTTCCCCTCTTAAAAGAGCTGTCAGGGGTTTTGCTATCTTCGCATAACCCTCAATAAAACGGCGGTAGTATCCAGACATTCCCAAGAAAGATCTAAGGTATTTCAATGTTTTTGGTTTCGTTAATTTTGCAATAGCTTGAACTTTTTGGGGATTTGTTTTAATCCCGTCGCAACTAACCACAAATCCCAAGAACTCCATCTCGTTTTTGAGGAACTCGCATTCGTCCAACTGGATCTTTATGTTGGACGTTTCCAAAGTTGTTAGCACTTTCTCCAGATTTTTGAAGTGCTCGGCTTCGTCTTTACCAAATATGATGATATCGTCGATGTACACATAGCAGCGTACTCCTATGTGTTCTCGAAGTATGTCATCTAGAGTTCTTTGAAAAATTGATGGGGCGTTCTTCAGCCCAAATGGAAGGCGAATGAACTCAAATTTCCCGTTATTAATCGAGAAAGCAGTCTTTGGTATGTCGCGTTCTTTAAGTGGAATTTGATGGAACCCACTTTTAAGATCGACTACAGAAAAATATTTATTCTTCCCCAGATTGGCCAAAATTTCACCTATGTCCGGTATCGGATATTTGCCTGCAATGGCGACCGAATTAAGTTTACGGTAATCGATCACCATTCTGTACTTTTTCTCGCCTGATGCGTCCTGCTTCTTAGGGACAATCCACACCGGGGAGTTGTGAGGGGCTTTAGATGGTCTAATTATTCCATCTTTTAGGAGTTTATTTACTTCCCTTTCAACTTCTTCCTTCAGGGCCATGGGATACGGATATGATCTTGAATACACGGGATCGTTAGTTTTGGTTCGTATCTCCCCTTTGACCGTGCTGGTATAGGTCAGTTTCTCGTCGGGTTTCGTTAGTAGTTTAGAATGGTATTTAATGATGGCTTTTAATTTGGCTGATTGTTCTGGGTTTAGGTGCGTAGTCCTGATGTCTATGCTATTTACCGTTTCTGAAATGTGTTGTTTTAAGGGAATATGCAAATTCGGATATAGGTTTATATAATTTTCGTTGGTATGGATTACGGCTTTCAATTTCTTAAGAGTGTCGTTACCAATGATGCCGTCGAAGGTGATTAGGGTCGGAAGGATGAAAAATTGAATTTTGTCTGATTGTGGGCCGAATAAGTTAACGAACGCGTGATGCGTAATTTTGACGTTGCCTCCTACTGAATTAGCATAGAAGGCTTTATTGTTTGGCAATGGATTTTTAATATGTCTCGGTTGTACGTAGTTTTTGTTGGACCCGGTATCTATTAAAAATCGTAAAAGCTCTCCACTTCTTGTAGCGTGCTCAAAATATGGAAGTGAAGAGCGCCTCAGGCTAAAAAATAAATATCTTCTAATTGTTCTACTTGGTCTGTATTTGGATTGTCATTTGAGTCTATGTACTCAGTTAGGGTTTGGTCATGGTTTTCGTCCTCTTCATGTATGTCCTTTTCATATTCCTGTTCATTCACGTCATTTGTTTCGTCAGGCTCCGTGTAGTACAGTCTTTGGAATTTCTGGGGTTGATGCTGCCTTTGCGAAGGTTGTTGAAAACGCTTTTGGGCAAAACGTTGATTTTGAGGCCGGTTGGCGTAATTAACACCATGGCTCTTTATGGACTGGTCAACGTCCATAGGAACTGGTCCTCGTGGTGGTCGAGGAGGAGGTTTATCAAAATTACGCTCAGGCTGGGGTTGTTGAAAGTTTGGTGCGAAGAAATGTGGTTTCTGTGGAGCCTGTGGATTATGCAGTAGTTCAGGATGAATTACTCTTCTAGGGGCAGGAACAGGTGTAGGCCTGAAATGGTCTTGCGAAATTTTGCGAGGCGGTATTGGAGGAGGAATGTTTTGCCGTGATTTTCGCAAACTGTAGTTCGAACTATTTGCGTATTGGGACCGGTAGTCCATGTTTTTCAATTGGAAACATAGATGTAATGCCTGCGGTAGGTCCACTGGTTCACGAATTGCAAGCAGTCTCGGAAAATCACCTCTCAAACCTCTAACGAACGTATCAAGCACTTCATCGCGATATGCCTGGGTCATTATATTCATCGCGTCTTGTCCCATTTCAATAGATCCTAGTTTATTTAGGATAAGAGACAAATGGTTATACACTTCTTGATAAAACTGTGAAACTGTATTTTCGCCTTGGACCAAGGTAGTCATTTGGTATTCCAAAGTGCCTAAGTCTCTCTTATCCGCGTAGAGTGGAGATTTTTGTCCAATTCAAGGGCGTGTTATAGGATTCCAACGCGATGTCCGCGTGGCCGATAATTTTGTTTCTTATGACCGATAAAATTCCGTAATATTTTGGGGTACCCTTCAGATGGTCATAAATTTGGAGAATTCTATCGACGCTTTTACGCCAAGAGTTGAATTCACCTGTTTCCCCAGAGAATGTCCTCAAGCTCTTGACTACGTCTGGGATTTTGTCCATATCGGACAAATTCCCCCTAATACCGATATGGATGGGCACATCAACATCATTATTAATATCGGATGCAGGATTCAACAATGAACTTAAAATTTGTCTTCCCTGAACTCGGAAAATATCCTCGACCACCCGCGAAATAATTTGGGACATATCGTTGTCCAGTGCGTCATTAGGCGTATTATTAGGCGGATCAGTTGATTCATTATTTCCACCCGGAAGATTTAAAGGGGGTAGTGCGTCGGCAAGACCCTCAAGGTTTAATACCGGTGGTCTAATTAAGTTGTTGGGATTTGACATTATTCCGGAAAAAGGAGATCACTAGATTTTTAAATTATCACTTCAATTCCCGAACTCACTTCACTTATTTCGATTACCGCGGCACTTTTCGACAGCCGTGAAATTAATTAAATGTTGGAAAATTTTGTTAAAACTGAAAAAATTGTATGCTGGGAAAAATATATGTGTATGTAAAAATGAAATGAAAAAAATGGATATAAGACTAAAAATGTTCTTTTCTTTGTTGCGTTTGTATTTTTAATTTAAAATTTCAATTTATTTAGAGGATTTAATATTCTCATATTTTCAATCACAATCACTGATAATCATCATCATTATAATCAACTTTTTGACATTCAATCAATATTTTAATCACTGTTCCTTTTAACCGAATCTGGCATTGTCGTAATTTTACAATATTTGTTAATTTTTAATTTACTTACAAAAAAAATATTCCTGTTCTGGACATCATTTTCTTCCTGTTTTGATTCTTTAACAATTGAGTCCTCGGGTAGATTCCTCGATAATTCGTTGTTTTTTGAACCGCTTACTTCCGCTGAGTGGCTGTCGTTTCGCAAAATCTTTTTTGTTCCCACGACGTCTTTTTTGCCTTTCCTGGTTATGCAAAGGCTACTTGGGGGCCGAATCAGCTATACGCACACGCAACACGAAATTGTGTTAATTTCGGATAATCGCTATGACTACACGACACGCACGATTTAATTAAACCGTTTACTACGTACTGTAATCGCGAACAAACGTTCAAAGATCGTCGGCCAGTCTCAGCGCGACGTTAAGGCATTAGAACTTAATAAATTTGAATTTCAAATTTACTTTGCCAATCCTTTATGTTTTTTTATGCGCGCGGTGAAGCGGTCCCTGCTCGGGCGCCAGTTAATAAATCAAAACCGGGTTATGTTAAAAAATATATCTGAGGGCTGAGCCCGATGTTTACGATTTACAGGTTCACAAAAGACTGACTTAATAATTAACTTAAATCTACTTGATGGAAAATGATGCGACAGCATATTTCGTTTTTCCACAAATTGTGGAATTGCATCGCTCCAATTTCATGTTGGATGCAGCCATAGCGTCAGCATAATTTGTAGCGTAGGAAAACGCTAACTTATATATATATATATATATATATATATATATATATATATATATATATATATATATATATATATATATATACGAGGTCTGTTCAAAAAATATCACGAATTTTGTTATTTTTCAAAAATTATTTATTTATTCATGAATATCTATTTTGTCCCCTTCAAAGTAATCCCCATGAGATATTATACACTTGTGCCAACGGTTTTTCCAATCTTCGAAGCACTTCAAAAAATCATTTTTTTTAATCTTGTTCAGCTCCTCCTTCGATGCCGTCTTTATCTCGTCAAGCGTAGCGTAACGTCATCCTTTCATGGGCTTCTTCAGTTTAGGAAACAAGAAAAAGTCACAGGGGGCCAGATCTGGGGAATACGGTGGCTGCGGCATCATTAGTGGGTTTTTTTTTGGCCAAAAAGTCGCGCACAAGCAACGATGTGTGAGCAGGGGCGTTATCGTGGTGCAAAAGCCAATTTTTGTTCTCCCACAAATCCGGGCGATTGTGGCGGATTGCTTCGCGCAAATTGCGCATAACTTGCAGGTAATATTCCTTATTGACCGTTCTTCCCTGTGGCAAGAAATCATGATGCACCACGCCCCTGCAATCGAAGAAAACGGTCAGCAAAACTTTCACATTCGACCGAACTTGCCGGGCTTTTTTCGGTCTTGGTTCATGCGGCAGCTTCCATTGAGATGATTGAGCTTTGGTTTCCACGTCATAACCATAAACCCACGATTCGTCACCAGTTATGACCCTCTGGAGCAAATTTGGTTCGTCGCGGACAGAGTTTAACATCTCATTAGCAATGTTCATGCGTTGCTGTTTTTGGTCGCAATTGAGCAATTTTGGTACGAATTTCGCGGCGACTCGTCTCATGCCCAAATCGTTGATAAAAATCAAATGGCACGAGCCAATCGATATGTTTAGGTCCTCAGCAACTTCTCTAACGGTGATTCGACGATTGGCCAATACCATTTTCTCCACTTCATTAATTTTTTCGTCTGTTGTTGAAGTGCTCGGGCGTCCGGCACGCTCTTCGTCGTTCACATCTTCTCGGTCTTCTGAAAACATTTTGTACCACCGATAAACGTTGCTTCGGTCCAAGGTAGCTTCTCCGTATGCCGCAGTCAACATTCGGAATGCATCCGCGCACTTAATTTCGTTTTTCACACAAAATTTGATACACGTTCTTTGATCCATTTTTTTGAATAAGTAAAAATCGAAGACGATTGAAAACACGTGCAAGTAAAGCAGCTATCACCAATTAAGTGAACATTCAAAATGGCCGAGCTTGTCGGCAAAAGTGACAGACATGAGTACCAACATAACGCCACAAAAAAATCGAAATTCGAATATACGTAACCCGCGAAAATTCAAAATTCGTGATACTTTTTGAACACACCTCGTATATATATATATATATATATATATATATATATATATATATATATATATATATATATATATATATATATATATATATCTATATTTGGATTCATACATACATAAATATATATATATATATATATATATATATATATATATATATATCTATATTTGGATTCATACATACATAAATATATATATATATATATATATATATATATATATATATATATGTATCTATATATATATACATATATATATAAAGATATAAATATATATATATATATATATATATATATATATACACAAAATATATATATATATATATATATATATATATATATATATATATATATATATATATATATATGTGTGTGTGTGGAATACGAAAAAGTGTTATCATAACTATTAATTTAAAATTGTATAATATAATTATATAAAGTATGTAATATATGTAGTTTAATCATTCATATGAATTAAAATTTTTATATTATAATACATGCATATATATTTATATATATATATATATATATATATATATATATATATATATATATACATATATGTATATATATGTATGTATATGTATATATATATATATATATATATATATATATATATATATATATATATATATACATATATATATGTATATATATATATATATGCATATATATATATATATATATATATATATATATATATATATTTATATATATATATTTATATATATGCATATATATATATATATATATATATATATATATATATATATATATATATACATATATATGTGTGTATACATATTTGTATTGTATATTCTTATTATGACCACCTTTCACACAATTATAATTGAGCAGCCACCTTAGCTAATAAATCACTTTCATACCTGTTGTGTACCGTTTGGTTCGGTGTCAGGATGCCGTTGCTTCTGGGTGATTAACATTGTCTTGTGGATGGCTTTCAAATGATTTGCCAATGACGTAATGCTATTATAAAAGCACATTTCCTTGCCGCACTTTATACACTTGGCTTTCGCGCCATTTCCATGTTTGCGAAAATATCGCCAAACAGCACTCGGTGCCATTGTATATAACACAAAACTTTTAAATTAAGAATATATGTATTCACGTTCACTAACTTTAACTTGCTCGTAACTCTCAACTTTCACACGACTGAAACTGAACTGAAAAGTAAAATTGCAATTGCTATGATTTTGAATATCTTGTTTGCTTTTCATGGAAAATTTTTTACCGTATTCACTTACGTTGCACTTTTGTTTAGACAAGCATTCAATATTAAATATTCCCTTCACGCAGGCCAGAAACTGAATTTCAGTGGTGGAATAAGCAGAAAAAAACAGTTTTTAACATAAACAATCGACTCGATGTAATAGTGCTAATACACGGCCGGATTTGGTCCGGACGGACTACCGGATTTGGTCCGCTCCGTACCAAATCCGGTCGTCTGGAGAGCAGTCCGCAGACCAAGATTGAGTCCGATCGAGTTCGATGGATTTTCCACCGGACCAAATCCGACTCGGTTCGCTCCGGACCAAATCTGCGTGTGTGGACAGAACGACCGGACAAATCGTAGCGGTGGCGATGTAGCAACAATTACTGCTGCCGCAAAAGCGATTTAATGTTTGTTGGACACAATCGATGCCACATCGTTTGCCATCTTCACGCACCAAAAACTGAAGAACGACAGGCTGGTCCGATCGTGTGTTGCAAAAGAGCGGACCGAACCTCAGTAGGTCCGGCCGGACCAAATCCGGTCGTCTGTTACGGCTTTAAACCCAAATCGTCGCACTTTCAGTATTCCTGAAAACTAAAATGAGAAACTGCTACGATTTGTGTTTCCATCAAGTCGTTTGTTTATTTTATAAATTGTTGCTTTCGCCTTGTGCCGCCTTTTCCACCACGTATCTGGCTGGAGTTGTTTACGTTAGATCTTTTGTCATTTACGTTTTTGTGCGCAAAAATATGTAGAAATTTTAAGATATGATATTTCCAGCTAAAAAATCGATTGAAATTCGAAATGAATGTTCGATTTCGTGACAAAATCGTTCATTACGAATCGATTTAAAAAAAATCGACTTTTGAAAAGCGATATTCGAATTATTACTAAATTCGAAATCGATTTTTCAATCCCTAAATCAGACTCGAATGTGGAGCATTTCTTGAACAGCATTTTCGTCGTTCTCATTACTGCTGTCCGCTTCGTTCGAGTGCCGTTGTTGCTCCGGATCTAATGCCTCAGCAACAGGCATCAGTTCTTCTGTTGTTAATGAAACAGGTTCCTCGCTGGGTCTATCAAAAACGAATATCGCTGAAAATTGTAAGTTAATGTTTTTTGCATCAATTTTAGAAGCTATTGAGGCTATTTTAGCATTTAGAATGCTTTTCGGATTAAAAAACTTTACAGCGCGGTACACTACTTACATTGTGACATTTTTTCGTTGTCCATTTCACGTGGAACGCCCTTATTCACAAGATATTACTTCTAGTTAAAAATTTTAACACAAATTTTAAACAATTTTCTTTAAAAATACCACAGGGATCCCACAATTTAAGAGATTGTAATTGATACACGGATCGTTGACATGCAAACTTCTCTACAATTTCCAAAATACGTACTAGCCCAGTCATATTAGGTAAAAAAAGGGGTCAACCTCGGAATGAAAGATAATAAGTTGCAACGGTACAATTTCAAACTAACGAATAATCTTGACTCATACAAAGTGGAGAGAGTGGCCTTGAATACTATAGAACATCTGTCCCGGCAATGAATAGAAAAGGGCATAGGGTAGGGACAAGTATTTCCAGGTATATAAGTATTGAGAAATTTACGCGTTTTAAAGAAAAGATATATAATGTCGTGTTAACTTAAAATAAAACTAAAATATATAATCCAGAATTAATAATATTTTATACTTAAATAGTTAAATATGAATAATTATATATAAATAATCAAGTTACTTACTTTAATTAAATATAAATAATTAATAGTTAGTACATAAATAATAGGCATTGTTTAATAATTATAATTTCCAAGTAAATAATTGACTTTATAACGTACTGATAACCATAACTCACGCTTGACCTTGCATTAGGCCGTATATGACTGTACGATGTGCACTCTTCGCGCTCTACCTTCAAAACGGTTGGTCGTATGAAAAAAAAGTTTAAACAAAAGTTGTAGGGAATTTTATAGCCTACAACTTTTATAATAAATGCAAATCTCATTTAACCGATAGGAAGCCAGATATTCGCGAAAAACCGATTTTTGTGACCTTTGACCTTGAATATCTTGAGACGCGGACACGATAACGATTGTGACTTTTGAGACAACATTTAGAATGACAAAACAAAGGTTCATACCAATTTGCAGCTTACAATCTTTCATTTCGAGGTGAAAGCCCTAATATGACTGGGCTATACTGACATTAACAAACACGAGCAACGATATTCCTTAATTCGCACGATTTTCAAAATATGCACTTAACACACACGCAACGATACCCCTGATTTGCACGATTTAAAATACGCACGGCGTTAACATACAAACAAGAGCCTTCGTAAAGAACATTCACGAGCAACGGCAGCGAGACAAAGCGATGTTAACACGCAATTTCACATGTGTCTTCAATAACAACTTTTCTTTGGAATTCAGATAACTTTTCAATGTTGCATCAATCCCAAAGAAAAGTTGTTATTGAAGACTTGATACACTAGGATCGATACCAAAATGTTCTCTGGGTTTAATTTAAAGGGTTGTCTTTATGGTTTTATGTGGCCAGATTTCATACTTGAAATTCATGGAAAATATATACATATAAAGTATACTTGATAACGTAGCCCAACACTATGGGTATAATATAATTTGATGTGCTTAGAAACACTTAGTTTAAAAAAAGGCTTATGGTTTCATAAATGCAGTCTTCTTAATTTAAAGGGTTGTCCTTACTATTTTAATCGACACTATTTTATTCGTTGAATGCATGGAAAACATATATTATCTACTTATTGTAGTGGCTAATGGGAGTTCCACACTCTGTGTATAAATGGCATTCACCTCCCTACCCCAAAAAAAAAAATTGTAGTGGCCAAACAATATGACCGACATGTAATTTGATGTATTTTATATGCGAAGACATTTTAGACTAAAAAGAATATTATATGAAAATTTTAAGACGTTTTTTCGTATTATTTTGTTAAGATTTCTGCATAAAAAAACATATTATTTACTACATTCAAGCAGAATTCATAGTAAAATATCTCAATAAGGCATTCTTATTAATTTTACCTAGAACTTTTTCTCTCTGTGTAGCAGCCCCACTAGAATAGCTTCTGTTCAGGGCGTAACACTACTTAGCACAGGTTATTTTGTGCTAAGCATTCCTAAATTTCGCGACAGGCTTGTGAATTAAAATCAGAAAGAGAGAAATCTGCAATGAATGAACATAGAATATAATTTTCACTGCACAATATATGTATGTATAAAACAACTTGCATTGTCATTATTTCTGTATTAATTGCATTCTAGGTTTTTGAAGTAGTATTGTCCTAATAATTGAGCGTATTCGCTTTTGATTGCCACGATAGAGCAACCTACTTCACGCAGGCTACAGTTGCTTGACCAACGATGGAAGCTCCCTTCAAGAATGGAGCTATTTTCTTTCCTCTCCTTTTCGACTATTTCCCTTGACGGGCCAATCTACTTCACCTAGGATATATGGTATAGTTTTTCAGCCACCATTGGCCTGTTTTTTTCTGTTTTAAAACTTTCCCTCATTGTCCCACGTGGAGGAGCGTTTGATAATTTTCTTTTTACAATATCCCCCTTTCACTGTTAGATAGTTCACAAAAGGTCACGTTTCAATTCTTTTAATAATTAACTGTTCATAGTTCACAACAAAAACAAAACAACACGGAGAGAAAAGCTGTGGTGTAATAGAATTAAAATTGTAATAAATGCTATGGTGAATATAGTCATTTTTGACCCCATCGCTATTGTAATTATAAATATTAAAACTGTAGTTAAAATTTTTATTGCTCTGTAATCAAACTTACTACAAATTTTTCCCAAAATCGCAATAATAATCACTACGTCAGAAGTACATTTAACAACTAAAAATGATAATATTAACTACATTTTTTGGTTAAATATACTGTTGAGAACAATTAATGTTACTACAAATGCAGTGCTTTTGACAACTAGTTGCAATGAAGTTAACAGTATCAAAAAATGAATTTCACCGGATAAACTGTTAACTTTATTACAATTTTAATTAAAATTTAATGGACTCTCAAACTTAAAGCTCAGAGGTATATAGTTAAAAAACATTTATTTTCAACAGTTCTGCAAACGGTATATAATTCGAAAAATTTCCTAGAATATTAACGCATATTTTTTCATTTAATTTATGCAACAAAGTAGGGTAATAAAGGCATTCGTCTATATCATTTGCACTTAAGCAATCATTTGCATTCTCAACTAAAATGTAGCAGTTCAAGTGTCTATGTGCCACCCTACATACTCCATCCTGGAGCACTGACACCAAATTTTCGATTTTCTTAGCGCGATTTACCACACAAGCCGCACCCATTACAACCTGAAACTCAACTTTAATTAGGTTCTTTAAAGAAAACTTTTTAGGGTTTTGTAAAATAATTTTACAAAACCCTTCTAAAATCGCGTCCTGACTGTCCGTCTGTCCGTCTGTCTGTCCGTCCGTCCGTCCGTCCGTGTGTCACAGCAGTTTTTCTCGGAAACTACTTAAGCTAGAAACATCAAATTTTGTATGTAGGTGTAAAGTGGTGATCTCTTCAAAGTTCAACTACAACAAAATTTTTGTAAGGTATTTAAGGGGGGTCTCCCCATATAGGGGAGTGACCCCCCGAAAAAAAAATTTCATTGAAGGTAGCCGATATGGGTATCAAATGAAAGGTCTTGATGAGAACTTTTCAAAACAGGTCTTAGTTTGGCAAAGTTTGCTTCGAGGGGCGCACAGGGAGGGGAAATACACGAAAAATTTGTGTCCCCCCCCCCTCGCGATTGGACACCTGTGATCCGAAAAATCTGAAAAAAATCAGGAATGTAGGTCTTGGTGAGTACAACAACAACAAATACATGAGAAGTCACAATTCACTCAACTTTGTTAGTAATAGTATGATTTATCGATTTTATGTTTTCTTGAATAAAATCTTAACGGTACCCTTAAATTCTATGAAATTCAGTATACAGATGACTATTTATAAGGTTAATCTATACTGAAAGTTTCATAAAGATTGAATCATATTTAGCGAAGTTATAGCGGTTTGAAATTTCCTGTATTACTATGGAACAATATGCGCTGCATGTATTACTATGGCAACATATGGCTATGGAACAAAATGCGCTTTTTACCGACATAGACACTACAGTTTTGCTAGAGAGATATTTATGAGTATAACATGTTTCTTGATTTGATTCGATCTGGTGACTGCATTTTGTAAATTGAATACAAAACCCTTCTGACATGAGCGTAGGTCTGTTTACCCAACTTGTTTTTCCTAGAATTTAACTTTGATTACATGAATTAAATTTCAAATATACAAATTCACTTCTTTTTCAAGTTGCGCAATGTAACAAACTAATTTAAACTGTCAATTTCAATCGAATATAAAACAAGAAATTTTTGAGAAGGAAAACTTACTGTCTACGCGTTTTAAAGGAGCCCGTTCTCCGCTGCTCCCGTTGACGTTATTCCACTTGTTTCGCCACTTGTTGCTCACAATGCTTCCTCGTTGCTTTATTTCGTTCTCCTTTATTCGCCACTTGTTGTACAAAATAGCTCCCCGTCGCTTTACCCCGTCTTACTTACTGTTAAAACTACCTCCTCGTCGCTTTACTCCGTCTTACTTGCGTCGCCGCTTGCTACCACTGCTTTTAAAAATCCACCAACGCTCGTCGCTTCACTTTTCCATCACTTCCCAAACCCCAAGAAAAAAGAGAGGAGGCGCGTCATTCGTCGCGCTCTTTTATAATATCCCTCTAACGGCCAATGTACCGCTCTCCGATCAAGTAGAAGCTACACTAAAGCTAAATCCTTGTTGACTGAAATAAAATAAAATTATTCAAACGTGCTTAAATAATAAACTAGTAACTTACAGCAATGTGAACCAGTTTATTTCTCGTACGCAAGCAGCGGTATCTTTCGTTCAAAATTCACACAATAAATAGTTAACGTAAAAACGTAATTTTTTTCTATGCTATCACGAAAAAATCAAAACTCTTTTGCATAGGTTTATGAAATTAGTGCTTACTTTTGGATACATTCTGTAAAAAAGAAGAAAATTAAAATTTCTTTGCAATTGAGTATCAATAATTTATTTTAGAAATGCACGACGCGTTTCGTTGAACTAGTCAACATTATCAAGTGCAGTAACAAAATTGAGCTTATGCCTACGTATTTATTGCAAAAACATGAATGGAAAAAACAATTTACTAATTACTTAGGTTAATGCCTCAAATAGCCTGGATTTGAAAATGTCAGTTTGCTCATTAAGAACAATAAAATCATAAGTTCTAAGATGCCTATGTATCTCTAATGCTTCCAAAATATTTAATTTATGGGACTTGGGTAGGTTATGGAGAATTTTTAAATTTTCAATGGAAGGAAATTGATGGTTGGTTTTTGGGAAGTGGTTTGCGAAATTAGAATTGGTTTTTTTGATGAACGAAGGATTTAAAATGTTCGTTGAACCGAACTTTGAAGGATCTACCTGTTTGGCCTATATGTCCACTATTACATTCACCACACGTAATTTTATGGACTCCAGATTTGTCAAATTTATTTGTGGATTGTTTAGCATTATAAAAAAAGGGTTGATAATTTTTGGCTAGGCTTAAAGGCAATTTGAACATTATCCCAAACCAAAATTTTACAAATATTATTAGATATTGGACCAAAATATGACAGGAGGGAAAATTTTTGATGGGTTTTTTCTGCTAACTTCGGGTAGATTTTACAAAGTGTCTGTTCCTTCTCTTTTTTATTTATAAGATTATCAATAAGTTGCTTAGAAAAACCGTTATTACGAGCTATTTCTTCGATTGTTCGAATTTCGGCAGTCAGATTTTCTCTAGAAAGTGGTATCGATAAAGCACGGTCAACCATTGATCGATATGCTGAAATTTTATGGGACCAAGGGTGACATGAGTCGGCTGGGATAGTGGCATCTGAAAAAGTAGGTTTCCTAAAAATGTTAAATTCCAGGCTGTTGGAATTGTTTCTGGTGATGGTCAAGTCTAGAAAATTAATTTTCCGGTTATTTTCAAGTTCAGCTGTAAAGGAGATAGATGGGTGTATGCTATTGCAACAGTTTAAAAGCTGGGTCAGTTGGTGATTATTGCCTAAAAAGCCAATAAGGACATCATGAACTCAAACAGCCTAATTACAAATCAAAACTTAAAATTTAGATACAAACAGGCCTAAAGGTTCCATTTTTAATTACAAATAATATAAAGGATCATCGAGCAAACTATGATAGGAAGTGAGTGAGCATTGCAAAGTATAAAATTATTAGCATTTTCTTGTTAAATTTAGAGTTGATTTTTTTTTAAAAGCATGAAGATTACAATGTAATATGTCAATATCGCACCAATGTTTGTTAAAAAGGTCACAGGCACGCTTAAAGAATGCATTACTGGCATAATTTGTGTTATTAGCGGTGATGTAAAAAGTTTGGTTAAAACAAGAGGAGCTACGAGGGACTTTAAAGTTGATTTTTTGTAGAAGAAATGTTGAGTCAATGTTATTATGTACAATTTTATATAAAAACACGGAGTCAAGATAATTACGCCTTATGTTCAATTGTTGAATAAGTGCGCTGCTCTTATAATCTGTAAAAATGTTGCCAAATTTGTAGTCTAAGGCTTTTAGAAACTTGTTTTGGACCCTTTCCAGTCGATCAATATGTACAGCGTAATTAGGGTTCCAAACTACACTGCCAAAATCCAGGATACTACGTACGTATAAGTTGAGTAATATCTCTTAGAATCATTCCCAACCTTTTATATGCTGTTGTATGTTATCAATGTGATGGTTAAATTGTAGTTTGAAGTCTAGAGTTACTCCTAGGTCTTTGACTGTATTTGAATGTTTTAATGTAGTTCCAGCGATTTTGTAATTATAAAGTAAAGGTTTGCTTTTACGTGTGAATGTGATTGCTTGACACTTATCCGCATTCAAAATTAACTGATTATTACTGCAGTACTGTTCGAATCTTTCCAAGTCTTCTTGCAGTTTACAACAGTCAGTTGAGGTTTGCACGATTTTAAATATTTTAGTATCATCTGCATACATAGAGTAACAAGAAATTTCAAAACAAAATCCAATGTCGTTAACATATAACGTAAAGAGAAGAGGTCCTAAATGGGATCCTTGAGGTATCCCAGAGGGAATTTTGAGCAATCTCGAACAGTATCCTTTCATTGCCACTGCTTGGTTACGATTAGTAATATATGATTTTATCCATCTAAGTAAGTCGCCATGGATCCCCATCTTGAATAATTTTTTAATCAATAGAGAATGATTTATTTTATCGAAAGCCTTAGAGAAATCTGTATATACTGCGTCTCCTTGGTGTCCTGTATTAAGGGCGTTAAACAGAATGTCTGTATAGGAGACGAGATTCGTGTTTACACTACGACCGGCAAGAAAACCATGCTACTCAGGAGCTATATGTTGACGAGCACAGGAACTTATGAAGCTTGTAACAAGCTTCTCGAAAATCTTACCAAATATGCATAATTTTGAAATAGGTTGGTATTGTGTTACATCATGTATGTTTCCACCTTTTGGTATGGGGGTGATAAGTGCTTTCTTCCAAACATCTGGAAAAATCCCACTACTCAATGATTTTCTGAATAAAATAGTGAGAGGTGCGGATAACTCTTTTGCCAATTTGGAGATGAATAAAGGATGAATGTTATCTACCCCTGCACTTTTATTAATCTCTACTTCGCTTAACAATTTAGATACATTATCAAACAATATTTCAAATGTGCTAACGTCAACAACTCCCGCGGAAGCCAAAGAGCTACTTTGATTCGCAGACGCACTATCAGTTTGTGGGACAAAAACAGAATAAAAATAATCATTAAACATATTTGCAATTTTCTCACTATCGCTTGAACTCTCATTTAAGAATTGCATAAAGGCTGGAATGTTATTAACGGTACGCTTCGATTTAACATAAGACCAAAAGTATTTAGGTGACGAAGTGATATTTTTTTCTGCTAACAAGATGTAGTCACTATAACATGAAACTTGCAAACGTTTTTCTTGGCTACGGAGTTCAGCGAAAAATTGGTAATCCCGAACGTTGCCATACTTTTTCCACAATGCATGTTCTTTTTGCTTTTTACGAATAAGTTTAATTAGTGCAGTACTGTACCAGGGTGGATAGTTGTTATTTACGTGCACCTTTTTTTTGGAACATAGATATGCATCAAGTTGTATAGAGTGCTATAGAAATAAGAGACAGCATCATCAGTAGTTAATTTAGAGAGTTCTGTTTCCCAGTTTATTTTCAATAATTGACTACTTAATTCAAAGTAGTGCGCTTTGTGGAATTGATATTTGAAATGATTTTTCTCTGCTAAATAAACTGTATTTGGAAGAGAAAATTAAATGTAGAGAGCTTTATGGTGCTGGTCTTAACTAGTAAGAGAAAAAGCGCTAGGAGTAACATTGCAATTACAATTACATAGTACTAAGTCTAAAATGCAATTATTTTTGTTGAAACAACCATTGTATTGATAAAGCTCACTTATATTCATGAAATTAAATAGTGACATGGCTTTAGAATCGTAATTGTGAACTATCCGCAGCCGGTTATTTCTATCTGGAAGCCAACTGGCGTATGAAATGTTAAAGTCACCTAACACCAGAAAACTGTCACAAGAGTTGTTATTAATAATAATAGACGCATTATCAAAAAAGGTATCCAATTGTGTGAAGTGGTTGTTATTATGAGGGAAATAGCAACAAGTTAAGTGCAATCGTATATGTGTTTTGGCACCACTATGAGATTGAAAGCCGTACATCTCACTTGACCCATCAGAGAAACTCAATTGACCGTGATTACTTGTCGTACTTAACTCAAGACTCAGCCACAATTCTTCGGAGTTCAAGGTTGAGCACCAATCGTCTCGACGTCGGCCACATAGTTCTCGTCGCACCGCAATTAGTACTTCACCTCCCCTGATATTATCACGGTCATAGATTGCACGGTCACGTCTGAATACATTGTTTTGATTATGGAAGTATTCACTATCACTAAAATCCGCCGTTAACCAAGTTTCTGTTAAGCAAATTATGTCATAATTGGATTGCAGAACATTTTTAAGAAAAGAGTGAGACTTAGTTCGTAGTCCTCTTACGTTTTGATAATAAATACTTAAATTACTTATATACAAACTCATAATGTAAACTAAAAGTATTTTTAAACGTAACACATTGCTTAAATGTTCCAAAGTACCCTCGTACCAAACAGATGCGATAATGACTCGGCAAAAGGCGAAAAATGTTAAATTCAAAATAGCAAATATAAAATTGCATTATCTTAATATGCATAAGCAAAGGAAAGCTAGGTAGATTGCGTTTAAAGGAAGTTATATAAATAATGTTCATATTAAACCTGCAGAATTTACTTTTTGGCTGATTTTTACTCAAAGTCAAACAAAAAACTAAAAATAGGTAAACAAATACATACAAAAACAAAAAAGAGAGAAGAATGTAAAGTCACTTGATTTTCAGCAGGTCAGATTCCCGGGAAATACGTATAACGTTTGATTTTTCATTTTTCCTCATCAATATTTTGCAATCCCTGACCCAGAGGTAAGAGTAATTGTATTCAGCCTTCAATTCTCGTGCGCGCCGTAAAAGTAGCTTATTTGTTGGGGTCAAGTGTTCGCTAATATAAATATTTGAAGCTGGACCGCTTATATTAATATCAGTAGTTGATATGACTCTGCGAACTCGGACGGCTCCAATAAACTCATCTTTCCGCCGACGCTGGGTGAATCTTACAATGATAGAAGGTGGACGCGAAACTTGTTTGTCAGCAGATGCACTTTTCGTCTTATATGGATACGGACGGACACGATGAATTGTATCGATATCGGTTATTTTTAACGTGAAACCCTATCGCGGCGCAAATTTTGCTAAAAAGTAAGAATACATTTTCGCCAGTCTTAGCAGGTATACCAGATATTTCAACGTTATTGAGACGTGAAAACTGGTCTTGTTGTTGATTTTCGTGGACGAGATCCAAAATCTTTTCCTTCGCCTTTTCAAGGTCTTTATGCACGCACGAGAGGCTCGATAACTTTTCCTCTGTAGCAATTAATCTAGCTTCCATGCTTTTTAATTGGGTTTCAATGTCATTCCATTTACTGGTGATTGCCTGAATAGATGTTGTGATATTATGCAGGTCAGTTTTCATATTGCTGAAATCTGAACGAAAATTTTTCACTTCATTCAGTAGTTCGGCTAAAGTGATATTTGACTCGGAAGGTTGAGCACGGCATGATAAACAACGCCAACCAGCTCATTTCTCCTGTCCCATTCTCCGATAACTGGACTCTGCAACGCCCGCACAACCGTAGTGAAAGTTTCCCTTACATTGACCGCACAGAACCGAATCGATCACTGCTTCTCCACACTTTCCGCAAAACATTTCTAAATATTATTTTATGAATTTGTACGTTTTAAACACTCGGAATACGCCTAAACACAACCGTCTCTAGCAAGCTCAGATCTATATATACTCTATGGTCTATTTTAATTAGACCATAGAGTTTTGGGGACAGAGGGTTCATATTAATTAGTCGGAGTTTCTCGTTTTTCAAGAAGATGTGCTCAATGCGTGGGGTCTTTTTTGAGTATAGTGATATTTTCTTTTTCTATGAAATCAAGGATTTTTTCGTTATGAAGTGCTTTTTCGATAATGATAGTGGAATTGCCTTTATCAGCTTTCGTGAATAAAAGATCGTTGTTTTTAATTTTGAGTGAAATTGAATTTATGGTCGCGGTAAGGTTTGAATTTGAGGTATGAGGAAAATTTTTTATAATGTTTTTGATTTTTTCTTTCTTTAAAACTGAGTCCGGGTGGTTGAAAAGTGCTACTTCAGCATCGGCAATTAGGGGTTCGTTTACATTTTTAAGGTTTGTATTTAGGTTGTATTTTGGACCTTTATTGAGGAGATTTATCTCTGTCTCTGAGAAAATAGTCTGTGATAAGTTGATGACACGACTAAAAAAATTTTTCGTTTGAGGATGATTGTCATTTTGTGGAGGACGGGACTTTTGGAGATTTATTAATTTTGTTAATTTGTGTTTTTAGTTAACAAATTCGTTATAAATAATTAAGCTAATTGTACATCTAACATGATCATCTAGTACATCGAATTCGGCCGGATGGAGCTTGTAGGTCAGCTCGGAGTGTAATACTTTGATGTAGTGCAAAATTGTATCCTTCCTGACGAACCATGTTCGGGCTTCTTTCTTAATGCAGACTCTTTGGGCTGCTTTGGTTGCTTTTTCTGCGGACACGCTGTTTCATACCGTCTTTATGTTTACATAGTTCGGAACAATATTCGCCTTAAAACACTGTTGGTTGAACCAAATATTTTGAACCGCTATACGATGCTTGAGCCTGAGTTTGAAGTACATATTACACTGATTAGCTATGCTTGTTGATTTCAAAAGATCTATGAAATAAGTGCTTACTTTTTAATACATATTCATACAATCCACGAAACACTTCGAAAAAAAAAACAGCGCACACCCAATTCGTTTCATGCAATTATAGCTGGACGCTACCAACCGAGGCCTTGTCTATTAAAATTCGTGACATCACAGTTTCCCTTTGTTGCAGCTGTATTTTGGAGGTGCCGGTAAAAATCATGACACTCCTACTCAAAATTTTAATATGGCAAATTTGATTACAATGATACTTATGTTTCGTAAATTTGGGTTCGCATTTACTGACTCCACACAAAATAGAACGGAAAACGTCTCGAATCACGACGCAGTGTTTTTTGCATGCATAAAACTCGTGGTTTTGCAGTTTCGTGCCTTATTTTCTTTGTTTCGATGTTGTTTTCGTTTTTCACCTTGATTTGTTCGGGTAACCCGGTAACCCAAACGGTTATTCGATATTGAAATATGTAGAATAGGCCCCACAACGTGCACGTGCAATATTGACGTCATAGGTAACATTGTATCGTTAAAAAATACCGTATTCGGGGAAAAGATATTTTTTTTGGCTTAAGACTATCCCTTCTTTTTAAGTTTTTTTTTAGAATTTCAATTGAATTTTTTAAAGTTAGTGCATGTTCAACACATAATAGTCGATACCTAAGATTGAAACCGGTAAAATTATTCACTAAATTATTTATTACATTTAAATTAAAATCACAAAATTTATATATGTACAATCAATTCAGTTCGCAGCCTCCACCCAATTGTAGGACTGGCATGTATAGGTTGATAGTGGGGAGAGGGCAAAACATAAAATACATTTTCTACAGTTGCACTCTTCTCACTCATACAAAGTGTGGGCAGAGGGTGCAGAGGCCGATTACTGGTTGGGGGCGCCCGGGCGACGAACTAGCTGTTTTACAGAATATGGAAGTTTGCTACTCCCGGAATATGCAATGACAAGTGAAAAAGGGAAGTCATCAACAAAATTTGTTGTAGATTTCTTTCTGTGAGACATTTCTATAAGGTAGCAAAAAAAATCGGCCCCAAATTTGCCACCCCAAAAATCTGCCGCCCTAAGCTCAAGCTTGCCCAGTCTGCTGGTAAATCCGTCACTTTCTACAGTGGAGAATGAGTCAGACAATTGCGATTCTACCCAAAAAGAGCAGTAACTACAGTTATAAGACAACGAATTCTTTCACCAATTTATCCTTCAATATTCCAAATTAAATAATACACTTTCTTTTTATTTCAAAAACTAAACATTCCTTTTATTAATTTTCCACTTTAACTTTTTGTAATTTACAATTTTTACATTTTTCAATCCGATCTGTTTTGAATCTTATTCGCAATTGACTACTTAAAGATGCAAATCTTAATCCAAACCCTTTTGCTTACTTTAATTCTATCAATCTCTATTTCTTATTTCCTAATCTGCTGTTGTGCAGATTTTTATTTATTTAAATACGGACAATTGTTTTCATTATGATTTTCGGAACGGCAGAGATTGCAAAAGTACAATCTCTGATATTTGATTTTAATGTTATCGTTTCCCCTCTTGCAATTCTATTGTGTTTTTCAAAATATCGAATTTTGCTTTCAACGAATTTTAATGAATGACTTTCTTTACAGAATTTTAAGTTATGAAATTGAGACTAATGGATCAATTGATAATTGGATTAATTGATAATAGATTTCTTTTTGCTTATGCGCAATATCTCCGGATATGACTCTAATACGACTAACACCAACGGTGGATGCCTGGAATGCTATTAAATAAGGATCACATGCAACAAAACACAATTCAAAATTATTCTACATTTGCATTTCTCTATGTAAACAGCTTATGTTTGAATTTTATCCTTGGCCCAAGATACGCTACCGTAAATATTTCATTCAAGTCGTTTTTCGATACAACTTTCAGTGCTTTTACATTGACTTGAAAGTGTAGTAATAGAGCAGTTACCATATCAAACTGCTCTAAAACTTTACTATCTCCTTCATCCCTACAGCATGGTAATCAAGTAGACATTAATGATTATGCAGTTTAGAATTCTTTTAAATATCCAAGGCCTTCTTTAAAATTTTCAACATCCAAAAATGTGGCTATAAATAAAAATGCTCAATTCGAATTCGCGGCAGGCAAAGGGTTAAAGAAAATTCCTGCATAATATAGACCAGATCTACTAATTCACTACACAACCAGCAAATCATTTCCATCTAGAAAATCCTACTATGACTTGAAAGTATGTAAAACACACATTCTCTCACCCAGCTCATCGTAATCCTAGACATACAAAATATACATTTACACTCATAGAATTGTTAGTAACAACTCTTTATCAGTGAACAATCTACTCAACGCAACTTGGTATTCCATGCATCCCATCCGCGGATGCACATTTACATTCAGGTGTGTCGCACAAACCATTTAAGCTCCACAACCTGCCTCTATACATTTGCGTGCAGTTTGTATGGATCACATAATGAAAATGTTCAATCCAATTCAACATCAACAACAGCTACAACAACATCAACAGCATCCAGATCTACAGAGTCATGGTATGCTATTGGATCCTAGACAGCGACCATGCTCGTCGCGATCCTGCCTTTACACATTTGGGGGGAGTCTCTTGCTGATCGTCACCGCAACTCGACAATCATAATAAGCGATATGGAGAAAAGATTCGATTAGCGTGTGATAGAACATGGCGGTTGGATAGTGGCTGCAATAAAACAATGAAAATAGGAATAGTATTGTTTATGTAGTTTTCCTAGTGAGATAATTCATGTTCTATTGCACAATTGACGAATTATCATCATTTCTTTGGCTCTGGTTGACGCAGCATCCGCGAGGATGTACGCCCTATCGCCATCGCTGGAGTTATGTTTTGTTTGATTTGCCATTTCTATGCAAGCAGTTTTTGCATGAGAACTCCGTTACCCGTGAAAATTAGACAAATCTTTCTCCCAGTTAAACATTAGAGTTCTTTAACGGTTCTCTATTATCATATAAATTCCAAGCGCGAGTGTCGGTGTGCGTTCAAACTTTGTGCGGGTGTGTGTGATTTGTGCGTGTAGAGAAAAGCGAATTCACACAAATAAATCGTCAAAGAAAACAAAACGAGCCATTGCCGTCAAGAAAAGTTACAAAAAAAGAATTTCGGTTGCGAAATATTTATTTCGGCGGTCGTAGAGCTTCGTATAGCCTTCGCTTGTGGATCCCTTTTGGATATTCTGAGCTCCGGGAACGAGTCCCGTTTGTATGTCCCTTTGAAGAAAAATTTTTCTTAGAGTTGAAGAAAAGATATAACTATCCTAAGTATAGTCAAATTAGTGAAACCACACCCATAATTCATTTAGTACATGAAATAATCGAATTAATGAAAGTAAAATTATAAAATTTAAATAAAACTGTGCTATCATTCCTAATAGAAGAAGAAAATAAAATATTCATAAGAAATATACATTTAACTTCCCCCACGCACACATTTATCAATTGAATTATTTTTCCACATCAATTCTATTAATCAAAGAAATCGCTACTTTTCACATTTTAAGAGAATATTGAGAGAGAAATTCTTGTTCATATTCTGAATAAAATACAAATGAAAACTTCGCATTTTCCATCGAATTACGACTTTTCGAGTCGCCCTCACATACAGGGCGGTCATACAACCAACGCTACAAGCAGCACGAACCAACAACAGACTGCAAATACGGGCAGCAGCAGTAGTCAGAATTTAAGTGCAATCTCTTCTGCAAATCAATCCACAACAGGTGGTAGTAGTGGTCATCATTCGCACAATCAGTCCCAACAACAACTGCAAAGTCAGTAGGACGATTTATATCCTGCACAAACTCCTATAAACGCGGCAGCCCCCTCGTCTTCGTCATCCACCGCCAATATATTGGCAGCAGTGCATCATCCTCGTCACGTGGTGGAGCGATTGTTACTTCCACCTCATCATCTGTCCCCAACAATCACCACAAGATCAATTCTCCAAGCGATAATGATTTGTCGATCCTATAAGTGTGCATTATTAGTAGTGTCTGAAAATTGTCTTGCTTTAACGAGTTATAAACTTGTATCTCTAGGTGAATTATATAGCAACGATCAATTTAAAACCTGCATCGTCATCAACCGCTCGACGGACCATGTGGGTAAGTACCCCGTTTGTTTCTCTTTGTTTGCTTTTTTGGTATATTTGAATATGAATTTTTTTATTAATTAATTTACATATTTTCTGTTATTTAATTGCAATTTTTACTTGGGGTGAAATTTTAGAGTTGATCAAATTTGTTGTATCCCGCATATTAAAATTAAACTTGCACCAAAGCAGACGCGGCAAAAGTAATTGCTGTAGATTGCTAGAATTCTTTGGAATTTAATTTGAATTAAAAATGAACTGTTAAACTAAACCGTCGGTCTTTCCATTCTTTCTCCTCTGACCGGGTATAGGACCCGGTACGATGGTAGGCTCTCCATGCCACAAATGAGCCAGCCATCGGGCATTAACTAACCTCTTTTTGTTTCAGGTGACTTCGCGGCTTGAGTGGCCCGAGCAAGGTGCCTCTTTATAGGGCTATGTAATTGCATAGTTCTATGGCATAAATTGGTCACCGGGGTACTTCTCCTCTGATGGGAAGGCTCATGCAAGTTAAGTTGTATGAGTTTTGATCCGGTTGGGCGGGTGCGCGGGGGCTCCACCACCACCCGGTTGCCCCTCTCTTATTTGAGGGACATAAGCCTCTTCGGGTAAAGACGAAGTTACCCTAATTCCGCCCATTTTTACTTGTTTCACTTGTTCTCTGAACAAGTCTTTTTCTCTCGGTATGGTTGCCTACAATTTTTACTACTTCGGTCGCTTTTCTTTTTGACCCCAGAAATTCGTGAATGCGAGATTCTTTGTAGTGGGTCCTTGTGCTGGGGGAATGAACCCGCCCCACGACACCGCAATGCTAGCCTGCCAGCGCATTCATGCGTCCCCAGACAAGGGCATTCTCGGCGGATACTTACATCTTCTTCTGCCGAGGCAGCAGACCATCGCTGCAGTCCTTCACGGACTTTGAAATTTATCTATTCACTACAAGCCTAATAAAATTATAGGAAACTTGTATGAAGGCCAAAACTAGGGTACATATCCTTTCTAAATGCTTTCTTATCTCTTATGTAAATATCTATCCATAGAATACGAGAATCTATACATAGTAATAATAACACATAAACGAGGAAACATCGACTTGGCGGCTGACAAAAGTTAAAACTTAAGTGTTTCCAAACAAATTAAATATATGTACATGTATCTTAGCTGTCCTCAAAAAGTGAGCCACGCTCTCATATTCTCTAATAATCAATATTCATTGACACAAGCTATTAATTTTTTTTGTTTATAATGTAAAAGTTTCCTTAGTATACATCTTAGCAAAGTGTAAGTACTCTCCTCGAATCCGAGTTCACTACAAATCAATTCCTTGAGCTCGGAATTTTCTTTCAGTACAACAATTGGCTCAGATATTTCATCTATAAAATTTTCACTGTTTTCCATTATAATAAGCCCCACTTCACGACTTCACTGTTGTAATATTTGCACGACACGACCGTTTCACGATTCAACACTGAATGAAATGATCTCGATTTCAGGACAAATTGTGACGCAATGGAAATGATGTCCTATACATTTAATAGTATCTCACCTGAATTGTGATTATACATCCCATAGTTTGCATATAAGAGCATTGTCTCGCAAATTTTCATTAGGTATGTGGAGGACGTCGGTGGCGGTCGATGGTTATCGATAAAGTAAATACGAGATTTATAATAACAAAAAACTAATTTTATTCAAACAAAAACTTTAGAATACTGCGCGGAGGTAAACGGCGTTGTGTTTTTCTCTCCGCATTTCCATCCTTTATATATCCGCGGCGGTGCTAGCGTTGTGAGGGATTTGGGATACTCGCGGTTTTTCCGGAGTAATTGCACACGGCGTTTCGTCATTACTTTGAATGTGCGAACGATTTTCTAATTATCATTTTCAGAGAAGACAGGATTTGAGATCGTTATATGCGGCGACGTGTATTTATTGTCGTCTGGGTTTATGTTGTTTTTATGGCCGGAAACTTTGTGTAGCGTTGCCGCCACATTACCTCTTTGCCAGTGATGAAGTCACGTTGAGGATGAGTGCGTTACGATTTACTGGAATCCGGCTTGGTAGTGTTCTAGAAAGCGAACGCGTCGTTGTGATCGTCGAGGCATATATTGCTGCTGCTCTTGTAGCTGCAGCCCTGAACTTTCGGTGACAGAATTGTTGGTAGGATTTAGTTGGACTCCCGTCTGTTGATTTGTCTCGTTGCTGATAATGATTTCATGGTCTTCTGGAGTCATCTCCTTCAAGGTGTACGCGGGTTTTACTGTTATCTTTCACTTTAAAAAATGCTTTGCGAATGCCATACGATGGCCCATATGAGGTTATCAAACGTGGCGAAAATACTTTCATCATAAGGATTGTTAAAAGTCTTTTCGCCACGTTTGACAACCTCATATGGATCCTTGAAAATAAACGGTGTGCGTGCACCATGTCAGCTTATTGGCACTAGTCTTATTTGCTCGAAGTGTCGTCGTAACTCCTAGATGGTCCGTTGTCTGCTCGTGCAGGTTCGAAGAATTCTCCTGCAAGGCGCATGGTGTGTCCGCATAACATCTCAAAAGGAGATGCACCTAAGTCTCCGCGGATAGTTGCTCTGATGCCCATGATCACGCTGGGTATGATTTTAGTCCACTGACCGTGCTGGTGCCATCAGATCGCTGCTTTTAATTGGCGATGAAAACGCTCTACTATCCCGTTTGCTTGGGGATAATATGAGATTGTTTGCAAGTGGTTGCTGCCCGCTAGACGGTTGAGTGAACGAAATAAATTCGATTCAAACTGGCACCCTTGGTCGGTGGTGATTCGTAGTGGAGTTCCGAAACGACTTATCCATCCTTCCCAGAAGGCTCTAGCGACTGTTTCAGCTTCTTGGTCGTGAATCGGTATGGCTTCTGGCCAACGCAAATGAGACAATATCTCTTTTCTTCTGATATCGGCATGGTTATAATATCGATATGCACAGTCTCGTGGAAGGTTGTGTAAAATTTTCCACAGAGGCGAACGCGTGACTGGTGGTTTTCGATTGCTGACACTGGATGCAAGCTCGTGCCCATTCGCGGCAATTCTCCTTAATCGCCGGCCAGACAAATCGTTGTGCAACGAGCTTTGCAGTTGCGTTTCTGCCTGGGTGAGAGAGGCAATGAATAGATTCGAATGCGGCTCTCCTGAAAACTGGTGTGACATACGGTCGGTCTTTTGTTCTTGAAGTGTCGCAGAAAATTTGAGCGTCCGTTCCTGGGATATGTATTTGCTTGAGTTGCAAAGACGTTTCCGAATGCAAAAGAGCTTTTAATTCCTCGTCGTTCGCTTATGATTTTGCCAACTCAACTAATTGATGGGTGCTTCAATTTCCTCGATTCGCGAAAGTGCATCGGCAACGATGTTATCCCTTCCCGAAATGTGCCGAATATCGGTCGTAAACTGGCCAATGAAGTCAAGGTGCCGAGCTTGACGAGGTGACAAATGTCAGCGGCTTATGGTCTGTGTAGACCATGAAAATCCTTGCTTCTATCATGTGCCGAAAGTGCTTGATAGCGAGACAGATTGCGAAAAATTCTCGGTCAAAAGTGCTGTATCGGCACCTCGTCGGGCTGAGTTTTTTTGAGAAGGGAGCGGGTGGTTCCCAATGGCCGTCACAAAATACTCCCATTTCCCTTTTATTTTATCGTGCAGCATGTTGTTTAACGGTGCCTGTGTGTTTGCGCAACTTGGCATGCCAATTCTATAAATATTGATCATGCCCAGATATCAAAGAAGATGCTTGATGGTTTTTGGCTGAGGGAAGCTGAGAATTGTCTCGACCTTTTCCGGTATAGGTTTGATGCCATCATTGGAGATGAGGTAGCCAAGAAAGGGTAATTCTTTGGCGCCGAACTTGCATTTTGACACGTTGATGACTGCCGTATTTCGCCAACCGGGTGAAAACTTCTCTTAAATGCTCAAGGTGTTCCTCCGAGATCCATGACAACTGAAACACACGCCACTAAAATGTCGTCTTAATATGCGAAGACAAAGTCCAGACCTCGAAATACTTCGTCCATGAACTGTTGGAAGGTTTGCGCAGCGTTTCGGAGTCCGAAGGTCATGAATGGAAATTCGTAAACACCAAAGGGCATTATTATTGCCGTTTAATGGATGTCCTCCTCGGCCACTGGTATCTGATGATACGCTCTCTCCAGATCGATTTTCGAGTATACCTCGAAATTCATGGATGTGCCTGATCGGATACCTATCTGGGAATGTGCGAGCAATGAGTGCACGATAATCTCCGCAAGGTCGCCAACCTCCATCCTGTTTTGTTGCCATGTGTAAAGGTGCTGCCCAGCTGCTAGATGATGGACGCGGAGTGCCGAGTTTAACCATGGCGTCGAATTTCCTGCGTGCAGCTGTGAGTCTTGCAGGATCTAATCGACGAGGTTTGCTCGTTGTTGGTGGCCCAGGCGTCGTTTGGATGTAATGCCTGATGTTATGACGTCTCTCTGGAGCGCGACCATCGGGGCGCGTGATATCCGGGAATTCTGCAAGAAGCGCGTGATATAAGGTGTATGGCGCATGAACTATCTCGTTGGACGAGATGATATATCACACACAATTATCTTGACGGACCATGAATTTGTATGGATTAATGAAAAATATCTGATTGATTAGTTAAAAGCCTGATGGCTCCTACCTTTAATTGAACAATTTCCAATTTTAACAATGCACGTTTAAACAAATTTACACTTCACTATATTTTTTGTACTTTCAAACTTTATACTATATACTATTCCAAATTCTATTTTTTAATGTGTCTACTTTCACTGTTTCCATACAACTAACCTTCAGCTAGCAGCTAACATTTAGCTAGCAACTAACCGGTACTTTCTCCTCTAACATTCCAATTCAATCTTGCTAGAAATTTCAACCAAATAATAATATATTACTTTTTTACAATCACATATTTTGTTTTGTTATTAAATTCTCATTGGTGCAACCCATTACACGAGGATTGCCAGATTGTCTATAATAGTAAACAAGTATGAGAGTTCTTGTCATACAAGTACGTGTTATGATTTAAATTTTTGATATGCTGCATCGCTCCCGTCAGATAAGTGCCAATATATATTTTTATAAGTAATTTGGTTATTTGTGTCTCCTTTTCCTTTGTCGTAGGTCTTGTAGCAGATTCGGAAAACGATGGACACGACATCCACAACTTGTCGGCAGGAATATCCAAAATCCACCATACGACATGCAACATAAGGTATCACCAGAAACGACCTTAATAGTAGGTGTGTTGTTGCGAAACACCCGACCTTTTGAAGTTAATTGCATTGCCTTGTCAATGAGTTGGCTTTCTTGAATATCGATCAGCAGTCCAAAGTGTGCCAAGAAGTCAGCTCCGATGATCGGTTTGGTGACGTCAGCGATGACGAAGTTCCATGGAAATGTGCGCCGTAGGCCAAGGTCGAGTGATAACGCTGTCATTCCGTAGGTAGCCATCGTGGATCCGTTAGCGGCAGCAAGTTCATATGAAGTCTTCTTGAGTGGGCTTTTGATTGCTGATCGAGGAAACACGCATAGATCGGCGCCCGTATCGACTAGGAAGTGTTTCTGACTTCTTTGGTCCACAATAAATAGGCGGTGTGTTTTTCGGCTAGAATCGCTGGCCGCCATTAGCGATTGTCGTTTGTGTTTCCCGACAGTTAACATGGTGATCTGCATTTCTTCGCTTCGTAGCTAAATCTGGAATGGTACCAACACAAACCCTCTGCACCCTTGTGATTCCGTGCTCTTGAATTACTACGATTGCGTGAGTTCGATCGTCTGTAATCCAGGCGTGAAGGGTGACTCGTCGATCGCAGCATTTCATTCTTCCATCTGCTGATTTAGGCTCAGTATGAGCTGTGCAAATCTTTCCCCGAGCTCAGCTTCGAATAGTGATGTTGCTGGCGTGACCTGAGCTACGTGGGATACACTGCTCCTAGTCAGTAATATGATCGCGTCTGCAAGTTCGGCTGCTTTGTCGAGAGGCTGGTCCTTCTGTGTGGCCATAATGGCTTGCGTCTGCACCGGCAAGCGACTGGTCCAGATGGTACGTATGATTTCCCCCTGAATGCTTTGCCACCAAGAGAACGCAGATCTCTTAAAAATTGCGTTGGTTTTCTATCGCCTAGTGTTTCGCCTTCTAATAATTGTCGCCCCTTCTCTTCCTGCGAGTTACTCAAGCGTTTAATTAGCTCTCCGTTTAGCTTGCTTTATGGCTCGTGTGCTGGTGGGCTTAGCACAATATCTTTCATTTCTGTCGCGTAGCGAGTGTCGAGAGCAGAAAGCGTTGCATTGAACTTCGACTCCTCCGTTGTGATACCCGCCACCATGAAATTCCGCTCAATTATCGCAAACCAGAGCGCTGGTTCAGCGGGGGTTAAAGAGGGCAATCACATGGATATATAACTTGCGGCTCCTTTGACAACGTCGTTCGGCATTCCGATCACGTCGGGGTCACCAATTATGTGGAGGACGTCGGTGGCGGTTGATGGTTATCGATAAAGAAAATACGAGATTTATAATAACAAAAAACTAATTTAGTCAAACAAAAACTACAGAATATTGCGCGGAGATAAACGTGAACGAGCGCTCGCCGTATCGTGTCGTGAGGCAACTTTATATATCCGCGGCGATGCTAGTGTTGTGAAGGATTTAAGATGCTCGCGGTTTTTCCTAATTATCCTTTTCGGAGAAGACAGGATTTGAGATCGTTATATGCGGCGACGTGTATTTATCGCCATCTGGGTTTATGTTGTTTTTGCGGTCGAAAACTCTGTGTAGCGTTGCCGCCACAGGTACAATCATGAATTTTCACATTGGATATAAATTAGTAAAAATTTAATCGGGGCCTTTAAAAAAATATAATGACTTTATTGATTCAATTTAAAATAAGACTGAACTTAATACTAGAATCGATACTTTCTTTTATGCGATAGTTTTGCTGACGATGCGTCTATGGTTGTTGCCATTGATTGTTACCGATGCATTTTTACCTGGGCGCGTGTTTGCTGTGTTTGCGGGAACGTGTCGTTAACTCTTCTCCGTTTAGAAACGATAGTCCACTATCGTCAAAAATACGGAAGGCTGTTGAACCTAAGCGAATGTTGGTTAGCGGATACGGGTGCACTGCTTATTACTGATGGTAGCGGAGAAGACGATATTTTGGCTTCTGGTGTAGGTGAAATGATTGTTGTAGGTTTACTTTTTTTAAGAAATATTTTCAGGAGCAGGTAAGCTGATGCTAGAGTTGCCAAAGAGATAATTAGACCATAACTACTGTATTGGTTAATTTTATTTTCGGATTGTAACATTTCTATCTTGTTGGTATTATTAATTCGAATTTCATCCAATATTTCGAGTGAAAGATGTTCTCCGTGTATTTTCAACAATTTGCTTGTTGTTATTGTTCAGGACATTGGTTATCTTCTCCTGCATGATTATTAGGTCTTCGTGATCGGGACTTCCGGCAACCCATTTCCAAGCTTCCGGGGTTTCAGATTTTGAATTAATGTCTCGATTTGGTGGAATTCATGCATTAGATATTGGAAGAGTGGGTTTTGCTGAACAATTGACAGGTTTAAAATAGGGTGAATGTCCGTAATGAATCGTTCGTATCGGTCCATGTTAATAACGTGAATAATTTTAAAGTTTCCGTCCTTAATTCTTGCTTGCCCGAGGTTAAAGGAAATTATCTGTTGTAGCGTTGATCTTTTTGTATTATCTTACCAGGTTCAGTTAGTATTGTCGTATTTCTGTTTTCTTTCACAATTTCCGGTCTGTATCTGGGATTTAGTCTTGTCGTTTATTTTGTTTAACATAAATAACCTGTCCTGTGTCGTATGTCTTTATAGGTTGTTGGCTTTTATTGTTGTTGTTCATGTTGAGGAGCTGTTGACGCTTGATCTTCCCTATGTTGCTCAGACGCGCGTTCTCTAGTTCTTCAGGGGTTGGATTGGGTATTCGGCCTAGATACATTTTCGCCGGCTTTTTACCCGTAGTCGAGTGAATGGTGAAATTGTACTCGTTCACTGCACGTTCAAGGAGTTCCTCAAATGGGCGAGGGAGTCCTTCTTGTTTCATGCATCTCATAATCTCTATGAGGGTGGAGTGCCAACGTTCGATCTGACCGTTCACCTCACTCTTATAAGGTGGAGTTCGGTAAAGCTTAATTTTGAGTTCGTCTTCTATCATGGACTCCAAAGACGCAGATCTGAGTGCGCCCTCGTTATCAATTGCTACCACTTCAGGAATACAGAAGAAAAATAGTATATTCCGTAGGGGCCTCTTGACGTCTTAGTTGGTATTACCTTAGCTTGTACAAATTTTATAAATTTGTCGGTTGCAGTGAGTACGCGTTTCTTTTCGGTCATGAATATGTCAATATGTACTATGTGTCCAGGATATTGGGAAATCGGTGTCGGTTGTAGGTATGGTTTGTTGGGATATATGTCATATTTGTTTTCCTTACAAAAATTGCAAAGCTTAACCAAATTCTTGATTTTGGAAGTCATTTTGGGAAAATAGAAATTTTGTAGAATTTGTAAATTATTTTCTTCCGCATTACGATGTGCTCGCTTATGCGTGCGAAGAATTCGTTCTTCTTGTCCTGCCTCGTTTGGTATGTGCTCTACCAATTTTCTTGCAAAGCGGATTTTGTAATCTTTGAAGTGGTGAGGGTAAATAGCTTGAATTAAACCCAAAGTATGTTCGTCGGTAAGGAGCCCATTTATGAAGTGTTTTTAAAAGGAGTTGATTTTTGAATGCATGGACTAGAGTTTCTACGGATGTAATTAAATTTTGCCCTCAACTTTCGTCGCTGTGTTCCGTAGGTTCCATAGAGTTGATTTCGTTCGTGCCGTGTGTTTCAGTTTTCAAGGAATTGATTGGTTGAGGAGGTCTCGAAAGGGAGTTGCTTTACCCGTTTTTTGAGCTGAGCGCATATGTGAGTAGTTGGTGGCCTGTTAAAAATTCGTACATGACTGGAACCGTATAGGTAGTTTCGAAGGGAATGTAATGCCCAAGTAATTGCTAACGTCTCCTTTTCATTCGTCGCGCAATTTTCCTGTTTTGCTGGAATGAAAAAGGCTTGTTGTCTTGAGATAAGACGGCACCGATCGCGTAATTGGATGCATCGGTTGTTAGCTCGAATGGTTTTTTGAAGTCTGGATGTAAAAGGACTACATCTCGTGAAATCAGAGTATTTTTAAGTTTCTCGTATGCTGCTGCTGCTTCTTTATCTAGAAAAATTGGTTTATTTTTGGATGAGTTCTTTGATACTCGTCCATCCTCCCCTCTTAAAAGGGATGTCAGGGGTTTAGCGATTTTGGCGTAGTCTTTTATAAATCGTCAGTAGTACCCTGACATGCCAAGGAATGAACGCAAATCTTTGAGAGTTTTTGGAGGGGTGGGACTACTGGGTGGGACGCTGACTACAAATCCCAAGAACTCTACTTCTTTTTTGAGAAATTCGCACTTTTCTAGGTTGATCTTCATATTGGCATCTTTTAGAGTTTTGAAGACTATATCTAGATTTTCAAAGTGCTCCTTTTCGGTTTTACCAAAGACTATGATATCTTCTATACAAATGCAGCAGCGTTTTCCGATATGTTCTCGGAGAATGTCGATGATTTTTCTTTGAAAGATGGCGGGGCCATTTTGAAGTCCAAATGGGAGACGGACAAATTCGTATCTACCATTGTTGATAGCAACAGCGGTTTTTTTTCGATATCGCGTTCGCACAGGGGAATTTGATGAAACCCGATTTTCAGGTCTATGGTGGAAAAATATTGGTTTTCTCCGAGATTGGAAAGGACGTCATTGATGTCGGGAATAGGGTATGCATTGTTGATTGTAATAGAGTTTAGTTTTCGGTAGTCAATTACCATCCGAAATTTCTTCTCTCCTGATGCATCCTCTATCTTTTTGACTATCAAGACTGGAGCATTGTATGGTGATTTAGAAGGACGTATAATGTTGTCCTTAAGGAGTTGCTGGATTTCTTTCCCGAATTCGTCTTTTAATGCGCAGACGAGGTCGCTTGTCGTTGTACGGATTTCTCCTTTGATTGTGGTAACGAAGGTTAGACTTCTGTTTGGCTCCGATGATAAATTTGGGTATTTCTCAAGAATTTGTTTTAGTCTTTTAACCTGGGACTTGAAAATATACTCAGCTCTTAAATTTAAATGACTAACTGCTTGGGATGTGTGTTGCTTAAGAGGAATTAGAATATTCCGTTTAATTGTCATAAAATTGCTTTTCGTATGTATGACAGCTTGAAGAGCTTTCAGGCTATCATAATCAATAATTTCTGCAAATATTTTCAAAGGAACTAAAATGAAGAATTTGATTTTCTCAATTTTTGGTCCAAATAAGGGAATAAAAGCGGGGTGTGTACTCCTGATAGATCCACTGACAGAAATTACGTTAAAGGGTTTTTCGTTTGCTATGGGGTTTCGCATAAATTGCAGCTAAATGTATTTTTTATTGGATCCGGTGTCGATAAGAAATTTGAGGTTTTCTCCGCTCTTCGCAGCATATTCCATGTAAAGCAAAGAGATCAACCGTCTAAAAAATGAACATCGTCGTGTTCTTTGTCGTGACTATGATCGGGGGTGTCTGAAATCATGTTGTCATATTCGGTAGGTAGGTCGTCCTGTGGACAGTTAGTCGTTTCCTCGTGATTGTAGTATTGTTCGAATGGTTCGTTGTCATAAATCTCGTCGTTATCAGCGACATTTGGTTCCATGTTATAAATTCTTTGTAATATGCTTGGTACTTGAACCATTTGCGATGCTGTTCGTTTTGGGGAAAGTTTTGATGCTGGTTTTGGGGCCGATTCTTGGAATTAATAGCTTTTGATCAGATTGAGTGGTCAACGTCCATTGGTTTGTATTGTCTAGGTTTTGGGGGTAACTGCCCGAAATTTTGATTAGGTGCGAATGGCTTAAAATTTGCATGGAAGGGAATGAATTGAGGAGGATGCCGACGAAATTGTGGAGTTTGTGGAACCGTGGGGTTGTGCAGTAGTTCTGGGTAGAAGTTTTTCCCAGAGTTATAGTTCTGCATTGGTGGATAGCGCGGGTTGTTCTTTTTGGGTGGTAATTGAAGTGGTGTATTAAGGTAGGTTCTTCTCGTTGGATTTTCCAAGCTCAGAGCGTGTTAAGCCCTGAAGTCTATATTTTGAAGTTTTAGACTGAGGTGAAGTGCCTGTGGGAGGTCAACGGGCTCTTGAATATTTAGGAGGCGCGGGAGATCTTCTTTGAGGCCGAGTATAAAGGTATCTAATGCCTTATCTCTGTAGTATTGCGTCATATTTCTCAAGGATTCTTCTCCCATGTCCATGGAAGACAACTTATTAAGGATAAGAGACAAGTGGTGAAACACGATATGGTAAAATTCGTTTATTGAGTTATTTCCTTGCACAAGAGTTATCATTTGGTACTCAAGGGTACCGATGTCGCGTTTATCCGTGTATTGAAGTGTTAAAAACTTCGAAATTCTTGGCCAATTCAAAGGGGTATTGTAGGATTCGAGTGCGATGTCCGCTTGTCCCACAATTTTGTCACGGATCACGGAGAGGAAGCTGTAATATTTTGGTGATCCTTGTAGGTGTCTGTAAATGGCAAGAATTCTTTCGACGCTTTTTTTCCATGAGCAAAATTCACTTGGCTCGCCGGAGAAGGTTCGTAAGCTTTTTAACAACATCTGGGAATTTATCCATGTCGGCTAAATCTCTTCCGTCGTCTACATTTATAGGCACGTCTCTATTTTGGTATGGATCGGAGGCAGGATTCATGATAGAATCAAACATTTGCCTTCCTTGAATTCTTAGTGTCTGGGACACTAGTCGTGTGATTGTAGTGACAAGATCTTCATTATTTTAAACGTTTGGGGGGTTTTCAATCACTGGCGCTGGTCCAACTTCTTCAGGCAGTGGCGGAATATGACATAGGTTAAGACTCGCGGGTCTGTTTAAATTATTGTGATTGGCCATTATTACGAAATTTTATGTAGCTGATTCAAGATGTGTTGGGTCACAGTTGAGATAAAGAGTTCACTTTTTGGGAAACAAAAGTCACGAGGAGGTTAAAGGGGTTGATTCAGCAAAGGGTGCGACGAACAATCAAGATAGAGAAATCACGTTTTCAGAACTATTTTGTATAGAAAAAGATTTTGGATAAGAGAAGATAACCAATTTCTCTTCACGAAATTTCACTTCACAAAAATTTCACTTCCTGAAACACTCTCAATATAGGAGAAGTATAAAAATTTAAACAAAAATGTTTGAAAATATGCAGAAATAATTTCAAATAAAAATGCGTAAAATATTTGAAAATATGCTGAAATAATTTCAAATTAATAAAAAATGCACAAAATATTTTGAATGAATAAAAGTCCGCTATGTTTTTTTTTGTGAATTGACAATAAGAATTTCTTTTTCCTGGAATTCCTTGCAATTGTTCTTCTATAATTTATTTTAATTTCAATTCAAGTCTTTCATCCACATGTTAAGGATATTAACAAAAAAAAAATCAATCAGATTTGGTTTTAAATTCATTTAGATATGATAAAGTAATCTGTCATTAATTAAATTCGTTCTAACTTCACTTTTAGGTTTTAATATGTTAACTTTGGCTAATAGGTTTGGAATTCCTCACAAACAACTCTTAAATTCACAAATAACTTTCACTATAATTCTTAATCAAAAACTTATGAAATTGCTACTAGCTTTGGTTGCGTATTCATTTTGCTGCTTCCAGATTTATCCGGGTTCTTAAAAAAAATATAATTACTTTATTGATTCAATTTACAATAAGCCTGAACCAAAGAATATAGAACATAAAGAAGTCGAATGCTCGAACTCTTTTTCCTCCCGAAAATTTTTTATGTGCTGGGCATGTGGGGGCAACGTAAGGGCTGTTGCGCGATCAGAGAGAAAACGAGCTTTCACTTTCCACTTTTTATCAACAAGAATGCACATCTCAATGATCTTATGTAGCGCATGTTCATGTTTGTGGAAAGCTTTTCGAGAGCTTTTTTTTCAGATGTGCAGATGGGAAATGATTTCTCATATAACATCAGGTATTAGGTTGTTACGTTCATAATTTATGGATACTGTAGACCTAATTGAAAATTTAATGAAATATTGAATATCGATGCAAAAATTCCAATATATTTTTTCAGATTATTAATTAAAAATATGCTTGTTTGATTCAAACTATTTTGTTTGATTCAAACTCTTTTGTTTGATTCAAACTCTTTTGTTTGAATTTCCACTAACAATTTAGTTTGAATTAAGATGGGATTAATTTTGATGTATCACCGAGATTGTTTTAGAGGAATGTGAAAAGGGCTAAGGACAATACACTATAATTTGGGTGGATTAAAATTAGATGATGTATAATCCACGAATAAATTTTTACACTGAGAGATTATATTTATTCACTAATAATATTTGTGTGTACAAAATAATAGCTTACGATCTATCGTGGAAACACATTACAATTATTTAAATTCATAAGTCGTTCAATGCAAAAAATATGCCTTTGCTCTGGTGACGAGTTGGCAGACGCAATATGCATGAAGTGCAAGGACTTGTGAAAATTCATGAGGATTGCTTATTGCTTTAATATCGAATTCTTTGCATATTTGAATTTAAAAAGCTGATATTGTTTTGAAGGATTTGAAAATCGTTCTGATTATATGAGTTTGATTTTAGATAAACAAAACGTGAATTTTACAGATCTTGATTTAAAAGGTGAACAAGATGAATTAGGAAAAATGTAATTAATTTCAGATTTTAAAGCGTGGTCGAATGAGCTCCATTCAATCATTGAAATTGGCATTAAATTGGCATTAAATAAGTTTTATTCTCGTGCGATCTTTAGAGCCTGTAGTCTCGGTGTTGCTGTCATAAGGTGGTGACCTGGCATCAAAGTCTTGCGCTGATGATAATTGTCCTCTGCTGAGAGTGGTGCAGTTGTTACAGCACTCGCCGCGGGAACACCAATTCCCATCGAGTTCACTGGAATCAGTGTTACAGCCCGGCGATAGATACTGCACACCTTTGATTTGCCAGATTTTCTCGCCCTGCCTCCGGGAATACCGTTACGGTCATGAAATGAGATTATTCTACAAATCTCAATGCCCAGATCTATCTGGACTATTGCGTGAATACAGCACGAGGAATATGTTTTCCCATTATTGGCCAAAATATTTGTCTTGCGATATGTAATAATGTTTGAGGAAATGCGTGCATATTTTCTCTATATGGGTCATTCATGATCATATAGGTAAACGAAGGTGTATATTGTAGCAACACATGATGTTTGCTGTTGTAGCTAAGACTTAATGCTTTGATCCATCGACGAGCCTGTATTATCCCTTTGTCATCTATGAAGGGCGTTAAGTGTACTCATACCACTAGATTTTGCTACTTCCCAGCAAACAAAATGAATCACCGTGTGTCAGGATGATTCAGTGGGGAGGAACAATGGATGTGAATAATAACAAAAAAAACGAAAATATCAATTAAACAATTTATTCGACAATCAATTCACGGCGGATGGCGGACCTCGACTGCCTCATGTTGAATGACAGTATTGTCGTCTCTGTGATGTTCGGTGTGCTTACACTGACAACTCGGCCATTCCTGCATCGGAATCGTCCTCGATTTCGTCACTGCTGTCTCCGTCATTGGTTTCTTCGTCGGTTTCGTTTTCCGGCGGTTTTGAACACCACGGTCAGATCTTGTCAACGGCGTAAACTGAACAAAAATGTAGGGTCCCTTAAATTTGGGTTCCAACTTTCGACTCTCCCCAGTCGAAACAGCTTCGTTCTCAATGAGTACAATATCGTTAATCATATATTCTTTGGGCGAAGAATGCTTTTTGTCGAAACGTTCCTTCCAACGCAGCCGCTGATTTTCAATATTCTCCAAAGCTGTATTTCGTTTAGTTGCTAGGTCCACGAGTACTGGTTCTGATTTGTTTTTGTTAATAAACTCGTCTTGATTTCGTTTGGACTGAATCCAGTAGTATTATTCCTCTGCGTATTTATACTCCATTACAGCGCGGGTAGTAAATCGTCCCAATCGTTTTTATTTTCGGCGGTCGTACGTAGATAAGACAATATGGTTTGGTTTGCACGCTCCACTTGTCCGTGTGCACGCGGAGTACGGACGGCAGTTTTGATATGAGTAATTTCATGTGACTTGCAGAACGCAGCAAATTTTCGCGACACAAATGCAGAACCACGCGTAGGCAAACCGAAATAGCTCGTTAGATCAATTAAAATATTAATCACGGGTTGTGTAGAGGTATTCCGGACGGGTTTTGCCACTAGATATTTCGAAAAAAGGATCGGAAATTGCAACTATATAAATATTGCCCCTTTTGCTACGTTTGAACGGTCCAAGGTGGTCGATATGCAATTGACGGAATGGTATCGGTAACATCGATTCCGTATATGAACGTCCTTCAGGCTTTCCTGAACGCGATTTATTGTAGCCGCAATTAACACACGAGTCTATATAGTTTTTTACCACTTTACGCATTTTAGGAAACCAATAATTTTGTTGGATGCGCCCCACTGTCTTTTCAACCCTGAAATGTCCGTAATTATCGTGAAAATTTTGCACTACGCGTAGTCTGACGGATTTTGGTATCACTAATTTTAGCTGCTCGTTAACCTTTCGATACAAACGGAAATCTTTTAGTTCATATTCACTTTTGATTTGTTTAACACGTTCATCTTTTATTTTATTTTGAATAACATTCACTATGTGCCGGAGGTGATCGTCTTTCAACTGCATAGTATAAATCCAATCGTCTGATCCACTTGTTATAGCCATGACGAGTCCTGCAACTTCAGGATCTTCGGGCGGCAGCTCGGGAGCTCGGCTGAGTGCATCGACATGTGCAAGTCGTCGTCCGGGTCGGTGCACAAGCTCAGCATCGTATTCAGTCAATCGTAACATCCACCTGGCAATACGAGGGATCATTTCGGTTTTCGTCTTCATATGCGTTATCGCTGAACAATCGGTAACTACACGGATGGGTCTGCCTAGAACATAAACACGAAATCTGTCTAGACTCTCGACCACAGCGAGCACCTCAATCTCGTAGCTGTGATAACGGCTTTCGGCTTCGGAACAATGGCGCCTATAGTAAGAGACGGGTTTCCAATTCTTTCCATCCATCGACTGCAGTAATACACCAGCAAGTCCGACTGTACTGGCGTCAGTGTGTATTTCGTGTCGTGCGTTGATATCGAATCTCCTTGAGCCTCTGGAACGATTCGGATTGGTCACTTCCCCATAGAAAGTGTTTCGATCCCTCCGTGTATTTTCTCAGCAGTTCAGTGACCGGTTTCGAAATCAGCGAATAATTGGGTACGAATTTTCGGAAAAATCCTGTGAGTTCGAGAAATCGGCACACTTCGGTTACATTCCTCGGCGCTTCAAAGTTCTTTATCGCGCTAACCTTTTGTTCTCCCGGTTTTACGCCCTCATCGTTGACAATATGTCCCAAGAACTCGATTTCGTCGGCAAGAAAACTGCACTTATCAAGTCTCATTGTTAATCCGTAAGATTTCAAAAGCTCTAAAAATTTTCGGAGCGACGATAGCCCAGTCTCTATGTCTTTGCTCGGTAGAACTATATCGTCCAAATACGCAATCGCTTCTCCGGGCCCCATTTTTGAAATGATCTTGTTTATTAAGCTCTGAAAAACTCCCGGCGCGTTCACCAGACCAAAAGGCATGCGATTGTACTCATAATGTCCATTATGAGTAACGAAAGCGGTGTACGGTTTCGACGTTTCGTCCACTTCGATTTGATGGTAGCCCATCGTTAGATCAAGCGTGGTGTAATATTTGTTGCCTGCTAATTCAGCAAACTAATCCTCGATATTCGGCATAGGGAAAGGTTGCTTAATCGTTTTTCCATTTAATTGGCGATAGTCCACGCATAAACGATTTTCGCCGTTTTTCTTCTCTATGAGAACGATGGGCGAAGCATATGCGGATTCCGATGGACGTATAATATCGGCGGCGAGTAGTTCGTCTATGATGTTTTCGACGGCTTGTCGTTTTGCATATGGGAGTCGATATGGTCGTTGTGTAACCGGTTCGCGTGTATTCAACGATATTGCCATCTTTACAGCCGAACATTTTCCCAATTCGTGTAAATTTGTTGCAAAAAGTGTACGAAACTCAGACAACAACGTTTTTACTTGGTTTTGTTTCTTGGCTTTTAAGGATGTTCCCAATTTTAATGCCTCGTCATTTTCCAACCAGCATTCTTTCCCTCGAATTACCAGCGATTGTCCGTCTCTATATAGCACGTCCCGACCTAATAGCATTTCGTATTCGATACAATCATCCTCGACAACTAACCCATCTACGTCGTACGTCTTGTGATCAATGTTCATTGAGACGATTACTTTGCTCGTACATTCGTATTTACCACCCGCAAATCCGCACAGAACAACATTGCAAGGAACGGTATCACCTATAGTGTTCGCCAACGACGCTCTCATTAACGTTCTATTGCTCCCCGGATCCACGAATGCTCGAATCTCACGACCTCGTATTGACACCACTTTGATGATTACCTTTCCATTTTCATTCGTCTGGATTTCGTACGTTTTCGCGCTATCCGGCGCAGATCTCATATGCGGGCAATCGGTGGTTTGATGAGTGGTACGATTGCATGTTGCGCATCTTGCACGGCGTTTCGGTTGTGGACAACGGACGGAGATATGTCCGGGCTTGAAACAATTATAGCAGACGGGTTCTTTCGGTTTTCTCGGTAATGACGGTGTTTCAGGCTTACACGTAGGACTCGGCGGACGCATGTCGTATGATCGGGGTTTCGGTTGGAAAGATTTTTTTGAACGGCAAGTGTCGATATCGCGTCGAATTGCTGATAATAATTCGTGGAAAAAATTAAATTGTTGTGCCGATGATATTTTCCCGAAATCGATATCGTTGCAACCATTTATCACGTATTTTATGATTGCTGCGTCAGGCAATCCACCTTTCCGGATTAACGCTAGAACTCGATAATAATATTCCTCCATCGATTCGGTAAAATTGCGTTTCGTTTCAGCCATACGGAGATGAATATCGGCTATGTTCATGAGACACGGAAAATCTGTAAGAAATTTTCCGACAAACTCTGTCCAAGAATTAAAAATTGGCGACATGTCGATCCATGTTTTAGCAGCACCCTTCAACTTCGAAAACATTGAAAGCAGCACAAGACGGTCACTCCATCGGTAGGCTTCCTTTAGTTGTGTGACACGACACACAAACTGTTCGGACGTTAAAGAATCGGCGGCAAACGGGTGAAACTACGGCAACACATCGGCAATGTCGCGAACATTCACAGACCCGATCTCGCTCGTCGGTTGATATACATACGAGTACATGCCTGTCGGCGGTTGAACGAGATGCAGACCCGTCGAAGCGGAGGCATTTGTGACCTGCATGCGCGGCTGGTGATGTGAAGCAACCGAAACATTACTCATCATCGGTCCATGTATATGCGTAGGCATCGTGTATGCGAGTGGTTGAGTCATATTGGTCGACAACGGCAACTGCGGTGGCACATACGGTTGTGTGTGTGCGTTCGTGTTTACACTTCCACTTATGAACGATTGAATGTTTTCGTCCACGCGTTGTGAAACTGTTTGTGTTACTGGCGTCGAAACGCTTTGTGGCACACCAACACTCAAATTTTGCAGCTGATGGACTGTTTCTTCGAGTTCGCGGACTCTCGGCAAGAGATCACTATCCATCCTTGTCGCACTTTTATCACCCAATTCGGCGAGGCGTTGAACCAGCATGGACTTGTTCCCGGCGGTCGCCAATCCATGATATCGGGACTTTTCGCGCAGCACTTTCACCGTCAATCCATTTAATTCGGTTATCAAATCCATCATCCCACTTCTGAACTGTCAGGATGATTCAGTGAGGAGGAACAATGGATGTGAATAATAACAAAAAGAACGAAAATATCAATTAAACAATTTATTTGACAATCAATTCACGGCGGATGGCGGACCTTGACTGCCTCATGTCGAATGACAGTATCGTCGTCTCTGTGATGTTCGGTGTGCTAACACTGACACGTGGTTGAGGCGAGTTGTGCTCTCGGACACTGCCACCATTTCCCCCTCGAAAATCGTCGTATTCTGGAGCACGACTAATAAATTGATTCGATTGATATTGATTCTGTGGCTCATAGTATTGGCTTCAGAATTGTTATAACCACCATTTTCTCCGCCGTATTGACTTTGATGTGCTTCTCGTTGAAAAAATTGTTGTGGCGGATTATTTTGTGTGCGGGCGTGGTTTGTATGGGCAAACCGCGCGGGTATTACATGTTTCCTCAGTGAGGTATAAACAACCTACAGCTGGACTAGCCTTGCCTGGTGACGCATACGCGTGCCAGCAGCTAGCAGTCTGCGGTTTTGTGGGGCCGGTTTGTTCCGCAAGCGAAAGATCCCACTTCAAATTAATTCACGCTTGCAGAAGCAGCATTCCACCACTACTGTCTTTTATGGATGAAATAACTCCTATAAACGCTATACATGTAGTTCTTTATAGCTAAGTTAGGCTCCAGTTTCTCTCTTTTCTCTTGCAATGATTCTGAGGTCTTGGTGTGGGGCTTAGGCTGAGAAGGTAGATGCTGTTAAGATCTAATGATAACATAGTTTTTATGTTCAGATGACGTTAGGTTTAAAAAAGGCGTTTGCTATATTTTCACGAGAATTTGTAAAAAAAGTTGGCATCAGAGGTAAAATTGATTTTTGATGACGCCATTTTTCATCATGTCACAGTGAAGATCTTTAGAACTCAGGTATTTATAGTGACAAAATTCACTCTGAGTCTATCCCTTCTCTGCCGACCATTGTCCGCGACTGCTTATTTGTTATTCACAGTAACCTCCACAAGAAGGTCTTCCCCTATCCGCTACCTGGGGACGCGTTCGGTTCCCCGGTCTGAGGGCTTTTTCGGAAAAGTCGAAAACCGAATGACATTGGACAATGGGATCAGAATGGATACTGAGCTATTTCAAAAAGAATTATTTAATCACTAATTCATTTCGTCTTTTATCATATCCTCAATCATCATATCCCGAAAGGATAAAGGATAATGGATGGGATCCCATAACCACACTCACAATACAAACATATTATTTTTTAATGATTTTTTTTAATAGCATGTATATAATAAAAAATGTAAATAAACATATAACTGGGGACAGGGTAACACAACTAGTTAGAGGGTGGTTTCAGATTAGTAAATACGCAAACAAAAAAGAGAGAAATTAAGAGGATAAGAATACAATCAGCAAGAATGAAATTATCAAGAATATAATTACAGTATCAGTCATACCAAACAACATTGAGATTAAACTTCTGTTTTGAACTAAAAGCATCAGACCAACGAATTTCAGTGTGTGTAGTCATTATAATACCAGATAAGATTGCTATGGCAGACGGACGGAGAAACAGACCGGCTAACAGATGCATAGATAGGAAGTGATTTCACTAGGGTTTTGAAATTTACTACAAAACTTCAGAAAATTCCAAATGTAAAATTGGTCTTAATTCGTGATAGCTTTTCATATGTTGTGTTGGTAATGATTTGAAGTGTTTTGTTGGATTTTTTTTTTCGTTTCTTATCACAGCCCAGTTAAAATTCTTTCTTAACAAAACTTAAATCAAAAATTTCAATAATTTAATTTTGTGATCATAGCACGAACCCACTTCATTAAACCAGTTTGGATATATTTTGCGACAATTGTTCCTTTAATGTTTCTTATTTGTGGTATTTTTTGGAAAATTTCTGCAAAACATATTACGTGGTGCTTGTAAACACTGAAAAACTCATCAGATGGAGCAAATAAATTCCCAAAATCGGATGAGGCTGCGTTGCAATTTTTTGTAAATATGAAAATTTCTGACGGACACGATAAAACTTCGTCTTTTTACCTTGTGGTTTTCTCACAAGCTACACAGTTCACTTTCATCAGAACTTTGAAAGCCACATAGCCGATGAAATATCTCGTTGATGGAAGCTCTATCTGGATCTCAGAATCTTCAAACGCATCTTCAGCAATAAAATCTAAATATGTAGTCTGAGATACATCATTATACTGGATCAAAAATTGATTGTCTTCATTTTCAGTAAAATCAGCAATTTCACCTTCTTCAAATTCATTTAAATTTATTGAGAGCATAATATCACTATCATCTCCACAGTTGCTTTTATTGCTAAATTTAATTAAGCTATATGACATCATTTTAGATAATATTATATTCAATTCTGAAACTGAAGAGTTTCTATTATTACCACCTTTTTGGCGTATACCTGCAAAAAGATTTTCAAGAGGATCTTGTGATAATCGTTTTGTAAGTATGTAGAAAATCTCAGCATTTTCTTTCATTATGTTGTCCGCTAACATCAAAACCCCAGTTAATGTTTGCTTCATACCGTTAAGAAAATAAATATAAGAAATAAAGGTATCAATATATGTGTGGACTTCATTATCCAATGTTAAACCACGCTTAAAAATATTGACATTTTTCATCGATCCACTATTTAAGCAGTCAATGATTTTATCAATTCGTTCCACAAATAAAGCAGTTGATAACGCTTTTTCATTTGAGTTTCTTTTGAACTGTTTAGTTTCAACAGCAGTGCGAATGGCAGCACCTACAGTTCTACTGAACACCTGCGTAGCTAAATTTACCCACATTTTTTCGAAAGAGTTTGGGGAAATGTGTTGAAATGTTAATTTTGTACACATTTTTGTTACTTTCTTTTGCTCAAGCTCCCATAGTTCTTTTATAACATCCCAGCTTACACGACCATCTGGTGTACAAACGATGGTGTTCAAGAGAAGATTTCTCAAAGATTTAATCAAATGAGGGAAATCAAATAGACATACAATGTTGTTTCCATCTACAAGCCAAAATGGTTTTTCAGGTGAAACTCCTAAATCAGTATTACATTTTCTGTTATTTGAACCCTGGTCACATGTTATAACTGTAATTTTAAGACCCCAACTTGAAAGAGTTTTACGTTTTCTTTAAGAATTGCTTTCAAGCAGTCACCTTTAATTCCATTTTGTGCAACAAAATAATTCAGGACAAATTTCCAGTTGCTGATAAGCCCTCTTATCATGAAACCACAGACTTGCTTGCCAATATTGTTTTTTCTGCTAAAACCTGTATCTTTTAGCCCATCTATTAAATCATGTGAAACATTATATCTTAATTCTTTTCTGATTGCAATTTCATCAAAAATTAAAACAACATATTTTTCTGTTTCACTCAAAAGTTGACATTTGTTTTTAATAAATGTAAATGAATTGTTGCTTAAACCTGGCTGCAATTGCTTAGCAGGTGCCCAATTGTAAACTGTAGACGGATGCGGTAAATTAATGTTTAAATTGTTTCTCAAAAATTTGTATGTTGATTGAGATGTACAAAAAATATTTTGATCGTTGTTTTATTTTCTTTTTTTGTCATTAATTATCATTTTACAGAAAGTTTTACTTTCATTACTAATATGTTGTGAATCTATAAAAGATTCAATTGACATTTTAGCAGTGTTTTTTGAATTCTTTTTGTTATAATTGTATCTGCGCTGAAAATTACTTTTCTGTTTTTAATATTTAAATAATTCACATTTTAATTTGACACACTCGGCCTTCAATTTATTATACTTTTTCGAGTAATAATGTTCATTCAAAATATGTTTTTCGCAATTCGCACAAAAATCAATTGCGGAATTTGTTGATAATCTTCGTGGGCCAAACTGCACTGTAGACCAGATTTTATTTTATTTTTTTGCATTTTAACAGTTTCCAAAATCACAATCACCCAAGAATACAAGTATATTGTTTACAAACAGTCAATCGATCACGTTAGGAATGTTGCGATGTATTCCTTTAGCATGCCGCCAAATATGCATCATAAGCTTGTGAACAAAAGCTCTCTCTCTCTCTCTCTCTCTCTCTCTCTCTCTCTCTCTCTCTCTCTCTCAAAGAAATAACATTTGAGCTAAAGCTTGGTGGGTTCTAACATCAGAACCCGTCGTGTAAAAATTTGTGAGTAGAAATTTCGTTCGCAATTCTACTACTTCTAGTTCTATATTCTTTGCTAATAGGTTTCAAAGTCCTCACAAACAACTCTTAAACTCACAAATAACGTTCACTATAATTCTTAATCAAAAACTTATGAAATTGCTAGTAGCTTTGGTTGCGTAATTTTCATTTTGCTGCTTCCAGATTTATCCGGGTTCTTAAAAAAATATAATTACTTTATTGATTCAATTTACAATAAGCCTGAACTTAATACTAGAATCGATACTTTCTTTTATGCGATAGTCTATGGTTGTTGCCGTTGATTGTTACCGATTCCTTTTTACCTGAGTGCGTGTTTGCTATGTTTGCGGGAACGTGTCGTTAACTTATATAGGAGGCAATTCTATCAAAAGATTATTCGATCATCCCATATATTTTGAAATAAGAAACAATGGGATTTGTCAAATAGACTTACTGGTTTTTCGTTATCGAAAATAATGATTTCGCACATATTAAATCAATTCGGCGAAAATTTCCGAATCTTATAAATGCAGTTAGATTTATCGCCTTGTTAAGATTATGACCCTTGAACTATACACTTTATAGGTGATTATTTTCCGAGTTTATTAACCCTTTCCATTTTTGAAACAGGTTTGATGCTCTAAAATTAACTTCATCTACTGTCACATCTCTAACAATTACATATTTTTCAGTTTTCACATCTCACTTTATAGCCACTTGGTTCACACCCTACCAGTATTGCTTTCCAAGATTTCTCTTCAAACTTTGTTTTACTGGTTTTGTTGTGGACATAGACCGTAGAACGAAAAATTTTCAAATACTTTACAGGGTCTGAATAATAAGTAACCGGACTGACCTCATAAAATTTTTTATTTGCAAAATTTGTACAATTTTTCTTTAGAAATCTTCAAAGTAGTCCCCGTTAGAGTCGATAACACGCTGGTACCGGATTTTCCAATCCCCGAACGCTCCCTGGAAGTCGGCAACCTCGATGCTGTCTAGAGCCCTCGTCGTAGCACGTTGAACGTTTTCCAGAGTCCCGACCCGCGTCCTCTTAAGGTGCCTCTTGATGTTGGGGAACAGAAAGAAGTCCGCTGGCGCCATATCCGGGCTGTAAGAACTCTGGTTCGGTTTGCAGTCGATCAAGGATTTCCGAAGCGACAGCAACACGACGCTCCTTTTGCTCATAAGTCAGGTGGTTGGGTACCAGCTTCGCGCAGATCTTCCTCATGCCCAGAGCGTTCTTAATAATGTTGTGAACGGTCATCTTATCAATTCCAACCTCATCTGCGATAACCCGAATGCTCAGACGACGATCACTGTTCAACACATCACGCACTTTTTGCACATTTGTGTCCGTGTGACTCGTTGATGGAGGACCGACGCGCTGTTTGTCATGGACGCCATCGTGGCCCTCCCGGAAATTTCTATGCCACTAAAACACTTGAGTTCTGGACAGAGCATCCTCACCGTAAGCCTCTTGAATCATTTGAATACCTAGACCCCCACCACCACTACAGCACCAGATACCGGTTAGCAGACGCTTTGATGGCGCGGGGCAGGCTCAGTCCGGTTACTTATTTTACAGACCCTGTATATGTGGCGTTTTACCGTACCACAATTTATGTGGTGTTTTACATTGCTTGAGAGCTTATGTTGGTGTTATGTTAACTAAATATGTAGTAGTAAGAATAGCATCGCCCCAAAAGACTTTGCTTTAATTAGCACCAACTATCATTGCACGGGCTTTTTCAGCTATTCTTACCATGCGCTCTGATAAACCATTTAACTGTGGGGTTTGTGGAACTGTCAAAGGGTAATTAATACGCTTTTGCACGAAAAACTCCTTCGTTTCCTTCGACAAATGTTCTAGTTTCGTTATTTTGGAGTGGAAATATGTCTCAATTTTTGATACAAAGTCTTTGAAAACAGAGAATACATCTGATTTATGGGTCATTAAATAGTAACACAATAGTGAGTACATTTGTCTACGATTAAAACAAAATAATTTTTATTGTTTTGTTGCAGTAGGGGTGATTGGACCGCAAAAGTCTTAGTGTATTTTCAACAATGGACGTTTTGTATAACTTTTTTCTTTATTTTTATTAAATGTAAGACAAGATTGTTTGCCCTTTATACAAGATTCACATAAACCATTGTTTGGTTTCATTTGTCCGATTTCCCTTTAACATTCTTTTATTCTTTAGTTCCTGGAATTCGCTTTTACTAATATGGCCCAATCTTTGGTTCCATACTATATATCGTAATTTATTTGTATCCCATTAAATATATGCATCGAATCCTCAATTTTAGTAACTATTTTAAAGTCTACTAAAACTAGATTCTTTAAGGACTTACCAATCTTTATTATCTTACCACCTTTATATACGAGTACTTGTACTTCTTTTTCATTGAAAACAATTGTCATCTCTGAACTTTACATGTTTGATGCAGAAAGCAGATTATATGGCACATCTTGACAGAATAGAAGATCTTCCAAGGTTCCACCTATTACTAGGTTGCTGGTCACATCTAATTTGTATTTCATTGTTGCTTCAACGAATGTGCCATTCTTCGCAATAGCAATTCTAGCTGGTATTTTCAGTTTCTTAAAATTTCTCGTCAGAACTTTCCTGTGTATTGTGTGATTCGAAGCTCCAATATTTAATACATGTGATGATATCCAGCCATAAAAGAAAAACCTGTTTCCTCATTCGATTTTGGTACTGATGTATCTACCAACTCAAAAGTCTATACTGTTCTTTTCCTTTCAGCACCTTTGTAGTCAAGGTTCCTTTTATAATAAAAGTAGTCACTTTTCTTAGGTCCTTTTCTTCCACATTCGTGGCATCCGGTTTTTTTTCTAAAAGTTTTCATAGATTCAATTTAGAAATCATCGGTTTTTCATATTTAAAACCCGTGAATCCTACACAAACCAATTAAAATTTGCTTCCAACTTTTACATTTACTTTTACAATTAACTGGTTCGAAAGTCGCGGACAAAAAGAACTCGATTCAAAAACTCTCTACTACTTATAATAAATTAATTAGGTTACCTAGGTGCAGTTGCATTGTATTGCGTGCCAAAGTTCATTTTACTCATCAGCAATTAAGCAATAATGTACCATAAGGTGCAATTATCGTAGAACTGCAATTATTGTCATCAGCGATATGTGCATAATTAATTAGGTCAAGATATGTGAAGAAATGTGTCGTCCTCCGTTATCCCTAGGATGATAATGTCATCAATGTACACAAACACAGCCGTCCGATAAAAGGTTTCAATACATCGTCGATCATCCTTTGGAAAATGGCTGGCGCATTTTTAAGGCGGAAAGGCAGCCTCATAAACTCAAATTTCCCGTTTTCGGTAGAAAAAGCCGTTTTTGAAATATCTGTTTCCAGCATTCTGATCTAATGAAAACTGAATGTCAGATCAAGGGTAGTAAAATATTGTGAACTTCCAAAGCTGGCAAGTGTGTTCGTGATATCCGGAATTGGATACGTATCTCATATTGTGATTGCGTTTAAGCTTTAAAAATCTATAACTACCCTGTATTGCTTCTCACCCACCGAATTCGCCTTCTTAGGGACGACCCAGATTGGAGAATTATAAGGAGTCTTCGAAGGTCGAATGGCCACATCCTCTAGCATTTTCCCTATCTGTCTATCAACTTCTGACCTCAAATTAACTGGGTAGCTATAAGACTTCGTGTAAATTGGGTCCTATGTGAATGTTCTAATTTTGGACCTCACGCTTGTTTCGACGACCTCTCTGTCACTTATTGGTCCAAAAACCTTAGCGTGTTTATCCAACATGGTCAGTAATTTCATTCTTGTTGTGCCGGAAAGATGATCACATACAACTTTCACATGGTTAACTTGCCTAGATTCCTTTGGCTTTAGGGAAATCTTAACACTTGGCTTAATTTTCGGAATGTTGTTCTTCCTGTCAATTATTGCGTCCATTTCTCTGAGAGTGTCGTCTCCAATAATACCATCAAATGATCTAAAACCTGGCAGCACATAGAAAGTGTTATTGTCAACTTCCCCGACACTTTTTTCCCTATTGATATCTCGCCTGCGGCGGACTGAATTTTGAGGGGATTAGAAATTGATTTAGCGTTCGAAGCATGCTTAGCTGCAATAACATTTTTATTGGCACCGGTATCAATTAAAAATTTAAAGATCTGACCATCGCGCGTAGTATATTTTATGTATGGAACGCTAAAGAGGCGTCAATTATAAAATTTAGATGACCCTCTTCTGACTCATCAATACATTCTTCGTGTAAACCTCTGTCCGCACTCTCAAGATATTCCTGACAGTCAGAGTCGTGAGTAAACTCTGAATCGGACTCGACCTGAGTTTCCAAGTTATAGAGATGCTGCGATTTCCTAGGTAGATTTGCTGACTCAGATGAGCGCTTCTGGCCTAGATAACTGGATGGCCGATTCATGTAATCGAGCTGCCTAGTTTAGATAGATTTATCAATCTCCATTGGGGTTGGTGATTTGGGCTGAGTCGGCCAAGATGGCGGCCTGTTGAAATTTAATGATGCCCTATTTTGAAATTGGTGCATTTGGTTCCTTTCCGAACTGTTGATGGGATACAAACGCCTTTGGCTTTATGTGCTCGAATGAGAGCTGAAAAATTGGTTGACAGGAGCGGAAATAGTATTATTACATACCGTGGATGAACCGAGGAATTCCTAAATTTTAAATTCTGAAACTCTAAACAGGATGCGTAAGCATTCGAGAGTGTTTGGAGTTTTTGGATGATAAGCATTCGTGAAAGATCACTATTTAAGCCCCTTACAAAAACACAAGTGCACTATTCCTATAATTTTCTGTAAGCGTGGCGATAGTTTCCTTCGATCGATCCTCAGTCTTAATTTTATTTATAAGTAGCGATAATTGATGATTTACCGCCGCGTGAAATTCGTGAACACTACTATTGTGTTGACACATTCAATGTAGCTGATGCTCTAGAGTGCGGACATCCCGTTTATCAGCATAGTAGAGTGAGAGACATTTTTTAATACAGGGCCAGTCATCATCAAATATGTTGTATGATATCAGGGCAGCATCAGCCGGCCCTCGGATTTTCTGCCGAATATGGCGAAGTATGGCCCTAAATATCGGTTTGTCACGCACTATTTCATGGTCATTGAGAATTGTCTCCACACTATGCACCCATGACAAACATTGGATTGGGTTGCCATCAAATGTTTGAAGATCTCTTACAGAGTCGGGAAGTTTCTTGATATCATCAAAATCCTTCTCTGTTTTGGGCAATCCTGAATTTGTCCAAATTGAGGAGCTAGGAGGGAGGTTAGTTAGTAATCTATGCTCTGTTACCGACAGCCTTCCCTCGCTCTGCTTATACCTGCTAATAAAGAATTTATGGTAGAAACGGTTTGCTCTAGGGCAGAAAGTCTAGCATCTGCCCTTTTTGTGAGTTCGATTTGAGCATTGACTGCCCCTATCAATTGCCGGTTGGATTCATGAACATCCTCCATTTTTTCAGCATTTGCTTGCTATTCGAACGGTCCCTATAACTCCTTTTTAACGCAGTCCGTTGAAACTCGGGGAGCGGCTACTGCGATACGGTATCGTCACTAGCTTGATTCAGAAAATTCTTCGCTGAAGTATATCCAAAGTTTCACTATCACTGATCATTAGCACCGAAAAATTCCGTGATTTGCAATTACTCCTTTGTACGAGCTTCTGCTTGAATCCCCCAATTAAATGGCATATGCGCTGGTGCCCAGTGCGCCGTGGTCCGTATTTGTCCGTGTTCTTGCGGAACGGATTAAATAATATCAGGATAGTTGTCCGTGTTCTTATGGAATGGAAAAACTGCTCGGGCGCCAGTTATGACTGATTGTCGTGACTATGTTAAAAAAACGAACACTTTTGACCTTTACATCAACTTTCTTGCTTCACAATTCACTTTTAACTTTTATAATAAACTTATTCAATGAAAATTTGCTTTCAACTTTTACATTTACTTTCATAATTTACTGGTTCGTTATTCGCGGACAAAAAGTACTCGATTCAAAAACTCTCTACTACATACTTAATATATAATAAATTAACTAGGTTACCTAGGTGCATTTGCATTGTATTGCGTACCAAGGCTCATCATTGTACTCATCAGCAATTAAGCAATAATATAACATAAGGTGCAATGATCGTAGAACTGCAATTATTGTCATCAGCGATATGTGCATAATTAATTAGGCCAAGATATGTGAAGAAATACGTGTGAAGCATTCGCACGATTGGTGACAACTCGCATGGGATAATGGTATAATGACTGTGCGAGTTCGTGCTTTCTTGCAGCAACCTCCTGTCATATCTCGCAAAGCGTGAACTAACATGGTTGATGCATACATCTCAACACTAACGTAAGTGTAGCCAGCAACACCAATGTAAGTGTAACAAGCAACACCAACGTCAGCTTACTTTAACAGAATGCAAATGCTTGCATGGCGTAATATGTACTATGTTACACATGAAAAAGGTACAAATCAAATTCCCTTCATGCTTGAAATCCACCTTGCACTGTCCGCTGTACACCTACACTTTTTAGAATAACTAACTGAGACACACGTTTAACTCCTACCACTAGCAGCTAGCTTGAGGAGGTTAACAAATTCCTAATCTTTTCATTTGTCTGAACAGAAACGAAATTTACTTCGTAAGGAGCGCTACGCTGTTCTTCGCGGAACGTTTTGATTTCACTGTTGAAATTCGCCTTAAAATCGTACAAAACCTCGATTCTTGGCAACACTTCCACATTTCTTCATGTATTGCCATATAAGTTGGCGAGAAAAGCCAGCCTACATGTGCTTTCCGGTTTATGGCTTGTTACACTGTAGTAAAGCTTTGGCTTTGATGCATGTAAATACACTCTTTACAACTAAAAACATACCGTAAAACACGTCACAGAATAAGGATGAATAAGTATGAATTGAGCAAGATACTCACTTTGAAATACTTAAACTTACAGACTCATAACGCTTCGTAATTTAGTAAAAATGCACCACACACTTAATATTTGATTTTATTACAAGGTAACAGGCTTTAAAACTTAAATAAATACTGAAAAACATTTCACGCGACCGCCACAATACCATATTCACGCCAAACTGCAAAACTATGCAAATAAAGAAAATTTACCGCAAGATCTGCTGCTTATCAGCCCAGTGTTGAATTCAATTCATTTTCACTGCTGTTGTATCATCGATTTTTGCTTCTTAAACGGCTTATAACGTAATTCCATTCTCATTATAACAAATGAATTATTACAAAACACACGATAAAACTGAATTATTCAAGTGAAATTTTGAGCTTGATCAATGGGATGTACACAGTGAACAGTACATTACAGTACAGCCACAATAGTTAGTTGTCGTTGTACTGACATGCGCAGTGAACGATATTCACAGCTGATTAGTGTTTTCTTTCAATTGTGTGTCTTGTCAGCATAAATTAAGGGAGAGCGAGAGCAAGCATTGAAATAAGGGAGAGTTGATAGGTCTATAAAAGGGCTTCTTTTATTATAATTGGGCCATATATTAAAATTATATCGTCATGTGTCTTGTCAGCATAAATTAAGGGAGAGCGAGAGCAAGCATTGAAATAAGGGAGAGTTGATAGGTCTATAAAAGGGCTTCTTTTATTATAATTGGGCCATATATTAAAATTATATCGTCATATAAGTAGGCGAGAAAAGTCAGCCTACATGTGGTCATGTAACATATGTGGTAGCAGGGCTTTCAGGTACATGGCTTGTTAAGGTGTAGTAAGGCTTTGGCTGTGATACATGTAAACGCACATTTTTACAATTAAAAACATACAATAAAACACGTCACAAAATTAGGACAAATAAGTATGAATTGAACAAGACACTCACTTTAAAAAAGTCAAACTAACAGACTCATAACGTTTCGTCATGTAGTAGAGATGCACCATCCACTTAATATTAACTTTTTGATTTTATTATAAGCTGACAGGCTTAAGAACTTAAATAAACACAGAAAAACATTTCACGCAACCGCCACAATATCATATTAACGCTAACTGCAAAATCATATCAGCAAACAAAATTTACCGCAAGACCCGCTACTTATCACCCCAGTGTTGAATTCAATTGGTCGACTTCAGCAGTCCAGGAACGATTGAAGAAAACTGAAACTTAGAATGACAGTTGCTGGCATAGTACAATCACATAGTATCCACAGTCAACCTAGCCTCCCGAAAAACCGAACACAAGCCGAAGAGCGAACCATAAACCTTCAGCAGCAGGTAGATAGGTTAATGCTGATGCGAAAATTAGCGTGAATATAAACATAAGACTCGATGAGAGATTTCAGCATTGCCAGATCTCAAAAATTTAAGTTTTGAAAGAAGAAAGTAGGTTTGAAAAAAAGAAATTCGTTCTATACAATCCTTTAGTTTTTTAATTAGTATCTGGCAATGTTCCCATGTACTGAAATGCTTAAAAGAACACATACATCTCACGCGCCAATGCAGCGTGAAACCAAAAGGACATTGAATTGAAACTCCCGATATAAACTCCCGAAGAATATTGGGTAGAAACTGGATGGATTCCTACAGTGTATTTTCCACGGTCTATGCTTACATGTATGCAAATAAACGAGATATAGCTCATATAAATGAAACACTTGGTTGAGTAAAATACTTGAGTCTTCTAAGTCCACATCGCCACTTTTATTCTTTAGTCCAATCTATTTTATTCACAATCGATTCACAAACTGTTCTTGTACGAATACTAAATTGATTTAATGAATATTCTTTATTACGTCCAGAGGGATCGAAAGTTAGCAAACAACAACCAAAACTAATCTCCAAAATGAACTCTTATTTGTTCGCTTGCATTGCGACATTAAAAACGATTTAAACTTTAGCATTCAGCTGACGCGAACAAATGGTGAGCAACTTTGTTGCAAGCTATTTCGCGACAAAACTTCAGAAGTTTTCATTTCATAGAAATCTAATTTGCAGACTGTGTGACACGGAATCGAATTTCCAAGCGTCAGCTGCTTGCGCCTAACAACACCATTTAAAACAACCACATGAAACACAGTTTCAACTCCTACCACTAACAGATATCTAGAGGAAATATAAATTCTGTTCTTTTAACTTTCAACATCAATAAAACATGAATGTATGTATGAACTGAAATGAATTTCACCTCATAAAGAGCGCTACGGTATTATCCGCGGCTTATGTTGATTTCACTGTTTAAATTTGTCCCGAAACCGTACAAAACCTCGACTTTCGTTGACACTTTCAAATTTCTTCGCATACCGCCATATAATTAAGAGAAAACTCAGCCTACATGTGGTCATGTATGCGGTAGTAGAGCTTTCAGGTACATGGCTTGTAAAGCTGTAGTAAGGCTTTGGCTTAGATGCATGTAAACACACATTTTTACAATTAAAAACATACAATAAAATACGTCACAAAATAAGGGCGAATAAGGATGAATTGAACAAGATACTCACGTTGAAAAAGTTTAAGTAACAGACTCATAACGTTTCGTGATTCAATAGAGATGCACGGTCCACATAATATTAACTTTTTGATTTTATTACAAGGTCACAGGCCTTAGAACTTAAATAAATACAGAAAACAATTCACGTGACCGCCCCAATACCATATTTACGTCAAACTGAAAATTATATCAACAAAGAAAATTTACCGCGAGATCCGCTACTTATCAACCCAGTGTTGAATTCAATTGGTCGACTTCAGCAGTCCAGGAACGATTGAGGAAAACTAGAATTTAGAATGACAGTTGATGGCATAGTACATTCACGTAGTATCCACACTCAACCTAGCGTCCGGAAAAAAACGAGCGAATCATAAATCTTCAGCAGCAGGTAGGTAGGTAAATGCTGATGCGAGAATTGGCGTGAATATAAATATACAACTGGATGAGAGATTTCAGCATAACCAGATCTCAAAAAACTACTAGTTTGGAAAAAAGAAAATAGTTTTGAAAAAAATAAATTCGTTCTATACAATCTTTTAGTTTTTTATTAGTGTCTGGCAATGCTCTCAGGTTCTGAAAGGATATTGAGTTGAAACTTCCGATATAAAGAATGGTCGGGTTTCTACGGTTGATCATCCACAGTCTACGCTTACACGTACGCAAATAATCACGACACAGTTCATATAAATAAAACACTTGGTTGGATTAAATATTGGAAACTTCTGAATATACACTCTCGCTTTTATTCGTTAGTCCAATCTACTATATTTTATTCACAATCGATTAACAAATTCCAGTTCATTTACAAATTGTTCTTATATGAATACTAAATTGATTTAATGAATATGCTTTATTACGGCTAGAGGGATCAAAAGTTAGCAAACAACAACCAAAACTCATAACAAAAATCAATTCTTATCTATTCACGAGATCATTTGTATTGCCACATTAAAAACGATTCAATTCGTTCACGCAAACAAATAGTAAGCTACTTTGTTGCAAGCGATTTCGCGATAACATTTTCATGCAACTCAAAAGTTTTCTTTTCATAGAAATCTAATTCGCCTGGAATCAAATTTCCAAGCGTCAGCAGCATGCGCCTAGCAACACCGACCAAATGAAACACACTTTCAACTCCTATCACTGAGAGCTAGCTTTAGAAAGTAAACGAATTCCTATTCTTTTAACTTTCAACATTAATAAAACATGAATGGATCTATGAACTGAAACGAAATTCACCTGATAAGGAACGCTACGATGTACTCCGCTTATCATCTTGATTTCACTGTTGAAATTTGTCATGAAACCGTAAATAACCTCGATTTTCGTCGACACTTTCAAATTTCTTCATATACCGCCATATAAGTTGGAGAGAAAAGTCAGCCTGCATGTGGTTATGTATGGGTAGTAGAACTTTGAGGTACATGGCTTGTTAAGCTGGCTTTGGTCATGGAAACACATATTTTCACAATTAAAAACATACAATAAAACACGTCACAAAATAATGATGAATAAGTATGAATTGAGCAAGACACTCACTTTGAAAAACTCAAACTAACAGACTCATAACGCTTCATGACTAAATATTATCTTTCTGATTTCATCACAACGTATCGGGCTTTAGAACTTAAATGAGCACCGAAAAAAATTTCCCACAACTGCAATACCACCGAACCGCGATGTGATGCATAAAAATTTCGAGTTTTAAATAATTACGTGCTACCTCCGGTACTTCGTGGTGCTCCTTCAAAACCTCCGGCTGGGGCCCTTGGACCCGGTAAGCCCACCGAAGAGGGGTCGTGCGCCACTCGCTTTGCCAGTGGGCCCCAAATGAGGCCGCCAAGCGAGAATGCGACCGAGCCGGAAGGTTCCCACCGGCCTAACCTCTAATCTAATTTCGGGGAGAACCAAACCCTAACCTAACCCCGAATAACGTCAATAATTTGCCCCGTACTGCAATGCGCTTCGCGCTCCTACCCCACGGGTGATGCTCGGGGACACTTTCACGCGGCGGTCGAGAATCACCCCGAAACCTCGTCACTTTCGTACCAACACCTCGGAAACCTCGCGAGCCAGACCTCACAATTTTCACTAAACACACACTTCTTGTTTTTCCACTTGTTCGAACAATTTTATATATTTATGAATGCGTAAATTTTCAATATTTATGAATATGTAAATGAATATGGAAATTTCCAATATTTAAGAATATGTAAATGAATTTGTAAATATCAATTATTGCCAAATTTCAACAAATTAAATACCTTCTACCGATCGATTTAACCGTGGTCGGGGGCCCCCAATATCCCTCGATGGTTGATTTGTTCGCTGTTGTTGGGATTGGCGGGTTGATGATCGTGAACAACTGTTGTTTTGATTGGCGGGTTGATAATCGTGGCAACTGTTGACTTGATTGGCGGGTTGATATTCGCGGCAACTGTTGATTTGATTGGCGGGTTGATAATCGTGAACAACTGTTGATTGATTGGCGGGTTGATATTCATGGCTACTGTTGCTCGTCGTTCCTTCAAGATTCGCCTCGTGCTAATTCTTCTTTGCCGCGTGCTGACTTGTCGCCGTTCCTCCTTGCCGTCTAGCTCCTTCCAATTGATACGAGAAAAAGAGAGCTTTTCCTCGTGCTCCGGAGTCTTTTATCGCCCCTGGGGAGACACACACTTTACAATTAAGCTTTGCATCCGGCAATGTGGCAATGCCTCACTGCATTACCGCCCTTCAGCTTCCACATCTACCAGCGGGCAATTCATGTCATCACTTACCAGCTTGCTGCTGCACACATACATTGGGAGTGGAACTATACACACATTGAGACCAAATTAGATTGGTAAAAGAAATATTGTTAGAATACACAACGCCTTCCACTCAATGCATTTATTCTATGCAATTTGATGACTTTAAGGGCTACTAAAGGCCTCGATCGTAGTTTCGCTTAACATCGTTGTGCAAACTGGATATATCTGTTTGAGTTTCTACTGCATTCATATAAGCCACTGGTAGAACGTATCCTGCACCACTAATCCTATTGCTATTAATCAAATCATCACTGCGTAGTTTTCCCACCATCCCTGTTGATTTGGTTCTTTCAGTTGTAATGTACTTTCCCCAATATTTCTTTAGTTTCTTCAGCCGTTTTCGACAATCTCAAATATTTCAAATTCAAATCCTTCATTAGTATTCAAAGCTTGTACGCATCGTTTTATATAGACACTATGTTTTGGCATTCTGCTTAGAATCTACTTAGTCTAGTCATTATATGTACCAAGAAAATTACAGTTGAAAATACAATATTTAATTCAAAAAATTACATTACCAATTCTTCTTCAGTCTGGCTGGCGTGATAAATATTAACTTTAGCTCGCGGGGGTCTTGCTTGCGGGATTGCGTGTGAAAGTGTCCCGTGACAAACTGTCGGGGAGACCGGGGACGATTAAAACAATTTTGATATTATTCGCCTTTAAATTCAAATGAAAGCCATCGAAAATCAGCTTTACCCGATCTTTAGTATATATAATTCTCTGGACGAGAGTGAAGTTATAAAAAAATTAAATTTGTTACAACTGACTCCACATCTAGGGCAGTTGAAAGAATCGTTGGGGTAGGTTATAATACCCAAAAAAATAACAAAAAATCAACATATTCAGTGAATTAATTTTACATTATTATTATTTTGCTAAATAAATCAAATATAATGCTAACAAACTTAAAAAAAGTTTTTTTGGCAAAGTTTTCAATAAATCAAAATTATACATGTTAGTATTAAAGAAAAGAATAGCACCAATCAATTTTATTTACAATGATGGCACAAATAATATGGACCACGTGCTGTACAAGCTTCATGGGCCCACTGTCTACAGCCTACACATTAGATCCAGTCATTTCCTGTCTCGCTTCCTGCATAGCTTTCAACAAATATCAGACAAAATAATCATCTTGATCACTTGAAGACACTGTTTAATTTTTAGATTTTTGAATTTTATTTCTTTGTCTTTCATCACAGCTTAATTCAACTTTTTTTGGCCTCACCTTTCGTATTCTTTCCTGTGCTTCTTTTCGAATCGCCTGCTTTTTGGCGTATTAGTATAAATTGTAGATTTACGGTTTTTCTTGCCCGCATGTTTGTTCGTTTTTGTGGTGATGCTTTGGGATAAGGTTTTATCAACTCAGGAGCAAAAATGCCAGTACTAGTAGATTGTAGGGCGATATTTGCTTTGTTTTTTTTCAATACTTTCATGCTCTTCATTTATTGCAATTGATAAAATCATGAGTTCTTTCCTTACGGAGAACACAAATCGACATCATGGGCGCAGGATAAATTTTTCAGGCATTCTGATATTCCAGTATTGGCTCCATTTTCATTTAAAGCGAAAATCGATGAAATCATTTCTGCTCTCGGACTTGGAATTGACCAATCAGTAATATACCTGTATGCTGATGAAACATCAAGACCCGCAAACAAATTACGGTTAACTGGGTAGATTCCGGTTTTTTTAAATCTAGCCTGAATATTTTCGGGAGTAAAAGCTAATGGCATCACTGCAGCGACAAAACCGGGTATATCATTAATGCTCATAGTTAAATTATTTCTTATCATTCTTAAATTCATCTCCTCTAAGATAGGAAAAAGAATTAATATTATGGTGCCTAATAAATGTTATTCAAACCTACGCAAGCAGAGAGTTACTCCGCAGAGAACATGGCGAGGACATTATATCCACTACGCCGCAAATCCTATATCACCAAATATAACCTCGCGGGTTGTAGAACTGCGATTAAAACGACAAGGCGGTTCAATCACAAATCTTGATTTTATTTAACCATACTTCGGTATTTATACATTTTAAGTTCACTTAACCTATGCATTACACAGCTAATTTGTTTACTGTTCTTTTTTCCTTCTTAAGTATAAGCAAAAATTTATTACTTGACACAATTTTACCTATACTTACCATAATATCGATTTTATTGCCTCATGAACAAAAACTTTCATATCATATTATCAATATGTCAACATATGCATTTATTTTCTACTCTGGATAAATTTCCATATAATGCATACACTCGTATGTCATCAACCCATGCTCATACGTATCACTTGGGTACGGTTACCAACCTCTAGATGAGTAATACAATTAGTATTGAGTATGGTCAGGGAATACCTCCACACGTGATTGCTTATGATTTTGTCGCAATGTGATACTCTACGTTCAGAATGAGCGTAGAGGAAATAAAAGAAAATTGCATTGTATGATTATGCAACTGGCATGTTTACATGTAGCCATGCGATCGGTTTGATATTTCATGGTTCTCTTTTTGTTTGCTTAGGTTGGTAAACAAATGAATTTTGTTAGTAAGCAAATGAATTGCATGATGTACAATTGAACATGTGTATATATCTTTGCTTATGATATGAACATATGAATGTTGTTACGATTGTTGTTTTTGTTCATGATAGGTGAATTGAATCTACTTTTATAGTCAGTGAATGAATGTGTACATATAAATATTATGATTGCTTTGTTTTGATATGTGGATTCGACCTATTACAATAGTTTTCCAGGGTGATTTTTCATCCAAGCATCACACGTTGAAAAGACGGCTTTTTTAAACGGTCCATACACTGACCTTTCAAGAGATTGTAGCTTTTACGAACAATTATAAAGAAAAGATAACAATACTATCCCATTTAATTTACAAAAATCTAGCACATCGATATTTATGTGTGATGAATGGTTATCTAAAATGAGCAAAATATTATGGGTCACTGAACAATTTGTGTGCTTTTCAAAACGCTCCAAAAACATTGAAAATATTACATCCTACAATACATCCACCCAGATGGCGAAGCTGCTCCCACTGCACATACGGGGCCATCTCTGATAAATTGGTCCTGGTATCGAACCCATTGAAAAACGAAAAGAGGAGGAATCACATTCTCTAAGGCATTTGCTGCAAAAACAATTTTTATGAGTATTCTCGCTCTCCTGATGTTACTGACCCACCTGCCGAGCACCACGTTTGGATGCTGAATAGTAACATTCTTGGATGTTGAATATTATCAACATTCTATATGTTTTGGTACTAGAAAATATCCCGGTCCACAACCTTCTCCAGATCGACAAAGAACAAAGCAACATTTGCTTGGTTCAAACTAGTCACTCTCGATAAACTTATGGCTTAAGTAGCTCTGATTAATAGTTCTGGGTTTCTATGAATGAGTGTACTGAACCAATGATCACCGGCCATTTTATTATCATCCCAAGGCTTTGGACGCTTCAAATTATATTTTAACGAGAGTTTATAAGCTAATTTTCTTACCTTACTTAGTGGAAGTCCAAAATATATGTCGGTATTTTTTCTTGTTCGTGTGAAAATATTTTGTTGTGCGCATTAGAACCCACAAAATGCACAATTACTCCTACTTCTAGTTTACTGGCCTCCCGTTTCCTGTTGTACCGCATCAATGATAAATAATTAACATTGCGCTTGGCAGCCGCGACCTGTAAGATAGGCCGTTAATGACGTCATCAAAGACGCTAGGGTACTTCGAAATACAATATTATGAATCAAGGTAATTTCATCCCCTTCTTCCCGTTCGGATTGCTGACGAAATCCAGTTTTTTGAAAACAGTTGAAAGTTGTTTCAGATTTGACGTCGATATTCCATGCGTTAGTTATATCGTCAACACAATTCATTCATGCAATATTATTCTTTTTGTTTTCTTCAAAAGGATTGATAGTGCTTTTCAAAGTTCTTCAACGAAAATGACATTTTAAACATTGTGTAATTCACTGATCAAGTGATTGTAACTTAGATGTTACATTTGGCGGGAAAAAAGAAGTTTAATACTCTTTAATTTTTCCTGGATGTTTTTAGGATAGGCCGGACAGTTGTCAATATAAAGAATCATTTTTCTTCCCTGATTTTTAAATTTTCTATCTAATTTTAAAAGCCATTCTTCGAAATGTGCGCCGGTTGTCGAAGCCTTTGAATTTGCTTTATAGTCAAATGGGAACCACTTAACACCTCGAAAGCAGCGAGGTTGATTATTTTTAGCTATTAAAAACAATTTCGCCTTTTCTGATCAATTCACGTTCACAAGAAATATCAATGTAACTCTCTGTTTATTATGCTTACTTTCATGGCACTTATGATGTTTAAAAGTTAATGTGTTATCTGGAAGACATTTCCTGTCTCATCTACATTAAATACGTCCGGTGCTTGATAACCTTCTAAAAAATGAGGTAAAACATGACGTCTCCATTTTGTACAATCTTTGTCACTTACATCACTGCTTTCTCCGCAAGCCTTTTTATGACGTTCGCCAGATCTAACATAAAAAAAAGTTGGGTAGACAGACCTACGCTAAGTTGGGTAGACAGACCTACGCTCATGTCAGAAGGGTTTTGTACTCAACATACAAAATGCAGTCACCAGCAACGAATAAAATCAAGAAACATGTAAAAGACGATTTTATTGGAGAAAATATGAAATTCGAAGATCATACTTTTATTAACAAAGTTGAACGAATTATGACTTCTGAGGTATTTTTTATTGTTATACTTATAAATGTCTCCCTTGATATTTTTTTCAGATTTTTTAGATCACAGGTGTCCAATCGCGGGGAGGAAACACATTTTTCATGCATTTTTAGGTCTTTGTAAAAAAAATTTTTACAAAGACCTACTAGTTTCGCGACCTGTCTGTCCGTCTGTCCGTCCTTCTGTCCGTCCATCCGTCTGTCCGTCTGTCCGTCTGTCCGTGCGTCACAGCTGATTTCCTCAGAAACTATAGAAGCTAGAATGCTCAAACTTTGTGAAAAGGTCAGAAATGATAGTCTCTCAAAAATTAAGGCCTTAAAAAAAATTTAAAAAATGTTTAAGGGGGGTCCCCCCTAATAACGAATTGCCCCTTAAAAATTTTTTTTCATCAAAAGTAGTCGTGTGGGATATCAAATGAAAGGTCTTGATTAGAACTTTTAGAATCTGAAGTAATCATTTTATGAATATGGGGGTCCAGGGGAAGGCAAAATGTACCCAAAATTTGTGTCCCCCCCCCCCTCGCGATTGGACACCTTTCAGCCGAAAAATCTGAAAATTATCACGAACGTGGACCTTTATGAGCACAAGGGCAACAAACACCTTAGAAATCGAAATTCACTCAACTTTGTTAATAATAGTATGATTTGTAGATTTTACATTTTTGCCCATAAAATCAAAACGGTACCTTTAAACTTCTTGAAATTATATAGATATATAGACTAACATAAGATATATACGTTCACAAAATTTAATCGAGATCGAATCATAATCAAGTGAGTTATAGCCATTTCAATTATATGGAATTACACCAACAATAACACGTGTTTATGGTTGATATAGGGTTTTCCAATAAGAGGTGTTATTTTGATATTAAAAGAAAAATTCCATTTTTTAAAATAAATGATCGGATGTATAGTTCATTATAAAGAAGAAGATATGCCGTTAATAGCAATAACTAACATTGGGCAAATAACTACTACGACACGCTTACAGGACCATATCCTCTTCATGAAATTTTCCATAACCTAATCGCAAAGTGGCTGCTCTTTGTCCTCGATAGCCTCACGAATTTCATCTTTGATGTCTTGAATTGACGCTAGGCTATTGGCATAGGCCTTCTCTATCACGTGGCTCCAAAGGAAGAAGTCGCAAGGTGTTAAATCAGAAGATCTATTCAAAATAACACCTCTTATTGGAAAACCCTATATATATTTAAAATTAACTTAGGTACTTTTATTTTCTTTCAATTTTCATGAAAATTTAAGGAATAGTGTTTAACTTGAACATGTTCAATCGGCCGAGTATTCAGAAAAATCATTTAAGCTAGATTAAAATGGCGGCTGCACTGTGCTTATGAAAGAAATTGTGCATCTTTTGTATAAATTTGAACAATTTCATATCTAAGTATCGGATGAATAATTCAAGTTATCGATTCACGCCATTAGAAAACTTGTTTCTAACCCTAGGATGTTTACAAAGACCTTCTGGTAGGAGCACCCTCCTGCTTACTCAACTTGTTCTTACTCCAATATGCAGTACACCTCCTGGCATAAAGTGATCGGAACACACAACTGATTGCTTGTGTATGTCAGCTTCTGAACGCCCTATAGCTAACAGCCACTGCGTACGCACTTCCACATCATTGGGGATCCTAAAAAATATATTTTAGTTAGTATCGCACAAACAATAAATCTTATTGCATAGTCATGTGGGTCAAGTGTGCGCATTTATGCTTTGAATCTTCCTAATGTCAATAATTCCAGATAAAATGAAACAAAATGTTGTTAATTAGTTAGAGTGTTTATTAATAAAAATCGTGACAATGGAAACAATATCGTTAATAGCATAAATTATTGAAAATCAAATTAAACAAAGTTTATTCAAAATGCGTACACTTTCCCCAATATTGGGGTAACAATGCACAGCAGTGTGGGTAAGTGTACGCAATATATTAAAGTAAAGAGATCCGGGCAGTAATCATTTTTCTGAAACATAAAAAAAATGAACAAAGCATATTCCTCACTCTTTGACATTAGAGTTACTTAAAATAATTCAGATCAATTTTACGTAACAAAATTATAAATAGGCACTGTTTGTATAGATAAATATTATTCATCATTACATGTATCACATACAAATTTTCCTTCCTCATAACCAGCACACTGTTTGTCCCATCAGATTTTACAAGCAATGCATTGAATCAAGTCTTCACGCGGTGGATGTACATATTTTTCTTTACATAAAGGGCAGAAATAATCTTTCCCCCTCTCTTCTAATCTACTAGTAGTAGCAGTCTTATTGTTGGCAGTCTTTGTAGTGTTGGTTTTAGTTTCCTTCAATTTAAGTTTAATTTTTAAATTTAACCGTTTTTTCTGTTTGGCTAGTTTCTCTTCTTCTGCTTTTTTCTTCTCTTCTAATTCTAATTTCCAGGGACTATCTGCGACGATGATTGGCTTCTTTCCCTTTTTTCTTCGAATATGAGTAGCCGCTTTTGGCTATGGTGATAATGGCACGGTAATTTTGTTGGCTGAAGGTGTACAAAGTGGAGATGCTGCAGCTGCTGTAATTGATGTAGCCAAACTATTGCTGTCACGGAAGTAACTACATACATGGATATAGGTCTATCTTAGTCTTGAGCATTTGGGGCGGGAGTCACATTGGTAACTAAAGCTGTCGGAAAATCTACTTCTGAAAAAATATCGCAATCTATTGGCCAAATCTCGCTAACTCTAAAGCCAGAAGCTGCATTGTTTAGTGTTGCTGCATTTTTAAATGCTACTACTTGTGCTATTTCAGTTTGCCCAATCACTCATCCTGGATGATGGCTTAGTCATTTATCACATTCATAAGCGAATTTTATTTTTAACGGACCAAAAATCCACGATCGGTTGCATATTATGACTACCGTGAGGTGGTAATGTAATCATGTGGATGCCATTATCACGGAAAATATTTACTGCAGCCAGGAAAATGTGACTTCTTTGGTTGTCTAAAATCAATAATTTAGGATTATCTTTTGCCAGCTGCACATGATCTTTGAAATGATGTAGATAGTCTATAAACAGGTCACTGTCTATAAAACCGGAGTCAGATACCATTCCAACACTTCCATTGGGAGCTTTGTTAAGTAAATGCCCTTTCATTATTTTTCGAGGAAAAATAAAGGCAGGTGAGACGGAATAATAGTTTGGCCCCTTTCAGCTGATACAACTTTGTCAACTAGTTTTTTGCCTTCCATTGAAATCACTTTTGAAGGTTTTTTGGGAACAGTATTCACACCGCTTTTGATCAAATTGTAGATTCGACTGGGTGGAAAGGAAAGGTGTTGTATAGGCATTGTAGATTAGCAAAAAAAAAAAAATGTTTTAACCTGGGTCTTATTAAACCCCATTGTTCTGGCAATGCTAGTTGCAGTTGGTTGTCGTAATTTTAGTTCTGAAAACCTCTTCAGAAATCCATATACCCAGCCTTGTCCTGCTAGTTTGGTAGATATGTTAAAAAGGTGTCGAATATTGTTGATTTCTGCATACTCATAAATAAACCACCGTCGATTATGCATAGTAAGACCATAAAAAATATCATCGCTTTCTTTTACATCATTCCTTATGTCTTCCCCCTATAACTTAGTGAATGTAGTCGAAAATCTTCCCATACTCTCACCGTTGCTTCCGCTTTCTAACTGTACTTTCCTTTAACACTCCAATGGTTGCGTCGTTTAGTAGCACATTGGTGGTCGCGTTGTATCTGTGAGATACATGATTTATCCGTCATTTTTAAGGTGGATCAACTTAAGGTTTTGAGTTGTAAAAAACATAAAACGTTACAAAGAACACATGTAAATTTAATGATAGTCAAATAACCATCAATTGATTATAAGTATGGAATATTTCGTTGGTTTTTAAAAATAACAAATTTCACTGAATAAAAAAATACACAACTTCAAAAGTGCAAAACAACTGCATTTTCATTTTGAAATTAAAAAAAACATTGAATTCGAATTTAAACATAATATTATCCATAAATCAACACAAGAAAACAGAATAAATCAACTTCAATTATTGATTTCAACATCTACATTTACATCTATATCACATCCATCGGTACAAAAAAATGCGCAGTCTTGTAGGCATAAATATTGGCGACAATCTTTGCATCTGTACTGAGTAAGTCTTGCAATCTTCTTTCCCCAAAATACATGGCAACGTTTTCGTGTTTTGATGTTTTCGACTGCAACGGACATAATTGGTTCCACGCTTTGGAGAAGGAGCTCCCGAAGTCTGAAAGAGATTGTCCCAGGCAGACGGGGAAGTTTCGAGCGTCTTATTAGCCGCTCATTTATCAGTTCTTTCCCCAGATTGCGAAGAAAGATACGGCGAGAAGGTACGTCACTTAAATTTCCTAAACAAATAACTTGGCTGTTTCTACCAGCAACGTTCAGCAAAGAATAAAAAACCACCATTGGCCACCTTCTTGTACCTCGTTAAACGTTATAAGCTGAGCACATTTATCCACTACATCGACCCCGATTTTATGCCGATTGTAATAGGCTATCATTTCAGGTTTCTTTTTGAACAGGTTTATTACTAGTTTGGAAAGGACCATCCGGCTGCCTTCCTGCGTAAATTTTCAAATTACAGGTATAGCACACACTTGAATCTACTGCCGCAAATATTTTTATCCCATACTTTGCGGGTTTGGATGGAATATATTGTATAAAACCACACCTTCCTCTGAAGGCTTCAAGCTTTTCATCAATAGTTACGTCTTCTCCAACGTAATAGCACTGTTGGCAGTTTTTTACAAACTTTCCAAAAACTTCTCGAATAGGAGCAAGACGATCGATAGCTTTCCGCTCCTCCCTGCTTTCCCTGTTATCAAACCTTAACACGCGAAGCAAAAAGCGGAATCGTTGGAGACTCATAGTGAGTCGAAAAATTTCTATAGCAAATCCATCGTTGGTCCATAGATCCTCCAGATTTAGTTTTTTAGATTTATGAATTCCAGCTACATACAAAAGACCAATTAATGCTTTCAGCTCTATTGTATCGGTGAAGCTGACGTCTCTTTCTCGTGAGTGTTTTTGTTTAATATTTTCGATGTATTGATTTGTAAATTTCACGATGTTATCTAATAAAGTTTCATCAAACAAGCAAAACCATGCTTCAGAAATAGTTTTCACACCACGAGCGCTTCCAACTGGCCCAGGGATCTTCCTTAAAGGTTTTGTGTTCCCCTTTTTGAAGAGCAATAGGGAGATTTTTTCCATACAAGAGAGTTGATTATTTTCTTTCCGCTCTTTTTCTGCGCGATATAGGAATCTTCGACTTCTTCATCCTCCGATGCTGAATCTACGCCACTTTGTTTCGTTTCTGAATCCTTCTCCCGTTCTTCTATGATTTCGTCAGCATCCGTCTCGCTATCTTCTTCTGGCACTTCATATATCGTTCTATTTGATGGATGGAAAAACAGGCCTGAAAGACCCGGCGACGGATCTGCAAAACCAGGCTCATCATCATCACAGTCAAATAGAATTTGATGTATTTTTGCAATGTCTGTCGGATTGTTTAGGTTATAAACCATTTTTTCATCTATATTGACCTGTAAAATTAAATGAAGACACATTGCAAGACAAAGTTACAGATTTTGGTAGAAAGAAAGAAAAGCTCAACCTAGTAAAATAATGATAAGTGTATGACATATTACTATAACTGAAATGCATGCTATCAAACTAGGGTAGAATCCTAAAAAAGTTTGGTAACTACGAAATGTATTGAAAAAAATTTAATGAGTGCTTACTGAGTTATAAATGGTACTGGTTTCCGAAAACACCGTATAACATAAATAGTCGCATTGTATCTGAGAGATGCACGCTCAGATTTGCTCAAATAAAAATGTAAGGACTGAATTTGAGAGATGAAAATAATCAATACTGTTCAAAGAACATAAACACAGGAATACAATTAAAAATAAAAGAAAACTCAATTAATTGATAATCTAGTCACGTCGTATCTATGCGATACAAAATGGCACCAATCACACAATTTTTCACTTTGAACGTCATCGAACGACTGCTGCTTTCAAAGCATCTAGCATGAGAAATACACGACATAAAGCGTTGATGCGCCTGCACTTCAGCGTGCAATCTTGTTACCCCCACTTATTACCCGGGGAAACTGGGGTGCTCCGGCGAGGCTTGTGGACCCGGTTAGCTCGTTCGAAGACGGGCGTGGAGCGCCACTCGCTTTTCCTCAAAGCCTCAACTAGCCGCCAAGCGAGAATGCGACTAACCGATTGCACGCGATGTTATTCGGCCGATACCCTCGCTACTAAATACCCTACACTCTGTTCTCCAATCCTACCCTTACACTACTTCACTAACACATTAAATTCCTCCCTTCTCAATTAGGATGTCCCTCGCGGGACCACAATACCACCCCCCGAACACTATGACCTCCGCTATCACGGCTTTACTCAACCTCCCGACACTTTCACTTGACTTGACCGTCCAAGCCGCACTCGTTACAACCGCGGACTGAAACAAAACAAACTTACTTCTTTTGAACTTGATTGTTACTTCAAACACCAATAAATTCCAATTAGCTACAATTTTTCTACTTTATATATTCACTCAAGAAACTATAAACTCAATTAAGAATACACTCTATCAAAACAAAAGAACTTACGTTAATTATAACCCTACAAAAGGGGCCCCTTCGACGATCGTGTTCGCTGGTGTAATCCGTCGCCTTCCTTTTCCCAATTGAAATTTGCTCGTCGCTTTGCAAATAATGTTGTGACTAATGTCGATTCCGCTCTGCTGTTTCTATTGTCTTCCGCTTAACGTTTCCGCTGCGCTTCGACTTCTTTTCGCTGACTTTCCTCGTTCTGTTGCCGTCGTCGCCACGATACCAGAGATCAAAAAGAGGAGGCGCGTCATTCCTCGCGTGCTTATATAGCCTCCTCCTAACGGCTATGGTTCCGCTCGTCGGTCACCCACCTCTTCAGCGGGGTAATACCTTCTTGCCGCCACTTGGTAGCCGCTCCCCTCTGGTGGCGAGTACTCCAACTTCGGCTGAATCAGCTGAACGTAGTTCACTGACAGTTTGGCCTGTCAGTGATGTGTGTTTATGTTTCAATTTTCGGCAGTGTATTTTTTTAGTTATTGCAAAAAAAGAAAATCCTCACGTCTTTGGGACTTTGCTGCATATCGTCAAAAGGCCGAAGTTCAACCTGATGCGTGTCCGGGCCACGGCTACATGTGTTACGATTTATGTGGGTGGGTTACATTTATAAATTATATTATACATCTGATCTATTAGTTTTTGTATTCATTTAAACTAAAAAAATAGTAATCAACAGCAGCGTTAATTAATTGAATTTGTCAGTATGTTTATTTTCTGGTATGATTTCTAGTGCGGTCAAATCAAAGATACATACAGAAAGCAGGTTGCATCAAAGGAAATTAATTTTACTTTAAAAATAGGTAATCAATAATTAATGATGTTGATGGTAATGCGGTTGAGGCTATGATTAAAGGTTTGGGCTTGGAGAAGAGCTGTAATACGAGTTGTTATTGCAAGGGCAGCACTCACTGCTGATTTAATTTCTTGACATTGTACCCTTTCAGAGCATAATTTTTCCTGCTGCCCGTAATCATAATCAGTGGCAACGATGTCAATCTGTCCGTTTTTTTCTATTTTGTTGCTGCTGTTGAAGTGGTTGTCGATTTAGTTGTGGATTTAGTAAAGTAAATTTATGCGGCATTTGTCTTAATATCTTTCAGCTCATCTTGACGCGTTTTCTTGGTGGTCCTATTGGTGGGATTTGTTGGGTAGCGAGCGCGCGAAATGCCTCCGCTATTAAATGTGGATGCGTTTTAATCATATTTTTCCACCCCACTGTTTCCATCACATCAGTAGGATGAGTATTAATAAAATCAATAGTTTGTGCCTTCAACTGGTCCGCGCTATGAAGATCGGCTAATATGAACGTCTCAGCGGCAGTTTCCACAGACAAATTGACGCACAGCGCCTCCTCGCACATCACTTTCAATTTTTCTAGTGCGTACTTATCAGCAGCAGCAATCAGATCGTCTGCCATTTTTTTCCAAATTCGGTGCTTTCCCCGTGTAAATAAAACGCAACATTTCCTTCAGAACTTCATGATCGACATCAGTTATCGCCACCCGATTTAATTTACGTTCTCCCATTTCATGTTCAAACATTGCTGCAAACACTGGACTTCGAGCTGCCAAAATTGCTTTATGAGCTTGAAATTCTCTCCCGCCAACTGCCAGCGTTACGTCACTAAATTTTCCGTTGTCAAATAAATTACCCAAATCTTCAAGACAGTGAATTCTCATCATCTGAATCCTCCTTGGCAACATCTGGCTCGATCTTGTCAGGTTTTGGTTTTATCGAAATATCTGGGGAACATTCCAACTTCGAACAGGCGGTGATTCTGATCGTCGTTCGATGACAATTATGTTTGCTTAGACTACCAATAATCGTATTTAAACTACTAATATGATTACAATTTGGACTGGCAAGCAAACCCTAGTCGAGTGCGGCTTAGCTTCCTGACTATACATAGTCACGCGAGTGTTACGATAGTGTTCGGGGTGAGGTAATCCTGGTGCCCTTCGGTCTTATCCGTAACATTTCCCCCCCTACTTTTAGTGGATTTCCCTGAAATACACTCCTATGATACTAACCACTCAACGTCCCTGAGGTTACGAGTCGCCTGATCCACCAATTGAGCTAGCACGGCCCACCAGTCTCACCTAATAATAGTACTAAAAGAAAAAGAACAAAGAAAGAAGAGGAAAAAACTATTACCACTACGTCTACTAACCTAATCGACTACGAATACTGACTAAAGAAAAGAAAACTAACACTAACACGTCTGCCCACCTACCAGACTACGAGTATTGACTAAAGAAAAGAAAACTAACACTAACACGTCTGCCCACCTACCAGACTACGAGTACTAAGTAGAAAAAAGTTAGCTAAAGAGAACTAATACTAAGTCTTCTGGGCCCCTCAACCCAATCTGTTACTAATACCAACCAATATGAACCAAACCTGAAAACCTCAACTTCCCTTAAAACTACCGATAGTTCAACCACTCCCACTTCAATTAGTTAGGTTAGCTATCTACTTATTTTAACCTTCGACTCACGATCGCCCTAATTCTGTTAGAATGCGTATCTCACTCGTGTCTTCGTTACCGTGACCTTCCCTGGGTTGATCCGCTTCTACCTTTACGAGACGTACACTTTGAGGTCCTTCGCATGCCAAGTGCCTGCGTTTTTGCCGTCCATATCCAGCAACCTGAACCGAGACGAGGACTCGCGTTTCTCCACCTTAAAAGGTCCCAGGTATTCCGGAGCCAACTTAGCAGAATAGTATTGAGCCGCGTCTGACAGGGCGAAATTCCGCCTCCACACAAGGTCGTTGGGTTGAAATGGAGGGTGTCTCCTCCGCAGGTTATACCGCTGATTACCTTTCTCCGCTGCCTCCTTCAAACGCCTCATTACCTCCTCTCTCACTTCTCGGAGCTTCTCCGCCCGTTCTCGCGGATTGCTCAGGATATCCCCATCCTCAGGCGGTCTCGGTCCCTTCCGTGTAACCGCCATCTCCCGACCGAAATTGATGAAATAGGGCGTATCGCCCATTGCCTCATGTGTGTAGGTGCGCAAGGCGCAACCAATTTGTGAGAGCCGATCGTCCCATTTTCGGTGGTTATTTCCTACGTACGCTCTCAGCATTCGTTTGATCGTTTGATTGATCCGTTCCGCTGGGTTTGCTTGCGGATGGTAAAATGGCGTGAACTGGATACTGCCCCCATACCCGGTCACCAAGCTATGCAGTTCCTTTGACTTAAATTGGACGCCATTGTCACACACCACCACTGCCGGCACCCCAAAAAGCATAAACACTCTTTCCTCTAGAAGCCTAGCTACCTCGACCGCAGTCGCCTTCCTCAGGGGGAAGATAAGAGGCATCTTGGTGAAGTAATCGACCACCGTCAAAATATAGGTGTTGCCTCGAGTAGAACGCGGCAGCGGTCCAACCAAATCCACACAAATAATCTCCCACGGTTCTTTGGCTTGACCAGCCCGAGAGGTCATAGGCCCATACGGGGGTTTCCTCTCTACCTTCGTAGCCTGACAAGTTTTGCACTTTGTCACGTACCGCCGAACATCTGCTTCCATTTTGGGCCAATAGAATCGTTGGGCTATGCGATCGTGGGTTCTGCTAATACCCATATGCCCTGCCATTGCGTCGTCATGGCATTCTAAGAGGATCGATTGCCGTGCGCCCTTGGGGACCACTTGTTTCCAGGAACTGCCACTCAACTCTGGATGCCGTCCGGGTATGTTCCGCCATAAGGTCTCCCCTTCAATCCGCCAGTCCGGAAACTTCGCCGGGTTTTTAAGAATCCTGGAACGCATGCCATCAAACCACCTGTCTCCACTGTCAGCTTCTACCACCGCAGTCACCTCTGGAAATGCCCGAGATAGCGCATCTGGAACTAGATGCTCCTTGCCTTTACGGTGCACGACTTCATAGTCGAACTGTTGCAGCCTTACTGCCCAACGAGCCAGTCGCCCATTCGGCTCCCGCAAATTATTAAGCCATACCAGAGAGTGGTGGTCAGTAATCACCGTAAAGTGTGACCCTTCTAGGTAGGGTCTCAGTTTTTCCACTGCCCACAACACCGCTAAGCACTCCCTCTCAGTGGTGGAATAATTCCTCTCCGTCTTTGAAAGACCCCGACTAAGGTAGCATACTACCTTCTCCCCCTCGGGGTGGCTCTGGCTTAGCACTGCTCCCAACCCATGATCGGATGCATCCGTCTGGACGTTAAAAGGTAAGGCGAAATCTGGGCACGTGAGAATCGGCGCTGAAGAAAGCATCGCCTTGCAACGCCTGAAGGCCAACTCACACTGATCCGTCCATACAAACTTTTTATTTTTGCGCAGTAAGTTGTTGAGGGGTGCTGTGAGCGTAGCGTGATCTGGAATGAAACGTCGATACCACGACACCATTCCCAAGAATTGCCGCACTTTCTTCACACTGGTTGGTTGGGGAATACGCAGTATACACTCTACCTTTTCTGGGTCGACGTGCAGTCCACTTTCGTCTACCACGTATCCCAGGTACTTCAGCTGTGGCCGGCAAAACTCACACTTCTCGCGTGATACTCGTAGACCCGCCTCTCGGAGACGTGTTAGTACCACCCGGAGGATTTCCAAATGTTTCTCAAAATCCCCGGTGACTACTATAACATCGTCTAGGTATACGAAGACGTATGGCTCGAGTTCCGGCCCCAAAACCCTATCCACAAAGCGTTGCCACGTTGCAGGAGCGTTATGTAAGCCAAAAGGCATCCGATTAAAATGGAATAAACCACGTCCAGGTACCGTGAAGGCGGTGTAAGGCTTGGATTCCTTCGCCATAGGAATTTGCCAATAGGCGGACTTAATGTCCAGGGAGGAGAGATATCGGGCTGTGCGCAGTTTGTCTAGAGTGGAGGAGATAAATGGGAGTGGATAGGCGTCCCGCTGGGATACGCTGTTTAGCTTCCGGAAGTCCACACAAAACCGGAACTTCCCATCCTTCTTCTTTACCAAGAGGATGGGTGATGACCATGGACTCCTGGAAGGTTCTACCACTCCCAGGCGCAACATTTCATCCAGCTCCTTGTTGATGTGTGCCTGCACCGCTGGAGACACGGGGTAGTACCGCTGTTTAATGGGTTCAGCCGATGTCGTAATCACATGCTCCACCCCTCTAGCACACCCTAGGCCATCTCCCATCAACACGAACTCCTCCGCTATCAGTGATTCCAAACGAGCCTCATCCTGTGGAGTCAACCTTGTTCTCCGTTGAAGTGCCTCACAGGCGGCTACCGCCGCGAACTCCCAAGCTTCCCTGCTGAGATCTAGAATGATCCGAAATGAACGCAGGAAGTCCACCCCCAGGATAAGTCCGTGTGGAACCGCAGGCACTACCAAAATTCCCATCCACCGCGTTACACCCTTCACCGTCACTGGTACCCAGGCTACACCCTCCGTTGGGACACATCCACTATCCGCTAACTTAATTGCTGGTTGTCTCGCCTCCTGAAGCTCCAACCCCTGCGTGCGCAGCAATTCCCAACCGGGTTTTCCGAGGATGGTATGCGTTGCTCCGGAGTCCAGTAATCCCACTATAGCTTGCCCAAACACTTCCACTTCCATATGTGGACGATTATCCGCTACCGTTTCCTCCAGCGCAAAATTCACCCTTGTCTCCTGTGCGACTAACTTATTTGGATCGCTCGTACCCCCTACGTCGCCTAGTGAGTACGGTTCCCGTTTCCCGAGGGTCCCGAATTCGGTGCTTGGCTTGATTGGCTACGTCTCACATGATCCTTTGGAACATTGGACAGCCTCCGTGTACACGTTGGACAGGTCGCTTTCCGTGTTCCAATTCTCCCACAACCGAAACATATTTGAGGCTCACTGCAAGTCCTGGAGGTGTGTCCTTCACCTTTACAGTTCCAGCAGCGGATACCCCTATGCCCATCCTGCAATGCGGCAACCATACCTCCCTCTGTCGCCACACAATAAGCCAGATCCGGTTCCAATAACCGATGCGTCCGGGGATTCGGTGGAGGAACAAAGGACTCCACCGTTGCTCTTGTGGTCTCCAATTTCCTACCTAGTTGTACCAGGTCCACTATTGAGGAGATCGGCACCAGACTGAGCTGAGTCTGGTAGAAGGGTGCAATATTCCGCCTTATCCAGCGCAGCTTCTCCTGTTCCGTGCACGGTACCGTAAGTCGACGAAAAAGGCCTTCCATCGCCGCCACGTACACCCCAATGGACTCATCCTTTCCCTGTGTCCGGTGCCGAATTTCCTCAAAAAGCCTGTCGTCATAGTCCGGTGGTAAGAACTCTGCCCGCAACTCCTTCTTTACATCGTCCCAATCTTTGCATCTATGTTTTATCGCTCGGAACCATGTTAATGCCTTCCCTTCGAACAAGACCACCGCTGACCTAAATAGATGGGATTTGGGTACCCCCTTCGCCTCTCGCCACTCTTCCACCCTTACCAGGAAAGAGCTCACTGAATTCGAATCCCCCGTAAAACGAATACCCCACTTACTCACATCTTGATGTTTCCCCAAGGGCTCCTCGACTCGGGGGGTAGAGCATATCGGTCCCATAGCACTTCCCAAAGCTTCTCCTGATATCACACCATCTCTCGCAGTTGGAGCGATCACCTCTGCCTCATCCTCATCTCCTTCAGCCTTAAGCATTAATTCACCCATGGACATTCTCAGGGCGGACCTCAACTTGCTCACCTCCTTCACTAAATCCACTTCATCTGTAGGTACCTTACCCAAACGTCGGAGACCATAATCCACCTTCGACGTGATCTTTAAGAAGTCCCCGCTGTCCGTTCCACCTTCAAAATCTCTTAACAGATTCCTAATTTCCTCCACTTTCTCTTTCACGGCATCCACATCCTCTTTGGCCGTAAAAGGGTACGCATCTGTCTCAACCATCGAGCAGTCCAACGCTCGCTCCGCCCTGAGTGCTATCCGCAACGCCTTCCTCATTACATCCACCGTGCCTAATGCCTGCTCCCGAATCCTCAGCTCATAAGTTAACTCATCCTTACTCAGCCTATCGACGAGGATCTTCCCTTTCAACGCCATTTCCCTTTGCTGAAATCGAATGAGTCTAATAAATGCTTAAAAACTAGTTACACAACCACTTAATTCTAAATGAAAAAACTCTGGATTTCTTATAAATTCAATCTAGATTTATATGATCACAAATTACAATTTACAAATATTACCCGCGCGGATTTCCACCGTTATATATAAACCTCCACCAACCACGATAAAACACACTCCCGCAAAATCAATCACCACACTTCACTTTCGCAAGTTACGCGCCGCACCAAACAAACCGTCTCCACTCGCACTTCACGTGTATTCACTTATTTCACTTCACTACTCCACTTACTTTACAAAACATCCACGTTGGGCGCCAAATGTTACCCCCACTTATTTCCCGGGGAAACTGGGGTGCTCCGGCGAGGCTTGTGGACCCGGTTAGCTCGTCCGAAGACGGGCGTGGAGCGCCACTCGCTTTTCCTCAAAGCCTCAACTAGCCGCCAAGCGAGAATGCGACTAACCGATTGCACGCGATGTTATTCGGCCGATACCCTCGCTACTAAATACCCTACACTCTGTTCTCCAATCCTACCCTTACACTACTTCACTAACACATTAAATTCCTCCCTTCTCAATTAGGATGTCCCTCGCGGGACCACAATACCACCCCCCGAACACTATGACCTCCGCTATCACGGCTTTACTCAACCTCCCGACACTTTCACTTGACTTGACCGTCCAAGCCGCACTCGTTACAACCGCGGACTGAAACAAAACAAACTTACTTCTTTTGAACTTGATTGTTACTTCAAACACCAATAAATTCCAATTAGCTACAATTTTTCTACTTTATATATTCACTCAAGAAACTATAAACTCAATTAAGAATACACTCTATCAAAACAAAAGAACTTACGTTAATTATAACCCTACAAAAGGGGCCCCTTCGACGATCGTGTTCGCTGGTGTAATCCGTCGCCTTCCTTTTCCCAATTGAAATTTGCTTGTCGCTTTGCAAATAATGTTGTGACTAATGTCGATTCCGCTCTGCTGTTTCTATTGTCTTCCGCTTAACGTTTCCGCTGCGCTTCGACTTCTTTTCGCTGACTTTCCTCGTTCTGTTGCCGTCGTCGCCACGATACCAGAGATCAAAAAGAGGAGGCGCGTCATTCCTCGCGTGCTTATATAGCCTCCTCCTAACGGCTATGGTTCCGCTCGTCGGTCACCCACCTCTTCAGCGGGGTAATACCTTCTTGCCGCCACTTGGTAGCCGCTCCCCTCTGGTGGCGAGTACTCCAACTTCGGCTGAATCAGCTGAACGTAGTTCACTGACAGTTTGGCCTGTCAGTGATGTGTGTTTATGTTTCAATTTTCGGCAGTGTATTTTTTTAGTTATTGCAAAAAAAGAAAATCCTCACGTCTTTGGGACTTTGCTGCATATCGTCAAAAGGCCGAAGTTCAACCTGATGCGTGTCCGGGCCACGGCTACATGTGTTACGATTTATGTGGGTGGGTTACATTTATAAATTATATTATACATCTGATCTATTAGTTTTTGTATTCATTTAAACTAAAAAAATAGTAATCAACAGCAGCGTTAATTAATTGAATTTGTCAGTATGTTTATTTTCTGGTATGATTTCTAGTGCGGTCAAATCAAAGATACATACAGAAAGCAGGTTGCATCAAAGGAAATTAATTTTACTTTAAAAATAGGTAATCAATAATTAATGATGTTGATGGTAATGCGGTTGAGGCTATGATTAAAGGTTTGGGCTTGGAGAAGAGCTGTAATACGAGTTGTTATTGCAAGGGCAGCACTCACTGCTGATTTAATTTCTTGACATTGTACCCTTTCAGAGCATAATTTTTCCTGCTGCCCGTAATCATAATCAGTGGCAACGATGTCAATCTGTCCGTTTTTTTCTATTTTGTTGCTGCTGTTGAAGTGGTTGTCGATTTAGTTGTGGATTTAGTAAAGTAAATTTATGCGGCATTTGTCTTAATATCTTTCAGCTCATCTTGACGCGTTTTCTTGGTGGTCCTATTGGTGGGATTTGTTGGGTAGCGAGCGCGCGAAATGCCTCCGCTATTAAATGTGGATGCGTTTTAATCATATTTTTCCACCCCACTGTTTCCATCACATCAGTAGGATGAGTATTAATAAAATCAATAGTTTGTGCCTTCAACTGGTCCGCGCTATGAAGATCGGCTAATATGAACGTCTCAGCGGCAGTTTCCACAGACAAATTGACGCACAGCGCCTCCTCGCACATCACTTTCAATTTTTCTAGTGCGTACTTATCAGCAGCAGCAATCAGATCGTCTGCCATTTTTTTCCAAATTCGGTGCTTTCCCCGTGTAAATAAAACGCAACATTTCCTTCAGAACTTCATGATCGACATCAGTTATCGCCACCCGATTTAATTTACGTTCTCCCATTTCATGTTCAAACATTGCTGCAAACACTGGACTTCGAGCTGCCAAAATTGCTTTATGAGCTTGAAATTCTCTCCCGCCAACTGCCAGCGTTACGTCACTAAATTTTCCGTTGTCAAATAAATTACCCAAATCTTCAAGACAGTGAATTCTCATCATCTGAATCCTCCTTGGCAACATCTGGCTCGATCTTGTCAGGTTTTGGTTTTATCGAAATATCTGGGGAACATTCCAACTTCGAACAGGCGGTGATTCTGATCGTCGTTCGATGACAATTATGTTTGCTTAGACTACCAATAATCGTATTTAAACTACTAATATGATTACAATTTGGACTGGCAAGCAAACCCTAGTCGAGTGCGGCTTAGCTTCCTGACTATACATAGTCACGCGAGTGTTACGATAGTGTTCGGGGTGAGGTAATCCTGGTGCCCTTCGGTCTTATCCGTAACAATCTCTATGTTAAGTTGCCACGTATCTGTGAGATCACACGCGACCATTGGAGTGTTAATCCAAGTTGTGTAGCCGCTTTTCGTTTACTTACACCCTTTGCAATCAATAATTTGGCAGGTTCCAGCTAATCCTTTGTGGCAATATGTTGATTTGGTGCCTTTCTTTGATAACTTCGAGGCATTTTTGCTTTCCACTTGCACTCTGAAAAAATAAATAAATAAATTTAATAATTAAATATGGAACAAATACAAATTGCTTATGGGGGTAAGTGTACGCATGCGCAATGTGTCAAAACAGTATTCTATTAAAATCGCGCACGATTGCTTCATCATCACAAAACTAAAATTATCACATTTCAAATTGGAGAGCATGCACTGCTTAATGGATATTAGTTGCAAGAAAACGAGGTTTATTCACCAACAAAAGGTTATGTGCAATATTTTGAGAAAATTTCATCTATTTCGATACAAAACTTCACTCACTTGTGAAAACAAAATGGCGCACCAGTGATCATTGCCATACAAGCGCTCTGTCATACGTTACGTAGAGTAGTTATGAGTGGAATTGCCATCGCTGGACTTAAAATCATTTTCAAGATATTTGATATGCGTACACTTACCCATTGCGTACACTTCACCCACATGACTCTAACTATTTCCAAAACTTTTCTAGCCCCTGTCATTATAAATGCACTTTATAGTGACACCAATGAACTAAATCCCCTGGGCTTATCACACTTGCCAATTCACATGGCATGAAAAATAAACAAAAATTATCTAAGCTTATTCCAATTTAAAACGATCCATCCCATCACGTTTTATATAATACAAATCATATAGCAAACAAATTAATATATATGAATTCAATCATAAAAACAAAATGAATGCCTGAAATATGATTTCTGTTTAATATCGGATGAATTGTTTTTACAATTTTCCACGAAGCACTTTTTTCCATTTTTAACTTTCAATTCAATTTGGAACCGCACATGATAAATCAAATATTCATCCGTATTACACACGATATCACTTCCGAATATCTTTCGAAACCGCGACTAGATAGTTCAAAGAAAATTGCCAAGAAAACGTCGCTGATTTTACCACTTCGTATCAGTTAGTATATTTGGTGTGACAGTTCTCAATGGAGCATGAATGACAATTAAATCCCTTCAATCTTTTTCTTGCTCATATAATGTATCTGTTTTCAACTACTACTCCTTCGGGGGATTTAACTTTGCTCATGTACACTGTACGTGTGCCATATCGCTACTCCTATAGTACTTCTTCATTGCGCCAGCTGCCGTGAGCTGTCAGCTTACTTCTCCTGAATGCAAATGCTTATATGGCGTAATATGTACCATGTTTCACATGAAAAATTGCACAGTCCACTGTATGCCTACACTTGTTAGAATAACTAAATGAAATACACGTTTAGCTCCTGCCACTGTCAGCTAGCTTGAGTACGTTAACAAATTCCTCATCTTTTAACTTTGAATCTTAATAAAGCATGAACGTATGTATGAACAGGATCGCAATTAAATTCATAACGTTTCCTGATTTAGTAGAGATTTTATTAACTTTTTGATTTTATTACAAGGTGACAGGGTTAAGAACTTAAATAAACATAGAAAAATATTTCACGCGACCGCCACAAAACCATATTCACGACTAACTGTAAAGGCATATCAACAAAGAAAATTTACCGCGAGATCCGCTACTTATCAACCCAGTGTTGAATTCAATTTGTCGATTTTAGCAGTCCAGGAACGATTGAGGAAAACTAGAATTTTGAATGACAGTTGATGGCAACGTACAGTCACATAATATCCAAGTTATGGAGACTTTGGTTGTGTCGTATAAAAAAACAACCTTTTTTAATTTAAACAACTGTTTATTTCAACTTCCAAAACGCAACTAACTAATTCTATGTTTACCTCATATTTTAAAACTCTAAATTGCTTACAAATGAAAACGTGCAAGTTCTAATTTTTACTTTACATGCAAAACGTGAGAATACCGAAATTTGCTGAATATAGACAAATATATGGAACGTTCAAAATTCATTTATGAAGAAGAGAATCCGCGAAATAGAAAAGAAATATGATATGTAATATAGAAGTGAGTTATGTCTGGGAATGTGCAATTATGGAATTGTGGGAAGGTAAAGATAGTCGGAATAGGAATAGAAGAAGCGTGTTAACTCCTCCCTCCTTAAAAATCTGTGTCCCACAGATTATAAAGCTAGATAATATCAAAATGGTAGAGTTACAGGATTAGGGTAAGTATAGGGTAAGTTAATTTTACGAGGATCTGACCCTTGACGAAAAAACAAAAATAGAAGCACAACAGCAATGATTATAAGGATTATAATTAAATCGGATGTTACTGATAAGGTATTGCCAAATGAAAAGTAGTCTAATTTTTTCACATTGTCCAAATGTAGTTTGTGGAGATAATCGAGATCTAATATAATATCTTTTTCGGTTAAGTTACCCTGCAGAACAAGTGGCAAAGGGTGGAGAGTATGTAATTCCTTCGTCGTGTACTCAGCATCATTAATTCGTACCGTGTCGTTTCGAATATTTATTACATATGTTCCGTTTAGGATATGTGACCTGGTCTGATGCTGCATTTTCCCAACAAAATTAGTTAAGAATATTGTGTTCTCATTTAGGAACTCTATGATTGGTTTGCTATGGTATTGGTATTCACATAGCGCACTGGTTCCATCTAGGATTTGGGAGATGCAATCATTGGGGGACAATTTTTGTAGCTGCTGCTTATTGCAGATTGTAGTATTTCGAATTTATTTTCTTCCTTAGAAATGTCCTGAACGATACGTTGTGTAATTCTAATTTTGAAATGTGAAAAATTTTCTTTGAAAATTGTTTGGAGCAATTGAATATATTCTTCTGGGATTTTGATGCCATTAATTACATTTGGATTTAAATACTCTTTCAATACTTGGGTCAAGATTTCCCTTGTGATCCTATCAAGACGGATGTAGTATCTGTGGTATGTGGGATGGGGTTCTTCGTGAGCAATGATGTTTTTCCCTTGCGATATTATCAGTTGTCTCCTGAAAACATTTATTGGAGATTCAACGCAAGGTATAAGGTCACTACTGTCCTCGTTTGCACTGTGCATTGTCCCAGAATCTCCTATTAAGGTATTAGCTTCGAGCGGAAGTCTGGATAGGGCATCAGCCACCACGTTGGTTTTTTCCTGCTTATATACAAGCTCGTAGTTGTATTCTTCGATTCTGGCTTTCCATCGTTTGAGCTTGGCGTTGTGATTTTTGTTGCTAAGAGCGAAAGTTAAAGGCTGATGATCTGTGAGAATTTTCACTTTTTTTGCTCCGTAAAGGTAAGTTCGCAGCTTATCGAGGGCCCAAATAACAGCCAGCATTTCTTTTTCTCCCGTCGAGTAATTTTCCTCTGTTTTATTGAGAGACCTTGATATGTAAATTATGGGTTTATCCTTTCCGATTTCTCCTTGCGATAGAACGGCACCTATAGCATGATTGGATGCGTCCGTGGTTAAAATGAAAGTTTTCGTGAAGTCCGGGAATGCTAATATCTCAGAGGACGTAAAAAGATTTTTTAGAGCATTGAATGCTTCTAGTTCTATTTTTCCCAGTTTGATTTCCCGCTTTTTTGACTGATTTGCCTTTACTTGGGCGTTTCCTCCTCTTGTTAATTGTGTTAATGGTTTTGCGACTTTTGCAAAATCCTTCACGAATTTTCGATAATAGGACGCCAATCCCAGGAATGCTTTCAAGTCCTTTAGATTTTCCGGGGGCTTAATTCTGGATATTGCTGAGATTTTTTTGGGATCCGGAAGGATTCCATTTTCTGATATAATGTACCCCAAGAACTCAACCTTCTTTTTGAAGAAAGATGACTTTTCTAGGTTTACCCTCAGGTTAGCTTTTTTCAATTGGGAAAATATTGTTTCCAGATTTCGTAAGTGGTCATCCTCTGTTTCGCCAAGAATATTTATATCGTCGATATATACAAAGCATATCTTCCCGATGAATGGTTTTAGGACGTCGTCAATCATTCTTTGGAAGATTGCTGGTGCATTTTTGAGTCCGAACGGGAGTCTCGTGAATTCGTATTTCCCGTTAGCTGTGGAAAATGCCGTTTTTTCAATGTCTTTTTCATTCATACGTATTTGATGGAATCCGGATGTCAAGTCGAGAGTGGTGAAGAATTTTGATTGACCAAAGCTAGCCAGGGTGTTAGTTATGTCCGGAATCGGATATGTATCTGCGATTGTAACCGCGTTCAGCCGCTTGAAATCGATGACGAGCCTATATTTTTTTTTCCCTTCCGAATTGGCTTTTTTGGGTACTACCCATATGGGGGAATTATATGGAGTTTTCGAGGGCCGGATAATTCCATTTTCGAGCATTTCTGCCGAAGTTGAAACGCAAATCGTTTCAACTTCGGATCTGAGGTTAACTGGATAAGGATACGATTTTGTGTAAATTGGGCTGTCATTAGTAGTTTTGATTTCTGCCCTGATGCTAGTGTCAATTATTTCTTTATCAGAAATTGGTCCAAAAATATTTGAAAACTTGTCAACTACCAATTGCAATTTTTTTGGAAGCTCCTTCCCTAAATGATCATATTTGTTCTGCAAGCTGTGAATTTGTTTGGATATCTTTGGTTTCAGGGGGATTTTAATGTTGGGTTCTATAATCAAAACATCATTTTTCCTGTCGATAATTGCTTGCAAGTCTCGCAGTGTATCGTCACCTATTATTCCGTCGAATGATTTTAAACCAGGTAAAATGTAAAAGTCCAGAATTTTGTTTATACCTAAACTTTTGAAGAAGGGTCCGCTTAATTTTTCTGTTATTTTAATGTTTCCTGCAGCTGATTGTATTGTGAATAGCTCTTTTAAACGTTTGGAATTTTGGCTTAGTTTTCTGGAAACGAAATTTTTGTTGGCACCTGTGTCGATAAGGAATTTTTGCGTCTGGCCATCTCTTGTAACATACTCTATGTAGGGTACGCCAAAGAGGCGTCCATCATAAAATTTAGGTCGGATACATCCTGGTAGTCCTCAACATTAGAGTCTTCATATGCAATTTCAAGGTTCTGCTCATTATTCTCCTCGGTATCTTCCTCAGGAGTTTGTACTCGTATGTTGTATAGACGCTGCGTTTTTTTGGGATATGAGATCGAATCGTTTGATCGTTTCAGCGCTAGGGGTTGCAAGGGTTTATTTATATAATCAACCTGCCGTGTTTGAATTGATGAATCAATCTCCATCGGTACAGCGGGCTTAGGTTGACTAGGTCTAGGAGGTACAGGATAAGCGGTGGGAGGTCGATTTGCGTAATGCTGAGCGTTATAAATTTTGTTTCTCTCCTGGCTATCTAAATTCCTATAAGCTGCAGGTACTCGTTTCAACGTTTGATTGGGTGTAAATGTTTGATTTACTGGTGCTGAAAAAGAACTGTAGGGGTTACCGGGGTGCAACTGAAGATTCCTGAAATTAAGATTTAGAAGCTCCAAACAGGAGGCGTATGCTTCCGGCAAGGTTTTTGGTTTCTGTATGATTAGCATCTTAGAGAGATCACCATTAAGACCACGAATGAAAACATCGAGAGCCTTCTCACGGTAATTCTCACTAAGAGCAGCAACAGTATCCTGCGAATAATCCTGTACTTTAATTTTATTGATAAGTAGAGAAAGTTGATGATTCACAGCAGCATAGAATTCGTCAACACTTCTATTTTTTCGCAACATCGTGTGTAATTGGTGTTCCAGAGTGCGGACATCGCGTTTATCCGCGTAATGGAGGGAGAAACACTTTCTCATACTGGCCCAATCATTATCAAATATATTATAAGAAATAAGGGCAGCGTCTGCTGGACCCCTTATTTTTTGCCTAATGTGTCTAAGTATTGCCGCATAGATAGGCTTGTTACGGACAATACTATAATCTTGAAGGGTGGTCTCGGTGAGTTGCGTAAGGGTTGCTTGTATAGCCTCCATAGTAGGGAATCGGATAATTTTCAAATGGTAAAAACACTAAAGGTGATTAGGATAAGAGAGTATAATTAAGCGTTAGAAGTGAAAAGCAGATCGGGAAAATACGTAATTAAAACGTACCGATTCAACAAATGTCGGCTTACACTTTTCACTTATATTCACTCACGTTAACGAATTTAAAACTTTAAGTAACCGTTTACACATAAGCAATATTACGATAATTGTAAAATAATTAAATTAGTTATTTTAAAACTATAAATTTAAATCTGAAGTTCTATAATAGTAACTTGCATCTATTGAATTTGATTCAAAAAAAGAGGTAAACTTACAAAATTAACATCAAATTCCAAATTCGTGGACCGCCTGTCATTATCCTTTTTGGCTCCAAACTTTGAATGGTTTTTCTTTCGCCTGTGCCCACTGGGGTGCAGGTTGAATCACTGGATTTTCGTTCTCCGCAATGTAATTGCTTGTACCACTTCCGTTGATTGCAAAACTTCAATATAATTCCGTTATAGCCACTTTTTTTTTATTAGAATCAGCTCCCTTGTCAGCCTCAACAAGAGATTTAAGACGCGAAAAAAGGCTTATTCACTGATTATTCAATACTTTATTACACGTCCGACGAGTTGTTTATTCTTTAATTTTGGTTAATTGAACACACTCGATTCCGGTAAAACGTATTTAATTCCTTAAAATATTGTTCAATCCGCGATTAGACAATCACTTTATTGTCTACTCACTTTTCGGATTTGATTTGATTATCGATTAACAATAACTGCTCGGGCGCCAGTTATGGAGACTTTGGTTGTGTCGTATAAAAAAAAAATCCTTTTTTAATTTAAACAACTGTTTATTTCAACTTCCAAAACGCAACTAACTAATTCTATGTTTACCTCATATTTTAAGACTCTAAATTGCTTACAAATGAAAACGTGCAAGTTCTAATTTTTACTTTACATGCAAAACGTGAGAATACCGAAATTCGCTGAATATAGACAAATATATGGAACGTTTAAAGTTCATTTATAAAGAAGAGAATCCGCGAAATAGAAAAGAAATATGATATGTAATATAGAAGTGAGTTATGTCTGGGAATATGCAATTATGGAATTGTGGGAAGGTAAGGATAGTCGGAATAGGAATAGAAGAAGCGTGTTAACTTCCATAGTCAACCTCGCCTCCGGAAAAAACCGAACACAAGCCGAAGAGCGAACCATAAATCTTCAGCAGCAGGAAGGTTGGTAGATGCTGACGCGAGAATTGGCGTGAATATAAACGTATGATTCAATTAGAGATTTCAGCATTACCAGATCTCAAAAAATTAATAGTTTTGAAAAAGAAAATAGTTTGAAAAAAAAATGAAGTTGTTCTGTACAATTTTTAGTTTTTTATTAGTGTCTCGTAATGCTCCCATGGTTGAAATGCGTAAATGAATACGTGTGTGTCACGCGCCAATGTAGCGTGAAACCAAAAGGATATTAAGTTGAAACTCCCGAAGGATATTGGGTAGAAACTCCCGATATATAAGAATGAACGGGCTTCCCAAGCCTGTGCTTACATGTATGCAAATAATCGAGACATAGTTCATATAAATAAAACACTTGGTTGTATAAAATACTTGAAACTTCTAAGTATATACCGCCACTTTTATTCTTAATTCCAATCTATTTTATTCACAATGGATCCTCAAATTCCAATTAAATTACAAATTTTTCTTATATGGATACAAAATTGATTTAATGAATATTCTTTATTACGGCCGGAGGGATTGAAAGTTAGCAAACAACAACAGAAACTCATATCCAAAATGAAATCTTATCTGTTTGCGAAATCGCTTGCATTACGATATTAAAAACGATTCAAACATTAGCATTTTGCTGACGCGAACAAATGGTAAGCTACTTTGTTGCAAGCGATTTCGCGACAACACTTTTCTGCAACTTAGAAGTTTTGATTTCATAGAAATCGAATTCACCTGGAATCAAATTTCAAAGCGTCAGCAGTATGCGCCTAACAACACCATTTAAAACAACCAAATGAAACACAGTTTCAACTCCTATCACTGAGAGCTAGCTTTAGAAAGTAAACGAATTCCTATTCTTTTAACTTTCAACATTAATAAAACATGAATGGATCTATGAACTGAAACGAAATTCACCTCATAAGGAGCGCTACGATGTACTCCGCGGATCATCTTGATTTAACTGTTGAAATTTGTCATGAAACCGTACAAAACCTCGATTTTCGTCGACACTTCCAAATTTCTTCATATACCGCCATATAAGTTGGAGAGAAAAGTCAGCCTGCATGTGGTCATGTTTGGGGTAGGAGAACTTTCAGGTACATGGCTTGTTAACACTCCAATACACGCGCCCCCTAGTGAGACATAAAAACACGCATGTCATCTGTCAGATGACTGTTCACTTATTTGTCAAAAGTGAATAGTATAATTGTTTTTTCGCAATTTTGCAGGAATAATGGTGCATAGATAAATGAAAAGTTCATGTGTTCATAAATTTGTATTTGAAAAAAATTATCTGTATATAAATCTTCAAAAATGTTAAATTTTTGTAACACAGTTGCCACGGTAGCTTAGTTTCAATTTTATTCCTTATTACTGGCTTGAAAAAGGTAAATCAACTAGTAAACCTAAGAACACAACTCTTATCGATCTTGTAAGATAGTTTGAGAGAACATTATAATAATGTTAAATGTATGAACACATTGACAATTGAGCCTCATTTCTAGAACTTGGAGAGTTACTCAAACAAATGGAAATGACAAATAAAAAAAAAAAATTCTAAAAAAACCAAGAACGCTTTGCTTTAAAAAAAATTTAACTTAAATTTCACTCTGAACCACCTTCATTACCCACACCCACGTTACATCCATCAGCACAAGAAAAGGCAGTGTTGCAGACATAAATATTGGCCACATTCCTTGCAAGAATATTTGTTGTATCGTTTTGTTTTATTTTCCAAACGAAATCCGCAGCGCTGGCGTCCACCAGCATCAGTAGCTGCTGAGTTGCTTGAAGCTCGTGGTGGTATTTGATCATTGGGAAGGAGTTCTCGAAGACGTGAGGTCATGGTGCGTGACAAATTGCTGAGCTGCACTCGCATAATCAACTGATCTCTGATGAGTTCATTCCCCAGTTCACGAAGGAAAAGTCGGCGAGTTAGCACGTTTTGTCCGTTCCCCAGACTGATGACTTGGCTGTTGATACCAGCCACATTTAAAATTGCGTAAAATACCACCATTGGCTACCTTCTTGTACCTCTGTGGACATTGTAGGCACTGGACATTTTATCCACCATGTCCACACCAATTTTATGGTGATTATAATACGTAATCACCTGAGGTTTTCTTTTCTCTCCACTTTCTTCGTCCATTGCTCCATCCGTATGCATGCGAGATATTACAAGCATATTCTTTTTCTTTTTCTTAGTTTGAGGTACATATGAAACAATAGTTCCATTTTTACTGAATGCAAAAATACTTGAGTACGCTTCTCTATTTTTCAAATCTTGTTACCTCCGGTTACCCTCCGCATGGGAGTTCCTTCGGCTAAGGACCTCGGACCCGGCTTGCCGTCGAAGACGGTCGTAGGTGGCGCCACTCGCTTATCCCCTGGTTCTAAAAAGCCGCCAAGCGAGAACGCGGCCGCCGAACACCCTCACATCGGACTAACGCTCTTTAAGCGCTTCCCTAACAGGGGCAGATTATTATCACCGGGCGATCAGTTGCACACTTGCCGGGCACAGATTTTCAGACGTAACTCACACCGAGCAAAAGAAACTAAAAAACAAGTTGGGTAGACAGACCTATGCACATGTCAGAAGGGTTTTGTACTCAACATACAAAATGCAGTAACCAGTAACGAATAAAATCAAGAAACGTGTCATGTTCGAGGATCATACTATTATTAGCAAAGTTGAAAGAATTTTGACTTCTGAGGTATTTGTTACAGTTATACCCACAAATATCTCTCTTGATAATTATTTCAGATTTTTTCAGATCACGGGTGTCCATTCGCAAGGGAGGAAACACATTTTTCATGTATTCCCCCCTCCTGTGCCCCCACTGAAGCAAAAACTGTCAGTTTAAGAACTGTTCTGAAAAGCTCTCATAGAGAACCTTCAGTTGATACTCATATCGGCTACCTTTCATGAAATTTTTTTTCAGGGGCCACTCCTCTGTACTTTAATCATCGATTCATGGCCTGTTTTTTCGAATCCTAGAATGGTTACAAAGCCCTTTTGCTAGGAGCTGTCTCCTGCTTTTTCGACTTGTTTCAATTGTATGAACTCATCTTCATGAAACCTATCATTCCTGAAATTTTCATGCAAATCCTAGCAAAGCTGTAGTGTCTTAGTCGGGTAAAAGCGCATATGGCTCCATAGCCATATGTTTCCATAGTAATACAGGGCATATTGTTCCATAGTAATGCAGGAAAATTCAAATCGCTATGACTACGTTAAATACTGTTCGATCTTTATGAAACTTTCAGGAAAGATCAATCTTATACATAGACATCTGTGTGCTAAATTTTATTGAATTTAAGGGTACCGTCTAGATTTTATTCAAGAAAACGTAAAATCGATAAATCATACTATTACTAACAAAGTTGAGTGAATTTCGACTTCTCATGTATTTGTTGTTGTTCTACTCATATAGACCTACATCCATGATTTTTTTCAGATTTTTCGGATGAAAGGTGTCCAATCGCGAGGGGGGGGTACGCGAAAAGTTCGTACATTTCCCCTTCCCCTGCCCCCCTCGGTACTCATAAGGCAATTTTAAGACTTGTTTTGAAAAGATCTCGACCTTTTCAATGACACCCTACTCGACTACCAATGGTGAAAATTTTTTTTTTGAGGGGTCACCTCCCTATATGGGGAGACCCCCCTTAAACCCCTTTGAAAAATTTTTCCACCATCGAATTTTCAAGAGGTCACCAATTCTGACCTTTCCACAAAGTTTCATTGCTGTAGCTTCTATAGTTTCGGAGAAAAAGTGCTGTGACATACAGACGGACGGACGGACGGACGGACAGACGGACACAGGTCGTGATTGCAATAGGGTTTTGTATTTTAGTACAAAACCCTAAAAAGGAACACTTCCGCTGCAGAGATTCCTGAAAAACCCAGCAAGGAAATTTACCTTTGGACACACCCGAACCAGGTGTACAATTAAAATGCGCGGCAAATTCGCTCTTCCTGCAACACGCACACAAAAACTTCCACTATTTCACTACTTGAATGCGAAATGCGAATGAAGCTCAAAAAAAATATATTCCACTATTTCACTAACATATATTTAACTGCGAAATGCAAATAAAGTGCTAAAAATATAATGTATTTAAAAATACAAATTCCACTTACTCTACCTAAGCGGGGGCCCCCCGAAGTACTCTGCCTGCAATATTCTGCCGGCGCGCTTATTATCGCCTGAAGTCGCCAATCTTTCTTAGTTGTCTCGCTGATAATATTTCTCTCCACTGTTGAATTTTCCCTCGTCGCAATTCCTTTTTTTCGATTGATTTTTCTCAGTTCCACAACGCTATCCTCGCTTAGCCCACGTTGTCGCCTCGAACCCGCCAGAAAAAAAAGAGACCCGTTCTTCCTTATTGGGTTTTTCATCGGCTCGGTTTCAACCGGCGAGCCGTTAACTTCATCCCTGGGCGATTCGATGTTCAATTCAGATCCCCCAACTGGGGTGCATCGGGCAATTGAAATCTAAATTTCCCTTTTTTAAGTACACTCATCCAACAGGTGTAGAATGTCAAAGTGACTGACACTCTGTCAATTTCTTGTTTATTTACATTGTGCCAAATGTTTGAGTTTGGGAAAAACACTAGCAATCGTGGTCGCGTCCTCTTCCCTATGTGATTGAATTCGTCGGTGATGTGTCGTCGGAACCAAAGTGAACCAAAGTGAAAGTGAATTTCGTGGCGCGGCAACATAGAACAGAACGCCACAACGATTGGAGGTCTCTGGCGGTTGTACTTCCGATACATTTCTAAGGTGAGTGTTTTGTAATAGTCGTTAGAAGATGCCGTGACACGAACTCTCACATCAACAAATCCATATGGGCTGATGGCAATGAGATTAATATTTTGAACACCCTCCTTTGCAATAGCGACTTGACGATGCGTTGGAATAGAGCGTTCAACGTTGGCATTGACATCTCCTTGTTTTGTACGTACCGTATATGTACACCCTGGTTTCAATGCTCGTATTCGATATTGACCGTTTGCTGCACTTGTCGATTCTTCCTGGTGATGAAGGCATTCTTCATTGGAAATTGCTTCAACAACGACGTTAGGGAAAGGGTCGCCATTCAATGATGTTATTGTTCCAAAAACAGAATAAGCAACTCGTTCTCCACTCAGTTCCATATTGACAGTTTCACCATCTTTGACATTAATTATTTTCGAGTTGGGATTGAATTTATATTCTTTCATCATTGGCCGCAGATAATACTGACTAGGAGAAAGTGAATGGAACTTAATAACACCGTCATCTCCTGTAACTAAATTCTTCCTGTAACTTTCTGCTCCGGAGAAGGATAGCAAAACACCAGATAATTTATTTCCACTCACGCCATTCTTTACAGTTACAATTATCTCACATAATTTGTGAGCATTGAAAACATTTTTAATTTTATCATATTCAGCAAACACATACGACTTTTTTTTTTTCAGCACTAAGTTCGACTTGGAGTGATGAGTCGATTAGACCAAATTTAAATGTTCCAGCAGTCGTTGAAGTGGTTTCAACCGATTTCAAGTCGGGGTTGTTGGGGAAATTTAATGTTATTTTTGCTCCTTCTATTGGAGGTTTAATGCTACCTTCGATTATAAGACCATGGGTTGCAACGAAGCTTACAGCGATAACAATGCCATCTTTGCCTCCTGTAACTTCTTTCGATTCTGGATTAAAAAGCATGATATTGCTTTGTGGCTTTACTGTAATTATCTCATCAGTTTGAAGGTAAGTATCGAATCTGTAAGAATAAAAGCCATCTACTTTGTTAGGTTCCAGCGTTAGAGTGACTTGTTCCTTGCCATTCTTTCCTTCAATTTGCATTTTAAATAGTTCGGCACTACGTTCTGCCGACAAAACACGAATCCCAGTTTTATGGGCGACGGCTTGATTCATTACAGGATTCGAATCTGATGTAGAGAAGCTTTTTGGCAGCCGTTCATCATATGTATGACGACTTTGTATTATTATGTTATAATCACCCGCTTTGCTTACACAAAATGCATTCACGCCAGACATTAGATCTATTTTTTCCATTTTCTTTACATTTACACTCTAAACTTTTAATATTTTTTTATTCTATAATTTGAACATTTCGTTTCTCCCTATTTTTACGTTACATTTTTTTTTTTACTTTAATCTTTTCACATTTCGTTTTCTTGCCTATTTTTCTTTTACTTTACATTTATATTCTAAACTTTTAATCTTTTTATTCTATCATTTTAACATTTCGTTTTTCCCTATTTTTACGTTACATTTTTTCTTTAATCTTTTCACATTTCATTTTTTTTTGCCCATTTTTCTTTCACTTTACATTTACATTCTAAACTTTTAATATTTTTATTCTATTATTTTAGCATTTCGTTTTTCCCTATTTTTACGTTACATTTTTATTTTACTTTTCTTTTCACATTTCGTTTTTTTTTTCTTTTTTTGCCTATTTTTCTTTTACTTTACATTTTTATTTTAATCTTTTTGACATTTTTATTTTATTATTTTAACATTTCTATTTTTTTAATATTAACCTTGGCTTGGGTGGTATTTTAACAACCGCTGAGAAAAGAAATAAACAACAAGGTGCAAATCGTTCCCGTGACAATCTTTCATCTCTTTTGGGATCTGCCATTTGTTTTTTTTTTTGTTTTTGAGAGTCCCCACGTACGATAGCCCATAATTCCTTGACAGAGTGTGAAGGAGGGTAGTGTCGCTGAACCAATTGTCGGCAGTGATATTATGGCCTGAGTTACGGAGGGGGTAACCATGCGCTGAATGACATCCACAGGTTTATTGCTGACTTGGAAAGGGCCCTCAGGTTGCTTGCCTGCGTAGATCTCCATGTTACACGTGTAAAAAACCCCAGGATCTACGGCTGCAAAAATTTTGATGCCGTATTTTGCAGGCTTAGAGGGAATGTAGTGAACGAAGTTGCATCTACCCCTAAAGCCCTCCAGTTTCTCGTCAATGGTGACATCTTCTCCCACGTGATAACACACCTGACAGTTCTTGACAAATTTTTCAAAGATGTCTCTGATTGGGGCGAGCCGATCTTGTGCTTTTCGCTTTGCTCTGGTTTGCCTGTCATCGAATCTTACAGCCATAAGTAGGGAACGGAATCTGTTGATACCCATGGTGAGGCGGAATATCTCAATTCCAAAACCATTACTAGCCCATAAGTCTGCCAGGTTCAGCCTCCCGGATTTATGTATCCCAGCTATGTAGAGTAGGCCAGTAAACGCTTTGATCTTTGTTTTGTTTGTCTTCTTAGCGTCTCTAGGTCGTGAATAATTGTGTTGGACGACCTCTGTTGGGTATTACTGTCTTAAGACCCAAACTGAACTAGCAATTAAAACCACACTCTCAGGTTACTTATTACTGAATCCAACACTTTATTTCAATCTTTTCAATTTATAACTTAATTCTTCTTAATCATCATATTTTACAATTCAATTCCAATTACCTGAACAGAGTTCAATGAATCAAGCAAATTATGTTTATTTCGCAAAAATACATTTTCAAGCATTTCAGTTCAGTTCAATGAAATGCAAATTGCTTACTTTTAAAAAATGAACATGGGAGCAAAGTAATAGGTCAATAAATTCTATAGCATGCTTCAATGCACTTTCTTGGGTTTATGGACATTACGTTAGACTTAATACTATGGATGAAATGCTTTGAGTTTAATTAATGAGTTAACAATATGATATAATTCTTAACATTCTGCCCGCCAAGAACCGCTGGTTCTTCTAACAGAGGATAGTTTGTTATGTTTCGTACCATCTCGTCTTCGGATTAGCATTGTCTGTAACTGGTGGTCTCCGCAATCTCCATATTAGGACGCTGATAAAGATAGATGCAACTAGTAAGGTGAGGCCAACACTTGTGCCCAGAACAATGTTGTGATGTCGCGTCTGATGCCAAATGGTAGCCGAAAACTCGGATCGCAGGAGCGCTTCTTGTTGTTGTGTTTCGTGAATAAATCTATCGTCTTGTTTGAGTAGTGGTTCCGTGGCGATGTAAAGATACGACAGATTCGTGTTTTTTACGGTGTCTTGCATCAATCGTATGGGTTTAATGTAGGTTGACTGCACATGTACGGTTTCCGTAATTTGAGAGTTAGCGCGAATTATGGCGGTTGAACTCTTGATGCTGCAATGAGAGCCCATTTCTATTATACCCACTCCTTGGATTTTAACATCTTGTCGATGTCCACTGCATGTTATGGCGATTGATTGCTTTTCAGAGGATAAAAATAGCCAGTTGTTAGCTCGGGTTAGCTGCTTCCATAGCAAATCCTTCACGTGTAGTCTGTTGAGTGGGCATGAGATCTTATTTAGCCCAGTCATATTAGGTAAAAAAAGGGGTCATGAATGAAAGATAATAAGCTGCAAATTGGTATGAACCTTTGTTTTGTCAAATAGTTAAATATGAATAATTATATATAAATAATCAAGTTACTTACTTTAATTAAATATAAATAATTAATATATTGTCATTCTAAATGTTGTCTCAAAAGTCTAAATCGTTATCGTGTTCGCGTCTCAAGATATTCAAGGTCAAAGGTCACAAAAATCGGTTTTTCGCGAATATCTGGCTTCCTATCGGTTAAATGAGATTTGCATTTATTATAAAAGTTGTAGGCTATAAAATTCCCTACAACTTTTGTTTAAACTTTTTTTTCATACGACCAACCGTTTTGAAGGTAGAGCGCGAAGAGTGCACATCGTACAGTCATATACGGCCTAATGCAAGGTCAAGCGTGAGTTATGGTTATCAGTACGTTATAAAGTCAATTATTTACTTGGAAATTATAATTATTAAACAATGCCTATTATTTATGTACTAACTATTAATTATTTATATTTAATTAAAGTAAGTAACTTGATTATTTATATATAATTATTCATATTTAACTATTTGACAAAACAAAGGTTCATACCAATTTGCAGCTTATTATCTTTCATTCCGAGGTTGACCCCTTTTTTTACCTAATATGACTGGGCTATACAACTTTTCAAAAACTTTGGTGAAAGTTGGAGCCGAATTGCGACCTCTATCGTGGTCAACAATCTCGTTATATACATACACACATATACAGATATATCCATATATATGCATATATATATACATATGTGTATATATATAGATATAGATATATAGATATATATATATATATATATATATATATATATATATATATATATATATATATATATATATCTATATATATACACATATGTATATATATATGCATATATATGGATATATCTGTATATGTGTGTATGTATATAACGAGATTGTTGACCACGTTAGAGGTCGCAATTCGGCTCCAACTTTCACCAAAGTTTTTGAAAAGTTGTATAGCCCAGTCATATTAGGTAAAAAAAGGGGTCAACCTCGGAATGAAAGATAATAAGCTGCAAATTGGTATGAACCTTTGTTTTGTCAAATAGTTAAATATGAATAATTATATATAAATAATCAAGTTACTTACTTTAATTAAATATAAATAATTAATAGTTAGTACATAAATAATAGGCATTGTTTAATAATTATAATTTCCAAGTAAATAATTGACTTTATAACGTACTGATAACCATAACTCACGCTTGACCTTGCATTAGGCCGTATATGACTGTACGATGTGCACTCTTCGCGCTCTACCTTCAAAACGGTTGGTCGTATGAAAAAAAAGTTTAAACAAAAGTTGTAGGGAATTTTATAGCCTACAACTTTTATAATAAATGCAAATCTCATTTAACCGATAGGAAGCCAGATATTCGCGAAAAACCGATTTTTGTGACCTTTGACCTTGAATATCTTGAGACGCGAACACGATAACGATTTAGACTTTTGAGACAACATTTAAAATGACAAAACAAAGGTTCATACCAATTTGCAGCTTATTATCTTTCATTCCGAGGTGAAAGCCCTAATATGACTGGGCTAATTGGTTCGCTCGAAAATCTCGTCTAAGATGCAATTAGGATGCTCGCTAATACTCTGGAGTATGCTGACTGAGCAATGACGCCTGTTGTTTGAAACTGTTTCACATTGGTCAAATTGTTTAGGGCTCAGTTCAAAATACAGTTGGTCATCGTAATTTACTCCAAAATAATTCGTGGAGACGTCAGGGACTGAGTAATTTCCATCGTTTAAACTGTGTGGGATGCCTGTACAATGTAGAAGCTCGAAGTTCCTTTGTTCGATTATTGGGAAGAACCCTGATATGAGTATGCCGTTTTGTGTTTTTGTAATTTGTGTCCTCTGTATCTCCCTTGGTTCGATAAATAACCCCTTTCCTAGCTTTGACTGTACTAGTGCCAGTGTTTTATGCATGGTGGTTGGTGAGCATATTTCTGCAAGACTTCCAATTCCTGATTGAATTTTATATAAGCCATTGTAACGATTCTGAATCTGTTCTAGCCATTCAAATGCTAATTGATATGTGGTTAAGAAATCAAGGCTGATTCGGTTCTGGTCGATGGAATTGTACCATGAGGACATTTTTGTCAATGTTTTGTCAGTGCATGTTGATTATCGTTGACTCTAGCACTCGTGGTTAATAGCAAATGTCCTTGATGTTGCATGGTGTCAATAAGGCGTTTCTGGTTTTCATCTAATTTGTCGATATCTGTGTAGACTTCATCATTCACTCCGAATATTCCTTGCAGGATGTTTCCCAGAATTCCACGCCGTGATCGATTTTGAATCCATGAGGTGATTGACTCAAAGGTACTATTGACTCCCTGATTCAGTCGCTCCACTAGCTCCTTGCATCGTGTATCCTGATGAAGTCGAACACCTTGTTCGCAAATGTACGATGTGTTCTGACGTACTTGTTGAAGATTGGAAAGGTCTTGTTTGATTTCTTCAGGTGAAATGTGAATATCCATTTGTATTTGTCCTTTCATCAAGTGTACTTGACCGATATGCTCTATGTACAGACCAGACTCAGGGTGTTTTATAGTAAAATTTGCCTTAGTTCGTGTTACGCAAACTAGAACTGCCAGTAAGCAAACCATGAGTTTCGATAGAGTTGATGATTTCTTTGAAATGCCAGTTTTCCGCTCTCTAGTAGTACAGTGAGGATCGGTAGTGGAGTTTTCAGATGTTTTAGGCTCCTTGTGTCCCTCATCTATTGGTAGTGGACAGATTTTTGATATGGGTCGCTTCATAGTTCTGTCACTCGTCTTTATTGTTACAACCCTCGTTAACCCATCCTCTCCGGGATGGAGAGCCAAAATTCTGCCCAGAGGCCATTGAGTAGCGGCACAATTTTCAAGTTTGACGAGCACGAGGTCATTAACCTTTATGTTTCGGGTTTCGGTAAACCACTTTGCACGTTGTTGTAGCTGCGTAAGGTATTCTAAGCTCCATCGTTGCCAAAATTGTTGTTTCAATTTCTGGACGAGTTGCCATTTCTTAGTTGTGTTATCTTGTGTATTTTCATCAGGTAATTCGAGTAGGTTTTCTCCAGTTAGGAAATGTCCAGGGGTTAAAGCGTTTAGATCGTTCGAGTCAGTGCTTATTGGTGTCAATGGTCGCGAATTTAAGCAGGCTTCGATCTGGGCAAGCAACGTGTACATCTCTTCGACATTAAGTAAATGTGATCCTATTACTTTCGTCAAATGCCGCTTCATTGATTTCACCGCTGCCTCCCAAATTCCTCCAAAGTGCGGACTTCCCGGTGGGATGAATTTCCAGTCGATGTTATTGATAATGAGTGTTTGTTGTGCTTCCTTAATCATCTCTTTGGCGGCTGCTTTCAGCAGTTTATTTGCTCCGACGAAATTAGTACCATTGTCGCTTATCAATGTGTGACACATGCCCCTTCTTGCAATAAATCTTCTTATTGCCGCGATGCAAGCCTTTGCCGTTAAGTCACTCACTAACTCCAAATGTACCGCCTTTGTTGAAAGACATACGAAGACGGCAATATACGCTTTTGTTGTTTTGCTGCCTCTACCATTACTCCATTTAATGGTAATGGGTCCAGCATAATCAATTCCAGTACGAGCGAACGGTTTGCCGGGTTGAACTCGTTCATATGGTAACTGACCCATTAGCTGCTGGCTTGGCTTCGCGTTGACTTTAAAACATGTAACGCATTTTCTAGTTAATGCCTTAACTGCTGTTGCTCCGTCTATAATCCAAATTTTCGTTCGGATTGTAGCGTGAACCAGCTGTTGACCTCCATGCAACGTAAGATGATGGTAGTGTTTGATAATTAGGTTTGCTAAGTGTCCCCTAGGTAAAATAATTTGGTGCTTAGTGTCGTAACTCAATTCACTCTGTTGAGTCCTTCCACCTACTCTCAGCAGTCCTTCCGAATCCAAGACTGGTCGCTGCCTTATAAGGCGACTTGACTTACGCAGAGGCTTGTGATTCTCCAGTTGCTCAATTTCATCTGAGAATGCTTCTCGTTGAGCTATGCGAACGCAGATGATTTCCGCTTCCTTTAGTTCGTCGCTGGTCAAGAATGTACTACTATTTTTGGTTTTCCATCTACGACAATATGCAGTTACTCGAACTAACTTTGTAAACGATGAGAATCTTTGGAAGATGTCGGGCGTTTGCTCAGGTGTGATGGTTTGAGCTGAGACACTCGTCAAACACGCGTCGTTGGTTCGCCTTTCGATGTCAATCATAGCACTGTTGGCAAACGAATTCCCTTTTGGCCATTTACTGGGGTCTTCACTCAACCAGTCTGGCCCATTCCACCACAACTTGTCGTTGACAAGAGCCTGAGGCAGTGCTCCCCGGGATGCGATATCTGCAGGATTTGATTTGCTACCCACATGTCGCCACTGTTTTGGCTCTGAGCTCGATTGTATCTCTCCAACTCTATTCGCTACGAAGACTTTCCATTTGGTTGCCGGTTGACGTTACCATTGCAACACAATTGTAGAGTCAGTCCAGTAGTATGGTCTGAGACAATCCCATCCATGTGCTTTCAAAGTGCTGTTCATAAGTTCGCATAACAAGGCTGCACCACACAGTTCGAGACGTGGTATTGATCGTACTTTCAAGGAGGCCACTTTTGATTTCGCTGTTATAAGGTTAACGAGTGGTTTTCCACCATTCTCTTGAGCACGCAAGTAGATAGTTGCTGCATATGCTGATTCGGATGCATCACAAAATCCATGAACCTGGATCGACTCGATGCTGGTATAATTTAGCCAGCGGGGAATCGAAATTTCTTCGATTGCCGACAGTTGGGCACGAAAATTCCGCCATTTTATCGAGAGTTGATTTGGTACGGGCTCGTCCCATTCCGTTCCTTCAAGCCACAGTTGTTGCATGATGATTTTGCCAAAAATTATGCAGGGCTGCAACCATCCTACTGGGTCAAAGAATTTTGCTATCTCTGACAGAAGCTGTCGTTTAGTTGGTGGGTCATCGGTCATTGGTTCAAGGTTTACTTTGAAGGAAAATGAATCTCTGGCTGGATGCCATCGCAGACCAAGTGTCTTAATATGAGCATCCTCGTGAATATTAAGCGGTACGTTTGTTTCTCGGTCAGAAACGGGGACTGCATTCAAAAGAGTGTCGTCATTACCAGTCCACTTCCGCAAGTTGAAATCTCCTTTGTGGAGTACTGTGATTAAGTCTTGTTGAAGGCATTTCACTTGATCAATCGTGTCTCCACCGGTAAGTACATCGTCTACGTAGAAATCGTGTTTTATCGAATGGCACGCCTGGGGATGAAACAACTTCTCGTCATCAGCGAGTTGATGTAACGTCCGCATGGCCAGGAATGGAGCACTAGCTGTTCCATACGTAACTGTTGTCAATTTGTAGTGTTTCATTGGATGCGAAGGATGGTTTCGCCACAGAATTCGTTGATAATCTTGGTCTCTGGGATCTATGATTATTTGTCTGTACATCTTCTCGATGTCAGCTGCTACAACATATTTGTATGTCCTCCACTTCATCAATATGTGAATGATGTTATTTTGGTAGCTCGGCCCAGTTAAGAGTGTGTCGTTGAGTGATTTCCCTGATGGCGTTTTTGCAGACGCGTTGAAGACTACTCTCAGTTTCGTAGTTGTGCTCTCTGCCTTAACCACAGCGTGATGTGGCAAATAGTAACTGTACTTCGAGTGTTTCTCTTGAGCAGGTACCTCTACCATATGTCCTAGTCTCCTGTACTCTTCCATGAACTCTATATATTGCTTCCGTAGCTTTCCGTCGTTGGCTAGTTTCCTTTCTAGCTGTGAAAACCTAATATGAGCGTTTCGTTGAGAATCGCGTAGAGTTTTTGCAGGCTCAACATTCTCCTTGAATGGAAGCCTCACGATATATCTTCCAAAGTCGTCTCGTCTGGTTGTTTTCTGGTACCATTCCGCAGCAGCAGTTTCTTCAGGCTTTAGGATAGGATTGACTGGTGCCTCTGTAAGATCCCAGAACCGTTACACAAGCTGGTCTGTTTCTTCTTCAATACTGACCAATGATACAATTCCTGCCAAAGAATTTGAAGTTGATGCCATGGTTGTCGGTCCGAGTAAAATCCATCCGAATACAGTATTGACAGCGCAAGGCGTTCCTTTCTTGAATCCCGGCAGAATTACAGAATTGTAAACATCTGCACCGAGCAATACATCAATACGTGAAGGTGTGCCACATAACGGGTCCGCTAAGTCAGCACGCGACAATGTCTTTGGAAGCTTCACTTTAGTGTCGATTGAAGGACATATATTAGTAATGTTGGGTATCACCAAAGCTGATACAGTGAACAAGCTATCTCCACATCTTGGGTTGATATTCAGCAGCACGCTTCCCTTTGTTTGAACCTTTGAGGTTGCTCCTAGACCACATATCGTAATTTTAGCGTATTCGCGTTTCAGTCCGAGCAGTTGAGCAGCTGATTCCGTGATGAATGTCCGTTGTGAACCAGAATCAACAAGCGCTCTTAATGTTACCAACTCCGATGAAGCGTTTTCCACCTTGATTCGGGCTGTCGCCAATAGCACTTGCTGGCAAAGATAATTTTCTTCGGCAAAAAGTGAATTTGTTGATGGTGTAAATGGTTTAGCGTCGCTAGATAATACTGTAGACGTTCTCTTCTTGCTGTCGTGGAGCAATGTATGGTGCTGTTTGGAGCAGGTTCGACATCTGGATTTAGATGGACATTTACTGATGACATGTCCTTTTCTTAAGCAATTAAAGCACAATTTATTCCGTTTCGCAGCCTCTTGTCGCTGTTCCAACTTTAATGCCTTGAAGGTATCGCATTGATTTATGTGATGACTTTTGCTGCAAATGTCGCAAGTCGTTACGTCACGAACCGTGAGTGCATCCACTTTTTGGGGTTTCTTAGGACCATTCAACGCTTCTAATGTCCTGAAACGGCTTGTTAAAAAATCTGTGAACGTTGCTAATGTTGGTATCTCTGATGATGCTCCAATGGACGTCTCCCATAATCTTCTTTTTTCATGGTCTAGTCTTTGTGTAACTGAATAAATGATCAGTATATCCCAATGCTCCGTGCTTACACCAATGCTCTTCATATTGGCAATGAGCTCAGCCGTAGTGTCCATGAATTGTTTAATGTTAAAGTCGCGTTCCTCCTTAACTGCCGGTAGTTTGTGGAACGTATGTAGATAGCTCCACGCGATGGATCGCTTGTTGTCGTATCGTTTACGAAGCATTTCCACTGCTGCCTCGTAATTCTCGCTGTTGATGTCCATATGCTGGATGACACGTGTCGCCTCTCCAGTCAGATGAGTCTTTAAGTACTGCATCTTCTCTACTGCAGATAATGACTCATTATTGTGCTCCATTGACGTGAACAAATCGATGAACATCCGCCATTGTCTGTAACTCCCGTCGAACTTGGGAAGTACCAAACGCTCAAGCTGAACCTTTCTAGTTCCAGATGCAGGTTTCTCAGTGATACTGATGCTCGCTTCACCCTGTTGTTGCCTGATGCCATCTTTGAACGCCCCTAGCAGGTCCAAATATTGTTTCTCGCTGGTCTCGAAATCTTCAAGATACGAGTTGCGTCGCGCAGGATTGTCGGCCGTCTCGTTGAGCATCAGAGTATGATGCTCCTGATATGCTGTCCATAACTCCTGCAGTCGTTGCAGCCTTGCCTCAAAATAGCCAAGATTATGACGATCCTTGCTATCCTTCCCGAAGTTTTTCTTCAGCCTCGCAATGTTGCAAAAATGGTCGTATTGTGTGACCGTAGTCGATGAAGTTCCTTTATAATCTTTCGTGGCAACAGATGCAGTTGTGGATTTGTCGCCCCTTGTCTCCGGCATATTGGCAAAGACCCTCCTCAGGATGTAGTTCAGCACTGGTGTTGATTACTTTCAGATTCTTATTAACAGCGGAGCCAAAAACTCGTCTGCACCAACTTGTATAAAGTAATTCAACGGTGGAGATTATGAGCAATGGTTGCGCTAAGAATCGATTTTATCAAATATCACCAGCACCAAATCACTATTGTCTCCGATGCTTTGCCACTAAAAAATTCGTATCCGGATCCACAAATATCCAATTCGTAATCCGGCTCGACGGACCAAAAATGTTGGGTATTACTGTCTTAAGACCCAAACTGAACTAGCAATTAAAACCACACTCTCAGGTTACTAATTACTGAATCCAACACTTTATTTCAATCTTTTCAATTTATAACTTAATTCTTCTTAATCATCATATTTTACAATTCAATTCCAATTACCTGAACAGAGTTCAATGAATCAAGCAAATTATGTTTATTTCACAAAAATACATTTACAATTCAATTCCAATTACCTGAACAGAGTTCAATGAATCAAGCAAATTATGTTTATTTCGCAAAAATACATTTTCAAGCATTTCAGTTCAGTTCAATGAAATGCAAATTGCTTACTTTTAAAAAATGAACATGGGAGCAAATTAATAGGTCAATAAATTCTATAGAATGATTCAATGCACTTTCTTGGGTTTATGGACATTACGTTAGACTTAATACTATGGATGAAATGCTTTGAGTTTAATTAATGAGTTAACAATATGATATAATTCTTAACAACCTCGATATATTAGTTTGTGGAAGATACAATAATTTCCAACATGCTGCCGTCAAATAAGCATGCCCATGATTCTAAAAATGTTTCTGTGCCTTTTCCTTATCCGATCGGGCCAAGGAGTCTTTTCAGTAAGTTGTGAGTCCCTCTCTTCTTACTGGGGAAGGGAGTTTTTTTTCCATGTAATTGAATCAATTACCTCTTTCCCCTTCTTATGGTGACAAACAAAAACAGGCTCAGTGTCATCACAGTCAGTCGATGCTTCCGAATCACTTTGACTTGTATCTGAGTTCTCTTCCCGTTCTTCAATCTCTTCTTCTGCATCAGTCTCAAATTCCTCTTCAGGAACTTCAGCAACTAGGTTTGAGGGCCCTGAAGCTGGAGATTCAGGATCATCTTCTTAAAAGTGTTCATCATCACTCATGTCGCAGCCATCAAGAAGAAGTTGATGAATTTCTAAGATGTCATCAGGGTTATTCAGATCAAAGACTTTTTTCGTCGCCATATTGAATCTATGAAAAAAAACACAGTTTCAGTCAACAAACATACCAAAAACAAAATAAAATAGTCCAGAACATTGATCTGAACGAAAATGGTTGAAGAAAAAAAATGTTCTCATTGTGAATAGCATGAATACACGCGTGTCATCTGTGAGATGACCATGCGTCTATCAGGTAGAAAATACACTTTTCTAAAAAATATTTTGATCACAAGGTATCAAAAAATTGTAACAAAAAAATGTGAAAGGTAGAAATCCGAAATCGGGCATTATGAAAAACTTACATTTTTACACGCGTGTCATCTATGAGATTCTCTCGGCCAAAACACGCGCAAACTGCGCTGGACACACGCACACCGGCAACTGAGGAATACTAGGGCGGGGGGCCAGGCTCCCCTCCCTCCATCAAACTTATGACGAAAAAACAGAACTGGTCGTCTGTGAGATGACGCGCGTGTATTGGAGTGTTAAGCTGTAGTAAGGGTTTGGCTTTGATACATGTAAGGGTTTGGCTTTGATACATGTAAGGGTTTGGCTGTGATACATGTTTTTACAATTGAATTGGTGGGTGGAAATCGATACAACTCCAAAATCATTGTTTTGAGAAAAACACATTAATATGTTTAGCGTAAAAAAAAAAAAATAAAAATCTCAATACAAAATAATTTCACTATAAGGCAATATAAAAGACCTTACCATAACATCAACAACACCTCCATTGACTGATAAAAATAAAACACACAAATGAGTATGATGAAAGAAGGAAATTAATGGAAAAAAATTAAAACATGCAAGTAAGAAAATTCTTGTTTCAGCGAAATCAACCAAAGATTCAGATGGTTGTTATCATCGAAACATCATCAGTTGCCAAAGACTACAGAGCAGACAAACAAATGACAAGTGATGCTGCACTCGTATCGTCGGTCCAAGTAAATGATACATAAACCATGAATCAACAATAACAGACAATGGAGATAAATTCAATGCATTCAGCGCGTAGTACATTCGATTCCCAATAGGATCGCCACCAAGTGGAATGTAGGTTGAGTGGTACCAAGCGAGAGGAATTACTCGCTTCAACGGTGGATGGAAGGGAAAAACGTTATTCAGTGAGTTTATTTAAGCCGAGAAGATTGGCGCGGTCTTTCTCTTCCTTCTTTCTTTTTGGACGGTGAAGTGTTTTTGGATGTGCGAACAACGGTGGTGCTGTGGAAAGTTAAGTTACCTTTGAAACATTATCAATTTTGTGCGAACAATGGTGGTGCTGAGGGAAGTAAAATTACGTTCGAAACATCATCAATTTTGGAAATTCATTACTGCATTACGAGCGCCGACGAGACAGCGGTGGAAATCTGCGAACAACGGTGGTGCTGTGGATAGTTAAGTTACCGTTGAAACGTTATCAATTTTGTGCGAACCACGGTGGTGCTGCTGGAATTAAAATTACTTTCGAAACATCATCAATTTTGGAAATTCATTAATGCATTACGAGCGTCGACGAGACGGCGGTGGAAATCTGGTGGGAATCTCGACCGAACGGAAGCGAGGGGCCCCTTCCTAGGTTAGGAAGTAAAAGTAAGTGGCTTTCTTTGTCATTTAGGTTGTTGAATCATTTTTTTATTTCAATAAATAAAGTTAACGTAGGCATAATTATTCGATTTTTCCTTCCTCATATTGCGGACCAAAAATATTTAACTATATTTTCAGTTGTGAGGAGTGCGCCTCGGGAAATCTTTTGCCGGGGGCGGTGACCAGGCAAGAAGACCTGGAAGATTTAACTATGGTGGTAGTGTTCGGCGAGGGTAGTGAATGTGAGTGTCGATTTTCTCGGTTTTTAGTGTTAGGCGTAGTTTCAGTTGCCGGGTATGGGGAACCAAAGGTTTTGCGTGGGGGCGTTATTTTCAACTCGCCCTAAGTGGTAGGGTCCTTGGAAGGGGATCCTCGCAGCTTAGTGCTCAAGCGATAGTTTTTTTGCTCCGGCGGTCGTCTTTTCGTTCGGACGACCCCTTCGGAGATTGAAAAGCGGACGAGTGGCGCCCACGCCCGTCTTCGGATGAGCTATATTGGGGATAGTGGAGCCTCCACCGGAGTAGCCGCAATAAAGTGGTGGCCATAACGGGGGAAATAGGGAATCCGGCGGTTAACTAATTAAAATAAAATTCTAAAATTTCGCCGAACATGTATTTATTTTTATATCATGGATCTTTTTGTCATGAATTGGAAGAGGGTTTTTATAAGTCGGTTGCGGGTTGACATTAGGGTTTAGTAGTTTGAAGTTGGTTACTTCAAGCCCTCCAATAACATGGCTAACTGAAATGCAACCTGGTGTAGAACAGCCGTATATAACCTGACTATAGGTTGAAATTGTGAAGGTTTCACAATATCCCTTATCAACGGCTCTGCAACTTTTCTTCAGTAAATGGATTCAACTTACGGCTGCTTACAATCATGTGCTCATAGTCCTCGGGTAAATAAATCCGATCATGCCTTCTTATGACTCTCTTGACATTTCCGAAGGCTCTATCGAATGGTCAGAACGAGTGTCCACGAACAGGAAAATATTGAATGATTTTTCGAAAACGCTTGCTTTGAGCAACAAATAAAAGAAATCTTATAACTTTATGGTTACGATTTGGTCCCGGACAACCAAAATGTGAAGTTCTTGTAGCTCTGGCGGCAAATTTTTAGTGTAAACATAAATGAAGCTACACACTTCATTTGGTCCTTCAACCTTTGGCCTTCATGATATATGAAGAAGTGGCCAATATCATCCTTCAAGTTGTGACTCTCAAATCCAGAAGGCCATAACTGTCGGTAATAGAACATTTGCTGGACAGGTATCGCCAGATGTAGTCAAAAACTATAGCACCAATATCATTTTGATCCTGGCATAAGGCTTTAATTTGCTTCAGCTTAGCATAAAATTTACTGGCTCTTCTTTTGTGTATCATGAGCTCCGCCGCAGCAAATTTCTTCGCATCACTACTGACAGCATCATCTTTAAGCTTTGTTGTGAGTTGCTCACAATCACCACAAACATCGACTTAGGGTCTGCCAAATATCAAAGCAAAGTTTTCTTTAAATACCTTTAAATAGAGTTCGTACTTAACTCTTTCTGCAGTTTATTTTTTCATAAAGAGGTCATCCATAATCTTAAAATTTAGAGATGCATCAAGGTAGTGAATTTCTTTAGAACTATAATGCGTTATCTTTGCGGGAAACGACTCGATGTGATGTTTTATTTTGGTGATTACATCAGGCTGCACAACATGTGGCCTATTGTTACCTTAACACGCAAATCTTTTGTCGCCTTTCCAAAAATCAGAAGCTAATTTAGTCGCTGAAGACGCAAATTACTTATTGAATGCAAACTCAAAAATGCAGTTTAAAAACAGTAAGCTTCCTTAATCCATTTCGTATAAAATAGGAAAATGTCGTTGTCCTATTTTTTTCTTTAATAAGGATGACTTCTGGCTATTTCCTTGCCCTCCATTAGGCCCAGCAAATATGTATCTTGTTTGTCTTTAGGATTCCGATCATAAAAAATGGGCAAAGTAGATTCCTTACCAGCTTGCCGCATATTAGACATACACTTTTTCTTGCAACTGTACCTAAGCTTTTTACAGTTATACAAAAAATTGTCACGTGCAATCTAGACCGGTCCTTATTTTGTCTACCAGTTTTCCCTTATCGATGATATATTTTCCTCCATGCAGACGAGCTAGCTTTCTAGAAATTTTCATCAAAGTTTCAGGACGCCTTTTACGCCTTCGTGTAATTTCTTTATTTTCACTGTTTTCAATATTATCTGAACATTGAAAACTGGGCATTATGTTGATATTTTATAATCACTTGAGATTAAACACCGGTGCTTTTTTGTGACTTAGAAAACGATCTGAACGATAAATATGGTTACGCACATTGACCTTAAACAAGAAAATCAACACATTGAGTGGAACAGCGATACAACTCCAGGAATTATACTGTTTTTCCATTCAATGCAAAAACAGGGTGCCTAGACAAGGCGTACACACGTTTTTTAGAATTTTGTTTAACTCATCTGAAAGATCTATCTTTCAAGATAATTTTACCTAACTCGGTTAAAAACTGTTAATTTTGGAGGCATACTCTTTTTCCACTCAGCGATTCACCTGAAAACATATAATAAAACACGTCACAAAATAAGGACGATTAAGTATGAATTGAACAAGACACTCACTTTGAAAAAGTCAAACTAACAGACTCATAACGTTTCGTGATTTAGTAGAGATGCACCATCCAACTAATATTAACTTTTTGATTTTATTACAAGGTGACAGGCTTAAAAATTTTAATAAACACGGAAAAAAAATTTCCAGTGACCAAAATATCATCGAATTGCAATGTGAGCATAAAAATTTCGAGTTAAGCATAATATCTGTAGGGGAGACCGGGGACGATTGTAACAGTTTTAATATTATTCGCTTTTAAATTCAAACGAAAGCCATAATACTATCGAAAACAAGCTTTACCCGACTTTGGTATATATGGTTCCTTAGAAGAGAATGGTTGCTTTAATTGAATTATAAAAAAATTAAATTCGTTACAACTGACTCCACATCTAGGGCAGTTGAAAGAATCTTTGGGGTAGGTTATAATACCCCAAAAAAACAAAAAATCAACATATTTAGCGAAATAATTTTGCATTATTATTACTTTGCTCAATAATATAATGCTAACAAACTTAAAAAAGAGTTTATTTGGCCAAGTTTTCAATAAATCAAACTTATACATGTTAGTATTAAATAAAAGGATAGCACCAATCAAGTTTATTTAAAATGATGGCACAAATAATATGGACCACCTGCTGTACAAGCTTCATGGGCCCACTGTCTTCAGCCTACACATTAAATCCAGTCATCAGACAAAAATAATCATCTTCCCTCAACGTCTGTAACACGAGTGCAAGCAATTTCTCTTTTAGTGGAAGTGATTAATGCAACGAAAAGTCGTGATCCAGAGAATGTCAATCCCACAGAGACTGCTATCTCAGCTGTAACGAAAATACTCAAATACAATGAAATCCTGAACTTATGGCTCTCATGGCTCCCAGTTGTTGAAGACGACAATGCAGCACTTCATGTTTACGGCTACTTATGTGATCTAATACAGACAAATCCCGCTATTCTAGGAGTGAACAATTCAAATCTTCCCCGAATCGTCAGCAAAATTGCTACTGCGTTCCAAGTGGACGTGGTGAAACCATTGAGCGAGGTGGGAACATGTATGATTGGTATTGTGAAGCAGATTGAATCAAATCCAGAAGTGTTCCAAGCATGCATCCAACAATTAACATTCCGACGGGCATATTTTTTGGCAGTGATCTTGATTCCAGCAGAAGCGTTTGTTACCGAAGACAGGACAATCACCGCTGTTATTATCACCTTTTATTCCCCCTAAACCACACAATGGGCATTCGTAGCCTTGTTGTGCTTAAATATCAGTGCCTCCGGCGTTGCATTCATAGCAATACGATTCCAGTCAACAGTGACAAAACATAAAATTGGATTTTTCTCGACTCGCACATCACCACAATTGATTGTCACAAGTGACGTTAAACTGATTTCCTCAATATTGGCATTTTCAAATGTGATCAATGCAAATCCCTCAAACAACGTATTGCCACGAATCACTTGTAAATGTGGAAAAAGTTTCGCCAAGGATCGAATGCCACTAACCTGATATTTCATTAGGAAATCTGTGATTTCCGTCAACTCCGGAAATGTATGATTCTTGAAATCCGTTTGATTAAATTTGTCCATCCAAGTTATCGCCAAGACTCCTTCAATCACTCGACATCCTGTTAGAGTTTGTAGCTGTTACATATATTGATACTTGGACAAACTCCTGATGATCCTGGCGTGACATTTGTATACGCAGCAGAGGCAACCATTGATATTGTTAAATTCAAAAGCATTACGGAGGCAATTAACCATAGAATGCAATGGAAGGATGTAAAGGAAGCCGATGATTTTATCCGACAAATTTTACCTGAAAAACAAGATGAACATATTGTAGGACCAAACACCCATTCTAAAGCTTGCGATGGGATATACTTACGTGATTCTCGAGCTGATCGCCCGACACATCCCTGCGCGGACACAATTACGGCGGACACAATCACACAAATTTCACTCGCGACGCACGGAATAACAAGTATTTAACACGACTGATATTTAAATCAAAACAATCGGTAAGGTTGTTATAGATAAGACACTACAGTGCGCGAAAGGAAGATGGCCCACCAAGTAAAAAAAACTGGGTTTGCGCCTGAGATAAACGCTGCAAGGTTGAGCAGCCGTGATGAATGTTGTGGCCTTGAACATGGGTTCTTCAACTCAAGTAAAAGAGCCGTGGGACTAAGTCAATAAAAGAGCCAGCGACCATGGAAACGGTTTCTTTTTCGCACGGATTTCTGGCCAACGAAGGACGACCATCAAACCGACAGGCAGCGTACAACTTACTCCCAAGAGGAGGGATCCATCAACGCATTAGGAGAAGAGGAAAAGATAAACTGCGCGAGACAACTGAAGTTTTCAATTAGAACAGAAGATTGAGTGGAAAGCGAGGACTTCGTACATCGGCGGGGCCCCCAACGTAGAGTAAGTGTTAAGTTTCCATAAATTCCATTTCTTATCAATTTTGTATTAAATTTGCTGTGAAATAATAATAGTTGCGTTTATTACTTGAGGTAGAGTTGATTTTGTTTTATATAAAATTCCGTGTCGTGACAGTGTTACAGCAGTGTTTTTGCACGTGGAGCGCGCAGTGTTAACCGAAAGCTTAGCTTGGTCCAGAGTGTGCAAGGATCCTTGTGTCTAGGACCTCAACCTGCGATAGGTCCCCTCAGGGTTCTTTTTTGTGTTTTTTTAGGCAGTCATTTTCCTTGTGGAAGTTAGTGGTAGTAGGAGGACCATTCCGGGGAGCCGCAAGCTCGCCAATTGGCTCCTGGGGGCAATTTTAGGGTTGGCGAGTGGCGCTACCTACCCCGTCTCCACGGGCTAGTCGGGACCCCAAGGCCCCTAACCGGAATCGTTTATGCGGCGTAGTACCCAGCATCATTTTTAACGTGACACACTTGAAGGCACTGTTTAATTTTTAGATTTTTGGATTTTATTTCTTTGCCTTTCATCAAAGCTTAAATTAACTTTTTTTGGCCTCACCTTTCGTATTCTTTCCTGTGCTTCTTTTCGAATCGCCTACTTTCTTGGCGTATTAGTATAAATTGTAGATTTACGGTTTTTCTTGGCCGCATGTTTGTTCGTTTTCGTGGTGATGCTTTGGGATAAGGTTTTAGCAATTCAGGAGAAAAAAAGATGGTACTAGTAGAGATGGGAGGGTGATATTTGCTTTGTTTTTTTTCAATATTTTCATGCTCTTCATTTATTGCAATTGATGAAATCATGACTTCTCTCTCTTGTGTAGAACACAATTCGACATCATGGGCGCAGGATAATTTTTTCGGGCATTCTGATATCCCAGTATTGGCTCCATTTTCATTTAAAGTAAAAATTGATGAAGTTATTTCTGCTCTCGGACTTGAAATTGACCAATCAGTAACATATGCTGATGAAACATCAAGACCCGTAAACAAGTTGCAGTTAACTGGGTAGATTCCGGTTATTTGAATCCAGCCTGAATATTTGCGGGAGTAAAAGCTAATAGCATCGCTGCAGCGACAATACCGGGTATATCATAAATGCTCATAGTTTTCCGGGTTGATTTCTCATCCAAGCATCACACGTTGAATAGACGGCTTTTACATACACTGACCTTTCAAGAGATTGTAGCTTTTACGAACAATGATAAAGTAAAGATGACTATACTATCCCAATCCCCACTAATTATTCCTCCTCATACTAAGCAACGCTATATAAACCTAAATCCATGCACACCACCCCTTAAAGCACAACCTAAGCTCCACAAACCCAATATTCCTATCCGTCCTGTCGTCAACTACCGCCCAGCTCCTGCATACCAATAAGCACGGTACTTGGCAACGATAATGGCTGATGCCATGCACCTTGACGACAAATACACATTAAAGAACAGCCGCGAGCTAGTAAATGCTACCACTTCTTTAAAATTGACTGAAAATTGTCCACTTTTATCATTAGACATCACCAACCTCTATACGTCTATCCCTGTCGATGAAACACTGGCCATATTAAAAGAAAAACTTTCATTCAACAACAGCTGACGATTCACAGATCAAATACTCAATCTCATAAAGACTACAATCAAGCAGAACTATTTTGAGTTCAATAGCAACACAAACATTGCCAAAGACAGTCTGGATATGGGACATCCAATGTCTTCAATAATGTCAGAAATATTCTTACGATCTTCGGAAGAAGTCTTTATACCCAAAGTTGTCAAAAGATTCAATGTAATATTTTACAGACGATATGTGGATGACTGTTTCATTGTTATTGATTCACAAGAAAATAAACAAGACGAACTGCTTACCTATATGAATGAAATTCACCCGAATATAAAGTTCACTATGGAAAAAGAAACAAACGGACAACTCAACTATATGGACCTAACTGTGACACGTGAACAAACACAATTGGGCTACAAAATATACAGAAAACCAACCACAACTGATCATACCATACATGAAACATCTAACCACCCCGCACAACATAAGCTAGCAGCGTACAGATCAATGGTGCAGAGGCTTCACTCCATCTCCATGACTCCTACTAACTACTCCAACGAACTAAACAACATTTACAGAATAGCTAATAATAACGGATACAAACAATGCGACATTGACAAACTTGTCACACAGTACAAACAAAAACAGGAACGCCAACTGATTGAAACTCATAAGAACGACCAACAGTGGGTATCGTTAACATACGTAGGCAAAGAGTGATACAAACTATCAAACTTCCTTAGGAAATACAATTGCAAACTGCATTCAAAACGAACAACAACATTGGAAACAAACTGAAGCCAAAACTGAATGACACATATACAAACTGAGATGCAAGGACTGCGACATGGTATATATAGGAAGGACAACACGAAAACTAACGACAAGATACAAAGAGCACCTACAATCTTTCTTATACAACAAGGCAGACTCCAATTATGCGACGCACCTGCAAAACCACGCACATGAGCCTGACGCTATGACAAGCTCTATGAAATTGCTACACAAACAAAGCAAAGGACCGAGATTTGACATCCTAGAAAGGCTTGAAATTTATAAACTTAGAAAGACACACGGTGACACCATCAACGAACAACTTGTTACCAATTCCGACGCAATTTTCTCAGTCCTAGACCACACTCTTAGACGAAAACGGAAACGAGATGAAACATAATATCCCTCTACCTGGTATAATTTAGCACTTGAGTAATTTACTTCCTGATCTCATTACCCATCCGCTAATTACCCATCCGCTAATCACCCATTCGCTAATTACCCATCCTATGACTATATAAAGTCGTTCCCTTCAACACATCCTTTAGACACTGAAGATGACTCAAAGTAGTCGAAACGCGTCTGCTCACACAACTAAGCAAGGCTTGACGGCTTTTAAAGAAAAAAGAGGATTGGCCTGCGGATATCAAATAAACAAAATTATTGACTATCCCATTTGGTTTACAAAAATCTTACTCATCAATATTTATGTGTGATTAATGGTTATCTAAAATGAGGAAAATATTTTGGATCACTGAACAATTTGTGTGCTTTCGAAAATGCTCCGAAAAAATAGAAAATATTACATCCTACATCCACCCAAATGGCGTACCTGCTCCCACTGTATCCACAGGGCCATCTCTTATAATGTGGTCTTGGTATCGAACCCATGGAAAAACGAAAAGAAAAGGAATCACATTCCCTAACGCATTGGCTGCAAAAGCAATTGTTATGAGTGTTCTCGCTCTCCTAATGTTACTGACCCAACCTGCCGAGCATCACGTTTGGCAACAACTTTTCTTGGATGTTGAATAGTACTTACACCGGTTTCATCAACATTGTACATGTTTTGGTGCTAGAAACTAGCCCGGTCCACAACCTTCTCCAGATTATCAAAGAACAAACCAATATTTGCTTGGTTAAAACTAGTCACTCTCGATAAACTTATGGCTTGGGCAGCTCTTATTGATAGTTCTGGGTTTCTATGCATGAATGCACTGAACCTATCCTTACCGGCCATTTTATTTTCTTTCCAAGGCTTTGGACGCTTCAAATTATACTTCAACGAGAGTTCTTAGGCTAATTTTCTAACCTTTCTTGGTGGAAGCCTAAAATATTGTTACATGTACAAATAATTCTGCGAGCTACTGTCGCAATTGTTTTCACAACAATGAAGAACACGAATTCACTCGAAACCACGAGAACCCAACAAGCATGATCAACATCTGCAAGTGACGTCACTCCATTCATTAATTTGCTCGAATCTACCAGGTACCTCTCGGTAGAACATTCGCCAATAAACGAATGAATGGGGGGATCATCATTCATTCGACCGCGATAAGAACTGCGATTGTGTGTGGGAAGCGATATTATTCGAGTAGTAAAAAAGTGATTTTCGTAATAGTGAAGTGATTTAGAAGACAATTGCGATAAGAAATTTATGGACAAGTGTTAGAATTTTAATAGTGAAAATTAAAATTAGGTGAAATAGTTAAATAAATGATTGTGCATTTTTAATTAAATAAACTCTTTTAACTTAAATTAAAAGACATTGCGTTTTCACTTTCCCGGAACATTAAAATTATTGGCCGCGAACCAATAACACCCGACAATGGTGTCAAGAAGTGAGAAAGAAAAATTTTGGAAGTGAAAACGTTTAAACAGTTTTAAAGTGCACAATTGTGAAAATTAACGTGGAAAAATAGCCGAAACAATAAAAATGCCAGGAAATTTACATCTCAAAATTTATCAATTGAGCATATCAGAGCTCAAAGAGGAGTTGGAACAACGAAATCTGACTACACAAGGTACAAAGGCCATACTCATTGCACGCTTGCGTGACGCGATCGAGTCGGAAGGCGGGAATCTGGATTCGGGTGAGTTCTCAGATGCGGAAAAAGGCGCAGAAGGTGGAGAAGTAGAAACACCAAAATCAAAGGAGCCAGAAAATGCGCTAATGCAAATGTTAATGCTGATGTCATCGAGTCTGACTGCGAAGCTAGATGAACAATCAACGAAGCTTAATGAACAATCAACGAAGCTAAATGAACAATCAGCGCAGCTAAATGAACAGACATCCAGTTTAGCTGCGAAGTTAAATGAACAATCAGCGCAGCTAAATGAACAGACATCCAGTTTAGCTGCGAAGCTAAATGAACAATCAGCGAAGCTAGACCAACAAGCGATCGAAATCAAGGCAGATTTTCAAAAACAGTCCACCGAAATAAAAGCGGAGCTCGGCAGCCTGAACAAACAAATTAAAGGCGTCGAGGAAAAGGTTTACCAGGTCGAGGAAAAGGTCGAAGAGAGAATGAACCATGAGATGGAAAAAGTGAAAAAAGAATTGGAAGCAGCGAAGGCACTAGTAACTACTTCACCAGCCCCGCTTATAACCGCAGCGCAAAGCACATCCAGAAATGTGCAAGCACCAATATTCGATGGGCAAACGGTCTGGAGTATTTACAAGACCCAGTTTAAAGCAGCCGCAACGGCAAATCACTGGAATGAGCAGGAACGAGCAACTGCATTAATTCTTGCTCTAAGAGGCCCAGCTGCCGAGCTTTTGCAGACGATCCCCGATGAATTGCACTCAAACCCGAATGCTATAATGAATGCGCTCGACATGCGTTATGGAGACGATCATCTAAAGCAGATTTATCGGGCACAGCTACGGCATCGGATGCAGAAGTCTGGCGAAACCTTGCAGCAGCTAGCACAAGACATTGAGCGACTGGCACTTTTGGCTTACCCAGCGTACGACCCAGAACATCGAGATGCAGCAGAAGCATTCATCAGCGCCTTAAAGGACAAGGAATTGCAACAAGCCGTGCGTTTAGCTCAAAAGCAAACAGTCAAGGATGCATTGGCTTAAAGTTTAAATTTTGAGGCAGCCAAAAATGTGACCCGTACCACTGCCCGGGTTCGCGAGGTACTGGCAGATAATTGCAGGTGTGAGCGCGCGGGAATTGAGCGAGAGCTGCAGGCGAATGGTGCGCCTAGATGCTGGAATTGCGGGGAAAAAGGGCACCTGCAAAGAGACTGCAAGAAGGGAAGAAGACCGAGCTATTGTCCAGGGTGGTGGAGATCCAGACCGTGTCAGGAGCCTAGAATGGAGGCCCATCAAACTACAAGGGCCAACTTCGTGGGGGCGAACGTTGGCTAGGAGTATCGACATCCCCAGCACCGTGCCAAGGCAACATCGTGGAGAAGCAGACAGATGCCTTCCTGGTCAAGTTGATGAAGAACAATGCACCCTAACAAACGACACTGGTGCAACCCAATCGACGATCCGACCAGACCTAGTGAGGCCCCAACTGCTTCACAAGGGCAGAGTTCATGGAATTGCTGACGCCCTATCTCGTCATCCATGTCCAGCTAACTGCAAACATTGCCAACGGATTGAGGAAAAGGAGCCGCCCGTTGATCTGCGAGTGATAACGGCCGAATTCGATGAAGGTTGGTCATCGGAGGAAATTCGAAATGCCCAGTTAGCCGATGAAGACATCGGACCATTGCTCGTATGGAAGGAGACAACTGGGCGACCTGAGTGGAAAGACGTTTCAATGCATGGCGCAACCCTGAAAAGCTATTGGGCACAATGGAACTCCCTTCAGGTGGAGGGTGGCGTACTCAAGCGGAAATGGGAAACGGCGGATGGTAGCTCCTATAGGATGCAAACTATACTTCCCAAAAGCCGAATCCACGATGTGGTTAAGGAAATGCATGAAGGACCCTCGGGAGGCCACCTTGGTGTTAACAAGACCTTAGCGAAATTGCGGGAACGGTTCTACTGGCTCCACGCTCGAGAAGACGTAGAGGACTGGTGTCGCAGATGCACAATTTGCGCTTCCGTCAAAGGCCCAAAGCGACGACTGAGAGGACAAATGCAAACCTATAACGTAGGCGTGCCATTCGAAAGGATTGCTGTTGACATCGCCGGACCCTTTCCTGAATCCGATTGGGGAAATCGATATACGCTGGTTGTAGCCGATTATTTCAGCAAGTGGGCTGAGGTCTACCCCATTCCCAACCAGGAAGCAACTACCGTAGCTGAACAGCTAGTGTTAAATTGGGTCAGTAGGTACGGCGTACCTTGCGAATTACATTCAGATCAAGGCCGAAACTTTGAGTCACTAGTTTTTGGCGAAATGTGTGAACTACTGGGAATACGGAAAACGAGGACAACACCGCTGCATCCCCAATCCGATGGAATGGTCGAACGTTTCAACGGCACGCTCAATAAACATCTGGCCAAGATGGTTGACGAGAACCAAAGGGACTGGGACCGACATATCCCACTATTTTTGATGGCGTACAGAGCTGCCGAACATGCATCGACGGGCCAAGCCCCAGCCAAAGTCATTTTTGGAAAGACTATTCGTTTGCCAGCCGATATAAAGTTCGGAACACCCCCTGAGAAACCCCAAACGGTCTCGGAGTACGCAAGTGATCTAAGACAACGGTTGAACCAGATACATCGGACAGTGCGAAAGCACCTCGAATCGGCTACTGACCGCATGAAGACCAGGTATGATCTAAAGGCTAATTCTACTGGCTTCCAGCAAGATGACTTGGTGTGGCTATATAACCCGCAACGGCGAAAGGGTAGGTCTCCAAAGTTGCAACATAACTGGGAGGGACCATACCGAGTCACAAAGCGAATCAACGACGTCGTATATCGCATACAGGAACACCGGAAACCGAGAGCCAAAATGAAAATCGTGCATCTAGACCGTCTTGCTCCATATTACATCCAGGGAGAATTGACTACAACTGGCGACACATCTTTTCGGGGCGAAAAGAACTGAGGTGGGGGCAGTGTTACATGTACAAATAATTCTGCGAGCTACTGTCGCAATTGTTTTCACAACAATGAAGAACACGAATTCACTCGAAACCACGAGAACCCAACAAGCATGATCAACATCTGCAAGTGACGTCACTCCATTCATTAATTTGCTCGAATCTACCAGGTGCCTCTCGGTAGAACATTCGCCAATAAACGAGAAATGGGTGAATAGGTAGAGACCCTATATAAAGGCGAGCTGAATGAATGGGGGGACCATCATTCATTCGACCGCGATAAGAACTGGATTGTGTGTGGGAAGCGATATTATTCGAGTAGTAGAAAAGTGATTTTCGTAATAGTGAAGTGATTTAGAAGACAATTGCGATTAGAAATTTATGGACAAGTGTTAGAATTTTAATAGTGAAAATTAAAATAAGGTGAAATAGTTAAATAAATGATTGTGCATTTTTAATTAAATAAACTCTTTTAACTTAAATTAAAAGACATTGCGTTTTCACTTTCCCGGAACATTAAAATTATCGGCCGCGAACCAATAACACGCGACAATATGTATATGTCGACGCAACGAATTATATATTTTGACAGTATTTTTTCTTGTTCGTGTGAAAATATTTTGTTGTGCGCATTATAACCCATAAAAAGCACAATTACTCCTACTTCTAGTCTACTAGCTTCACGTTTTCTTTTGTACCGCATCAATGATATATAATTAACTTTGTGCTTGGCAGCCGCAACCTGTTAAGATAGGCCGCTCATGACGTCATTAAAGGCGCTAGAGTACTGTTAAATATCATTTTGAATCAACGGAATTTAATCCCTTTCTCATTTGGAATACTGACCAAACCTGGCTCTTTTAAAACAGTTGGAAACTATTTCAAATTTGACGTCGATATTCCATGCGTTAGTTATATCGTTAACACAATTCATCAATGTAATATTATTCTTTTTGTTTAACTCAAAACATTTGCTAGTTCTTTTAAAAAATTTTGGGCGATAATGACATTTTAAACATTGTATAATTCACTGATCGAGTGGTTTTAACTAAGGTTCGGCGGGAAAAGACAAGTTTAATACACTTTAATTTTTCCTATATGTTTTCAAGATGGGCCGGACGGCTATCAATAATGAGAATAATCTTTCTTCCCAGGTTTTTAAATTGTCTATCTAATTTTAATAGCCAATCTTCAAAAAGTGCGCCTGTGATCCAAGCCTTTTAGTTTACTTTATAGTCAAGGGGCAACCATTTAACACCTCGAAGCAGCGAGGTTGATCTTTTTTACCTATTAAGACATTTGAAAGATAATCCTGTCTCATCTACATTAAACACCTCGAATGCTTGATAGCCTTCTAATAAATGAGGTAAAACATCACGTCTCCACTTAATATAATCTTCGTCACTGCTTTCTCCACAAGCCTTTTTATGACATTTGTAAGATCTAGCATAGAGAAACGAATTTTAAAACCCAATTACTGCATAAATTTCTTTATGTACCATAACCTGCATTTCCAATTATCGAGCCAACCGGTGCTTGCCTTAAAGCTTGATTGCCTAATTTTTTTACTAAGCTCCAATGCATTTTCTTTAATTAAATATCCATATATATATATATATATATATATATATATATATATATATATATATATATATATATATATATATATATATATATATATGACTGTGTGTGTGTGTCCTTAAAAATTTATTTATATGAAATCAAATCAAAACACAACTAATATTACACAATTAATGATCTTACATCAATAGAAATTGACGATTTTATCCCATTGTTTTTAGTCAATAAGAAAATCTTGTTGCTAACAGCGATACCTGTTAATTCGTGCGGTTTTTTCGAAAGTTGAAGCTTTTTTTGTGAAAAATTGCTTTTAGACGATCGGAAATGGTTTGTTGAGCGACGCCAAGTGATTTCGCAAGTTTGGTATGGATCTTGGTTGAGCAATGTCTCCAATTCGTGATCTTCAAACTTTTTTGGCTGTCCGGGCCGTTCATCGTCCTCCAAGTCTTAATTGCCACTTTTAAACCGTGCAAACCACTACGCTCAGCTAGAGCATGCACACCATACACTTCCACCAAAATAGGATGACTTTTGGTAGCCTTTTTCTTCAATGAAGAAGAACTCCCCACAAAAACACTTTATTCGGCATAAAATTCGATATTTTGAGAGTAAAAAAAAGTATTGTTGTTTACGCTTCAGCTAAATGACACATACTGATTCTGAAACTATATGACGGTAGCTTTCCAACACATATTTGGAAAGATGAATCACTGGAATAAAAATAAAGTTACGCCATCTGTTAGAAAATTCACCGAATTAACCGGTACCTCTATTAGGTGTGGTGTAAACTATTGCATAGGGTGTTGGTATGGGTTTGCAAACATCGGTCGTTGTTGGGCGAAATTATATTGAATAGGTCTATACGGCTGTAAAAATGGTTGGTATGAGAAATTTGGTGGGCTTAGTTGAGGCATTTTAGGTAACATAGGTTGCATATTCGGGTGTAGCAAGTTTGGTTTTAGCGTACTAAATGGTCTTGCATTTAGTATTTGTTTAGGGGTTTCAGAGTTCAAATTAAACATATTTTCTTCTTTAATGCAAAAAGCAAAAGCGTCAGCTAAAGATTCGGGTTTCGTTGCCCGTATAGTTGATCCAAAAAGTTCCTTTAGACCACTTAAAAATGTATTAACGCGCTGACGCCATCAACGATTTTACTCTACATAATATTTAGACATCGTGCGCCGTCGCTGGTACACCGGCTATCTTTATTTGTGGTTGTAGTGTACCACCAGTGGTACAAAAGAGCGAAAATTTAGAATCAGTTTTAAGACTTCCGTTTAGTTTTAATATTAATTTCAAAGAGCTTACGTCTGTTGAAAATGCAAGAAAACAATGTTTTTTTTTTGTATCAGAAAATAATTCACTGGCTGCTTGATCAAATATGCAATATTTTTCTTCCATAAAGTCATGTATTTATTTCAAAGATTTTTTTCTTAATTCTAGTTACAGTTCAATATTGCTTTGATAAAAAAAAGTAAAGAAAAAAAAAAACAAAAGAACTAAAATAATAGAAAATGATTTTTTAATTCTTTGGATTACAAAACTTAGTTATTATTTTTATAAAACCAAAACATTCTAAAGAAAATGCACCTGTGGAGTGGACCTCTTTATCACATAGCTTACATCCTGTAAAAATATTCTTTCATTAATATACTTAGCTTGGTAAAATTTGGAAAAAATATCTTACATGATAATTCAAACAGTGTGTTTATGGTTGAAGCATTCAAGGCACATGGTTGGTTGATTATCACAGTTTCTGCAGAAAGTCTGAACTATTTTAACTTTTTCCTAGCTTCAATGGAACCCTTTTCTTTGGCAACTTTTTGTAGCAAGAAACACATAGCTTTCTTGAAACACTTGCACTACCTTCTCGTTTTTGAAGTTGGTGTATTTGGGGTCTTTTAGCTAGGACAGATTGACCACTAGTCGATGGATTCAAATGAAATTCATTTTCGTTCAGTAAATTGTGAATAAGTTTTTCCTTGAACTGCAACATCGATATCTTTTTGCTCGAGTGGTTATTATAGATTACTCAAGAATGAGCAACAGAAATCCAAAGTTTAAATTCAAAAGCAACTTTTTTATACCATTTCACGGTTTTCCTCAAACAAGAATAGTAATTGGTAATTTGAACGGAATAGTCTACGCCTTTTTAATGTCGTTACCAGAACGATTTTTCCTTCCAAAACTGACAAGATTAATGGTGTGATCAGGATGGCTTGAAATCATCAGGACAGGTCTTTTATCCTTCTTTTTCAAAATTCTCACACCATCTTGATTTTCTTTTCCGAAAATTTCTCCTTTTTTTTAGTTTTTTTGCAATAACTTCTTTACAATTACTTCGACGGTTTTGTCTCAATGTTCCACATATATAAGTTTTTCTTTTTAACAGTTCTTGGCTAAGCTCAACGCTATTATAAAATTTATCAGCGAATAATGTTCTGCCCTCATCAAGTAAGTCACTTATCAGCTCCAAAACTACATCAGAAGCACTTGTTCGGCCTGTCGAATTCAGTGCAGTATTTCGTTTACCAGAATAAACTTTGAAACTATAAGTATATCCATCAGCAGAGCATAGTTTGAAAATTTTTACGCCATATTTGTGAGACTTTCCAGGGAAATATTGTTTGAAAAGTAAACGTCCTCTCCACGGAATCATTGTTTCATCTATGACAACATTTTTCATTTCAACGAGCGCAGATTTAAAATTTTGTTGTAACAAGCATAGTAATGGGCTCAATTTTGATAATCTTTCTTCACCTACGGGCTTTTCATTGTCCGCAAAATGAATAGATTTCAACAACATTTCAAATCGAGTATGTGACATAGATCGAGCAATAATTGGATTCTTATACATTGGATTTTTAGACGAATATAAACGCATATTAGGAAGATGACAAAGGCCCATAATGAGTATTATGCCAAAAAACTTTTTAATTTCCTCTTCATTCGTATCCTTCCAAGTTGCCATAGTTGAGCGTTGCCGAAGTATATGTGAACTGATGAAATTTGCAGCATATTTATTTGTCTCCGATACAATAAGTTCTAAAACATCTCTGCTTAAGAATAATCCATATACTTGGCTTGGATCTGTGAAATCTATAGGAAGTTGCACGCTCCTGAAGTGAGCAAAGTTGAATTTTCGGATGCGATTCGTTGGTTCATGCCAAGTATTCGTTACGGATAATTTATTAGGATCTATGTTTTCTTCATTTTCTGAATAGCGAACTGAATCTAATTCATTATCAGATTCAGAATTTGATTCGCTTTCCGCATCTTCCGAACTGGATGGCTTATAAGACCTTTCTGAAGCTGAAAAATCTGATAACTTATCATCCATTATCTCCTCCTCATTCATTTCTAATAATGACAACAAAATAGATGACGAAATCACTAATAATTAATCATTGGGACGTCGTGTACCACTGGTGGTCAATCGCTAAACGTATGCAGCAAGTAAGTAATATACATACCAATATACTATCTAAACCAACTTTTACCGAAAAGAACTCACAACTGTTTAGGGTCACTTAAAAATAAAACACGTCCAGTCAGAATCACAGCTGTTGACCAACTGACGTGTTTTTAGTACACAAAGAATGTACCACCGGTGGTACACGATGTCGTGAACGTGTTAAGGCACATTTCTGAGAAAAGAGCATTTTTTTCACCTATCACCCTTTGATTTTCTCGTGAATATTCACATGATTATATAAACTTGCAAGAAATTCCACCGCTTCACTATAGAATTTCTGTATCGAGTCGGTATTTTGTTTTAAATTATGTAAATGTTTAATTAAAGAAGTTTCATTCCGTTTGTCCGCATAGTGCAGAATTAAATTTTCTTTAATACGGTCCCAATCTAGTTCAGTGCCGTACATATTTAGTATTTCGTTCGCTTCACCCACAATTTTATTTCTGATTCCCCTTAGCATCAGGTGCCCACCAGCTACTTGGATAAGGCTAAGAATTCCATCAACGTTGTCAATGAAATCGAAAAGCAATCTAGGATTACCGTCATATTTCGGTGAATCCTTCATACAGTCTGGTATTCTAAGAGTTGAATAAATCTATAGGCGTGATAGTGGTTTCGCTAGTACCGGGATTCGCCATATTGAAGGCACTTATATTATTTCCTTCTATTACGTTATAACACGATTGAATTAAGTCACTAGCTTGATCTTTTATTATTAAATTATTTTCTTTTGTTATATTTTTACACGATTGGCTTAAATAACTTGTTTTTTCTTCTATTAAAATGCTACTACAAGATGTGCACAATTTATCTAAATTTTGAAGGCTTGTTGACCGAAATTACAACCCACTTATCTCACTGGATGTTTTAGTAAACCGCACTGAATTATTAAAATTATCACCAATGTCCTGTAAATTTGTATTGTTTTCACTAATATTATTACGCCTTAATCAAGGTAAAGGGATTGTAGTATAGAGTTTAGGCTTAGGAGAAAATTTTTTGGAAGGAAGAGGCATGTATCCTAAATTTATGACTTACATGAATGCAAGCGTTATTTGTTTCATCCTTTCCAATTGTCCGTAATTTGAATAGCAATTTTCCTTCGCTGAGCCTGCTCTGCAACGATTTCCTGTCGTCACTTGCACTCGAAAAATTCAAACCGTGGGCGATATTCACTCGCGAATAACCGGTATTCTTCCGATAAAAACGGTTTAAGAATTTTGCTTTCGACGAATTTTACTTTTTTCAACTGTGCCAGTTAAAGTAACAGCGTGTTACTTTCCAAAAAAAACTAAGTTTGTAATAAAAATAATCTTTATTAAAAACGATCTTGATGCTTTGGAAGTTAATTTACAACTCAGAAAACTACAGTAATTTGTGTAAAGATTTAATGTACAAAAAGTTCTTATTGCAATTCTAATTGCAGACGAAATCTCAGGAATTTCAGTGTAGAACGATCGGGTTCACTGGCTCGTGGGAACGTCTCGTCTCGTCTGTTCAGAGTTGCGAAGGTGATACCGTAACTCAGGCGTCCATTTACTTTTGTTGAATAACACTTCCAAATTTTACTTTTAAATTTCTTTTATCTTCATCGCCAATGCAGTAAATCCGAAGTTGAATAAAAGATGAGGTTTACTTAAATATTTATAATATGAATATTTATTTAGAGATCTGGTCTAAACAAAGGCTCGCGTAATATTGAAGGTATGTGTGAAACGTGAACCATAGGAGAGAGCGAGAAATGCGAATGCGTTGCTAGGGAAGATAGACAGTGAATATGAGCGTATGAATATCGAGTGATGTTTCCCACTGTATCAATTCTATTAAACGCTATTTTTTGGCTTGCCTGCAGCATCGCACATTCTATCTCAGATCACATTACTTCGGAATTTAAAGTAGCCTACTTTATTATAGCCTATTTTATTGTATTACTTCCCCTCCAGTGCATTCGATATTAACATCATTGTGTATTTTTGGTGAGTTTGAAACCATCACCGACCCTTCTTTATTGTGTTCGACCTAAACATGGAAAGAAAAAAAAACAACCAAGATAAAACAAGAAAAAGTGCAATGAAGCACAATCAAAAGCATATGTCGCCTGAAGATAGGTATTCCTTTTCGCGTTGCCATTCAAACCGCATTTGAAACCACTCTCAAACGGTTTTCCTCAGATTCAGTATGTAATTTTCAGACTGTATTACAAGTAGGGATATATTGTCGCTTTCATGCTAACTTCGATTACGATAGCTTGATGATCGCTATCATAAGGAAAGGTCTGCAGTCTCCGTGAAGGATTATTGAATTTAAATAGGAGCCTTACATCGGCGATTCACAGGTCCAAGTGGGAGTTTGCTCTCGAAAGTGTGGGGTTTTCTGGCCCATATAGCTTACACTTATAGCCTATTTGGTGCTGTGCTACCCAAGATTGCAAAAATACACCCCTTGGATTATTGGAGGTGTTCAGCCACGATGTATGCCGTGCATTTAGGCCACCGACAAGAATTTAACATACACATAGTACTTTGTTGGTCTTTGTAGCTGAAGCACTTCAAAGTGCAATTCGAATTCTTCTTGAAACTTGGTCCTATTGTTTCCGGCTGCGTAAATGGAGATAATGTAGAGATTATCGCCACTCAGTAAAGGGACGAGGATTCAAGAGACTTCTATACATTCGAAGCTTTCAAATTCAGTCCGGTTGATTTGTTTGAAACGATAGGATCTCCGCATTACTATTCCAGTACCGCCTCCTCCGTCGCAAGATTTCCTATCATTTCTTACGAACTCGATATCCGTGAATATTATAGAATGTCTCGAGTTGGCCGGGTTTCTGTGAGGAGAAGGATGTCAGCCATTTGCTTGACAACAAAGTCGAGGAGACACGCACGTCTATGGATTGTGGCAATCGAGTTAACATTGATTGAAATGAGGTGTTGCCCTCCATTGCTTGTTTGTTGGGCAAGTGTATTAAATACGGACATGTGACAATCCCACTTTTTCTGAAATTAGATTAATAGCATTTTTTTTTGATTTCAAATCATTACTCAGTTTCATAAGTTGATCGAGTATATTCGCTAGTATCATTTCAGTGTTGCTCGGTGCCGCGATTATATTTGACGCTTGAGGGTATACTGCGTAATCTCTTTTCAGGATGTCTGACTAATTAACTCCGGCTCTGACAAAGTTATTTGTTAATTATGTAGCTCTTCTTGGTCCTTGCTGTCTTGTAGCAGGCGTTCGTTGATTGACGACTTTGTATGCGGGACATCCTTTATAAGGAGCAGGGTGGCCATACATACTACAGTTGACGCAAAATACCTTTTCTTTTCCAACGGCGTTAGTAAGCAGACATTGGTTTGGCTCGTGTGTGCTATTGCATTTCACACTACGAATCGGCATTTGACAATTCAACGATGAGTGCCCATATCGTTGACATCGGAAGCACTGCTATACACCATTCTTCTGTAGCTTCTCAAACCAGACTATTTGGTAATTGATTGTATCTTCCTCAGTTCGTTCTCATTACTGCTATTGTCAATTTGCACCACATACATGGGCAGCATACGGTTTTGCATCATAGAGAGCCTCGCTGCAAAGGGTTTTGCTTTAACGATATATAATTTGAGCCCGTATTTCTCGATCTTACTTTTGATTTCATCAAGATTGTGACCTGGATTAAGTCTTTTTAGAAGGAAGGTTTTATTTTTCTGTTCTTTTTGGTGTAAACGTGAAATAGGGAGCGCCAATTTCCTTCAAAATGTCTTGTACTTCATGGAAGTCTTGTGCTTCATTGACTTTTATCTAAGTTTTTACCTTGTTGATTCTCTTCAGTTCAAAATTCTCAATTTTCCCGCACTCTTTTATATGTTTCGCCAAGTCGATCGGTTTTTGATTGAATGTGTATTAATGGGGGACTTTAGTTTCTCACTACTTTCATTTGTAGTTTTCACGTTTTTGTTATCACTGTCACTTACTTTGATTTCATTTTTGTTTTTTTTTTTCCGCAGTCTCCATATTATAAGCATAAGTTTTGGATTTTTTTCTTTTCTTAACAATCTCTATCTAATTTGATGTTGCATCGTCATAGCCCATTTCACTGGTATATACAAATATTTCACCAGCCTTATCCTTTTCACATATCTCAACACTTTTTGTGTTATCTTGTTCGTTAGAATTTGGTCCATTGTTCCCATTCCCTTTTGATTCTAGCCCTTCGAATCTCTGGTCAATATAATCTTGCAGCTCTTTCACTTTTTGTTTAAGCTTTTTATTTTCTGCACTTAATAATAGGTTTTTCTTCTTGATACACTTTCTATCTACAAGATTTGGTATAGGTTTAATCCTACGTCGCGCTTTTGTGTCGTCTTTTGCTTTAATTTTACTGAAGTCAACTAAACTATTGGCCTCCATTTTGCCTATTTCTTCATAACACTTATTTGCATCGCACAGATTATATTGATCATCTTTTATTGCATTCCCTTCTTGTATCAGTTCAACTTTCTCTAATGCTAAAAACTATCACTTGCACTACGGTTATTTTTATTTCGCAATGAGCGTCTTTCTATGTTCATTCGGCAACCCGAAATTACCGGTACACATAGCTGCACAATCCATTTTGCTTTTCTTTTTCTTAAAGTTTTCACAATCAGTAATGTACATTAACTAAACGTCCACACGGTACGGTAATCAAAGGTGACCAAATGATAGACGATATTATTTTCACAACCGATACTAAAATAACACGTCCTTCTCACCCGCTTAAAATGAATCCATCCGACCAGGTCGACTAAACGGTCTGAACTCTGGAGCCACGAAGGTACATTAAAACATGACTTTCGGGCAAATGTTGTCAGCACCAACTGTGGTGCTGACAACATTGATAAAATGAGGTTCAAAAACAACTCCCTCCGCAACTGGTCAAAAAAGTAAGAAATTATATACAAAAATTAGACATTTCTGAGAAGTAATAATAAATAACTGGCGGTATAAATTGAAGGCTTTTGTACGAGATGCACAACGTGATTTTATAGGAGCAGTTGGTAGCATTTCATCACACGGATCAGTTGATCCGTCCTCCAACACATCAGGCACTTTTCTTTTTGTTGTAGAAGATTTCATGTTTGTCCTGACGTCTGAAGTATTTACGTCACTTACACTCAAAAGCAACTCCTCCGCTATAAGTGCTTGCTCGTACGTTGTTTTGAAAGTAAGAAATATGCATAAAAAGTTTTCAATCCTACAATATAATTACCACATTTTCTGCGGTGGGTAGCCAACATTTTGTAGGATTTCCTCCAGTTTCCTGGTGCAACCGTATTCGCCTTGATGTAATGCTTCACTAGATTTCGATTAAATTTTACCCATAATATTTATATCACAACACTAGCTTATGATCTAATCAAAATATCTCAGAAGGCCATTTAAGACCCACGATATAGGCAAAGCTAGAATGGTACTATTGTTGTGTTAAATCGCAAATTTTTGTAAATACCTTGTTACACTCGTCGCAACGAATTTCGCCAGTCGGTGTTGTTTTTCATTTTCATCGTTTCCTTTCGGCTTTCTCTTGAGTGAAATGATTTTACTTTCTGTAACTATGATTGGTTTGAGTTTTGTTGGAGGCTCATCGGCAGTTGTTTTTTCCTCCTTTTGCTTTTCTTCGGCTGCTTTTCGTCTCCGCATTTCCTTTTGTTTTTCTATTTCTAAACGATAAGCCCTTGTTTCTTCATCTTCTACCTCCAATAGTTCCTTTTCTTTCAGACACCACACTAACCTAGCGAGAGAGGTTAACTCTTAAACTTTTAATTGACGAAAAATTGCATCACTCACTTTCTTATTGCTGTTACTGAACGAAGATATTGTCGATGACTGTTGATATCCCATGCCGCTGCTAAGCGCAGGTGCGTTTGGATTTAAATTTGATTTACTGATGTTTGAGTAAATGTTTCCACTGCCACCCATCCAACTCTCCAGTCCTTTCCAGGGCTGTACGTTTTTCTTGACCTTCAGGGGATCTGTGTCAATCGGAAAATAGGTTAGCTGCTTCTTACATTTCTGAATTCGGTTTCTTCTAATGGCCTTACTCCAACTGCCACACGTACAGTATCAATATCCGACATCGCCAAACACTTCGTTTGTCACTGCACTTCAAACCCGGCTTCAATTAATAACTAAAGCACACAATTATGACATGCCGGTCGTTTTTCAGTTTTCTCCTTGACCCACACCCGCCATGTGGCTGTCAAAATTCCCGGTTGTCACCTCGGACAAAACATCTGTGTGTGGAATGGCACGCCATATGGCGGCAATGTGCCTCTCCAGTTGTCGCCAGTGGCATAGTTTTCTCGATGGCCACGGTGGAGGGGCATTTCCAGATGGCTATGTCTCGAAATGTGCCGGTGTTTGGATTAATTCTATATTTCGAATATTTATATCCACGGATCTAAATATTTGGACAGAAAAAAAAAATATTTTCTGCGCAATGATATCCGCACGACAGATGAAGTCCGCTGGCACTTCGAGGACATATCCATCTGGCCGGTTGCAAGGGTTCGGGATCGGAATCACTTCGATTCCCGGGCGTAGGCGTCACATTACACATTCCCCCCCCCAAAATCGAAGTAATTACGATCCCGTCTCCTATATAAAAGGTCTTGGTTAAGGCCGTGGCGGGTCGAAGGTCGGTTTCGAAGGATAGGCTACAACCATGTTCGTGAAGACTCGACAGTGACTATATAGTAGGGAGTCGGGTGTTATTCAGAGGTCTTCGTCTAGGCAAAGATTGGGGTGCCCAAGGTTTTTTGTGGGAAATAGTTGCACTTCATCGTCTAAGGTCTTTTGCGTGGTAAATTCCCAGGGTTTTACCAGTCATGTCCGCGATGAGGTATCGGGTGGGGCTTATCACTTGTAGGACTCGACACTTCACGAATTTCTTGTCTAGTTTGGCATTGTAATGGCGGGTGGCATCGCTCTGTCGGAAGTTTCGACGATATATCTCGTCGCCTACCTTAAAGCCAGAAGGATGAGATCGCAAGTTGTACCGCTCCTCTCCCATCCGTCTACTTTCTTCAATCTTCTCCCGCAGTTGATCTCGCAGAAGTTGGAGCTTTTCGTGCGGTTCCAGAACCACGATTGGGTCCTCTAGCGATTTCAGTTGCCGCAATAGCCGGTAAGCGCTCCCATGACAGATCATGTACTGGCCGAACACTGCGAAATACGGCGAAATGCCGGTAGTGGCGTGGTACGACGAGCGCAGCGCACTAGTGATGGCGGACAATTTGCGATCCCAGTCCTTCTGATTCGGGTGGACATAGGCGCGGATGGCCGCTATGAGCGTACGATTCAGTCGTTCGGATGCGTTGGCTTGTGGTGAATAGACGGCAGTTCGTTGGTGGATGATGCCGTATTTGGACATTAGGTCTCGGAACTTGCTGGAGGTGAACTGGACCCCATTGTCGGAGACAAGTTTCTCCGGAACTCCAAACATGTGAAAGACTCGGTTCTCCAAAAAGCTGATTATAGGTCCAGTGTGCATGTTGCGTAGTGGTTCTATGATAGGGAATTTAGAGAGCTGGTCCAGGACCACGACAGCTCCCGTGTGACCAGAAGCAGATCGAGGGTAAGGACCGATAAGATCAATGTACAAGCGCTGGAACACGCGTTCGGGGACCTCAACCTTACCCATGGGTGGCCGAAGAATGGTGTTGGGCGCTTTAGTGCACTTGCATAGCTCACAAGAGGCTACGTACGCTTTTATCTGTTGTGCCATCTTAGGCCAAAAGAAACAGGTTTTCAACCGCCTAAGTGTACGACCGTATCCGCCGTGCGCACTTGATGGGTGGTCATGAGCCCGTCTGATAAGATCAGTGGTTAATTCTTCGGGCACCCACAACTTCCACTGTTCTTCTTCTTGTATGGGGTCTCCGGATGCGTGTCCCATCCGCTTATAAATAAATCCATCCGTCAACCGCAGTTCAGGCAGCTGGGGCTGTTGATTCTGGATAGTGTGAATCAGTTGTGTGTAGGTTGCTGACTTGAAGGCAGGATGGTCCAAATCGATCAATTGGGGGCTGTCGTCCTCTTGGACCAACTCGGCTCCTTCAGGGGCGAACATTCTGGATAGGGTGTCGGGGACTACATGCTGGCTACCTTTTCGGTGGCGAATTGTGAAGTCAAATGCCTGTAGTTTCAGTGCCCACCTTGCCAATCTGCCGTTGAGATCAGTCTGGCTCATTAGCCATTTCAGAGAAGCGTGATCCGTAACGATTTCAAAGGCGTGTCCCTCCACATAGGCTCGGAAGCGTTTCACGGCCAACACCGCGGCTAAACATTCCTGCTCGGAGACCGTGTAATTTCGCTGGGCTGGGTTCAGCTTGTGAGACATGAAGGCTATAGGTCTCTCCTCGCCGTCTTGTGCAACCTGGACCAGACTGCTCCCACCCCATGTTGACTCGCGTCACAATGGATTGAGAACGGTTTGTCAAAGTCCGGGCTGTGCAGTACTTGGGCTGTAGTCAGACTCTTCTTTAGCTCTTCAAAGGCTCGCAAGCTGGGCTCTTCCCAGACGAATTTACGTCCCTTACGCAGCATGTCGGTCAAAGGAGTGGTAATGGTGGCATAGTCACGTACAAAACGCTGGTACCATCCGCATAAACCTAAGAATCGGCGTAATTGTTTGGTGGTCTTGGGTAATGGAAAAACGTCAATCGCTTGAGTCTTTTCCGGATCGGTCTTGATATGGCCATGCCCAATGATGTGACCTAAATACTTCACCTCCGTCATCACAAACTGGCTCTTCCTTATGTTGATGGTTAATCTTGCCCTCCGGATGTGTAGAGCCACCTCCTGAAGCAGGTCGATGTGTTCATCAAAGGTCTCGGTTATAAGCAACAGATCGTCCAAGTAAACGAAAACTTGGTGCCGCAAATGAGGTGGTATCACCTTATCCATAAGGCGCGTCATTGTTTGGGGGGCATTACACAATCCGAATGGCATGGTCACGAATTGATATAGGGGCCGACCTGGGACTGTGAAGGCTGTTTTCTCCTTTGAACCGGGGTCTAAAGGAATTTGCCAGAAGGCGTCCTTGAGGTCTAAGCTCGTGATGAAGTGGGCTTTAGGCAACCGACTCAAAATGCCTTCGATCAATGGTAGAAGATATGCGTCCTTGACTGTGACGGCGTTCAAGCGTCTGGCATCTAGGCATAACCGGACCTTGTTCGGCTTGACCACTAAGGTGACTGGGGAAGCCCACGCGCTCTGTGATTCTTCGATTACGCCTAATGCTAGCATTCGATCCACTTCGGCATATAACGATTTTTCCTTCGCCGGAGATATGGCGAAATGTCTCTGTTTTATGGGTTTAGCATCCCCCACATCTATAGTGTGGAACACCAGGGCAGTCCGCCCGAGACCTTCCTTCTCGTGCGATGGAAAAGCCGATATAGCCGAGTCGAGACGCAGTTGCTGAGTTACATCCAGTGTATGCCGTAATAAGTTAGTGGGTTGAGATTGGTCCGGAACGGTGGTGACGGACTCCAGGGTCGAACCGGAAAATAGTGCCGGGGCCAAGTTAAATTTTCGAACGAAATCCACTCCTAAATAAAGATTCTGGGTTAACTGAGGTATGATGAAAAATTCCATAGGTTTAGTTACTCCTTTAAAGGTGACATCCGTCCTAATTTTTCCCACTACAGAGTGACGAGTTCCGTCCGCCGTGCTTAACCAGGAGGTGAAATGACGGATTTGGTCCGCGTGCTTTGCCAGTACCTCCCCTGCAAACTCGGCAGATATGCAATTCACACTGGCTCCCGTATCGACTAAGCCTGATACTCGTTTTTGCAGGAGGTGTACTGTCGCATATGGCCGAACATCATCTCTCAATAATTCGTCTAAGTATATGTCCTTCAACACTTTCCTCGACTGCCTGACTTTTCTCCAGAAGCTCCGCATCCGACGCGTGGCTCGCTTGCTTCGCGGTGGGACAGTTGTGGCCAACTCCTCATGGAAGATGCGCTGTCGAGTAGCCAAGTAATTCCGCAGCCTGACATGAAAAGGTTTTACATGCCAAGGAACTTTCGCCTCGCTATCATTCCCTTGCGCGTTGGCCTCGGCGGAGGACGGCGTCGGTTGTGGAACTTCGGGAGAACTGTTGTTAGCGGTGCGAGTCAGCAGAGTTGGAGTCATGTTGGGAGCTTGGTCATAGCTAGGGATAGTGTCCAAATTGGTTCGTCCGGGGTTTAGGAGTGCCGACGGGTGGTCGCGGCACTCGGTGGCAAGTTTTTTCGCCCTTTGCAATTTGCACAGTCAGGTGCGTATGTGTCGGCCTTCCCGCAGCGGTAGCAGAAAAGCGTCGGCTCCGCTGGACATGCATAGAACCGATGTCCCGGTTGTCGGCAGTTCCAACAGACCGTCGGGCTTGTAATTGCTTCAAGGGAGGGCCGATCAATTAATGCTGGGTCCTCAAGCTCCGGTGGTGCTCCGCTCCTCGGTACTGGTACTGGATCAGCAAGCAGGTGGTCAGCTGCCATCAACTCCGCGGTGTGATGATTTCGGGGATTTGGTCCCGTTATGCGAGGTTGTGGACGGAAGGTACCTCGTCGCTCATCCAAGTGTTCTTGTCTACGGGCATGGAGGCGCAATCCCTGTATGGTGTTGATGGGAAAATGTAGAAGGCTGTTCTGGAGATCCCAGCGCATGTTCTCTCTGATAATTTCTACCAGTTCGTCCTCGGGCATGGTATTTCGCAAGCGAGTGCTCAATCTCACTATACTGGTGTAGTACTGGTCGAACGGTTCGTGAGCGCCTTGTTTCCGTTTCTTTATTTGCTCTCTTAGCTCTCTCTCAGTGAAGCCATCCTCAAATCGATTGCGGAAGGCTGCACTGAAAGAGTGCCAAGTGGGACGTGGCGTTGACTCTTTAAAGCTCCAGTACCAGTCGGCAGCGTCGCCGCTGAACAAAAGATGTGCATGCCGGAGGAAGGCCGAGGAATCACCTCCCAGGGTGCTGGATACCAACGCCTGAATCCGGAAAAGGAACCGGTCCGCCGATATCATATCGTTGAACCCTGTAAAGTTCAGGCGCCAACTCTCCATGATACGAGGCGTCGGGTCTCGAAAAAGTGTCAATGCGTTCCCGGGGGGAATCACATCATCGATTGACTGTACTGCCTCGGGGGCTGGAGGTACCAACGGAGGTCCGGTACTGTGTCGTGGTCTATATTCGGGAGCTCTGGGATCCATTCCCGAGTTCCTTGGAGGTGGAACCCATTGCTCGGATTGTCGGGAGTGGGGCATAGCCACACTGGGATTTGGCTCCCATCCAAGCGGAGTTCTCACGCGACTGGGTGGTTGGCTCATAGGGAGATTCTGGAGCTTTCCCTCCAGGTTGCCAATCCTCTCCGACATATCCCTCATCAACGCCACGAGGGTGTCAATGGAGTGGGCGGAAGGCATGGTTGTCACCTCGGACACGACACTTGCAGCCGGAACTTCACCGCCTACTGCTCCTTGCAGGTCTAAGAGTGGTTGTGACGGTTCGGCTTCTGGAGCTCCTTTCGCCACTGCTCCACGCGCTGGTAGGGGCGTTCCGATGGGGACGTCTAGGGCAGACCGCTCGATGGGTCGCCGACATAATGGGCAACTCTCTGACGTGAGGAGGAGCTGTTGTACACAGGCACGATGGAATAGATGTCCACAATCCAACCGCACGCTGTGTACCCCCTCCACTACGTCTTCGAAGCAGATCCCGCAGTTCGCTGGTTGGACCGTTTTAGATCGGGTCCACCGCTTATCTGGGGTCCGCTTCGTGGCCATGTTCGTTTTGCTTCTAAAAAAAAAGAGAAATATATAAACTAGACTTATTCCTATTATAACCCTAATATATAAATGGACAAAACTTACTACTAATTAGTGGCCGATAGTGGCGAGCTATTGATAAGTGGGAAGAGAAAAAAAAATTTATTTAAATTATACTTTCCTTTTCAGTGGTCAACTCCTCCAACGGGAAAAGAGAGTGCGTGGTAATCTGCCGAAGAAAGGGTGCTTTTGGTCGATTTACGAAAATTACCCCATAACCCACATACATTACAAAAAAACCGTCTCTAAACTACGTTAAAGTGACTCGACGAGACAAGTGGTAGAGCTACCGTAACGATTTTAGTACGCGGTCAAAATTCCCGACGCGTGGAAGCATTCCGGGCTTCGCAACTCCAGCATACGCCACCGAACGTTGAACCGATACCACTCGTCTATCACGCATACGAAATAGTTAGAATCCTTCCGCGACATAAAGGCAAGGTAGCCTTCTATTTTCTTGAGAGTCCATGCTGATAGGTAAACCCATCAGACTGGCAGTTCCATCAAGAAAATAGAAGGTCCTTACAGGGGTTAACCTGGGACAACACATCGGAAGGATTCTGTCGCGGAAAAAAAAAATCAAACAAAGGAGAGCGGAAGCTACAACTCACGTGAAGCGACTTCTAGTGTGTATCACACAACTCCACTGCTCCTGAAAGTGGGACTCGAGTACCAAAGTACCTTACATCCTCCGTAAAGGACCAACTCGTCAGAAGACGCGAAGTTCTTTCCCCCTTAGGATGTTTTTTGGCCCCACGTTGGGCGCCATTTGTAATGATTTTCTACTTTCAGATCGAACGCGGAACCGACCTCTCATCGGTTCTAGACGTTAAGTCTGAGTAGTGCCAACGGATGGTACCAACAGGTCAACCAATCCGTGCACCGTAACCCATTCACGCGGTGACTGCTTGTCGGCCAGCTAGTTCGGAGAGGATTTCGGTCGCGGGTCTCCGAATGGATTACGCTCAATTACAATATTTCAGTCACCTGAACTTGCCCGTTTTCCAAACGCGTCAACAATTACTCATCCAGAACGAGAAACCTACATTACGTTAATTCTGGATGTGATCTATCCACAGATCTCAAATCAAAAACGCTACAAAATCCCATAGGCGCGTTACCGAATCACCGACGCGGTACCGAAAAATATGCTACTCGAAATTAAACCGACGAAAACTACTCTAATGAAATGACGAAACAATCAAAGGTACCGCGTACCGCGCGCGACGCGAAACCGACTTCAGCGGATTTGTCGAAACCCTACCCTCGCGACGGCATACTTACCCTACACTCTCGATTCCCACTGAAAAAAGAACGAGTCACTGAAAAGGAAAGTCGTGGTTAAAGTTTTAGCAATTCATTTTTAATAATTATAAATATTGAACAATTTTAGATTTGCTATTTTTAGTATTTTTCGAAAAAAAAAACAATATTCCGTGCGTAACCTAAATTGGAAAAATAACATTTCTTCCACTAAAACCTTATACTAATTTTATTTCATTTATAAGGGTGACGCATCCTAAGGAATGAAACTAAACGTTAAACTAGAGCGATAAACACTAAAATAAAGTCAAAGTAGAGAAAGCTATGACAAATATGCTTGATTTAAAATTGTTTTCTCAAAACCTAAGCAGGAAGTAAATTTAATAACTAAGAACGCTTTGCAAAAACATTTGTGGTACATTTTCACCAAACAATTTATGCATCATACAAAATTATTCAAGGAACGAGTTATTTTCGAAAACAAACTTGTTAAAATAATTGCCCTTGATTGTGATTTTACAATATTTGTTTTTTTTTTGAAACAAGTTGAAATTATTAATTGTTTCATTCACGCTGGCTGACAAAATAACCGAATTTAGCGTAAACCGTCTCATTTAAATAGTTTATCTACGAATGCTCAGCTTAGTTTATTCCAATTGATGGCATTCTAAAGCAAACACTACGAGACCACAATCATCTAATGGTTCCTTATAACTGGAATGTACGCATTATGCAAATGTTTGAATAAAGGTATATTTTAAAGATGCAACCATTGTATATCATTCTTTTCTTATCTAATCTTACAGGGAATGCAGGAATTGGTACTGGAATATATTAGCAAACAAATTAACTTGACGTCTATTTTACGTTTGAAAGGAGCATTTATCGTGGATGATTTTGAAGGATGTTAAGGAAGCTTTAATGAGAAAAGAAACAGCGAGAAAGTTTAATTTTCGAAAAAAAACCATCAATCATTTAGTAAAAAATATTCCAAAAATTTCAACAACTATAATTAATTAAAAATTTAAATATCTTTCATTTCCTTTCTCCCATTGGCCGCTGACGGTTTAAATTTTCCAAAATCAAATTTCGCATTGCAAAAACAACAACCATATCAATATACAAAACACTTTTGGAATTGCACAAACTACTTCTCCCTCTACAACTTTTCTTCAACCTCTAACCACCCATTTCCTAATCAACTAATCAACTAGTAAGGTCTATAAAATTAAATTAGTAACAACAATATTCTTTCGGTTATTGACTCTGTGGGATTTTTCCTTGCTGTACAATTAAAAATCGATCTTTAAAGATCATCATTTATCATTACAAACATTATTTCTAAATTTAACAAAAATTAGTTTCTAACTTTCTCTTTGAATTCTCAGCACAATATATGTCCGCGTTCCATACACCAAATACCTCAAATTACTTTTAACATTCCAACAATATTTAAGTAACAATTTTTTTAAAATGTTCTATCTCCTAAATTTTTCATTATTTTAGAATTATTCAAATATCCATTTGCGAATGTAACTTAAAATTAAATTAATGTGCATATATGTGTATGCATCAAGCATTGTACATGATAAAACAAGAAAAACAAAAAAATACCTCATTATTCCAGGTGATATTAAATTATATGTACTACATTTAACTTTGTATATATTATCAATATGTAGTAGTATGGTAATCAAGGTTATGTTTTATTGTGTTGTGTTAAATCGCAAATTTTTGTAAATACCTTGTTACACTCGTCGCAACGAATTTCGCCAGTCGGTGTTGTTTTTCATTTTCATCGTTTCCTTTCGGCTTTCTCTTGAGTGAAATGATTTTACTTTCTGTAACTATGATTGGTTTGAGTTTTGTTGGAGGCTCATCGGCAGTTGTTTTTTCCTCCTTTTGCTTTTCTTCGGCTGCTTTTCGTCTCCGCATTTCCTTTTGTTTTTCTATTTCTAAACGATAAGCCCTTGTTTCTTCATCTTCTACCTCCAATAGTTCCTTTTCTTTCAGACACCACACTAACCTAGCGAGAGAGGTTAACTCTTAAACTTTTAATTGACGAAAAATTGCATCACTCACTTTCTTATTGCTGCTACTGAACGAAGATATTGTCGATGACTGTTGATATCCCATGCCGCTGCTAAGCGCAGGTGCGTTTGGATTTAAATTTGATTTACTGATGTTTGAGTAAATGTTTCCACTGCCACCCATCCAACTCTCCAGTCCTTTCCAGGGCTGTACGTTTTTCTTGACCTTCAGGGGATCTGTGTCAATCGGAAAATAGGTTAGCTGCTTCTTACATTTCTGAATTCGGTTTCTTCTAATGGCCTTACTCCAACTGCCACACGTACAGTATCAATATCCGACATCGCCAAACACTTCGTTTGTCACTGCACTTCAAACCCGGCTTCAATTAATAACTAAAGCACACAATTATGACATGCCGGTCGTTTTTCAGTTTTCTCCTTGACCCACACCTGCCATGTGGCTGTCAAAATTCCCGGTTGTCACCTCGGACAAAACATCTGTGTGTGGAATGGCACGCCATATGGCGGCAATGTGCCTCTCCAGTTGTCGCCAGTGGCATAGTTTTCTCGATGGCCACGGTGGAGGGGCATTTCCAGATGGCTATGTCTCGAAATGTGCCGGTGTTTGGATTAATTCTATATTTCGAATATTTATATCCACGGATCTAAATATTTGGACAGAAAAAAAAAAATATTTTCTGCGCAATGATATCCGCACGACAGATGAAGTCCGCTGGCACTTCGAGGACATATCCATCTGGCCGGTTGCAAGGGTTCGGGATCGGAATCACTTCGATTCCCGGGCGTAGGCGGTCACATTACACTATCATATTCAAATTTGACACTTGAAAAATATTTACGAATTTTTAATAGAACGTGCCAGAACAACTTCACTTGACCGAATGATATGCCAGAAGTTTACCATAGCAAATATATCAATTAAGTTCTGAATTTTAGTATTCGATTGCCTCCCATTTTAAGTACTGATTTAGTTCAGATGAAATTCCGAATCACAATATTGTATTAGAATTTTTAGTACTGTTGATATACTGATTGTTAGAATTTCATGATTGCGTTTCCATCAATTTTCAGTGCCGTTTAAGTATCGGTTGAATTTGGAATTTCAGTTTTGCATACCTTCTGGTTTTCACTACCGCTACAGTTTGGTTGAGTTATAAGTTTCAGTACTATATTATTTTGAGTTTCAGTACCTTTTAAGCCTAATTTTGTAATGAAAGTCAGTATCGTATTGAGCAACTTAATTGGAATGATCAATGAACCCCCAACTCATTATTAATTCTGAATTCCAGTACTGCCCTTCCAATAATTAAAACATCTATGCGGGCACTTTTCTTGGACTCGAACAGAACAAGAACAAAGGACAGAGCTACACAAAGCAATAACTGTATGAATATTGGTCATTGAGGCAAACGATAGAGCTACGGAAGCTCAATAAGCATTAGTTCGAAACTACATCACTAATAAAGTCGATCCACACCACTATATTATACCCAATAAAGCTGGGACTAAACCCCAAGTCAAAGATTGTTGGCATCGCTTACAAATCTTTCATGAATGAATTTTTATACTAACCTTCAGAAAAGGAATCCAAATAGAATGGCTGCAATGTGCTACCCTTCCCTCGAGGGCACTCCGATTGAGGGTACTGCGGGCCCCGGTTTGACTTGTCAGAGATGGGCGTGGGCGCCACTCACTTCAGCCGTAAATCCTCACGTTAACCGCCAAGCGAGCGGACGGTTCATCGGAGAAATTTCACCGCCGCACCTAAACTGAGAATCTCCAACGCACGAATTGAAACTACATTAGAAATCAACCGCCAAAGGAATCCCACCGACACAACCTATCCTCGAAGGCAGTTCCCACTAAGCTGGGAGGCAGGAAAAGCTATGAGGCGGTATCCCGAAATTTTAAAGGGGACCACCTGGAATCGATATTGCTCACTTTTCAGCGTTACTCGCGAGCCAAGTTAACAACACTAGCCAAAACTAAAATTTTCCCGAAGTTCACTAAATTCACACAAATTTGAAACTTTTACGTAATTCACTAAAAATTCACGCTTCAATTCAGAGGAAAAATTATTTATGCTTTAACAATAATTGAAATTATGTAATTTAATTACTAATGAATCTACATACGTAGGGGGCCCCAAGTATTTCCGCTGTCGATAAAAAATTCTTCCTCGCCACCTCCAGTGATTTTGCCACCTTTTCCAGCTATCGATTTAAAACTTCTTGTTCTTGTAGATCTGATTCCCCACACTGACTTGCCGCCGCCAACCTTAATCCCGCCGTTGTTGTCGCTGAGAACTTAATCAATATTTTCCGGCTCTTCCTTTTTCTGTTTCCGTCGCCATCATTGGTCGTTCCGCTAAAGAGGACGATTTCATTGTTCCTAGGTCCCTCGTCAATTCATCTCAAACGGGAACCCGTTAAGTTTTTTTCGGGGAAAATGCACTTTGTTCTAGCTGTGCGCAATCTACCAGTGGCACTCAAACTTTTTTGACATTAGGCAATTGAAATAAAAATTTCCCTTCACCTAGCACATTCGTGAATGCTTACTTATTTAAATATCGAAGATTTATTTTTAAGCAAAAACGAAAAGCTGGTGGCATATTCCATCAAACGCAGTTATATTCGTAAGTTTGTCATATTTGAACAGGATATTTTCAATTGAATGAGTTTGATCGGTGAGTAGAACGAGTGTATTTATTCCTTGAAGTCGTATTGATTCTAGCATCATTGCTAGTTGCAGTGCTGTAGTTATTGTCGCCGTAATCTGTGCTGGTACGCCGAAATCGGTCAATCTTGCATCTCCGTGTTTAGGGCGTTCGCTCGACTTATGTCCCTATGAATTTTTTTTTATCGATTGTATCTACTCCAACCCCTTGTGTACTTCACGGCACATAACAAACAGGTGATTTATCGTTCCGTTGGCGGACCCGATACTTGATGGATATCCTGCAAACTGCTACTACCATAATATCCCGTCAGATCCAAAATTTTATGGCATCGCAAAGCGACCATATGATAGTTTCTGTGTCCTGTTGTTCAAGGGCACTATAAATTGAAGCTACCAAGTCGGAGGAATCGCATCGATGGCCATTTGTTCTTGTTGTTCTGGCGTCCCGTGAGAGGAAACTTTTCCTTGTCTGGTGTGGAAGTGGATATATCTTGCAGACTGACGCACTAGTTCTATGCATGATTACTTTACTTTACACAGTGTTTTTTTTTTTTTAATTTGAACATCTATCTGAATTTTTCTTTTTCACAATAATTCCTGACTTTAAACCTTGGCTTGCAGTGGCTAATGTGTCCCGGTGCTCAAAATGAGTTCTTCATTTTCTTACGGTCTTGCGTGAATAAAATACGCGAGGTTTCCTTCCAGGTGGTCGGGTGGGAAACAAGGGTCACTCATAGCAAATGTATTGACGTCTTGAATAAATTGTTTGGATATTGCATTGGATAAATGGAAATGACGCAGCGAGTCGCGAGTAACATCAAACACTTTTTGGAAGTTTCACGGTCAGATCTACCTACAAAAATTAGAGGAACTGTAGCTTATTTGGAATATATATTTATTTTTTTAGGGATAAATGAAAATAAAAATGGGTCAGCCCACTGAAAAACACATTGAAAGAATAAAAACTTAGTGCATTTTAATAAGTTACATACTTAATCTCAACAGAGAAAAAAATAATAATAAATTTAACATCTCCAAATGCATGTGATGGGGAAAAGTCTGAAATGAAAAGCCGATGATTCAGGATTATGACAGATCTTGAATTTATTTGTTTGTTTGTGATTTGTGAAAAAGTGAAAAATCCTTGGATAGGGTTACGTTGCATGTATGTCTAGAAGTGACGTCCGCTCCAGACTATTGGGTTTCAATGCCTGCCAAATTGATATGTGTATAAATTGTTGATACTTTGTTCTGTTAAAATACGCGAACAGCATGAATTCACTTAGGGCGCAGGTAGTTGTGAGTACAGTATTCTAAATAACCTTCATCGTTTCGCTTGAAAAAAACACACGCTTGAAGATTTATTACTGTTCAGTAATCTTGATGGTGATGTAACCATACAATTGAAAAAAACATCTAACATAATAGCCTTCAAACACTTTGTAGTGTTTTGAAAGAATGTTTAGAAGTCCCTAAGGACTGCAGCGAAGGTCTGCTGCCTCAGCGAATGAAGATTTGGCACTCGCTGGAATTGGCTTTGTCTGAGGACGCGTGAATACGCTGGCACGCTAGCGTTGCAGTGTCGTGGGCGGGTTTTTTCCCCAGCACAAGGGCCCGCTACAAAAAAATTTTGCATTCACGAATTATTCGAACATAATTTACTGGTTTGACGGTGTCGAGGCCGAAGTAACCTACCGAAGGGATGAACTATGGAAACGCAACTGACTGGACTCGATTAACGCGTTGTCGTTACTCCGAACACATAAGGCCACCAACTAAGAGTAGGGCATCCCGGTGGAAGCGTTGCCCCTTCGCACCCGCCCATCCGGATCAAGACCCATTGTAGATGTGGCCATTTATTTTTCATTTACATGTAAAATTCATACAAAAGCAGTTTGTATGTACTTTTCCGGTAAATAAAAAATAAAATGCTTTAGATTTATTACAGAGAAACCGCTTTTTAAGTGGAACCACATAATGAAAGAAATTTTATTTCCACTATATGATTTGCATTTTGAGTATACAATTGTTCCGTTTCCTACTTGAAACCTTTTTCAGTAATACGCCTTCAAACCTTTCTTCATATACACAAAAGTTTTTTTTCCAAAGCTAATTGCCTAACTATTGAAAATGAAATTTCAATACTACAGCCCCTTTTAGGCCTTCGCTAAGAGGAGGTTAGAGTAGCTCATTAGCATGATCGAATGTGTCGGCACCCCACAAGGTGATATGATCAGTATCACGCTTTGGCCGTGTGTCCGTCCACCCAGTTGCAATACGCTAATTACCTAACCACATTTTAATTACGAAAACCAAGGGCCCATTAATTAAAGGGATATTTACTTCATGAATGTAGATAGTCACGTGTTTCCCTTATCAGGGTCACAATTCCAAAGTTCCTGACCCCTATATTTCTAGGACTCCGCTGTATATAACTTCCTGGTGTTCCTGATAGTGTTGATTACTGTGACGTGCTCCGTTGTAATTTCGTGGTTTTCTCGTACCATATGCTCCGCTACCTTGAATCTGAAATTTTAATTTTCCTCCTTTTTCTTTTTATGTGCTGCTTCGCGTCCGCCACACCCGTTAAAAACTCTACGAATGAGAAGACCGAGGGTTTTTTACATCTAGCAATTCATATTTATTCTTTCAGTATTATCTGTTAATAAATCGAAAGCGGTTACTTCAACATTCTCAAGTTCAATAACTTTCTCATGATAAAACAATCTCAAGCTCCATAACTTTCATTCTAAATCCTTACTAGCTTGTATTGTATAATGGCATTAAACATAATAGTAAACATAAATTCATATTGTGTAAGTTCTGAAGCATTTTGCATTGTCATTCACCTTTGAACAATTAACTGTAATATTGTGAAAGTGTCATATCGTACCGCCAGCATAATCATCATCGCGTGTACAATGATATATTTCTCGTCGTGCGCCATATGATAGAACCTTCAGCATATTGTTATTATAAAATACGAAGAAAAGTAATAAAGACATTCAGTTTGTTAGTATCGTGGAAATAAGTGTTTTAATTTATTTATTTTGGTCCGAGGAATCTTTTAAACACTATCCTTATCAGTCTTACATAAACTTCATCCAAAGATTGCGAAATGAAAATGAAGTTTATTATGTAAGTAATTGATTGATTGCGCCAATTTTAATTTCAAATTCATTCGGATGAGTTGAAAATTATGGAAAATTATCCGTTTGCTGGTCGACCAGCACCCGAACACATTGTATAATTCTTCAATTTATTACGTGATCATCAAATAAACATTTAGGATCGGTTGCGATACCTAACAAAATTGTACTTAAAAAAATGCTGTGGCGAATGAAATTGTTATAGTAAATGATGCTAGTAAAGTGGAATTGATTCTTGGAAAAATTGACCTTTAAAAACAAATTGCGGACAAAAAAGGTCAATCTTCAAACGAGCTGTCAATAAAAAATTTAGTTCATCCAGATGTAATTTCAATGAAAATGAACCGTTGATCACGAAAATTCATTTTAGTTTCTTTTAATGCGAGAGAATATAATAAAACCAATCGATCGTTTAGCCAAAATGAATAACGAATAAATAAAACTCTAACCCTTCGTTAATTTCCAATTTGGTTTGTAATGAGTATTCTTTTTCCTCATTTGATTAAACTTTTATTTTGCTTCATTAATCAATTGAATAATTGGATAATGCTAGGGGAAGGCTTAACATCTTGACTTTCTCCTTTCTGCTTTAACGTATGCGTTTAAATATAGGCAAAATACCCTACTGTTTCTCATTAAATATAAGTCAAAAGCAAAATGTTACTTGTTTTTCATTATTCCCATATCGTCAGCTAATATTTGGAGGATTCCGTTAGCATTGATTTCGAAGGTATGAGGTCAGATGTTAATGTTTTATTGAAATGAAGAATTGATTCGCCGTTCAGGCTTGATTTGAAGTCGCAAACTTTTGCTTCAACGACCCCTGAAAATATTTGATTCCCCTCAAGGCTTGGTAGATGAATCAGTTCAAAATGTGTTCTAATCAGGGCAAGTTTATGCAAACCATCACATGTAATCTTGTTTCCATTTCTATCCGGAGTTGTACTATCAATCTTGATACCTTGCACCTCCAAGTGATGTCTCTGAAATCGGTCCACATACGAGTACATTCGCATGAATGATTTCATCACATGTACTTGCCTTTTCTTCACGTACATTGAAGCTCAATCGATGCATTTTACCCTTTGCACATCCGTCACAATCAAATTCTTCATCGATAAAATTGATGTTATTTTTATGTATAATTTCTCGAATGTGTGCTGCATTTTGATGTCCAAGCCGTTCGTTCCACATTTGTAACGGATCTTTTTTGACTGATAAATTTTGCTCAATTACTTTTGAATAGTATTTGAAATAATCCCCCTCGACGTGCTCCCACTGCTACGATACTGTCATCATCTTTATCGACCATAAAAATTCCATGCTTTTCTGCTTGAGCCGCATGGTCATTGTCAAGCACCTTTAATTCCGAAAATAAATTCGTGTGCAACTTTGGTACATACAACGCATTTGCTAGCGTTTTCTTGATCCGATATTATTACAACCGGTTGCATGCATTGCATCACCATTTCATAGTCATAGGCCTTGGTGTGTCCAATTCAATGAAATCTCGAAACCAATATCGATTGTTGCTCATATGTTCAAATATCATTAGCCGATGTGCATGTGTTCATCTCAGTGAAGAATACTTTGCTTGGTCCCTTTTCATCTTTCTTTGGCTGTGATTGGCCCCCTTTTTATGACTTTTGGCCATTGCAATCCTTTCTCCAATGCTCAAGCGAACCACAATTGAAGCAACCCTTTTGCTTCTTTTTCGACTTTTGATTCGGTTTCTTGTACGTTGATTTGCCTCTTGCCAAAAACGCTTCACTTTTTTCGTTCGATGCACCCGCATTCTCTCGCAATTTTTCCACCATCAATCGACTTTTCAATGTATCAAGCGTTTGTGATGCCGCCGATGCCGAATCCCATGCGCTTACAAAATGTTGATATTCTTGTGGCAATGTTGTTAACAATCTTGTAATGAGCATCGAATCATCAATCGCAATATTCGCACTTTTCATTTGATGAACCAGCAAATCCATTTTATAAATGAACGTTGCTATTTCATCCGCTGGATCTTTTGTAAACAAAAAGAATTTTTATTGCAATTGCAATTTGCTAAGTTCATTCTTCTATTCATAAATTAGAATCAATTTTTCCCGCAATCGATAACATGTGAAATTGCCTGGGGTCCCAATGATTGGACGATAATATTCTGTGCCTTCGAATCTTTCTTATTCCAATTCGCAATCGCCGTATTTGCTGCCGTAGCTACCGCCGCCGCTGCTGGCGGTTTTGGTTTTGTTTCAGTGCCAGACGCTACAGTGTAAAGTTCAACTTGCAAAATCTGCAGCTCTTTGCAATTTTTCAATTCTAACAAAATCCTGATTTTCGATTTCAAATTCGGTCGATAATTCAATTCAATCGAAATCCCGTTGCTCTCCATCGATTCTCCGTAAAAATTCACAAAACGATTACAAATGATGCTTTGTTTGCCTTGCTAAAATCAATGCCAGTTAAGTATCATTCATATACGATTCTGCCACGTACACGTTTTCTTTGTTGCCGCTTTGCTCGGAATTTCAGAATCGTACACAGCGATGTCGTTATTGAATAAAATCTCTGGAATCCGATTTTATTTTTACTCACGTGTACCTTTAATATTTATTTCCGTGGATTCAATGCAAACTGGGCCAAATAACCTGTTGAAATATGCCTTTGAATTGTTTGAAATAAATATAAAAATGCCGATTAATTATCGTAATGCTTTGATTGAAATGAAAACTATATGATGATAGTATGGAATTCAATAGTGAAGTGAAGTCGGTATGTCCTCTACGTTAAACTGAATGAATATATGAATGTGTGCGTATGACTGGAATATATCAACACTAAAAGAGTGCGTTCAATGACTGAATTTAAAACTAAACTATTCTCAATAGTCAGCATTCCAGTTGATATTTCTATACAACAATTCATATCAAGAAAAAATTTTAGAGACAATATTTTAAATTTGATTTTTGATTTGACTAAAAAAATATTTTTAACATTTAAAAATGCATCAACTACATACTGAAAGTATAAATTAATACTGAACGTATGAATGAATACTGAACGTATAAATTAAAACTTAACGTTTAAATGAACACTAATAATTTCCCTACAAGTTTCTGTACATTTACACGAAATTTGTCTTGTCATGTTAAACTCAAAATATGAACTGTCATCGCAAAGTGTAGAAATGGAAAGTGCAAATTGTAGAAATGGAAAGTACAAAGTATGAAAATGTCGCTATAAATGAAATGAAAAAATAAGATTATCGAAAAGTAGACACACTTTTCTGTTCAAATCGAATTATAAGTTCTCCCCTAAAAATGTATGCATTTCTAACTAGGGTTACCAGTTCCGGCAATTTGAAAACTGGATTCATCACAAAATTTAGCCGGGCTTCTGCTCCTCAACGTTGAACTTTTTTCTTTTCAGTTAAAGTTAAGTTTTACTGTAAAAAGGCCTTTTTTGCATTTAATTTATTTATTAGTGATATAAATCAAATAAAAGTGTCCTTAATGTGAGAAAAAGAAAATAAATCATTTACGTTTTTATAAAACAGGCAAAAGTAAACAATTTGTATAAGATGTTACTAACATTTTACCAATTTATGATAGAAATAGGTGATTTGATGCGTAAATGGAATAATGGAAGAATTATATTTTTTCAGTCTCCTATTGGCTATAAGTCAAATAAAATAATTAAAAAAGCAAATCACTTAAAAATAAATTATCCAAACTTTTCTATTAATAAAATACTAGAAAATCAAACATACGAGTATAAAATACTAACACAGTTCTTTTTGCAGCTTCATTTGACACATATCCAATACTCGTATATCCAAATAACACACATATCCAATATATCCATATATCCAAATAACGATCAGTCTACGAAGCTTTATACCTACTTGATTAAGAATTTTATATTCTTTAGAAATCATATTTAAAAATTCTTGATAGATTAATTTTAGATTGCAGAGTAGAAACATTATGTGTGCAATTGACTTTGTTCGTAGTTTATTGCGTTTTTTGGTCTATTAAGCATTTCACAAGTAAAAACTCTTTCAGCATTGGAATTGTGGCCGGGAATTGCAAAATAGTACTCTGCCAAAGTGAATAGTTCTGAATAAAATTCTTCATCATGGAATAACTTAAAATATGCGGTCCATTTTCCGTGAACTATAGCTTTTTAAAATCAGATTCATTTTTATGTTTCTCTCAAAACAGCCAAATTTTTTGTCACTCGCCACATAGTTTGCTGTTGTCTGTCTGCACATTTTTGTTTTTTGATAAATTTTCTGGCGTTGCTGCTGCTTCTTTCTTTCTGAAAACGGTAGTTAATGCCATCCATTGAAAGTGTTCGAGTTCTGAAGCAACGTCATTTGTCCAGGATTCTAAATAAAACATTTTCACCGATTTGGGTAGCTGTGAAAGAAAGTAGATATTTAATGGCGGGACTCTCACTAACGCGGGAGAAAATGAAACCCATCTAGTTTTAAATGGTAAAGCATCTGTCTAAAATGCATATCTTGTTCAGACCACACACTTTTCAAAGCTTCTATTCGCATTGTACAAGTAGTAATTTGATTGAATATTTGTATTGAGATACTTTCTACACATACGAGAAAATATTCAACAGTGTGGTGTATAAAATTATTGGATATTTGCAATACATCCAATCCGAATCATTTTATCGTTTTTGGAAATGGATTTTAAGTATACTGTATGCATTGTTCGTACCATGCCGCTCTCTACCACCAAAATTAGATAATACATATATCTGCTGAAATTACTTTTAAATTGCCTATCAAATTATGACCATTTCAAACGCTATAGACACAATTGGATATGGTCTCGGTAGTCTCATTTGATAAGGCACATAACTTCAGTAATTTCACCTTAATTCCTCCTTTTTCGGGATAGAAGCATTGAAACCTAATAGTTCAATAGCACCATGATTGCTACCTTCCGCAGCGGCACTCAATTATCGGATTTTCAAAAGATCTTGCAATAATTTATCGGATGCCAGTGGGCCCAACAATTTTTTTAGAATAGCATCAATTTTTTAATTGTTGAATCTGGATTTTTTTTTCAAATTCAAATGCGCTTTATTGATTTAATCTTTGCACAATAAATTGTATGAAAACATAAAGCAAGTTTTAAAACATTGAAGCACTCAAAAACTTAAACATTTAAACAATATTCAATCAAAAAAATTAGTCAAATAATATCGAATTAAAACTACTAAGCGTTATCAATTAATTGAAAAAAGAGGATTGAAATGTACATATTACTTAGAAACACAACGAAAATGTGTACTTTGAGCTTACAACTTATATGTAATAACTTAATTTTAATCAATGTTATAAAAAAAACGTTAACTGATCCTAACAAAAAAATCTTACACTATTCCTAATCTACATGTGAAATTTATCACATCAAATTCAAATTAACGGAGCAAAAATGGACTGCAATCATAAATAAACAAAAATGAAAAACCCCGAAAACCACAAACGACCACGAATAATTTAGTAATTGCCTTTAAGCCACCATAACCCCAACATACCTGGCCAATGAATATCTCCATAGGAACCGTAGATCCCGCGAGTTCGAATTCGGAGGATATTCTATCTTCGTAAGGGCTAGCCTATATATATGAAATATAATCGGAGCACCATCAGAATGAAAAATGTACCGTTTCATGTCCAAATACACGAATGCTTCTGTAGGAATGAAGCCAGTGGTGAGAAAAGTCTCAATGTTCCCGTCGGTAGGGTGGAACGGCTGTAAAATCCAGGAAATTTCGCTCACAGATAAAACCTTCGCGGTATGATTTCGAGCAAGCTTCAAAATTAATGTATCGACCCTCTGACTGAAAAGTCCTTATTTCGATATATAGTGTGTTGAAACTGGACAGATATTTTTACAAAGTAGTGCTGTGTAAGTTAGTGACAAAAATGATGTATGATGCCTAACAGGGTGGTAAACTGAAGTTGCTTTTGTTGTGCGAATGCTCCGTTGTATGTCGTAGGATATATCGTGCCTTCTTAATCACATGATGAGAAAACAAAGACCGTTTTGGCTGATTTTGGTTTGTACGAAACTTAAGTCAATGACCCATCATAACAGAAGAAGGATGTTCCTACACGACTGGACCGATCATTTTTCAGCTTTTCTAGAATCTCTCGCTTATTTGATCTGATTGTGCCAACGAAAGTCAAATTATAAGGCGGTTTCAGCAAATTCTTCGCTAAAAAAACTGCCGTAAACCAGTTGTCGCAGGTCACATTTCTATTGCTCCTATGAATAGATTTTGTGAGATCTTTCACAAAAAATTTGCCGGGAGGAAGTCTATTGGTTTGAGTGCATTTTTCCTGATAAGGAATTGTATCAATTATGTAGCGTGGTAAGCTGTCGCATGCCATTACTATTTCTATCGCGTATTTATTGAGTTTATTTGGAATATACATGAGAAAAGGGTATCGACCTCGAAAACCTAGAAGCTGCTCATCTATTGTCACATTCAGTCCAGTAATGTATTTAGATCGACAGTGGCTTGTAAACATCTCCCATATTTTTCAAATTGGCACAAATGAATCAGTTGGTCTTAGAACTTGGTCACGCAGATTTGTCCTCCATTCGCAAACATCTTATCAGGAAATCAAATTTGTCCCTACTCATAACCGCAATATATCTGCCACCTGAATATGAACATTCAAAAAGTTCAGCCGTGGCCAAGCGATTGTCTTCATAGCTACTGAAAGTGTCAACATTCCAATTAGTGCTCGAGTTTCAACATAATTTGCAGGCTAAAACGCTGCCTTTGTATCAGCCTTTCGAGTTTTGAGCTGGATTTCAGCGTTGGTGCATTTTGTGATGTTCTCTACAATTTGTCGATTACGTAAATTCTAAAGCATTCTAAAGGATCGAAAAGGCCTTTAATCATCCGAGTTAGACCTCTAAATACTCGAATAATATTGGAACACGATGTTCTTATTGTGCCTTTAGTTGCCGGCCTACGATGACCATTTTTGCATCTTAGTGTTTTATGCTGCAGTAATATAATAGGATTTATCATACAAGATGAGGTGTTTTAAATATATTCAGAAACATTTCCCGCTTCATTCTCAGCGCTTAAGTTCCTTTCTACTAGTGGGAGACCTACCTCATATTCTTCAATATCACTTTGCACATCATCTTCGAGTAAATTATTCTCGGCTTCGCTGTCTGTGAATTATATTTCTTCTTCATTCCCTTCTTGCAATATTCGTGAAGTTTGGTTGTCTTTTAAAGCACCTTTGACATCATTTTATTTTGTTTACAAAACCTGTAAAGTTATTTTTCAATAAGTATAACATACAAACATATAGCCACCCGCAAAACTCACAAGAAACTATTCACTTGATTTCAAAAACGAATACAAAAGATAACTATACGTCAAATCAACGTACGAAACGCATGTATCTCTGAAAATAATTCACTTATTGGATTGACTTGATCAGCGGATGCAAGCTCGATAAATTGACTAAGTTGTCATAAACTGTGAGCAGAATTTCTATATTTACGGGAGAGTTGGTCCAATTTTTCCAAATTATACTCGTCTATTCCCCTTAGGTTATCTTTCTACGATTTAACTAATATGAAAAATTGGTCTCAGATTTTGAGGGTAGACATAATATAAAATTGGAATACTGTCCGAATCAAAAACATAATACACAAACGCTTCTGGGAGAATGAATCCAGTTGTGGGATATATCTCAATTTACCCTTTCGTTTTGATATATAGTGTTTCCAATATGTTCTGCCCAAATCAGAATAAATAAATTGAACTGCAAAGTGTCTTGTATTCATACGTCTGAATAACAAGACATCTGACAAACGAGTGACAAATGGATGGTTGAATGAGTAAATTTTAATCAACTTTGTATGCGATGATTTATATGCATGCGTGAGAGTTTTACCATCCAATATTCTTCCGTGATACAAACATGCACATGAAAATACCCAAATTGCCTACTCGACATGCAATCTACTCGGCAATGAATTCGTCACGATGTCGGCTAGAATTTCGTCTGATGGAATGTGCAATATGCTTATCGCACCATTCCTTACGGCCTCGTGAACGAAGTTGAGCTGTATCCTAACGTGTTTCGTTCGTAGGTGCATAGGCTCCTTTGTCCCCTCGGTGAGTGCCTTGTACTATCCCTCCGTCGTTGACAGTGCAACAGTCTTTTGCGATTTCCAGCTTAAGGCAGCTCCTGCCAAAATTAACGCGTATCTCGTATATGATTTAGAGTTTACTGGACAGTTTTTCCAATCTTTGTCAGCGTAACGGATGATTTTCTCAACAGGTTTGTCATAAATCAGCGATCATTTTGCGGTGACTTTCAAATATCTGAGTACGCGTTTCGCCACACGCAAGTTCTCGTCATTTTTCTCGTTGAATTTAGTCAACACATTTAAATGGTGAACTATATCGGGTCTATCCAATTAACTCTCTGTTCCTTATGCCTAGATTCCTCGTACCTTTTTCAGGATTGGCTTCAGCTTTCAACTATAATGATGGACTCACCGACGCACTTTGAAGGCTGCAGCTATTAATTACATTATATTATATTAACATAGTTTTTCTGGCTTAGGATTATCTTATCGTTGTCTTGTTTAATTCTGATGCCTAAGCAGTATTTTGCTTTTCCCAAATCCTTGATCTGGAAAACTTTTTTCAAGCCATTTTTCAATTTTACGATTAAAGATTCGTCGTTCAATACCGCCAGTATGTTATCTACATATACGAGGACCATCATGAACTTTTCATTTTCTCTTGCGTGAAGTAAACATGAATGATATACAGTCGCTTTCAATCTCAACTTTTCTAGTGTAGTACACAGTCGCTCGTACCATTTCCTACCAGATTGTCTTAATCCATGCATTGCTTTACGCAATCTGCAAACTTGGGCTTGTGTGGTTATTATTCACAAAGATGGCTTTTCTACGAATGCCTGAGTTTCTTTGCTCGCTGCGAACTGTATACTCCAAAAACGTTTTTGTCTTCTGGCGTTGAATTATTACATCTCGTTGCACGACCACATTTCCCAATTTTAGCTGTTCTTGGCCGCGCTCGCACACATTTCGACGGTGGAACCTGATTGTAATCCTCACAGATTTTCTTGTCAGTAATAGGCATAATTGACTTTTATAATTATAATACTTGTAGTATACTTTTCATCGATTGCGACATATCGCGTTTCGACGAATTCTGTATGCTTTTGCTGTGCTAGAATATCCAACTAATCGTTTTCCTATCAAATTTTCAGGTTTTTCAAGTTTTCCATACGTAGCACCACAAACGCCTTTAAGCCAAATACCCTCTGATATCTTAGATATGGTACTTTATTGTATCATACGAGTATTTTTAATGGCGTCCTACTTCCATGAGTTCTTCTTAGACTAGTATTTGTTAGATACTTCGAAGTAGCAACAGCTTCAACCCAAAGCCGAGTATCGAGCTTCGATTGGGGATACAACATCGTTCTAAAAAACATCGATCTTTGAAAATATTGATGTTCCAATGACAAGCATCGATGTTAAAAAATATTGCTGATATAAATCATAGATTGATGTTTTTCCGATATTTTAACTATTTTCTTTAAACATCTCAAAACAAAACAAATTTTCTCAATTTCCTAATTGAATGGAAGAATTTATTTGTTTGACTGTGTGAATAATTTGGAAATAGAATTTAGAAAAAGAAGCTTAGATAACCGAGTTCCCAGAAGCCTGTTTCTGTCTTGAGTAATGGTTGCCCCTGCTTCCGAGAACAAGCGGTTACTTGTCACAGACATTGCAACGATGGGAAGGTATAAGTTAATAGTAACACGATCCAGTTACTTAAAAAAATATAATTCAGGGATGAACCCTGATCTTTATTTTTCGACAGTTATTAACAAACTGCCTTCAAACTTAATATCTAAACATAATTATACCCAATAGTTTTTGCTGCGCAAGCTACCTGAGCTTTCGATGTCGAGGAAATGTTGCAGACACAATGTCAGCAACTTTATGCGCATGCATTCAAGTAAATTTGGATAATTAAAACTTTCTTTCCGGTCACTTGTTAAGTCCTCCCCCTTTAAGTGTGATTGATTTCGAGTTCTGTTGTTGGTTCATCTTCTGGTTTTGATGCTTTTGATTACGATTTTGTTTTGGCTTGATTTTCCACCCCGGAAGTTTTGTACTATTGTACCAATGAAAAGCAATCCGATGAATATAATGAGTTCGTAGGAAGTAAAGGTGTGTACAGTTTTTTCAGCTTGCAAAGACTTGATTTTATTTGTTATTTATGTGAAGCTCCTGCATCATTTCGAGGGATAATAATTCTCGTTATGTGTTGCTTGTAGGCGATGGTTGTAACATTGCTGGTGATTCTTGAACCGTTGTTGTCTCCCTTGAGATGAAGGTTTTCCCATCTACTGTTACGCTTGTGCTTCTGAATTTGATCAGAAATGTCCCATTGAGGATGCGTGATGTTTCTTCTGCTGTAAGGGTACCTTGGAATTGATTCAGCATGATTACACCTGTTGATATCTCTTCTACTGATGGTATGTGTTGATTGTTGATCTGTGCAGACGCAGCATCTAGACTTTTTGATAATTTAGGAATACAAGGTGTGCTCCAAAATAAACGAGTCTGAGCTAAAATAAAAACGACAGGAGCTTTGTTCTGATAAATTCGAATTTATTTATTCAAAATAGTCTCCTTTGGCCTCAATACACTGTTTTGCGCGATCCAAAAGCTTTTCGAAAGAGCGTTTCAGGCCATTGACTCGAATGTCCTTCAGTATGTCGGTACAAGCCTTTTGAATGCCCGCTACAGACGCAAAGCGTTTTCTTTTCATGGCCAAGTGCAATCTTCCGACTAGGTAGAAGTCACAGGGAGCCATATCAGGCGAATTGTGACTGATGCTTAAAATGCGATTTGTAGTTAAAAAATCAAAAAATGTTATAACAAAAGTCTCGTTTATTTTGGAACAGTGTTAACTTGTGCAGAACAGAACGTGCACAGACCTTTCGTTAGCCCAAATGATCGGTTAAAATGCGATGAATCGATTTATTGGAGATATTCAACTCCGATTCCATTTCGGCTCATTTTTGATAAATTCACGCACTATTTTGTCGGGTTTTCAGTGATCACTGATTTCGCGTGGCCCGTATGTTCAGCGTCATTTATGTCCTCACGACCATCGATGATACGTGTAAACCACTTATAAACTCTGGCACAAGATAGACAAACATCGCCATAAACTTTTTTCCATCAATCCAAATGTTTCGGTGAACGTTTTACCGATTTAAAACAAAATTTGATACCAGCTCTTTGTTCGAAACTCATTTTTGTACCGATGACAAAAACATAGTGTCGTTTTAGACGCAATAACTTCGCTTTCACTTAACCAAATGTCACCAAACTTTCACTGGAAGTCAGGGAGAGATGTAACTTTCCAATCTACTATCTCATTCACAGATGACGCCACCGAAAAAAAAATTATGACAAAAGTCTCGTTTATTTTGGAAAGCTCCTTGTACAAGTATCGTTTCGTAAATCAATCAAAGCCGCTGATTTACATACGAGCATTGTTAAATTATTAAGCGATTTACATTTTCCGTTATACCATAAATTTCTTCTACATATTTAATGATTTTACTGTAAGCAATTTCACTGATAAAGGTATATTTACGATGTAGATAATAGATGAACTATTTGTCAAAATTTTGGCTTCGGCAAAATCTACTGCTTCCTCGACTGTGGAATATGGTAACATTTCTCTATTCAAAATTTTAGTTGCAATTTTAATTTCAGAATTTGAAATTTACGACTCCTAGCTTAGCCCAGTTGATTGCAGTATTGATATTTTCTATTTCTTCTTTAAATAGTCTTATTCTAAATTGTACATCCAGTATTAAGTCGCTATTTATTTGTTTACTCTCCTTAAGTAATTTTTGTATTTCATTGGTAGCTTTCGTGATATTATTGATTCGTTCGTTTTGTAACCGGTTAATGACGACTGGCCTGTTGTTGTTTGCGAGGACATCGGAGGTTATTTCTTTGACTGTCCTAAAATCCTCGTGGTCAGGATTCCCAGCAAGTAGTATTTCAAGTATTCTGCGAGGGTTTGGATCTGTTGGACCTCGCGTGACAAATAAGGGGAAAGCAAATGGCGCCGGATCGTTAGCAGGTTAAGGATGGGCTCGATTTGTGTGATAAGACGTTCATAATGATCTATGTCTATCACATGTATAAGTTTAAAATTTACTTCCTAAATCTTTGCTTGGCCTGTAACGAAGGTGATAATTTCGGAACTGGAATAGTCCAATATTTAAACTCTACTCTCACTGGTGCAGATTGCGGTTCTGAAAAAGGATTTAATTCCTGATGTTACTTTTATGCACTACTTTGCCGGATTCGGTGACGATACAGGTATTGTTATTCTCTTTGACCATTTGCCGCTTATATTTTGGTATTAACTTCGAACCTTTCCTTTTGTTTGTTTTACATAAATGGCTTGTGCTACGCTATAATCTTTTATTGGCTGTCTATTCTTACTATGATGATTAAGTTCTTTTTCCTGTTTTCTTTTCAACAACCGTACGTTCTCAAAATCTTTGGGGTTTATTCTGGGAATACGCGGAAAGAAAAGTTCTACTGCCTTTTTCCCGTTGTTGAATGGATGGTGAAGTTATACTCGTTAACAGCACGTTGCTAACTTCTCGGAGGTCCTTCCTTTTTAAGACACCTCATTATCTCAACGACCGTAGAAAGCCAACGTCCGATCAAGTAATTAAGTCCATGATATTATTTTCGGAGCGGTGTGGTGGTGGCAGGACTCACAGCAGGAGCTCCAGCATATTCACTAGGAGCTGCCAATCAGGCCGGCCGCACTAAATTGTTCGGGTTGGACATTCTCGCGAATTAAAAAAACTTGAAACCGTCAATGGGATAGAAAATGTCGTAAGTCGTGAAGGTGGCAATTTCGTTAGTCGCGAAATAAATATAAAATTGATGACGATAAATTTTATAAAACACACACAATTTTACTTAATTTGTAAAATTTCTGAAATTCCCGAACCTAGGATGCAGGAAACAAGAACAGCCAATTTGCACTTAGCTTTTAGTGAAAAGAGCAATATCGATAATAAATACGGAAAATCGTTTTTATTGTTCACTAGTTGATACCAGAAAAGCACATATGTACGAGTATTTCATATATATTGTATACAACAATTCGCTTTAATTTGTCAAAAATAATTTTCATATATGTAGTTTTTGAGTGCGAATAATCAAATATTACAATTTAAAAGTTATGACTTACATTAAATAGAATAAAACTGCTTCCATGGCTTTGGAATGCTGGTTATCGGGTTACTCCTTCGGGGGCGAGGTGGTTATCAAAATATCCTTTTTGTTCTCCTGGAACTACTGGAGGACCTTTCCTCGCACTGCACCGCGGGCTAATGATTTTGGCGATATACTGTTGTATTTTCCGTTCCGCTTCTTTCCGGGATTCCGAATTTGGTGTTGTGACTTTCACTATTCTCAAAGAATACAACTCTCGTTTTACCGATATCGCAATAGCTGCCCCGCGTTGGGCGCCAGTTAATAATAACACGAGTCAGTTACTTAAAAAAATATCAATTCAGGGATGAACCCTGATCTTTCTTTTTCGACAGTAAGTAACAAACTGCCTTCAAGCTTTATATCTAAACATAATTATGGCTAATAATTATTGCTGCGTTAGCTACATGTGCTTTCGATGTCGAGGAAATGATGCAGACACGATGACAGCAACTTTATGCACATGCATTCAGGTAATTTGGATAATTAAAGCTTTCCTTCCGGGCACGTGTAAAGTTATATCATCGCCATCTTTCCCAGACACCATATCCTCCCATAACTCAATAGTGTCTCTTTTTATAGGTGGAACAGCAGAAAACAGGTACATTTGAACTTCTGCTTCGCTGATGGTTTATGCTGTAGGCGTTGTAGATCTAGACGACAGTTAGTATTTTATGTTCTTGGGTGCCAGTAGTATGTGATTCTATCATATGTCAAGTACTGAATCATCAAATATGTCGTTCTTCGTTGTGGTTGTTGAGCTATTAATTTCTCGCACATAATTATTTAAATGATCAATTACTTTGGTTTTGGCCCCAGCATTTTTTAAACGCATTGACTTAAATCTGGGGTCAAGAGTAGTTGAAATGGAAAGAACCTTTTTATTATTTTTTATATTATTTCCGCTTTAAATTGTGTTAAGTTTTGTATTTTGAAACACCTCGCGGACGCAACTAAGTAATGGAATAACGTTGCCAACTGTCACTCACTATTTCCAGAAAATTCTTTAGTTAAATTCTCAAATTGAGTCTAGCAACTCCAATATTTCTTTAATGTAATCTAATCTACTGCTGGAGATCATTGAAGGAGCTTCCGGTTGAGTAAAAAGTATTGCTCCTACAATGGACACTAGCTTCATGAATCTCACTGCATATAGAAACACCAATTTCATATTGTCCTAACGTCATGTATAATTTTTTTATTTGGCTTTTGTTTAATCCAGACTCTATTTGTCACTATAGATTCTGTGATTTTTCTTTGATTTTGTGCCATCCTGTGTGGCTACATTTTTTATCTTTTTTATAAATTCGTTCACATTTGGTTGTGTACTTTTCTGAAAACTGTTAGAAGTCGAAAGCGTTGCGGCGTCAACTTCTTTGTCATTAGTAGTAGCAGTAACCCTATGTGCCTTCCATACCACCAACTTTATTGAAATAGCTCCACATTTTACTTTTCTGTTTATTTCGTGGCATTGTTTTCTACAAAGAAACAAAAACAAGGTTTTAAATATTAACTTCAGAAGAAAGCACCTAAAATCGTATGTTAAAGCATTCTAGCACGTAATGGCCAATGTAAGGTGTATTCCATACATTCAATGTTTAGTATATAACTTACTTTATTGCTTTGTTCATAATTTACTTAACTAATTCACTACTGTCCGATTTGAGATGCAAGCTAACGAATTAAATTTTACCCGGCGATGCACTCTCCCTTTTGCGATACTATAAGATGGCCCTTTACACAGTTATCACACTTTAAATGCAGTTATTCACACTTAAATACAATTATTCACACTTCACTCGTAAATGCAACGAACGACGCGAAAGTGCAGAAACACGTCGCCTCATTATCATACGAGTACTTTAAAACCAGTTATTTGCACTTTAAATGCAATAAAAAGCACAAAAGCTCGGATGCATGTCGTCCCGCTAGCAGAGCAAGATGGAATGAATGAACAATGCCGATGTTTTTACAATAAGGCGGCAATGTATCGTTCAGAAAAACATCGATGTTGATATCAATGGTTATGAGCGAAACATCGATGTTTTAAAACTATCAATATATCATTTGCATTCCTAGTCCTGATTGAATTAATAAACACCTAGCCATGTCAACTAGCGTTCGATTTAAGTGCTCGGTGAAGCTATTTTGTTGCGGTGGATAAGCCACAGTCAAACGCCCGTCTTATTTCAAAAATTCATCGAATTTACGACCGTTGTCGGATAGTAACGCCTTGATTTTAAAACTCGCCTGTTTCTCCACAAAATTCTTGGATTCTTTGAATGCATCGAGTACTTTGTCCTTGTTTTTTAAGAAATGCAACTCTCATCATCCACTATCATCGTCTGTGAATGTCACAAAGTATTTAAATCCTCCTTTGAAGTTCATCTTCAATGGTGTACAATGAAGTGCACAAATGTGTATGGATTGTTTCTGACAATCTCTTACTTTTTTCGATATGTTGAATAAACTGTTTGATTGTCAGCTTCCCTTGATAGCACACATCGCATGATGATGCGCCTCCGGCTATCGGGTTCATGCCAGATGCTCAACCTTTCAATAAATGTACAACAGCATTCATGTGCGAGCTTTGCATGTCACAATTTTGCACCATTTATTTGTATTTCTTCAGTCATTGTTTTAACATAAATCGCTGTCTCTCTCAGATAGTAGAGATCTATGCGACCATCAATTAGCCCGACGTCACCATCTTTGTTCATCATGATAGCCTTAGCTTTTGTAAATAGTATCTCGCGTGCATTTTTGATGACTTGTGAGACAGATATCAAGTTGGTCTTGAGGTCTTGTATCGTTTAAGTTCACGTCTATATCGCCGTGATCTGTCGCTGCTATTATATGTACGCTACCTTTGGCATGCATCGAAGCAGACACTGAATTTGCCAATTTGATGTATAATTCTTCAAGTTTGTCAATAGTTCCTCATTGGCACACATGTGTGTAGTACAGCCGCTGTCCAAGCGCCATCTCGTTGTCGAAGACATATTTTTGACTTCTTCCGTTCCGGCAATTGCTACAAAGAAATTCTCTGATTTCGAATTGCCAGCTCTACCTGGATCTCGGCCAAGATTCAAGTTTTACTGCTCTACGATCTGTACGACCGCACTTAAAACATTTGCGCTTAGTTCGTTACTTTGGTTTATTTCGACGGTTGTCATTGTTGCGTCGGTGACCAGTGACTTATGTGTTATGTTCATAGAGTATTTTGCCCTTTAGAATCTTCGGGTCAGGCAAATTGCCTTTGGATCCGATTGCATGCCGTTATTGTTCATAACTCCATGGTACACCTTTTAACATTAGCACGACCAGCATGTCTTTTGGAATGACAATGTCCAAGCCTTCCAGCTATTCCACTGAATTTGAAAAGCTGTTAAGTTGTTCTCTGATGTCATTATTTGCTTCTATTTTACAAGATGTAATCTCGGCGAGCAATTCTATTTGCGCACAAGGCCTTTTGACACGGCAAAATTTCTCTTAATGTGGCACATTTTGTCACGCACTTCATATCTACTTATCCTCAAGATAAGAAAATGTCTACCATCGCTCTCTGATCGTTTGCAGTCCACTTTGTCGATTCGCTCGCACTTGTTTTAGCGTTGAGGGTGGCTATTGAAGCAACAATATCTCCACTTACGTTTTCCAATTTATTGTGTTTAATTACAGATTTCATTCAGGCATGTCAGACGCCATAATTCGTCTTATTTAGCACTTCGAATCGAGATGAATCGTCCGAATACCTTTCGTGTTTATGTTCGCCACGCGATTAATGATAACGAACTGATTTTTGGAATATATACTTCGATTTATTTAACCAGGTCGCCAATTTTACTTTTATATTTAAGTAAGGATAAATAAACTGAATTGCAAAGTGCCGTCTTTTATTTATACGTCTGATTAACAAGACAGTTGATAAATAAGTGACAAATTTGAATGGATGATGAATTGTTGATCAGCTATGTTTGCGATGATGTGTATACTGTGCGTGAGGTTATTACTATCCAACACAGTTTATAGGTGAAGATATTCTCTTTATAATAAGCACCAAGCGTAAATTCATTGCGAAATGGGTTTTTGTCAACTTCCTGTACAATTCCATCCCGAGTATATTTCGCCCCGATAAATGTGTCGTTGACCAATGAGAAGCTATTTTATCTATGTGCGACACGCCGATAGAGATGGATAAAAATTTTTTGCCAAACTTGTTATCTCAGTATGCTTACAATCCGAAATGTTCCAATATGTATTGCATGCTATAACTTTATTTTTAGCTAAAACTTTAAATATACCTTCGTTCCTGTAATGATTTTCTTACGTCTCGTACGCTCGAGATTTACCGAAGGAAATTTAAACCGACCGCTCATTGGTTCTAGACGTGAAGTTATGCAACGCGACAACGGACTGTACTCATCAGGTCGACAAGTCCGAACATTCTTAGTCTACTCCGAGGTGGCTGCTGGCTAGCTAGTTATGTATCTTGCTTATTGGACGATAGAAAAAAGAAAAACACAAAGTTTTGACATTACTTCACTTTAACTCTTTATTTATTTAAACTTCTCGTTTCTGCATTTGCAAATTTAATTTAACACGTCTTATTGTCGCGGGAACTAATTAAAGACTCCTCGAGTCACGTATACTTTAAAAAAACGAATGAATAGATTTTGCAATTAAGCATATTGCTTTGAATTTCATTTTTGCGTAAACTGCTGACCTCATGTCTATGACGTATTCCTAAATTGTGTCAAAATAAAAGTTTCGCTTTATTGACTCGTCTGCAGGTGTCGTTTTGCATCCTGCATTAATTTATGGAATTGCTGATTTAAGGTATACCTTACTTCTCCCTCCTCTAGACTAGAATTCTCCTGAATTCGATTATTTATGCGAAAGTTTACCTTATTTTTCTTGATGTACAATATAAAAATTACAATGAGGAGAGATATAATAGCAAAAATTGTTATAGTTAGTCCATAGCTAATATTTTAGTGATGTTTCAGTTCTTTGATAGGGTTTATATTTTCTATGTTTTTAATTGCGATTTCTTCAAAGGTAAGTTTTTCTGAAAAATTAGCACTTTTTACAATTACAGGATAAAAAATTCTATCTTTAACTTTGCTAAATGCATTTGAAAACTATTTGTTTAATATTTGAATTGTACAATTGTTATACAGTAGAGTCCGGTTATAACAACGGCCAGGGGACCGGTAACGTCGTGCTAACCGGAAGTCGTACTAAACAAATTGACAGCTTAAATTTTTGTTAAAATAATTACATGCATATATACATATTGTATGGACATATTAATATTTGCATATGTGACCACGAGAGAAAAAAAACATTTAAACGAAAGTATTTCATTTATATGACATAACTAAGAATGAAAACAAATATAATTTTAATTTAAATAATCAGAATTCGTAGCTTCACAGAAACTGAACCAAATGTACATTATGTACTTAAATGTAGAACGGATAAGAGAATAACTGTGCACGTATATATCATATAACTAACAAAGAAATATCTAGTGCAAAAAGTCTGTAATTTTTGATTGCTTTTGGTATTTATTCCTATAGTAAGAAGCACGGACTGCATTATGCAAAGAGACATAATACTTTTCATAGTGTCATCATGCAAATTAGAATGCACAAACACATTCAGCATTTCTGGTACTTTGAGAGCTTCAGATGCCCTTGGAGTGGTATAATTTTCTTCCGGGCCGTCGTCATTCTTGTCGTAGCTATCTTGGCTGTTGCCGATAAAATTTTGTAGATTAGTTTCGTCAGTCGGCTTCTCACAAGTTGCAAGATCATTATCAACAGCAGAATATTCTTCAAGCTCTTCATTTCCTATGGGCAGTCCTTTATTCCGAGCTGTCGCCCAGACAGACAGCGGCAAATCGTCATCATCGTTGTCGGCAGCATTACTCGGACTGTCTCGGACAAATCCAGCGTGTTTATAACAGTTGCTGATTTCAGCTTGTTCCAGGCGTTGTAAATCATTAGCATGGCATCCAGTATTGTGATGTTCGGATGTTTGGCACTGTTGGTGTCTTCATTTGCATCAAGACTGACGACAATTTTTAGGACCGGGTTTTTATGAAAGTTTGATTTCAACACTCGAATTATTCCTTGATTCATAGGTTGCAATACAGTTGTTGTATTAGGGGTCAGGAAAATGAGAGTTACGCTTTTCAAGTCGCTGATTGAGGGATAAGCAGGGCAATTGTTAACCAGAAGAAGGATATTTTTCTTCTTTTTGGTCAGTTCATAGTCCCAATTGCGTACCCATTTGATAAAAGTATCAGATGTCATCCAGGCCTTGCGATTGCTTTTATAATTTTCCGCCAGAGATCGAACATTTTTCAAAAATCTTGTGTTCTTTGACTTGCCGATAGCAACTTCTTTTTAATTTGCCGCTAAAATAAGCTGCAACCATCACAGTTATTCTATTCTTCGAAAGTTCTCCACCGGAGCGCTTTTCATCTCTAAATTTTAATGATTTACTTGGCGTTAGTTTATAAAATAATCCAGTTTCGTCTGCATTAAATATTACATCGTCGTCACTAAATTTTGCACGCTAATTAGGCCAATCTTTGGTTTGCCACTCGGTCAATCGCTCTGTTCAACTGACAAAGATTCTCCAGCAATTTTTCCGGCGACGATATTGTGTCGACTCTTGAAGCGGTTAATCCAACTCGCCGAACAATCAAAATTAATAATTTTGAGCTCTTTAGCAAAAAAATTGGCCTTTTGTTGAAGCATAGGCCTATTTACGGATATTCCCCGATTACGCTGCAACTTTAGCCATTCTTAAAGTGCCAAATCAACTTGTCCTTGAGACGACTTCCGCACGCGTTTAGGTTTTAAAACATTCACAATGAACAAAGGTTCTATCTTGTGTTTATTTTTCCTAATTGTGGAAATTGTCGAATGATTCAGACCGAATCACTTCGCAATCGTTACATTAGACTCGCCAGCTTCTAAACGTTTTTAATAACACTTTTGTCTTCAGTGGAGAAACTTTTTCGTTTTATAGAAGCCATTTTGGCCCGCGCACTGACTCATCACCGGCAAATTACTGCCGTAAAATAAACATTTGCATTCTACTCAACGACGTGCAGACAAGGAGAATGCGCGGGTCGGGGATAGCTTCTTATCTACGTTTTATTTGTAAACACGTCAACGATCGTCATCGTTGTAACCGGGCAATTTTGTGTGAAATTTCCATCGTATAAAGCGGTCGGTCGTTGTGAGCGGAGTTGTAATAAACGGATGTACTTTCATAGTGGCTCATATTAAAACCAAACATATGCCTATACTCACGTCGCTAAAAACGGTTGGTCATTATATGCAAAGTCATAATAAACGGACTACACTGTAAAAGATGAGAATATTTTTATTTACAACAATCTTTCGATCATCACAATCTCGTATGCATTTTTGATTACAATTGTTTGTTCGTCCAATTGTATTAGTTCGGTTTATGTATTCTTTATTAATTCACATTCTTTTTTGAATGTACAATTATTGGTAAGGCTTAATTCGTTGATTGTTTTCAATGGTTCATATTTATAGGTATTATTCTTAAGTGTAAAAATTATTTCCTTATCTGAATCTATTTCTTTCATTGCGTAGTTTTGGAATTGGTAGTATAACTTTTAATTGAACGTATGTAAAATGTTTGGGGGCTTTAATGGCAAAAATTAATAAATTGTTTGTACTTTTAGCTAATTCTAACTGAGTATATTGCATACGATTTTACATCTATTTGGTATTTGTTAATTTCTTTATCCGTAAGTAAATTAGGGTCAATAATTCCATGCCTTTCTGATGAAATGTTATCTTGGAGATGCTCAATTTTGCTTTTAAGAAGTAGGATTTTGAACAGTTTGTCATAATAAATGTTAAATAATTGGAAATCGTTTGAAAGATCGTTTACTTTAGTCAAGATGAGATTTCGATCGTTTTCGATTATACTTTCCAGTTGTGTAAAAGTTTCGTTAAATTGTTTGTTTATATTTACTTGTTTATTAAGAGTGGTTATTGCCTTATGGTTGTTTGTTTCCAAAGTATTTATGTGTTCATCTAGTTCCTGTCTGTCTACGTCGTCCATGGTCCCAAAAAGCCACTTATGTGAGTTCCAACGAGACTTATTAGTCCTCGTCGGGTCCTGTTACTTTGTGGAATAAGCGTCTTTACTTTTACCGTAAAGTGTTGGAGTTCTGTCAACAAAATTTCTTTGCTTTCTAAGTTATAGGTATTTAAATTCTTTTCGAATAATTTAATTACTTCTAAAATCTCATCAGTATTAATTATATTATCTGTATTATCTGCCCTTGTAATAATTTCCACTTTGTCTAGGTTAATAATTAACTTGTCGGTTACCGGTAGGTGAAAAAACACTTGTTAAATTTTTACACCAGTTTATTAAGGATAAAAGATTAAATACTCTTTAACAATTTCTGAGCACTCTAATGCAGCCTCACATTAGGTGGGTAGGTAAGGAGGCTTAGCCGTGCTCCTCGAATTACAAATATCTGTTAAAAACCAACCCGAATTAAATGTCATTCCCGCTATTATATTATAAATTTGCTATGTGTTGTACAATTCTAATTGTTGCAACAATGCACCGAAAAGGTGAGCAATGACACCTAAGCAAAATAAATTCTAATTTTAAGTAAATTGCTCGTGGCGCAAATGCTGATGGAATTCGTAAGAATTCTATCTGTGGAAATAGATAATTTAAATTGCAATGAAATTATATCTTATGGAATTTAGGTTACACCGAATATAATGAAGGTTTGTGAGAATGGAATGTAACTATTAACGCCTTGCGATTCTCACATCGTTCACGTAGTCGCAGCTGCTCGAACTCTGAATCGCGAGCACTGTTGGTACCATCAATGTACAATGTACAAGGAACCATACTAAGTCTCGGGAAAGGCGAACGGCAGACGCTGATAGCGGACAACGATAACAGCCTAAAGTTTTGCCGCTTATTTGTCCTAGATTGAAGCTCGAAGAAAATGTTACTCGCCGATAATGGACCCAATTTGTGCGTGATTTTGCTTTAGCTCGTGCACGGCCCGTTCAAGAGGACTTCATAGAAACTGGTGGCCCCAAATGGAACAACCATTACACATATGGCTTCTCAGCACTGCTCAAGCTTGGGCCGCGCTGCCGATGTGCCCATACCGATCATTGGAGCAGATTTCTTAACACATTTTGGATTATTAGTCGACCTCCAAAATAGCTGAATCGTTGACAAGCTAACAAAACTCACTCCCGTGGATGGGTTTTCGAAGGCAGACACACGACCAAACAGCACATTCCAAGAATGCCAGTAGCAACCGACAAATACAACGTTGCCCGTAAGGAATTCAACGCAATGGTCCAGCTCGGCACAGCGCGAGATTCAACCTGCAGCTGGTCATCACCATTACACATGGCCTCGAAGAAGGACGGAAATTGGCGCCCGGGTGACAACTATAGAGCAATCAACGTGCGCTCCATACCTGATCGCTATCCCAGTCGCCACATTCACGACTTCACTCAAACGCTGCGTGGTAAGAGGATTTTTTCAAAAATCGATTTAGTGCGCGCATACAACCAAGTTCCGGTTGTCAAGGAGGATGTTGAGAAAACGGCAATAACAACGCCGTTCAGCCTCTTCCGAGTTTTTGATCATGAGCTTTAATCTCTGAAACGCAGCGCAAACCTTTCAACGACCTCGCCTACGCTTATATTGGCGATATCCTCGTAGCCCCCGAAAACTAAGAGCGAAATCAAGAACATCTCTTGCATATTTTTTAATGACTCAACATATACGGCGTCGTTATCAATGGCAAAAAATGAAAGTTTGAAGTCGAAGAGGCGATATTTATCGGTTACACCGTCAACAGCAAAGGTATCAATCTACCAGTGGAAAAGGTTAATGACATTTTCGATTTCCCGAAGCTGAAGACAGCTAAGAAGCTACGCCGTTTCATCGGTATGTCCAATTTTTGTCGAGTTGGCCTGCCTGATGTAGCCCGCACACAAGCTCCGCTGCACATATTACAGGAAAAAATTAAGGGTAAAGAGCCGCTAGAATTGGCACCTGTTGCAAAGGAAGCGTTCGACAAATCGAAAAATTTTCCTCGTGAAAGCTACAATACTGAATATCCTCTAATCGCTGCGCAGTTCGAAATCGTGTGTGAAAGATCCGATTATTCGGTGAGATCAGCCTCACAGCAACAACGGGCTTGACCGCCTTCGATCAAGGACTACTGGCGATATAACTCACAATGAAGCACTTCCGACATTTGCACCGATCGCAAGCTGTTAATATTGACTTTCAATCAAAAACCCGAAAAAGCTTCGCCACATCAAGCTTGACACCCCGAGTTCATCGGCCAGTTTACGACGGACATTCAGCACATCTTGGGTGAGGACGACGTTGTCGCTGGCGCACTCTCGCGCATAGGAATAGTCGATCTGACAATCGACTACTACTAATTGGTTGCAGCGCAAGAAATCGGCGAAGTGTTGAAGTTGGGGACAAGGTTGTAGCTCCAACGAGTGCATCTTCCAGGCACAGACGCCCAATTCCTATGCGACACCTTGACGGGAAAAGCTCGACCATACGTCACACCAGCCTTCAAAAACCCCACTTTTACTTCAGCCCACCGCCTCCCTCATCCAGGCCCGAGAGCAACAACAAAACTGTTAGTGCAACGATACATATGGCCTTCTATCAAAAAGAACTGTCGAGTTTGGGCACGAGCACGTCTACAATGCCAGCAATTGAAAATTACTCGACACGTGCATGCATCTGTCGGAAATTTTATGCGGCCGTCTTCAAGACTCGAGCATGTGCACATAGACATCATCACCATGCCATGCTCAGAAGGAAAACGCTATTGCCTCACATGCGTCGAGCGATACTCACGATGGCCGTAAGCGATCCCTATAGAAGATCAAAAAGCAGAGACAGTCGCACGAGCATTCTGGAGAAATTGGATCGCACTTTACGGATCGCCGCATCGAATCACCACCGACCAAGGACGACAGTTCGAATCGCACTTCTTCAGGTCGCTAAACCGCCTAGCATGTACCACACACATATACACGACTGCCACACCCACAAGGAAATTGCATGGTGGAACGTTTCTAACGTGACCTTAAGGACGCGATTCGATGCCATTAGAACGACCAATGGACAAAAATCACACCAGACGTTATAATGGGTATACGCGCAAGCCTCCGCGAGGAATTGGCGTACTCGCCGGCTGAACTACTCTACAGCCAGTTGATACATTTACCAGGCGGATTTTTTACTGTGCCCGTTACTCAGTATGGCTCACGCACGCCGTTCGTTTTCAAGAACTTGCGAACGTTTACACACGTTTTTGTGCCATATGATGCTGTAAAAAACGCACTACAGATGCCATGTGACGGTCCGTACCAAATCGCGGCGACATGACATTTTCGATAAAAATGCACGACAAAGAGGTCACCGTCTTGATTTATAGGTTGAAACCTGCATTTATGCTTGCCAAATCTACACCAGACAACCGAGAGGCAACCATTCACAAATGAACAGCACCAGTTTTGAACGATCGGCCGACACACCACAACACGGCCTACAGAACGAGCGGAGGGGCCCATAGAACGAGGGGAGCTGCAAGAGCAGCGGTAACAAGAACTTCCAAGTCGATGAGGGCAACAGGTTCGCTTCGTCAAGCGCTACCAAGCCGGTTACAATTAAAAGCAAAACGCAGACATGCACTTAACACATTTATACGTCTGAACAGCACATCTTCGGATTCTATTCTATTTTTAATATTTGCATTACCTATTCCGTTAGAGTTTACCTTATGTATTTTTTGTTGTTATAACCCTTGGATAATTGCGATACAAAACAGAAAAGCAAAAATTTTACACGCTCACGATATAATTCTATCGTCATTCCACCACTGGCAAGGGGGTGCTTACCATTCACTACACTGAAAAAGTAAATTTTAAATACAACCTCATTTGAATGACCGGAAAATCCAAAATCCACAACTTTGCATTCATAACCTAATAATCGGATAAATAGACTCATTCCCGCCATACGAGAAAGATTCTGACAGTTCTCGATTGAACACGACGCGCTGTAGTACGTTCGGTCGGATTTATTCTCGAATAAAATGTTGTACAAATTCATCCGCCCTTGTTAATTTTACTTGCCATTTAACATTTGCCTTAACCCAGAAATGTGTTCAATGCTAGAAGTTACAAAATGTTTAATGCAAAGTCTACTGCGTTGCCACATAAGCCCCTACCATTGATGCGATAAAATTTAACCATTATAAGTTCCTCAAAATGACGAACGCTGAGAGTCTTCGGGTCCAATTGGTCCCAGGTAGTATGAAGTGTTTACTTCTTGGTTAATAGATAAACTCTGTTGCCGAGTCTTACTACTTTCTATGTTTTTTACTATATCGTACTACATCTTATAAAAATACATTAGATTTCAGTAGTTTAGTAAGCATTAAAAATCAAATACCGCTTCAAAAATAAATTCAAATTTTTTAATGATGATTTAACATTATTGAAACTTGGGGAATTTTATAATTACTAGGTTATTCAAACAATTCATTTTAGTCAAGAGGACATATTGTGCACAAAGCAATAGTTTTGGAGTGCATATTACATATTTCTTACACAAGCAATATAAGGTCGTTTTATTATCTATTTTCGAACATATTTGACAACGACTGCGTTTATGTTACGTCGTGATGATGAAAATGAAGGTAATAATTGATTTATTTCCAATTGCTGTATTTTTTTTTGCAAGTTACAAAGAAAATGGTGCTCATGGAAACGTTGTTTTATTTTTGATGTAAGGAGTAATAAGTTGCATCGCCAAATTTTCTAGAAAATATCTTCGTCTCGCGAGGTAACCTTCCTTCTAGGCGTTATTCGCTGTCTTGAATAAAATAAATGCATTATATGCTGAAATGTCTACAATATTGCTAAACACAATTGGCGGCCATCGATTTGTTTTGCGACGGCTGTTATAGGCAGATACAGCTTTATCTAGGTTATCGAAACCACCTTTATATTTATGTAAAGGTTGAACAATAAATCAATCTTTATTTGTTGAAAAGGTGTGATCCAAAATTCAGTATTAGGAAGAACGAATTCAATAATTAAGAAGAACCAAACGAAGCCACGTCTGCTCGCGGTACGCTCTCGTAGTAGAACCCCTTCGATCATGTTGCAGGCGACGATCTCTCCGCTGTCATTTTTGCTACGTGACATGGCCCTTACTGATTGTCATCCGACCCGGATGAAGTGCCTGGCCATGCCTTCCTTTTGTCCGCTACTGAATATGTCTGAATTGGTCCTTCACAATCTCCCTGCTTGCTGAATCGAAAGCGATCATAAGCAAGGACTTCTTCGACTCGATACGGTCCCAAATACTTCGATCTAATCTTTTGTCCAATTCCAAACTGGGTCTTTTCTATCGCCACGAACGCTCCAACATCATACTGCGTTTTCTACGCAAATTGTATCGCCCTCGATTGTCCGCTTGCCGCTGCACTATTTCATTTCTCGCTCGTTCACGCAATTCTCTTCGCTTAACGGTAAAGTTTCTTCGCAATTCTTCTTCGATAACCTCCGTCAATGCCATATCTTCAGGATGCTTCATCTTTCCGCCAGTCAACAACTCAAAAGATGTTGTGTTGATACTGCGATGAAATGTACTATTCAAATATCTTTGAGTTTTCTCGAAATGTTTGAACCACTCATCAGATCTTTCTCTCGACAGCTTCGCTAAGATAGGAATAATAACGCCGTTGACTCTTTCGCATTGCCCATTTCCCCGAGGGACGCCGGTACATATCAAATGAAGCCCTATGTTGTTGTCCGCACAATATCTCTTGAGCAAATTGGATGTGAAAGCGGGTCCTCTATCCGAAATAAATCTTCTTGCATTTCCGAACAAGGCTGATAATATTTCTGACTTCTTGATCGTCTCCTTCGTTGATGTTGTCTTCACGGGAAAAAGCCAGGTGAACTTCGTAGATGCATACACGACCGTTAAAATGTAATTGTAGCACTTTAGCGTTGATGGCATTGATCCGAGGTGATCCAGGTGGAGCATATCGAGAGGTACGTCTCCCTTAGGAAAAGGATGAAGGACGCCTTCCGACTTCCCTGTCTTCCTAGTCGATACGATTCACTCTATACAATTTTTGATACACCGTTGGATTTCCCGTTCAATCTGTGGTATGACGAACTCGCTGTCGATCGATTCTCTGACTCTTTTGGTTCCGAAATGGCCTCGTGCATGGAAATGTTTTATTACGTCTGCTTGCATATTTTTAGGTATTTCTTTCCATCGTCCTTCATGAACAATATATTGCCGTGATATATGTAATTCTTGTACGGCCCCGCTTCAAGTGCCTGTTTAGTCAGATTGATACCTTCATCGCCGTGTTGAGCTGCACGTACTTTACGCTTGACATCGTTGGCTATCATTATTACTGTTGTACGAGATAAGGCGTCCACATGTACAATTAGTTTCGTTAGTTGATGATCCACTGTATACGTAAATTCTGATAGACCTATGACCCATCGTGCAATCTTAGGATGAATTTCCTTCTTTGCTACTGTTAGCTTAACCGCCGAACAATCCGTAATGGTTTTGAATTTGACTCCCAGCAGATAGATACACCCTAAACTTTTTGACCGATTCAACTATCGCTAGAAACTCCAATTCGTACGAATGATATCTTTTTTCATCATCATTGATAGTACGGCCATAATAATGACATGGGTGCATCTTTTGAGCACTTGGCTGTCTCTTTGGTAGGATTGCAACTAGACAATCCTTGCTCGTGTCTGTGTGAAGTTCAGTCTTAGTGCAGGGGTCACACAGACTCAGCAACCGGCTACTGGACAGTGCAACCTTAATGTCGTCGAATGCCGCTATCTGCTCCTTTCCGAGCTCGAATACAGCTCCCTTTTTCAGCATCGAACTCAATGAGGGCATTCGCCTTGTGAATTCAGGTACAAATTTTCTGAAGTAGCTTGCCAGTCCGTAGAATCTCTGCAGCTGCAATACTGATCTCGGCTGTGGAAACTTCATAACTTTGTCGATCTTCGATGGTGAAGGCTCGATTATTCCATCACAGATTACATAGCCCAAATATTCGACACATTCTTTTAAGAAGACGCATTTCCTCCAATGAAATTGAATACCGCTTTCTTCAGCCACATCTAATACCCGTTTCAATTTCAGGATTCTTTCATTCGCGTCTTTGAATGGTATTAGCAGGTCATTTACAAATGTTAAAACTGTTCGGTCCTTTATCAAATCTCGGAAAACTTCGTTGATGAATCGCCCAAACGTATTGCCACTTATACATAGACCAAATGGCATTTTACAGAACTCATGTTGGCCATCACGCGTAATGGACGCCGTAAACTTTCGACGTCACAGAAACATGGAAATAAGAATTTTTCAAATCGAGTGTCGTATAAACTCGTGCTTACGCCAACCGATCAAGCTGGTCCTCAATAATCGGCATAGCAAATCGATCTCTTAGGTTCCGGTAATCTTTACAGAGCTTATGCGACGCATATTTCTTCTTGACGATCACTTCACTTCCAAAGTCGCTCGATGATGACCGTATTACACCTTCATCCAACCATTCCTTTACTTGACCGTCAACTACGGCCTTTTCGAAAGGTGCCAATCGTCTTGGGCGATGGTTTATGGGCGTTTCATCCGTCAGCGCTAGAACCGTCTCAATACCTCACTTCTGTTTCTCCTTCGGAGTGTAGCTTTCCACCAATTTTTGCACAACGTCTTTGAATTTGCTCCAAACGTTGAAATCGTTTTCCCCGTGGCCGCATGAAGTTCTCACCATCCAGCTGTCGTCGTTGACTAGATCGTTGATCGCGTTCAAAGCCGGCTCTTCAGCTGTTTGCACGAGTGGCTTTATCTTCACATACTTGGGCGTAATAATGTAGTTTACCGTCTTAAAAAATTGTCTACCGATTATTATATTAACACTCATGGCGTTTGTCGGGACGATGTAAAGTTCAATAGAAAACACTATTCCTTCGATTCCGATGTCCATATTTATTCTCCCGATCGCGTGAGATATCGCGTTACCGAATCCGCGAATTTTTATGTAACTTGGTACCGTACTCGTACAATGCATGTCCGATCAAATTCAAGTCACTATAAGTGTCTACTTCCGCCGTAATTTTTCGGTCAGCGAATTTCACATTAACAACGTTTTCATCTCTCGTGAAACGCTCAATGTAATTCACCGTAGGGATTGAGTTGTTCACACCTTTCCTTTCTGGGTATTTTTGCGATAAATATCCGCATTTAAAACACTTATTTCCCTTGTCTCTATGCGGGCAATCACTCGCTTAATGCCCTATGTCGCCACACGAAGAACATCGCGTACTTTCGATCGCAGAACGTCCATATTGGTAATTACCACCCTTTTTTATACGGGTTTTTGCCTTGGATTTCCTTTCACCTTCGCATAGACATCCAATTTAGATTTTAGCTCAGCGATCGTTGTCGCCTCGTTCAGGATTGATTTGTTCGCTGCGTCGTCGGCTATACCATTGGATACATACTCGCATATGGTAGCTTCATCTATCTTCCCCGCCCTTGCTATGCGCTGCATTTCGGACACATATTCTAACAGGCTTTCCTCTCGATTCTCCATACATTTGAGTAATTTTCTATGTAGTTTCGCGGCACTGAATTCCCGGCGAACCCGGCACATAGACCACGTTTCAACTTGTTCCAACTATCCAAATCGTTCTCAGCGAACATGAATTTTCGCGCGATTCCTGTTAATAACTTCTTCGCGTAAAGGGGTTTTTGCAGTTCGGACCAACCGACGCTCTTACTAATACATTCGAACTCTTCGATTCACCTGGAGATACTTTGTCCATTCTCTGCAACGAATTTTTCAATGCTCTCTTCCACGTCGAGGAATGCGTATACCCCACTCGGTTCCCGGCCCGCACTTGCTGCCGCTGTGTGATTTTGAATCGGTGCTGCTATTCCTGCTACAATATTCTCAACTATTGTCTCTTTACTCACGGCTCGTCTCATATTGTCCGCCATCTCACACATTTTGTTAGTTACCACGGGATTTTATTCGTCAAGTTCCATAATTCGAGCAGCTAATTCTTCTCGTCCCACTTTGTTTGAGACCCCGCACCGAGTACTCTCGCAAGAGTCCATTTATGGTGTACCGGTCAAGCCACTCTCTCACTTCCAATCTTGCGCGTGACGTTCTCTTTCCCCGTCTCTCTCTCTTTTCTCGGCAACCAGAAAAGTTTGCGCACCAATATTGCTGTGTCTCTCTAGATAGGTAGCAGCTCGTACACACGCGCGACATCACTTTAAAATGGCGCTGCCGATGAATACCGGGTTCGGAACACAAACGAATTAGATTATTGTTCAATGCTCATCCCGGTTGAGCCACCATGTAAAGGTTGAACAATAAAACTATTTTTATTCGTTGAAAAGGTTTGTGACAAAATTCAGTATTTAGGAAGAACGAATTCAATAATTAAGAAGAACGAAACGAAGTCACGTCTGCTCGCGGCACGCTCTCGTAGTCCACTCCTTCGATCATGTTGCAGACGATGATTTCTCCGTCGTTAGTGTTTGCCACCCAACATGCATATGGAAATTTCAAAAATGAAAGCGGTAATATTTGATCAATATATAAAATATATTGCTCTTGAAGTGCTTGCACTGTCTTGTATCCTTGCTGAGCTGAAGTTCCGTTACCGATTTCTACTTAATCCTTATAGGTTAATTCGTCTATATTCTTTCGCTGGTTTGTTTTTGAGAAGAAAGAAATTTTCACTGCAATTCCACTTTTAAATTCCAATTCCTCAAATGTTCAATTTGAAATTCTGATTTCGAGACAGCTTTGCAATTTCTTCTAATCAAGAAGTTTTCAATTTCTCAATTAAAAAAGGCACTAAATTTCGAAGGAAGTTTTTCAAAAAGATGCCTACTGTAAAAAAATTTCTTGAAATTTTCGATTTAGTTGCAGTTTTAGTTTTTATTTTATCCTTGTTTTATTTTGTTGCATTATTTATTTTAGTTTAATGCACTTGCTATCATACTTCTGACACTCATTTAGTTCGCTCTTTACAATTTTACCTCTGCCATAATCATCACTTCGCTCACTTTTTCCACAAATTTATCATTATTTTCCCCATGTTATTTTAATTTGATCCAACCTTGGATTTGGCTAGCTATATTCACACTTAATCGACTTCACTTTTAGCACTTTTCGTTATTCGCGGCGTATTTTCCACATAGAAACATTCGATTTATTCGCGTCGGCGATAAATCAAACACTTTCCTCCTCTTGGGGATTTGAATTAATTACTTCTCGCGGACGCCATGTCGATCCGCTTAAAAGTTTCAAAAAAAACCAAATAGAATCCGTTCTATTAGGCGAATTCTACCGACTGCGCCACTTAAATCACTCGCTGTTACGCTTTTGAAAAAAAGCATACTTGTATTCTTTAACAAAAGCTTTATTGATGAAAAGCAACTAAATTGTACATGAAATATTCTACATTTACGAAAGCCGTGATAAAAGCCTTATTTAAAGGTTTCTACACCGTATTAGCATTACCATCTTGATACTTAGTTCACTGTGTTGAAAACGGCCTTAGATTTGCTTGTATCCACCACTATCGTCTTCTCCATTGTGTGGATGTAGACGTTATTCTTCAAGCTTTTGTTTCGTTCATTTTCACAGACGATAATGATGAGCTCCTTTGGATGTGAAGCACTTGATTTTGCGTGACGCCATAGTTCTGTCCATTGATACATAGAACTCACAATTTTTTTCTTCTTCCACTAATTTACTAGGAGCTACACTTATCAACGAGTGAGTTTGCGGTTTCGTTGCTGCTATGTCGGATCGCCCTAACATCTATAACTTTTTACTGAAATATCTGTCATTTAGTCTGGCCCGCAATGAAAATTCACAGCTTAATAGCATATGATCCGGTCAATTATTTCTCATTCGTCAAAGGCGGTAGTTCCAGGAATGTGGATTGTTTTACAATATTACATTTGACGCTTCACCGATGTCACGATTTTTGCGGATATAATTAACAAACTCATCAAACACAAACCCCTGAAAGGATAGAATCCTCGACCGGCTGGGGTGACAATTTAACACCCATTCCTAAGTCACGACTTATGTTTCTCGCTCGGGAATCAGATGATGACTCAGATCGCAGCCGAGATGATCTCAGGGCATGCGCTGTCTCCGCCATCCAGAAGTCACAGGGCTACAACCTCTAGGACTTCCAGAAACACAGCAACCCGCCCCAAACTTATAATGTAAGAGAATATGTCGTCATTCGTGACGTGGACACCACCGTTGACACAAATAAGAAACTAATCCCTAAGTATCGCCTACCGTACCTTATACACAAAATATTACCAAATGACCGATACGTTATTAAAGACATCGAAAATTGTCAACTAACTAAGTTGCATTGTAACGGAATTGTAGAATCTTCGCGAATACGTAGGTGGCTTTCGCAGGGATCTGGACCACAAACCACGGAAGTACAAAGCAACACAAATGCTTTTGAAACCGAATTGTCACTTTAAATTTGCTTTTCATATTGTAACCTCAGAGAAGAGAGAGAAAACCCGAATCGTCACTTCAGATTTGCTTTTCGTCAGGTTAGCCGAGCTGTAATGAAAATTTAGTTTGTATAAAAACCACTAGTTAATGCTTTTATAAGAACTATTAGTCAGTGCATGAACCATTCTACTGCTGTAGTCTGAATTGAATTGTACAGGGATAGGAAAGGAAGGAAGAGACGGAGAAAAACTGGCAGGAGGATTCGAAATACAACCGCTGAGCTAACTAGACGGGTTTTTATTTGTCCCCGAGTTTGTAAAATTTTTAAAAAGGGGGGCGATTATAATTTACTATAAAATCTGATTCAAAACCACCATCATCATCAGCATCGATAACAAATTCTCCAGGCACTGTAACATTTTCTCCATAAAGCGTTTCTGTGGGTGTGGCATTTATACTTTCTTTCCATGAAACTCGAATGCCTAATAAAATAAGTGGCAACTGTTCAAACCAGTTTTTATTGTTGTTGGCTCTTATTGATGTTTTAAGAGATATATGAAATCGTTCAATCATACCATTTGGTTGAGGATGATATGTAGAAGTATGTACGAGTATATGGTGTGATCCTAATAAATGATTAACTCTTTAAATAATTTTATTCGAATTATAAGCCTTGGTCTTTAACCAAAGTTGCTGCTTTCGTATTAGCAGTTATGTCTTTAATTCGATAACATTCAGGCCAGCGAGTAAAGATAACACTAAGTAAATAAGTAAATGCATGCATTGCGACCTCTTGCGTGGAGTCGAAATTTGTTCATAACCAGGCTTAATGTGTTTATGAACTTTGTTTTTTTGACATGCTATGCAATTTTGGGCCCATTTATTTATTTCTTTGTTTATATTTGGCCAAAAATTAAATTTTTTATATGGTTGTTTTAGTAGAACGGATTCCAAGATGTGATAGATAATGAATAGAGTCAAAAATTATTCATCTCATTGATTCTGGTACAAACGGTCTCAGCTTATTTTGTGAATTTTTACATGAAATGTGGAAATTTTTACTTTTTAAATTTCTCAGAATAAATTTGCATTTCGACGAATAATCTTTAAATACTTTAAATTTTCTAGTACAAGAGTGTTGAAATTAATTTCATCGCTGAAAATTCTTGATAATGTGTCAGGTACCATATTATTTGTTCCTTTAACATATTAAAAGTTTGTTGTGAATTGTAAAATATAATCTATGTACCTATCTTGACGTGGATTGCGGTCAGTTTTTGTAATAAAAATATTTGTGAGAGGTTTTGTGATCTCTGAAAATTTTAAAATCTCTACCCTCAACAAAATATCGAAAATGTTTGATTGCTCAGTACATCGCAAGAAGCTGTAATGATTTTCAGTCTAAATTCGTACGAACGAGTCGGGACCGACCTCTCATCGGTTCTAGACGTGAAGTCTGAGTCGTACCGATGAATGGTACCAACCGGTCAACCAGTCCGTGCACCGTAATCCATTTCGCGGTGGCTGCTTGTGGGCCAGCTTGATCGGAGAGGTTTTCGGTCGCAGGTCTTTAAATGGATTACGCTCAATTACATATTTCAGCCACCATTAAATGCCCGTTTCAAACGCGTCGAAAACACAAACATACGGAAAGGAAACCTACTTTGCTTTATTCCGTTTTCATTCATCATTCCAGTCAATTACAAAAATCTAATTTCAATTTCGCGTTCCCGAATTTTACCGACGCGGTGCCGAAAAAAACACTACGTTAACTCAATCCCGAAGAACTCTACGCTAAAAAATGGCAAGGCAAACTAACGTACCGCGTACCGTACGCGGCGCGAAACCAACCATCCGCAGATCTTTCAACACCCTACCCTCTTACCGGCATACTTAACATGCACTCCCACTGCCTCTGAAAAAGAAGGGCCGCTGGAAAGGAAAAGTCGCGGGTTATCTAGCACTCCATAATCTTTTATTCAAAAAAAAAATTTTAAATTTAATTTACTAGTTTTAATCTTAAAAGGATAGTTATTGAAATCGAGCAAAAAACCTATAATAAAATTTTAATGAAATTCAAATTTGATAATTTATACATTACAACAAATTGTTAAATGGATTATTTTTTTTAAATACGGATCACACAATAAAGACAATTAATCTTCGGAAACGTTTCGGTTAAGCAATTATTATCAATAACTGTAGCATCACAAATTACTTTTCTTTTTGTTTACCTCACCTCTTTGATTGTATTTGTCTGGTTTCGTTTATTTTAATATTATTTAGATTAAACATTCTAATCAATTTCATTTTTATCTTTGCGTGTGATATTTCTTAGTTGAACCGTCTTATTGTTATAAGATGTATTTTTTTCTTTCAATCATGTATATATACAGTAATAATCATTAATTTTATGAATTTGCTTAAACACAAAAAAAAAAATCTGTATACGATTCTGGTTTTCGCCATTTCATCTGGTTTAACTTTATACCTAAGCGGTTAAGAATGTACGAATAAAATTTTGTTTGTAGTAAACATGTTATATTGTGTGTACAACTTAATAACCGGAATTTTTTAGCAAAATTTGATGCTTTATTGTGGAGAAATCTTACAATATATTTTATTCAAAGTATTGTCCGTCGGAAGCTACAATATTTCCCCATCTTTCAGGCAATTTATGAATTCCATCCCAAAAAAAATGCGTCGGCTTAGCGGCCAAAAACGAATCTATCCAATTTCGGATGCCTTGCTTTGAAGTGAAGCGTATTCCGGTGAGGGCGTGTTGCATCGAGCGAAATAAATGAAAGTCAGACGGAGCAAGGTCTGGACTATAAGGCAGGTGGGCCAAAACTTCCCATCCACTATTTTTCAAATAGTTTTTCACGGGTCTTGCAACATGCGCCCGAGCGTTGTCATGATGAACAATTATAGCCTCGTGTCTGGTCGCATATTCCGGGCGTTTTTCGATGATGGCCCGCTTCAAACGTATTAATTGTGTTTGGTACAGGTCACCTGTGATTGTCTGGCCCGATTTCAACAATTCATAATATAATGGCCCCTTCTGATCCCACCAAATACACATCATAACCTTGGGGGCATGGATATTTGGCTTCGCCGTTGATTTGGCTGATTGGCCGGGCTTCACGTATGACTTTTTGCGCTTGGAATTGTCATAATGGATCCATTTTTCATCCCCAGTCACGATCCGATACAAAAATGATTTCTTTTTATGGCGCTCAAGCAGCATTTAAGACATACAGAAGCGCCGTTCAACGTCTCTCGGCTTCAACTCATAGGGGACCCAATTACCTTGCTTCTGAATGTATACGGCGGCTTTCAAACGTTTCGAAATGGCTTGCTGAGTCACTCACAACGATTTGCAAAGTTCGTCTTGCATTTGACACGAATCCTCATCAAGTAGTGTCTCCATATCTTCGTCTTCTAACTTTTTTGGCTGTCCTGGGCTTCTTTGTCTTTGATGTCAAAATCGCGTTGAAACCATTCAAAACACTGTGTTTTTGCTAAAGCATCATCGTCATAAACGATGACTTTCCGCAGCAGTTTTCTTTGCAAAAAAATGACCCAACAGAACCTCCCGCAAATGGTGTCTTTTTCTCCAATTTTCGAAGCTATTCATCGTGAAAAATAATAATGATGCACACAAGATAAAATTGTTTTGTTGACTGCTTTTGGTAGCTGTCAAATGTACCTTCAAAATGACATATATATATATATATATATATATATATATATATATATATATATATATATATATATATATATATAGTTCGAGTTTTCACGATATTTGTTAGTACGGACATCTAGCGTCAAATTCCGGTTATTAAGTTGTACACCCAATAATTAGGTAAAGCATTTCTCTTTTCGCTCAATAAGATTTGAATTTGTAGTTATGGAACACGGAAATCAAGAAAAACAGTGTCAAGTAAGTTACATTTGCGAAAGAATATTCGACGGAGTTTTGCTGATGCTGATAAGTGTTTGGAGAAATTGAAACGTTAATTTTTGAAGCAGAAGGGATGCGAAAAAAGAAAGTTCGAATCGAAGAATCAAATATTATGGCTGTTGATCATGCAATCTCTGCCGAAATAAATATTGGTTGGTTTTAGTGTACACACAACTACGTGTCTATGTTAATTCGATTAATGGTTTTGCATGCTATCGGATCTACAGTTTGTATGGAATACTTTTTGTTAGATTTGTGCAAGTTCTTCTTCAAAGGAGAATTTAAAGCGGAAACGTTTTGGGAAAGTATGAAGTAATGAGTAAAAAAAAAATAAACAAAAAATGTTATGCTACCGAACCAACTACCTTTTTGTTTTTCTGATCGTGCAAACATCGAGAATTTCCAGTCCAAAACTAGCAATCGATTCAATATATACATCTCGTGATTTTATCAACGCCCCTTCAATGACTTCCGTAAGCTAAACCAGCAAACTCGAGAAATAGCATTAGAAATTCGAAAAATGGGATTAGATGATTTTACCCTATAATTTAATCAGACTTTGGATTGTTTTTCTAACCAACTGCGCGCGTTGCTTTCAATATTTTCAATTTGCTTCTTACTTAGGCTTAGTTTTGAGTCCTTATTGTATTCTTTACAACTAGAGTTACTAGAAAATTTGCTGCTCAGTGTTCGACGTTACAATCCGTACGCGCCGCAATCTTTTCATCACCAATTTGTTATTTGCTTCACTCCCGACACGACGTAATGAATTCTCATTTGCTTTAATTCAGGACATTGTGGCAAAACTCTTAAGAGTACACGTCGTTGTAGTTGGCTTTGAAATGTACTCCTCGATATTTTCTTCTTTAACTTGTCGGCATTGGCCTTTAATTTATCATTTACCCTGTGTTTCACCCTTTTGGTCGTAGTTCACTCGATCGCCTTTTTCCTAATACGAAAGTGGTTGTGTGGATAGGTCCGCATCTTCCCTCGAAGAAATCCTCTTTATTCCGCTGCTCGGCAATTCGCATAAACTCCAATTTGGGTAATGTCCACTTGCCGGTCGAGGGATGTCCCAGTTGGTTCACTGTTTTCGAATGCTTGTTGCGAGTCGTGCACTTAACTTGCAACGACCTTTTTTCCTTTTTGGTTGTCTTCGGCTACCACGAGACGACACTGCCCTGACCCGTCTGTCAGTTACCGACTCCAACTGCCGTCGCTTTGGGTGACATTCCTCGACTCAAACTGACGTAGAATGGGAATGTAATCCCAAGCTGACATTCGCTCGAAAGCCATTTGCAGCGATGGGCATGTGTGCGAGCCGGCAGTGGCATAGGCTCGACTCATTATAAAGCTCACGATCAAATGTTGGACAATTTGCAGTTTTTTTTACTAAAAACGCTATTTCACTATTCACTCATTGTTGTAGTACAGCTTCAACACAGAAATCAGAGGAATTGGTCTCAATAAAAATTTGAGAGTTTGTTTTTGGGTAATTTAAAAGAGTTACATTAGCTAATAATTTTTTAGTGGCTTCAAAGGCAGTTTGGCAAGATTGACTTCAAGAAAAATGATTTTTGTTAATTTTTTGAAGCTCAGTCAAATGATCAAGGTATTAAGCCAGCCTTTTCCGGGCTAATTTGTGTCTTTTGACACGGATAACAATTCTTGATTAAATTTTCAATTTCCTGGTCCATTCTTGGCCATCAAACATAAGAACGGGCTAGTGACTTGGTCTTTACTATACCAAAACACCTTTCCTCAATTTGCTGGGTATCACTGTACGATACCCCCACAAGATACAATGTCTCTCAACACTGAGCTCTGATTGCTTTGCTCTGAATTGTTCGTCATCTTTTCCATCTAGCTCTTCTAAGGTTCCGTCCTGAATGCGACTCACAACTTTTGATAGAATTCGATCTCTCTTCCTTTCAATTCCAATAGTTTTGTAATTTAAATTCAAAGGATTAATAAATCCAACATAATCTATATAATTCGGCTCTGGCTTCACCTCAGTAATTTCTGACTGAGCCATTCGAGACAAACTGTCTGCCCGATTGGAAGTACCTCTTGCATATTTTGTCTCATAATCAACTCCAGAAAGTGTAAAGGCCCATCGTTGCATTCGTGATGCAGCCATTACTGGAGTGCCTTTGTGTTGACCAAAAATAGCCAAAAGGGGTCTGTGCTCTGTTTACAAGATGAATACCTAATAAATATTGCTTTTATTTAGTTACGCTAAAGATTATTGCGAGGGCTTCTTTTCCAATGGTACTTTAGTGTATCTCAGCGCTGTTCAATGCTCTTGAAACAAAAGCAATAGCCAAATTAGATTCGTCAGTTAACAAGATTAATGACAGTTTTGGATCAAAATAAACTAAAGTTTTACTTGAACTAATCTCTTTCTTCATCAACTCATGTGCTTGCTGGCATTGATTTGTCCAATTAAATTCAACACTTTTTTTAATAATTCAAACCAAGGGGTCATTTCATTCCCAAAATTTTCAATTAAATTTGAATGATGGTTTACCAGGCCAATAAACACTTTAGTTCAGACACATTTGAAGGTCTTGGTGCATTCAGCACAACCTTAACACGTTCTTTATTATTTCACAGTCCAGTTGAATCAATATCGTGTTCCAAATATGAAATTTTAACTTAAAAAATTCACATTTATCTGGATTTAACTACAAACCAGCTGTTCTAAGACGGTTTAGAACGGCTCGTAAAGTTTTTAAATGTTCGGACAAATTTGGTCCTGTAATGACAATGTCATCCTGATAACAAAATACATTCTCACATTGAGAAAGAAGGCCCTCCATTGTTTTTTGAAAAATAGCTGCCTCTGTTTTCACTCCAAACGGCAGTTTGGAGTACAGAGTCTCTCGGATTGTACGCGTTTGACATATTTCGCTTCGTGAAAAGTTTTCCTTCTGGCATTGAGGCAAATATTTGGTCAATTTTTGGCAAATGATACTTGCAATCTTTAAGAAATCTACTAATGGTAGTTTTATAATTGCTTGCCGTTTGGCTGCAAAACCAGAACCAGAGGAGTGCCCCATTCCGAACTGTCAGTTGAGACAAGCATTCTAGAATCGACCAATTGATCTAATTGATTTTCGAATTCCTTTTTCCATGCAAGAGGAATTGGCCGTGGCTTGCAAAAATTGGTTGGCAATCAGGCAAAATTGGTAAATTGGTTTCTCCTAATTTATATCGACCTAAACCACTCTCAAAAACATCAGAAAAATCGCTCTTAATTGACTCAATGATTTCATTGTATAAGTTAGAGCTTGGGAAAATTTCCTCTTTAATTAAATTTGTATCTTTAGACGTTTTCTGAAATAACTCATAACCAAACCCGCGGAGAAAAACCCTGCCTAACAACGTTGGTCTATCAGAATCAGTCACTATTATTTCAGGTTTCACCACCATAGCCGGTAAATGTTGCTGTGCATAACTGAAGAATCCTTCTATCGAAATTTCGATTAAAAACATCGATTGACATTGAAGAACAGGGTGCTCCCGTATCGCACATGGCTAAAAATGACTTACCTTGGATTTCCATTGGAAGTTCATAGCAATTAGACAGCCTGCTCTGATCATCGATGGCAAAAACAAATCCGAAATCCGATTCTTCAGCAAAGCTGTAAATTGGAAAATTATTGGAAAAATCATCACTATGTATATATTTTATTTCCTTATCGTACCTCTGATTCGCTTTGCTGACCATTCGACACAAATGGCACTTTGACGTCGTGAATTTACACTTCTCTGACGAGTGATTTTTCCAGCCATTGCATTGTTGTTGCTGTTTCCCTTGTTGAACTTTTTGTTTTTGGGCTTTGCTTTCGATTTAATGAAATGTACCTACCCGACCGTTTGGTCAGCATACTTTCTTTCTAAAATTAGGGCTTTTTTTGGGAGCAGAATTGAGACATAATGTCTCGTCTTCTTCACAAAACTTCTCGAAAATGTTTGCCGGTAGTTCCGTCACAAATTTGCTGAGCAATTTTCGTTCCACATTACTGCCGAATTTACAATTTACCGACAACATTTTCACTCTGGCAAACTACGCGGCCACCGTCTCGCCCTCTAAATTTTTTAGCGCAATAGAAGTTTTTTCTTTCCCGAAAAACAATTACAGGCGACAAATAATGCCGTTTTAAACGCTCCACAAGTTCTTCATAAGCTTTAAAACTTGGTAATTGTGGGCCGCATAGGCTATGAATGATTCCCTATGCCTCGGAACCAATCATTTTCAATAATGTGGAAACCTTTCCCTCTGGTGTACTGCATCCGACTTCAAAGAAATGCATTTTCAATCTCTCGTTCCATAGCTCGAAGTTTTTGTGCACCGAAAATTCTGGCATATTTAATGCCTGCACCACAGAATTAATCACTTGACTTACGTTAAATGCGTCTTCGTGCATTTTTAACTCATCGATATTACCGATTTTTCAAAATAATGAAAAATGAAGATAACCTTGTCACTGATTTATGATGTATCGAGAATCATATTGAAACACGTTTTGTCTGCTTGGCTGCCGGAGGCGGAGGAGGCCCACACAAGGGATGTGTAGGGAAACAAATGTCATCTTGATTAACAATTACAATGGTCATTGTGAATGATTACAAATGTCATTTTTACATCACATCAGGCAGTAATATCCAACAATCATGAATTTGTGGTAGAACTTAGGCCAAGTTAGATGTAAATCGGTGATAACAATTCACCATACCCAGAAAACGTTGAATTGATTTGATAGATTTGGTTGAGGAAATTTCACGATGACGTCTCCTTTTTAGGCTGACGGTTTTATTCCTTCAGGAGAAATGTCATCACCAAGAAATCTTAGTTGGGTTACACTAAACGTACACTTTTATGGTTTAATGTTTAAATCGTACTCATCAAGTCTTTGAAAAACCTTACTTAAATGATTTTTATGTTCATTTATATTTGAACTAAAGACTATGATATCAAGATAGGCATATACGAATTCTAAACCTCGCAAACACCGCATGCATAAAACGTTGAAACGTTTGAGCACCATTTCTTAGACCAAAAGGCATTCTAGTAAATTTAAAAAGTCCGAATGGTATAATTATCGCCGTTTTATGTATATCTTCAGATGCAACCGGTATTTGGTGATATGCTCGGATCAAGGCTATTTTAGAAAAAACTTTGCTACCTGCAAGATTGGTCGAAAAATCCTGGATATGTGGAATTGGAAATCTATCAGGTACTGTGACAGAATTTAGCTGACGATAATCTCTGCATAGTCTCCAATCCGCCGGTTTTTGTTTAGGAACCATGTGGAGATGCGGACGGCCTACATATCCCTATTTTAATAATGAAATCAAATTCTGATTCACTATTTTTAATTTTTTAGCGTCTAGTCTGCGAGCTTTAGCTATTGCCTGATGGCCATTTGTAATAATGTGATGTTCTACTAAATATTTAACTTGGAAGTTAAAATTAGGTTCTGTTTGAGAATGGTATTATATTTGTAGTTAATTTCATAGAACTTTGGTGAAGGAATGTTTGAATTGAAAATATTTTCTTTCACAGAAACATTTGTTTTACTATCGATTTATCTTCTATTTTTAATATCCACTAACAGTCCAAATTTTGCAAGAAAATTAGGACCAATGATCGGCTTTGTAATGGACGCTATAGTGAAAGTGTGTGGAAAACCCCTTTTTAAATAAAGAGATAGCTGTATTTTTTTATGAATTAAAAGGATATAAAATTTCCGTATAGGACTGCAGCGATGGTTTGCTGCCTCGGCAAGTGCAGATGTTGTTGCTCGCCGACATTGCTCTTGCCTGAGGACGCGTAATGCGCTGGCAGGCTAGCATTGTGGTGTCGTGGGGCGGGTTCTTTTCCCCATCACAAGAGCCGGCTACAAAAAAAGTTTGTAATTCACTAATTACTAGATAAAATTCGGATCGACAGGTGTCGAGGCCGAGTTAACCGACTGAAAGGATGTGTTCGTCAAAGCAACCGACTGACTGGACTTGGCGGAAACGAGCGAGACTTGAGCAGATCTCGTCTTTACCGGAGATACTTATGACTCCCAAATAAGAGTGGCGCATCCTGGTGGGACCGGTGCCCCACGCATCCCCCCATCCGGATCAAGATCCATTGCAGACATGGTCAGAAGTTTTCCATTTGAATAAAATCGCATTATTCGCATGAATTTTTCCCTCAAATGAAAAACATCAATGTTTCAGATCGATGTTATAGTCTTATATGATGGAATCACGTAATACTAGAAGATGAGTAAGAAAGCAAGCGGAAGGCCACTCTACCCTGCGAGGGTGAGCTCACCCGATGGCTAGCTCATTAGTGGAGGGGCCAGCTAACTTGATGGATCCCATACCTGGACAAGGTTCCAAATGGAAAGACCGATTGTTTGGTTCAATTTACATATTCATTTTCTTAGTAATCCATGTAAATGATATAATTTTTGTTACCAAACACCTGCTGATGTTTCTACCCAAATAAATCTTACAGAAATTCGTGCATTCTGAAGCAATTATTCCGAGAATCACAACACATTGCATGTAACATATTAATTTCTAATGAAATAACTTGAATCTACTTTACTTTTTTTCCTAGATTACGTTCGCAAATTATCACATTTTATTCTGCATATCCTCTGGGATATTCTGTATATCCTCTGGGATATTCTGCATATCCTCTAGGATTTTCTGCATATCCCCTGGGATATTGCAGTTGCAAGACTCTAACTTTAACTCGTATGTGAGTCACTCTCTGAGAGTGTAGCTCGCAGTAGAGATCTATGTGCAGCTGTTGCTTAATAAAGATAGATAGAAATCAATAACATATGAAATTAATAAAAAGAGTAAACTATCTAATAATATAATCAAAATATGAAAAAACTGGTACTTACCAAATCCTTCTCCGAAGAGGCTCGCAGATGGGGTGGGTAAGGCCTGCAACTAATAATATTTTGTTTTCTTCTCATTGTTTTTCGTTTTTAAATAAATACGTGAATCGAATCTTAATAAGCAACGCTGTTCATAAACTTATTATCAGGGTGAAAATTACTGCCATGCTTGAAGTTAGTTTCCGTTCCCTTAACACCTTTTATCAATCCTTTCTTGTTTCTGCCAACCAAAGAAAATGCTCGTGCATATCACAAAAAGAAAGCCGCGTGCACGTTGTGATCAAAATCGCTATTAACACCCGTACATAATGTTTGTATAAATTAAGAATCCGTTTTTACAAAGTATCAAAAAAATATATTTTATTTTTGATCTTTATTCTACAATAATTTGCTTAAGACTAAATTCTCGCGCACCTTAGCGATATTTATTACTTTGTCGAGCCACGTGACTGCTTACTCGCGCAATTAGTTTCCAGGTAAATGATGTTGTCTGGCGGAAGGTGAATGATACTCGATATGCTGTGTCTGGTGGGAACGTGTAGAAAAATGCAATTTGATGTAAACTGAATTCTGCATAATTCTGCATATTGTGGGAAAGTGCAATGGATGGAATGTTTGCATGATGGAATGTGATATACCCGTGTTAACTCTTCCCCTCTTAGCTTGGATGTCCTCATCCAACTAAAAAAAGGGGGTATTATAGGGGTTCCCATATCCTTGTCTCATGGTTGTAAACTGCGGAAGGACTAATGGTGTTGGATGCTGTACCGGTAACTCTGGGACAGGTAAGTTCGGAGATTTTGGTTCGATGATCACCTTCGTTTTTGATGAACTTTTGCAAAGGTTACTTATTTTAGAGAAGATTAGTACCGTAAATAATATAGAAAATAAGCCCAAATTTATCCATCTCGTGATATTCTTTTCGACTCGGATCAGATCTATTTCCCTGGTGTTGTTTATATGTAGTTCACGCATCATTTCGAGGGATAGTATTTCCTCGAGCTTATCCTCTTGAGCTTCCCGTTGTAGAATGGGTGGTAAGAGCTGGACCTTCGTTGTTTCAAATACGGTGTACTTTTGATCGTCGATGATTATCGTTTCGTTGCTGAAGGTTACAAGGTATGTTCCCGTTATGTTATGTTTTGTTCTATTGATGTTCACCTTCCCGCTGAATTCGTTAAGAAGTATGGTTCCGGGTGATAGTTCTTCTACTGATGGTATATGGTGGCTATTAGTTTTATTACATCTTGCTAGTGTCCCTTGGAGTAGGTGCGGAATACATTCTGAATCGCTAATGTTTTCTATATCTTTGTTTTTACAAATTGAAAGATTATTAAAGGTTTTACAAGTGCCTATAATGCCATAATAATTTTTAGTTTCTTGCAAAATGTAAGTATAACCAATGCTGTTTACAATACCGTTCTTTTTTACAGGCTTTATAAGTAATTTTGAATAATTAGTTTCATATGTTGTCGGAATATTGATAATGTAAAATATGTGAGTGGAGTTTCTAAAAATTTTGGTATCGGCAAATTCTAAAATTTCTTCAATATTCATATAGGGGATATTACCTCTGTCTGAATTGGATAATATTAAATCTACTTCCTTTCTTGATAAAACATTGGAATTTACAGTGTTCGTTTCAGCTAATTGTAATGACTGTACAATATTTAAAAGTTCTTCTTTAACTAATCGAATTTTATATTGAGTACATAAAGCAAGAGTGTTTTCAAAAACTTTATCCTTTTTTATGGTATTCATGATTTCATTAGTAATATTTGTTATTTGGTTTATTCTTTTGTTATATTCCTGATTTATTACAATTTGCTTGTTATTATTTTCTAGTAATTCGTTGATTTTACCTTCTAGTAGCATGAGATCACTGTGGTCCGGATTACCTGCCAACCACTTCCATGCGGTTCCAATAAAGTTGAGAGAGCGTTTCACTTTGTATTCTAGATTGCCAATTAAGTTCTTTATTTGCGATAGTTCATGTAATAGGAGTTGATGAAAAGGGTTGCCTGATGGGATGTGATCGTGGATGGTGGATGAGATCTCAGATAAAAACATTGTATACTGTTCGATTTGGAAAATATGTACGAGTTTTAAATTTCCTTGGTTGAATTTTTGCTTCCCCGGTCTTTATAGCGATGAGTTGAGAGGTGTTATAATTGGTAAGTTGCAATTCAGTCCGGACAATGGATGAAAGGCTCCTGAAAAGAATCAATTTCGAATGTCACTCTTGTGAATAGTCCTGCCTGACTCAGTTAAGACTAATGTTGGCCTGTCTTCCTTGACTATTTCCTTTTTGTATCTTGCTGTTAATTTCGATCCTAAACGTTTGTTGTTTTTAACATAGATTATTTGTCCTACCTGATATTCTTTAGCTTGTTCTCTATTTTTGTTATGAAAATTAAGATCCTTTTCCTGTTTGTCCTTTAAGAGTTCTATATTGTCCTTTCTTGATTTTTCGAGCTGCTCCGGACTCGTCGAGACGTTTCTGCCGTAGAAGACTTCGAGAGGTTTTTTTCCAGTTACCGAGTGTATAGTGAAATTATACTCGTAAACGGATCTTTCAAGTAGTTCCTCGAATGTGCGATGGGTCCCATCTGCCTTAAGACATCTCATTATTTCTGAGAGTGTGGAGTGGAATCTTTCGACTTGACCATTCACTTCGCTCTTATATGCTGGGGTACGGTAGATGTCAATACCCAATTGGTCACGCATCATGAATTGTATAGATGCAGCGTTTAAAGCTTTTTCCCCATTCACTACCACACACTTAGGTATGCCGTAGAAGAACAACAGTTCCCTGAGCGGTGGTCGCACATCCTCGAGGGCTCTAGATTTGAGAATTCTTGCCTGTGCCAACTTACTGAACTTATCTAGACTTGTAAGGATTAGGTGGCGTTCAGTGGAATAAATATCAATATGCACCGTATGTCCCGGGAATTCGGGGATAGGAGTAGGCTTTAGGACTGGGTGGTTAGGATGCCTATCATATTTATTTTCCAAACAGACAGTGCATTGTTTAATGATATTTTTGATTTTGGCACTCATCTTGGGGAAGTAATATTGTTCCAAAATTTGTAGCATATTTTCTTTTGCATTACGGTGAGCTCTAGCATGGGTTTTTACTATAAGTTCTTCCTGGGCAGATTCATCTCGGACATTTTGAACTTCCTTTTGGGTGAAACGGATTTTGTAAGTACTAAAGAAAAGGGGATATATTTCTTGAATAAGTCCCATTGTTGCTTCGTTTGTTTTCAAGCCATTGATCACGCTGGGGTTCAAATATCTCTTAAAAATTCCAATGAGGTTCTCTCTAGTATATTGGGGTTCAAAAAATACGTGCTTCCAATAATTGGGAAAGGGTCGTTCTAACTGGTAGGTACTTTGTTCGCCTATATTGAGGATAATCTGTGTTCGGAAGCCATTGATGGGCGTTTCCACCGTGGTGGATGAGGTTGTGAGAGGAGCTTTCGTCACTATGAGAACCAGCTGTCATTGAGTTGATATTCGATTGCATAGGTTTCCTTGAGAGAGTGTCAGCCACGATATTGGCCTTTCCGGGCTTATATTGGAGTTCATAATTATATTCCTCCAATATCGCCTTCCACCTTTTCATTTTAATATTAGTGTTACGATTACTCAATGCGTACGTTAGCGGCTGGTGATCAGTGAAAATCTTAACCTTACGTGATCCGTAAAGGAAGTTACGCAAAGACTTTAACGCCCAAATTATGGCCAACATTTCCTTCTCATTGGTTGCATAATTAATCTCTGTACGGTTTAGAGTTCGAGATAGGAAAGTGATGGGCCGTCCTCCCTGTGACAGTACAGCCCCAAGGGCATTCTGAGAGGCGTCAGTTGTCAGCTCAAAATCTTTTGTAAAATCAGGATGTATCAACATGACGTCTTGGGAGATCAGCGAATTCTTTATCTTCTGAAAAGCATTAAGCGCTTCCTGGCTCAACTGGATCTTAATCTTGCTGGACAGGTTCTTGGATATTCTTCCTTCTTCCCCTCTTAGAAGCAAGGTAAGGGGATTTGCAATTTTTGCAAAATCCAGAACGAAGCGTCTGTAGTAACCTGCCATACCTAGGAAGGATCTAAGTTCCTTCAGCGTAGTGGGTGGTGGAAAATCTACTATAGCCTGGACTTTTTGTGGATTTGACCTGATACCCTGCTCCGAAACGACGAATCCAAGAAACTCCACCTCGTTCTTCATGAATTCGCACTTATCAACTTGTATCTTAAAATTCGCGTTCTGAAGTGTTCCGAATATAATGTCCATGTTTTGTAAAAGTTCGTTTTCATCCTTGCCATATATGATGATATCGTCTATGTTAGGCTGGCACCTGCGCCCAATGTGCTCCCGAAGAGCGTCATCAACTGCTCTTTGGAACGTTGGGGGTCCGTTCTTTAAACCAAACGCTAGACGTGTAAATTCATATTTACCGTTGTTGACGGAAAAAGCAGTTTTTTCCATATCCCTTGGTTTCATTGGGATCTGGTGGAAACCACTCTTCAAGTCAACGACTGTGTAAACTTTGTTCTGACCTAAATTTGCAAGAATCTCGTTAATCTCGGGCAAGGGATATGTATCAGGTATCGTAACCTCATTCAATTTTCTATAGTCTATTACAAGCCTATATTTTTTTTCTCCCGAGGCGTCCATCTTCTTTGGAACAATCCATACCGGTGCATTGTACGGTGATCTAGACGGCTGAATTATACCGTCTCTGAGAAGTTTTTGTATCTCTTGATCTACTATCGGTTTCAATGCCATAGGATATGGATATGATTTGGAGTATACCGGTCTATCCGTGGTTGTACGGATTTCGGCCTCCACAATAGTGCTGTATGTGAGCTTATCATCCGGCTCACTGAAGAGGTCTGTATACCTGTTAAGAATCCTGAGAAGTTTGTTTGATTGTTCCTGTGAAAGGTGTTCTGTTCGGATATCAATACTATTGACAGCTTCGGAGGTATGTTGTTTTATTGGGATTCGCAAAGAATCTAGGATTGTAAAATGTTCCTCAGCTGTGTGTATAATTGCACGCAGTTCCTTTAAACTATCATTCCCAAGTATGCCATGAAATGATTTTAACGTAGGAAGGATAAAGAATTTTAAGGTTGGGGTAGATGGACCAAACAGATTAAGCAATGCGTGATGAGTAATTTGAATATTTCCACCAACAGAGCTTGCAAGGAAAGGTTTTTCGTTCGGATAACAAGACTTTACACAACTTGGCTGTATGTAATTCTTGTTAGAGCCAGTATCTATTAAAATTTTCATTTTAAATCCGCTCTTCGTCCGGTACTCGAAATAAGGGAGCGAAGAGCTCGTTAGTCTAAAAAATGTATATCTTGCAAATCGGAGGTTTCATTGGGCTCCGGATACTCCTGTAATTCAGCATCTGCATAATACTCATTTCCAAGTTCTGAAGATTGAACAAAATCGACCAAGGACTGATCATGTTGTTGGTCTTCATGTGCAATTGATTCCTGGTATTCCAACATTTCTTTGTCTAGGTTTGATCCCTGTGTAAAATGCATGCGCTGTTGCTTTGAAGGATAATTAATGGGTTGATTATTATCTCTTTTCGGAGGAAATTGTGGCCTAGCTTGAGGTCGGTTCTGGTAATTTATGTTCATAGAGTGAATAGACCTGTCAACATCCATGGGCTCAGGTTCATTTTGGGGTCTTGGTGGTAGTTGCCACTGTGGAAATTGTGGTCTCGAGGTTGAATAGAAGCGAGGATTCTGGTTAAATTGATTGGGATGATAAGGCCCATTAAAGTTTTGAACGTAGTTAGGTTTTGGATGAAATCTAGGATGTATTGGCGGGGGTGATTGGAAAAAATATCTAGGCGGAGGTATAGGTGCCATTTGCTGGAAATTTCGTGGAGCTGGTATGGGTGCATGTTGTAAATTCCGCGGAGCCGGCGTTGGTACCTGCTGAATATTTCTTTGCCTAGGCGGGATTGGCGGTGTAGTAGTATCCTGAATCCGACGAACTGCATTGCTACTACTCTGAGCATAATTTATCCGGTAATTTACATTTACTTGTTTCAAACACAATCTCAGGGCATGGGGAAGATCAACTGGTTCCCTCATTGTCAAGAGATGGGGCAGATATCCATTTAGCCCACGCACAAAAGTATCTAAAGCTTTATTTCTATATGTTTGCACCATAATATTTGTCGCTTCAGGACCCATATCCATGCAGGAAATTTTATCTAAGATAAGCGATAGATGGTGGTACACTTCTTGGTAAAAACCTTGGATGCTATTAGCACCCTGCACTAAGGAACTCATCTGATATTCTAGAGTATTAATATCTCTTTTATCAGAGTAATGTAGGGTCAGACAACGGCGTATCTGCTCCCAATTGAGTGGAGTATTGTAAGACTCCAATGCTGCATCCGCTTGACCCACGATTTTATTACGGATCAAGTTTAAGATGCCATAGTATTTAGGTGAACCCCGCAAATTATCATACAGTTTAAGGACTCTTTCAACACTCTTACACCAGGAGCTGAATTCTCCTGGTTGACCTGAGAATTCCCTTAGACTTTTGATCACGTCAGGAATCCGGTCCATTTCTGCAATGTTCCCTAACTGGTCCTCATGAATTCCTTGATCTCCCATTTCTTGGGGATCTATCACTGGAGTAAGAAACTGTTGTATTATACGGGGGCACTCTCGCTGCAGGATACCGGACACAATGGCTTCTATATGAGCATGAGCATCAGGGGCATTTCCAGCTGGATTTGGAGCATTTTCGGGGTTAATTTGCAGTATACGGGGTCGAATGAGATTTTCTTGTCGGGCCATTTTTTAAGGGTTGGAAATGAAACTATCACAAAAATATTTTAAATTGAAGGTACTTACTTCTTATCCTTACAAAATTTTGGTAAATTTTAGTGAACAATCACTCTCAACCTTCCTACCTCAGTAAAAATCTCTCACTCACATTAAAAATTGATTTTCATATTAAAAATTGATTTCACTTCAATTTCACTGACTTCGTAGATTTATGTACAATTTTCACACTATTCTTATACTTTCACTTAACATCCTTAAAAAAATTTCACTTACACTAGAATTAAAACTAATTTCATCCTGGAGGCGGCTGCTGATTGTGCTCAGCTCCTTTTTATTCACGTGGATTACTGGGGGGCCTCGTTCCTCTAGGATTAAAGGACGCGCGTATAGAGGCCTTCGCGATCAAACCTTTCGTATGTTACACTAATTGGATGAAATTTCGCGACTGGATCGAGCCTTTCTCGTCTACGTTAGTCGGACGTAGCCTTTCACGATTACTTTCGACGATATTCGGACGATACTAGCAATCTAAACGCGGTCCCTGCTCGGGCGCCAATTAAGAATCCGTTTTTACAAAGTATCAAAAAAATATATTTTATTTTTGATCTTTATTCTACAATAATTTGCTTAAGACTAAATTCTCGCGCACCTTAGCGATATTTATTACTTTGTCGAGCCACGTGACTGCTTACTCGCGCAATTAGTTTCCAGGTAAATGATGTTGTCTGGCGGAAGGTGAATGATACTCGATATGCTGTGTCTGGTGGGAACGTGTAGAAAAATGCAATTTGATGTAAACTGAATTCTGCATAATTCTGCATATTGTGGGAAAGTGCAATGGATGGAATGTTTGCATGATGGAATGTGATATACCCGTGTTAACTTATACAAAACGCCACCACTAACACATTTCAATTGGCTGCTGTACATGCATCTTGCCCAGCCAACCCCGTCTGATCGGTAAACAAAAGCATGAAGGTGTGCGCACGCGAGATACTGCTACAGTGTGCGACCCAGTTGTGAGGCATTTTTCCTGGGCATTTTTATTCTTGACCAGCCAAAATTAAAGCCTTTATCCTGGATCGTTTTACCATCATTGCAAGATGATTTACACGTTCCCTTCTCGGACTGGTAAAAGAAACACCAAGGTATTCCCAGAAGCAGCACGTAAAATGTGTCCCAATTAGCGCTCAATCGAGATGATGTAACGAAAAAAATAAGTCTTTTCTGCTTTTCTGTGTAATGACTAATTAATTTCACTGTCCTAGGATAAAACAATTGCACCATAACATGCAGCGAATTCACGCATGCAGCTGATTTAAAGGAAATGAAACAATTACTGAGCTACGCGTATTTAATTTCAATTGCCGAATTTTCCACTGTTCGCCACTAAACACAAATCCAAAGATGATAGTTGCATGGAATACAGGGACGACAATCAGACGAATAAAATTTCTAACGCGACCAATTTTCTTTTTTTCTTTGAGGAAATCGCCAATGCCGCCGCAATGGGCTGCTTATATCGTGGCCGTAATTTCCCACCTTCTTGCCGTCCCGCTATGATGTATCAGAGAAGTCGATACGCGGCAAATAAATTGCGCCAGAGCCACGTCCGACGTCTTAATGCTGAATATGAATCAACCCTGAATTTCACGCCGGGATTTGATTCGTTTCGTTGATTATGGACAAATCCTTTTGGGTTCACGGTGCGGTGACAATCAAACTGGGATTGTTTTATTTGGTAGCATTTATTGGCAGCATTTTGTCAATGATTACAATTTTTGGGGACTATTGTCGTGCATATTTGTCGTGGATTATGGTTATTAGCAATAGGAACACAAATAAATTTTAGTTGTTTCACAAAATTCAAACGAAATTTTTCGTTTTGATCACCGACGGCGCACAAATCTCTCGCGTTAGTCCACCGTTGACCCGTCCGTTCCGCTCGACGTTTAAAATGCGAGTGATTTTCTTTCAAATTTTCAATCACGTTCAACAATTATTTTTTGTCCCGCGTTGCTTCAGAATTCGTAAAATTGATTTTATGTCTTGTTTAAAAATTGTATCAAACGAAATCCGTGAAATCAAACTCGTTCGACGCGGTATTTGTTTTCAGAAAAGAAAATCACACAATTTCTCAGGACAAGCAGAGTCGCACAATCCCACACGCACTCGTTGCTTATCTCGACGAGACTCCTTGTGTCGCAACGGTGATTTCTTGGTGACCCTCTGCTCGCGTGCAACCGCTGTTTGCCTTGCGGCGCAACGTAATTCATGTTGATAAATTGCGTTGCAAAGGGGTTGCCGCCATCGAATGTTAATTGTAAATTTTAATATTTTTATTTTTAAATTTACAATGGAATATGAATAATCCATAATGGTGTTTTTCGAGCAGTTTGCCTAGGCGACTGCTCGATTATTACAAGATATTTATATTAGATCCGTTAGCTGATGAGAGTACATTGTTACACCCGCTTTTTACTCCATGAGAGCCACTATGGCCCTCAGGGAAATTGGGGTGCTCCGGCGGGGCTTATGGACCCGGTTAGCTCGTCCGGAGACGGGCGTGGGGCGCCACTCGCTTGTCCCTCAAGGCCCCAAATAGCCGCCAAGCAAGAATGTGGCTAGCCGGATTAATTACGACGCTATTCGGCCGAAACCCTATCTAACAAGCACACTCTGACTTTCACTCCAACTCTACACCTGCACAACCGAACTCCTCTACTTTTACCTAGCACTAAACTTCGCCGGGACCACTACACCACCCCCGAACACTCTGACTTTCGATATCACTAGTCTCACTTAATTTTAATAAACTTTTACTTCGACTTGCCTTTCCAAGCCGCACTCGTTCAATCCGTAATCTGGAAAAAAGGATTTTCACCGTTCTTGTCCTAAAGACGTAAATTTCTTCCACAAAGCGGTAATTCGTTTCAAAGAAAAAACGACTATTTAAAATTTAAAACATATACTCCAATTCGTAAATTCAATATAATTTAACATTTGATACACTGCAATCAACAAGAAAACTTACTTCTACTGTGTACCTACAAAGGGGCCCCTTCGATGATTGTATCCGTTGTTGCACTTTGTAATCTTTCCTCCAACGTCTGGGCTTTGCTCGTCGTTTCAATCTTAATCTCCCTTCGCTTCGATCTCCATTTCCCTTTTCTTCCGCAATTGCTGATTCTGCTGTCGTACACTGATGATTTCCGCGGCGCTTTAAATTACCTCCGCACTTGTTGCTATTTCTGAGCTGCTTTGTCGCACACGATAGGAAAGGAAAAAGGGGAGGCGCGTCATTCTTCGCGCGCTTTTATAGCCTCCTCCTAACGGCTATGGTTCCGCTCTTCGGTCATCCACCTCTTCAGCGGGGTAGTTCCTTTCTGCCGCCACTTGGTCTCCGCTCCCCGCTGGTGGCGAGCACTCCAAGTGCGGCTGAATCAGCTGGATATAATTCACTGACAGTTTGGCATTTGCTTTATCTCTATTTCGTATTTGTTTACCTTTTTCTAATATCATTCCATTCACTGCTTCTTGATTTTGTGGTTATTCAAAGTAAAAACAGCCAATACGGAGGTTGCGAGAAAAGTTACAGTAAACACAAAACAAATGTCCTCCTAGCAGGACATTCGAAATTCATAAAAACGCGGAAAACATTTTAACGAAACTTTCCTACCGCATAATTTTCTTGTTTAATGTCTCAAGTTGGATGATAATAAAGTGCTATTTCAAGATCAAGGGTATTTTGTATGTTTGTTTGGTTTTTTGTTTATGTGTGTTTTTATCGATGTTATTTAAAAAAACGTTCATAGAAAAATATTACTTTAGTTTGCATACGAAAAATATATTATGGTGTAAAGACTTTTCAGTGTTTCCTTATCATGCTCCTTTGCTTTGGATTTAGTTAGCAACCAAAAGGTGCTGGTAGGGTCCAGCATTGGAATAGAAGGAATTGCGACCATCCATTAACTTGGAGTCTTGGCTAGCTCCGGGAGAACTAATGGGAGTGCTTGGAGTAGGAGATCCAGCGCCTTGACTAGAAGTGTTGTTGTTTGTTGATGTTGGAGTGTTAGAATGGCTCGTTCTGCAAGCCCAAAGCCATTCGATTGGGCGACAAGGAGCGCGAGGGAGAAGCTGGTCGAATGGGATCAAAGTGATTGCTCGTTGGGCCGTGGGAATGATGAAGTTGTTGTTGCATTGCTCTTTGTTTGATGTAGTTGGAAAATTCCGTTGGTGACATCCTGTAAGAACTATTAGTCCTTGCATTTTCGAAATAGCCACACTTAGTTGATGTGTATGTTTATAGTGAAACGTTGTCCCCTTGATGTAATAATTTCGAGCATCATATAGTTTATAGTCACTGGTGTCGAAAGATTCTGATTTTGGTATATCAACACTAGGAGCGGTACGTGCATTGTAGGAATCATTTATTGTCAGCCACAATCGCTGTTGCATAGTACAAATGTAAAACCGCCTGTTCTTCGCCGCCGATACACAAGTCTACTGGCATTAATCTGTGCATCTTTCGCTTATCAAATATTTCTACGTCGTTTTTAGGATCAAGATATCGAAGGAAGTACCAGGAATTATCCACAATAGTATCCAATGTATCTGTTTCTCTTTCCGCTTCAGTATTCCCACGTTTCGGCCATGTTACATGATTATCCACTTCATCGTCTCATTCAATTGTGTCCTTCTCGGTGATAAAACAGGCAAGTCTCGTTCATTCACTGGAACAGAACCACATGATCCGCAATGTATGATTGGAATTGGTGTACTCCAATATCTCTGACGTGAAATTAGCCAGTCTTGCAATTTTGAACTCACGGGGTATCCACCCATTTTGAGATCTTGGGCTCTGTGTATAATATATTTTCGATTTTCTCTTACTGTGTTCAAATCTTGACTAGATCTTTCGGCTGGCATGGAAAGGAAATTCGCTAAATCATCATCTCTCTGATTTATGTTTGGTGCGGCAAAATATACATCGCAGAAATCAGGGAAGTAAACATCATCATGTGAAATTATTTTAAGAGATTTTCCGAAATATTTCTGGGAAACATTCCAATTACAAGTATGCGTTGACTCTGCCCTTCGCTCGATGACAGTTATGTTTGCTTAAAACTACAAGTAATCGTATTTAAACTACTATTATGAATACAGTTTGGAGTGGCAAACAAAATCTAGTCGAGTGCGCCTTAGCTCTCTAAATATACCGAGTCGCGCGAATGCTACGATAGTGTTCGGGATGAGATAATACTGGTGCCCTTCGGTTTTGTCCGTAACAACATGTATTGACTTTTCTTTTTTATCTAATATTTTGGCAGGAATCACAGAAACATCTGATCCTGAATCAATAAGAAAATTCAAATTTGTTTCTGGATCTTTGATAAAAAGACGACTTGTATTATAGGATTGCCCCGTGAACGTCGTCATAACAACGGAATCATTTAGTTGAAATGTAAAGAATCACACGGTTGAATACACTTATGACCTTGATTACGAAAATGTTGATGATACCAGTAGTGACCAATATTAACTGGCTTATTTTTACTAGAATTATTCCGCAGTTCAGTTTGTGAAAAAAATTTGCATGGAGAATGTGAACGAGATCTAGTTCGTTATGATAAATTAGAGTTCCTTTTATTTCCGTTAAATTTTTTTTGAATTCTTTATTTTCAGATAATAAATGCGATATAACTTCATCTCTTGAAGATGAATTTTGTATCGCATTTGTAGTTCAGTTTTGATTTTCATCAATTTCAGTAAGATCATCGGCTAATTTAACCAAACCAGAAAAGTCATCACTATTTTTCGACTTAAGAATCGCTTGAATAATTGACGGTAATTTTCTCTGCCAGGGTTTGAAAACGAATGATTCTGAAACCAGCTTATTGCTGTAACTTTCGATAAAAATCGGAACATTTTTCGTCTCCGATTTCCGAGTTCGAAAGAAGAATCTCAATCCTTGCCATTTCACTTATAGAGTTGCGTTCAATTTTAATTTTTGTAAATAGATCTAAAACTCGATTTACTATATTATTTTGAATTATTTTATAAACTGAGGATATAGTTTCCTGAGATAACGACGATGCAACGTAATCATGCTTTGTAGTTTCTGCATTAATTCCACGAACAGAAAACAATGATTCGATATAAGAAAACCATTTTGCAGGGATTTGGTTCCAAAATGGAGGCATCTTAAGTGCCACTGCACTGATGGTTACGTTTTCAATATTATCTCCTGGCATATTCAGTTTTTAACCAGAACCAGAATAATTATAATTCCAAAAAAAAAATTTTCACTAGAAGACAATATGCTAAGATTTTTTAAATAAGTTATGTTATTATGTAATACGAGTATATGTATAAATAAAATGCTTTTGTGTTGAAAGAAAACAAGTGCAACTTACAAAAATGTTGATTGAAGAAGTTTGAGACTTCACAAGTTTCATGTGTTGCTGCTGTTTTTCTTCACACACTCGGTTGTTGAGATGGCTTGCACTCACACTCTGTTTAGCTGTTATTCGGAATCCAACAAAACTAGTAAAATCCAAAACTATTTGGATTTACGGGTCTGGGGATGTTGACCACGCTTGCCACTTTTTCCGGATTAACACAGAGCCCGCGTTCATCGACAATGTACCCTAGGTATTTGAGTTGGGCCCGACAGAAAGACATTTCTCCCTTGACAACCTTAAGCCCGCCTCCCGAAGACGACATTTCAATGTGTCTTTCAAAAGTCGGCGTAACAATGATAATGTCATCAAGGTAGGAAAATACGCGATCAATCTACCTCTGCCAGGTAGCCAGAGCATTTGATAGCCCAAAAGCCATTCTTTTGAATTGGGATAACCCTCTTCCAGGGATGGTGAAAGCCATATGCTGTCTAGAATCCTTAGGTACTGGTACTTGCCAGTAGGCCGACTTAATATCAAGTGTCATGAGGTATTTCACATCTCGCAGCTAATCCAAGGTTGCCAAGATGTACGGAAAAGGATACGCATCCTTCAGGGCCACCTGATTTACTTTGCGAAAATCGGCACAAAATCGATATGTGCCATCTTTCTTTTTCACCATGAGGTTTGGCGATGACCAACTCTCAACAACTCCTGACTCCAACATGTTATCCGACTCACTGTTAATATGTTTTTGAAAAGCCAGTGAGACGGGGTAGTATCCCTACTTAATGGGCTCGTCATGACGTCCTCCACTAAAGAGGTACATCCCAAGTTCAGCTGGCTCTCCTCTTCTGGACTCAAAGTAGAACGGTCATGCAAATGCTCCGGCTTTGCCATAATAACGTTGCAGGTAAAATCCCAATGCCCTTGCTTTAGCTTAAGTGTTATACAAACTGCTTAGGGAAGTCCACGCCAAGGATCAACCCATGAGCAAGCGAAGGAACAACCAGAATTGCCATCCATATGTTCTTCCCTTGTAGCCGGATGGGCACCACAACCTTCCTCTAATGCCTCACAGCGACCATCATTTGCTAACCGAATCAACTCCTGATCTGTTGGTGCCAGCTCCAACCCAACTTTTCCTAGAGTTCTCCAAACTTTATACTCCCGCAATCGTGTTAGTAGCCCCTGAGTCCAGCAAACATATTACTTCCCGTTCCATTATATCAACCTCCAAATGTGGGCGCAGATCTTCGGTACATGGAAAATGGTGGCGAATCCTCCGCCTACTGAGCACCGCGCTTGTTTCCCGGTGGATTTGCTGCTGATGATCCGGCTGGACGATTAGCTCCCGAGAAGCTTTGCAAGGATGGACTAACCGACGCTGACTCAGTGGTGCGCCGAAACCCCGAAGACACTTGTGGGTTGCAGACCGGATACCTAAGTCGAATAACGCCCTGGTGCCCACAATTAAAACAACGCCTTGGCTGCGGACAGTTTCGTGCTAAGTGTGAATGACTTCCACAAGTCCAACAATTGCCCCTCCTTTCCATCATTGTAGGGGTACTGCATTAACCTGAGCCGTTTCACATAGGCAAGGTCCGGTTCCAAAAGCCTCGCTGTTCTCCGACTGGGAGGGGTATGAACGAATCCATCCAGGCACGGGTCGTCTTCAGATCACGTCCAGGTGTTACAAGTTCCTTCCGGAGCGCGAATTTTTGTTGATACATTGGTCTGATGTTCTGTTTTAAAACCTCCAACTTCTTCGCCTCGGTACATGTCGTTGCGAGCCGTCGAAACAAACTGGCCATAGTTGCCACGTAGACCCCGATTGATTTGACGTCCCCTTCCGTTTGTTGCTGAATCTCTTTCCATAACTTCACCGCGTGGTTTGGAGGCTGGAATTCTTCCTTCAACTCCTGGCATAACTCTTACCAGCTATCCACTCGCTTCCGTACCGAACTGAAGCAAATTAAAGCTCGGCCCTCAAGGAGTTCTGCAGCCATCCTAAACAGTTGTGCTTTGCAGACTCCCTTGACCAGACGCAGCTCCTCTACCCTTTCCAGGAAAGCACTCATTGAACCTGGGAACTCACTGGAGAATTTAATTCCCCATTTGGATAAATCCTGTAGCTTCCTCTGATCTTCTTCACCTCGAGGGGTAGAATGTACGGGCCCAGACCAGAATTCCGGAGTTCCAGGTTCAAGTGGTTGACACCTTTACTCTTTCGGGGCCCTCATTATTTATCGGCCTGGACGGTCCTGCTGCAATGGTTGGAGTATATTGCTATCTTACTACCTCCGCTGGGGTTGTATCCTCCTCAAGCCTTCACGATGAGCAACGTCATCAACGATTCTCTCCTGAGCTTGCTGGCCTGTTTGCCCAGGTCTGCCTCCTCCGTTGTTACGTTGCCTAGACGACGCAATCCGTATCCGACTTTAACATGATCTTTATAAAATCTCCACACTCCCTGCCTCTTTTGAAGTCTCCGATCAAAGATCGAGCCTCTGGTAGCTTTACGGCTACCGTGTAGTAATAGAGCAGTTTTTTGTTTTCAAATTAAATTATTTAATAATTATGTATAAAATTTAAAATTTTATTTTTATGTCAAATTTATACATTTAATATTTTATATACGAGTATATAATTTAAATAAAACTGGTCGATTCGAATTCGGCGACGGCAAAGGGTTACCGAAAATTCATGCCTAATATAGACCAGATCTACTAATTCACTACACAACCAGCAATCATTTCCATCTAGGAAATCCGGTTATGACTTGAAAGGGTGTGAAACACACATTCTCTCACTCAGTTCAACGGAAGCCTAGAAATATAAAAAATACATTTACACTCATAGAACTGTTAGTAACAATTCTTATGAGTGAACGATCCACCCAACACAACTTCATATTCCATACATTCCATGAGCGGAGGCAGATTTAGAGTGAGTCTTGTGGGGGGAGTTGGCCGTGGCGGGCGTAGACGCTCTGTCGTTATTCCGGACACTTTTAAATTTTCAGCGCGGCGCAAAGTAATATGATCTAGAGTTCGCGTATGAAAAAAATTGAATCGGTTGCGATTGTGCTGTGTTTTGCTGAGTGGAGAATATTCATTGCATGCAGAATTGGAAGTGAAATTTTCTGATCAAAACTCAATTAGTGTACAGTGCTCGGCAATTGATGCTGTAAGTTTTTGTCATTTTTCCGTGTCCAGATTTGCCCTTAGTGCTTCCCCCTGGTCGAGATCCAACCCATTCAGGAGCACTTAACGGAACACCAGTACCGGTGATTTTTGAAACTACCCAGATCTTGAAGTCACCATTTACTTCGAGGGAGAACAGATAAAGCAAGTGCATAGAATAGTGAAAAGGTTCTAGATATATTTCATAAAGTAAAGAGCGAAACACAGTTACATTTCAACCGATGTACACTTCATCAAGGTTGTCAATGATGTATAGATATTAATGGTTTGGTTTTGGTGTTAGCCTATGGAACAAAACATACACCTGAATTGTGTATTGGTATCTTCGAAGCGGTTTTCAATTTAGCCAAAGATGATTTTGGAATGGAACAATTGGAAAGTTAAAAACATGAACATAAACTTGTCTTGAGAAGCATATGAACTACAACCGATAGAAGTTTTTTCAATTGTGGTGACGGAATTTTGTAAATACAAGTATGATTATGCCAGCGTAGTTGGATTCCAAACTGTCTGTCATTGATGATAAGAGAAGAATTGATACGCATGCTAGCAGAAGAGTGCGGGGTAGCTGGAGGACAAATTACGGCTCGAATGTGCAGTGTGCATGTCGCGGGGTATTTTTTGTCGAGTTTCCCATGCAATTGCAGCATCGTGGCGAGGGTCATCAGTGCTTTCCCAAACGAGTGTTTTCGCTGTTCTTCGAAATATTTATATTTAAACTCAAAGTGTAGTGCTATCATAACACCGTGCTGTGATCGTTCTCGATACATGTGAACTGTTCATCATTCGTGACATGCTTAGAAGTTGGTGATCAAAGTGATTGTTCTAGCGGTGCTACGGTGAAGGGCTATCTACCCCAATTCCATGCATTATAAACAGAGAACCCCAAAAATGAAATGATTTGATTAGTGTGGGAGAGGGATTAGCTCTGACTTACTTCCATAGTTGTTTCTTTTTTTTGATAAATTGTGTAACTATTTGATAACGCTGGAAGGGATACCGACATCATAGCAATTCGCATAATACCTGAGAAGAAAGCACTTATACTTAAGCACTCCGGATGTGAGATCATCAGGAGAAAATACAAAACTACAGTTGTGCGGCGCTACAACGACTTCGTGACATTGTACAGCTTTTTTTTGTGACACGGTTCCGCTATCGAAACTACCATTAAAAGACCAAGGACGATTAGCCACCAGTTGTGGAATGATGAAGACAATGCTCAATTGCGTATTAAATTGAAGCGATTAGCGGAACAACAGACAGCGAGAATACATAGTCAGGGTCTCGATCCGAATGAAATGTCTACTGTAGTCACAAATATATTTACATCAAGCAGATGCTTTGAGCCTGTTATATATTATCTGATATGATAACTGGATTGCATGAAATTGGGAGTGTAAGTGTGAAGAGTGCAAGTATACAAACATCGTCTGTTATTGAAAAAATTAATTGACTTTTATATGTTTGAACCGCAAGGAGTGATTTATGTGGAGTTGAAAAGGTATCGTTTCTGATCATCAACGTGCAATTACAAAAATGTTGAACATCAATCGGAGAAAAATCCAATTGTGAAAAGAGTTGAAGGAGCACTGTGTTGAGGATGTAGTGTGACAGAAGGAATGGATTGATGTGAAAATCGGTAGTGGCCTTGACATTTTTAGTGAAACTTCTTAAATTGGATTCACTGCCGAACTTTTTCCAAGTGTTCAGAACCCTCATTGAAGCAATTGCCAATTTCCATTCTTCCCAAATGGAAAATTGATAAAGTTAAAGCTCATTGACGTTTATGTATTCGTCGAACGGAGACGACTTGAAGATACTGGAGACTATACAATGATATGGGGAGTCTGCAATGATTTGAAATTGAGCACAGGGAAAATTTCTGCTCAGGTTGGTGCATATCAATTCGTTGCTCGTCGTTTTCCTCTGTTAGTTCGAAGGATGATGAGTAGTGACTGTGCGAAGATTGCTGTTTAGGTAGAAAGTGAGCGAGAACTGTACCGTTTGGAGAGGGTCCACGACGTATTGCTTACCAAGAAAGTTCTCAAACATTTGCTGTTTCGACAGTGCGGACCGAAACTCAGAAAAAGTCAGGATTAGTGCCAACTCAGCCATGTGCCTCAGATCAGATCCACAAAATCCAAAACCTTTACTTGCTCAAATTTTGGTAAGAATTTTCTAAACTACAATCGTACACTTTTGTACAAATATTATGCATTTGATTGGCAAATTGAGTATATTGGCACATATAAACATAGATAAGAGGATTATCATTGTTCGTTATATGAAGTCGCATTACCCAGTTAAATCATTATACTGCTCATGAGACTTTTGGAATCGTGCTGTTTCTTCTGTCGAATTATTCATTAGTAAATTTAAATTTTTTAACCAGAGTAAACTCTAATTTAATCTACTAGTTTTAAAAAGAAACATTACGATAATCCAATAATGTTCAGCCGTTTCGTTTGAAATATTTTGGAAAATACAGTAAAAAGAAGAAAAAGAAAATAAGAAGACACAAAAGAGCGAGAAGAATAAAAGAATAAAAATTAATGCATTTTTACGTTCGTAGATAGTTGTTGTTGAATATTGGCAAAGTCGATTAAGTAAGAAAAACGTTTTTCTTATCGTTTATAATAGCGGTTACATTCCACATTCACACAATTTTAATGTCAGATCAGGTCGGGTCAAATATCGAAAAATTGTAAGTCTTCTTGTGTTAACACAATATTAAGTTCAATGAAAGAGAAATAAAAACAATGAAGTGTTAAACGTGCAACGTCGGTCTTTCCATTTTTGCTCCGCGTATAGGACCCGGTACGGTCGGACCGCCGGGTACATACTAACCTCCTTTGTTTCAGGTGACTTCGCGGGTTGAGTGGCCCGAGCAAGGTGCCTCTTTACGACATAGGGTTATGTAATCGAATTGTAGAATTCTATGGCATAAATTGGTCACCGGGGTACTTCTCCTCTGATGGGAGAAGGCTCATGCAAGTTAAGTTGTATGAGTTTTCCACTCAGAAGAGGAATACCTGGCCACTACAACAATTATGGACTTTGATCCGGTTGGGCGGGTGCGCGGGGGCTCCATCACCACCCGGTTGCCCCTCTCTCATTTGTGGGCCATGAGCCTCTTCGGGTAACGACGAAGTTACCCGAATTCCGTCCCTTTTTACTTGTTTCTCTTGTACCATGAACAAGTCATTTACCCCTGTTATAGTTGCCTACAATTTTTGCGACTTCGGTCGCCTTCCTTTTGTTCGACCCCAGAAATTCGTGAATGCGAAATTCTTTGTAGTGGGTCCTTGTGCTGGGGGAATGAACCCGCCCCACGACACCGCAATGCTAGCCTGCCAGCGCATTCACGCGTCCCCAGACGAGGGCATTCTCGGCGGATATCTCCAACTTCTTCTGCCGAGGCAGCAGACCATCGCTGCAGTCCTTCACGGACATTAGAAATTTAACTATTCACTGCAACCGTCTCCAGACCCTCCGCTGTTGATGAACAGGTAGAGCTTCGGATCCACGAAGCTCTCACCTGCATCCTGCTCAATTTTTAAGGCATTTCTCAACCGGCACCTTATGTCGTCTACAGTCCAATCTGGTTCTTCTCGAATCGTCAATTCATACACCCGTTCGTCTTTGGCGAGCCTATCCACTAAAATTTTGATCGTCTTGGCCATTTTAAATGTACTTATAACTATATATTAAACTTGCAATCAAACAACAGATTCGTTTTAAAATAATATTTTATGTTTTTTTTTACAATCTACTTTTATTGGGCAACTAATATCGCACACAGCCCCCATAGTTTAAACTAGAGAAACCATCAACTTCTTAAAAATTACCCTGGAATCACCGCCACTCACTTTCTAATCAATAACACCCGTAACGCAATCAGTTACATTACGCAATCTTAATTGCAATCACGATATATACCTCTTATATTGCATTTAAATTTGTACTTAATATTACAGATGTACAATTCAGAATACCTCAATCCTTCCCAATATAGATAATCTCACACAAAATCTCCCATACACACTATCCCCCAAACAAATAAAATTGCAATCACCATCATTCGCACTATTCCAATCGCACATAATCTGCCACACACTCTATCCCCAGTCCAACAAATCAAATTTTCGGTTGTAGCACGCACAACCCCTTTCACACTTGCACTTGTAATTGCAAACTCCCGCAAAATTGAGTTTCACTATCTGACTTTTCAATTCTGCTATTTAACTTTGAACTCGCACTTTAATTTAACAAAATCTCAAACACCCGCACTTGCACTACTCAGTCACTTTTTTCTTTAAGACTTGCACTTGTAATTTCACTACTCGTACTTTAACTTAACTTTTACTTTCCAAGCACGTTGGGCGAAAATATTACAATTAATTGCTTGCAATCGTCAGATCTCGTGACGATCCCAATTGTGCAATTATTACAATTGCACTCGGATATAATTGCGATGTTTGCTGGACTTGAATTGGGCGTTCCAGCGGGGGCCTTGGAGTCTCGGCTAAACCTTGAAGACAGGATAGGTTTGATGCCACTCCTCAACCCTTATTTTGTCCCCGGAGCCACTAACGAGCTTGAGCTCCCCGGAACGTGACACCTAACCGCGCACGCACCAAAACGAAAACGGAATCTAACACCATCATGTCGCACAAAGGAATTCAAGGCACTTTACGCCTAAAATAAGAAGAAAACGAAGACACTTGACGCGAAGGACTCGAAAACACTACTACTGATTTCACTCGAAGGATCCCAGCACCCCAAATACTACTACTATTTTCACCTGCAGGATCCCAGCACTCCTGTTGCGTTTTTAACGCGGTAAGTCGGTGCGACCACTCCAGGAGTGATTTCACCGGCTGACACTCTGTAAAACAAATTGCTTCAACCAAAAAAATATCACACAATATCAAATATACGAGTATAAAACAAAAAAATCCCAATTCTTCAAATGCAAATCAGTCTATTATAATATCAACATAACTTACAATCATAAATACAGTTGAGAAGTTCGGGGCCCCCTTCCGACGGAAAATCAGGTTGATTCGCTGTACAATATTTGTCCAACCGCTGGCGATATAATGATCCTCGCACGCTGCCCCCACAACGCACGCGCAATAATTAATATTCCAATTAATACTTGCACCCGCTGCGTCTTCCTCTGCTTAGCTGACTCAGAAACCAAAGAAAAGAGAGAGCTTCTACTGTCGCTCGCCCTTATACTTTTGCCGCAACGGCTCTTCCTCAACGGTGAAGATCAAGTTCAAGATTACGCTGCCATCGTCACCGCTGCTCAACCTTCAGCCTTGACACCAACCAACATTTAGCGGCCATATGTTTTCGCGCAGAAGCTTTCAAATGAAAACAGTGTTAAGTTTGTTTTGGTTTGTTTGGCTTGTCAGCTGATAAGTATTAACTACATAAACTACAGTGGATTGCAATGCGCAAATTAACTTCTTGCATAACAGTCGTTACTTCTACCTCTGCCCCACCAGAAAACGTCGGTGATTTAAATACGAATGTAACTAGAAATGTCAACTGCATGGCAAGAAGCGCTTCTATCGATGACGACCGCATTAAAAGTCGAGTAGAAAATTATTACACCTAATTCTGTTTTTACACGGTAGATTGGTTCTAAAACAAACGTGTAAAGAAAGACATTGATCGTATGCATAAAAAGGTGATTGTTCCTTTATCTCTAAAGCCTATTAAAATTAGTGAAAAAACAAGAAGAAGTATTCATGTTTATTTTATCAAATCGCATATAAAGTGTTTTGATAGTACACAAGCATAGTTATAAAAGAAAAAAAAGATATGCACTCTAAGCTTAAAAGTATGTAATTTAAATCAAATGTATGATAAGTTCAGGAACTAAAATCAAATTAAAACGGCGACGTTGATAAAAATAAGAATAGGGTATTCAATTGTTAAGGTAAAAACAAATTTAAGGTAAAAAAAATTAAAATTATAATCATGAATACAGGAACATAAATTTAATAGCTATCATCATCAGTTACTCGAATTTGCTTGCTTCGAATGCGTATAAAATCACTATCATCGCTGGAATAATTTTGAACTGGACTTTCTCTTGCTCGTTCGGCATCTACATTCTTAACAGTGAACTCTGTTAAGAGCCGTTGTTGGCCAATTGTTACTACTTCTTTGTATAATTCTTTGTAACGACCCGTACAAGAATTTAGCTCACGTTTGAATTATGCAGCTCTTTCGACATTGGGATCGTTTGTGACGAACTGGTATCCTAATTCATTTGCAAGTTGAAATCCTTCTTGAATTAAGTTTGCAGTAAGTTTAACAGGCTCTTCACTATCACTGCTTTCTGTAGAATCAGCATTTTTTGAGGCAAAATATAATATTTCATCTTCGCTGAGAACTTTATCAATAGGCATTTCAACGATATCATCGAATACCAAGTCATCAAAACCCTCCCCATCAACTTTATGTGCCAAAGTAATTATATTGGGATATTCGTTTGTATTTAGATCCACATCATTTTTATTTTTAACACATTCTGTCCAAATTGCTCTCCAACATGCGTTTAGGGTTGATGGTCGTAAACCTGATATGCTAAAGCAGCATGTGCTACGCAATCTTTAATCGAAAATTTTTTCCAGGCATCAATCACTGTAAGAGTTTTATTCTTCTCCAAAGTGTCCAAAATGTATCCGAATGTTCGTTTGATGTAGTAAGTTTTAAATGTTGCGATAGTGAATATCGTTCGTTTTCACTAAAACTTTTAATAGAATAAAAACACCCTTTTTTCACTTATGCTAAATTTATTTACACATTTGTACAATTTATTTACATTTTTTTTAAAACTATATTCACACATTTGTACATTTTATTTACACTTTTTTATTTCTTCAGATTTCGACCACAATACTTTTCGTCCGTTTCGGAACGTTTTAAATTCTCGACTGACTAATGCCACTCAATTATGAAAGGACCAAAGCTTTGAAAAACTCATAAAGATTGTTTATTTAAAACATTCTTCAAAACCAAATTATAAGATGAGATGCAATCTGAGATCTTCGATAACAAAGCTTCTTAAGATGTGCTTAATATGCACATTGTACTCGTATGTAGTGCGTTACAATGTTGCAGAAGATAGCATTTGCAAGAGAAGGCTCATTGAAGTTGATATTTGTTATTTTGAAAATATTAAATTCAGATGATGTTTGCAGGGTGTAATCATTGTTTAGTTTTAGAGAATTAAGAAGTGATGGAAATGAATATTAGGTTTCAATGATGTTTGGAAATTTAAAATCATTGTTTAATTTAAAATATTGAAACGTTAGAATTTGAGTTTAAGGTGGATTGTTTGGTTTCTGTAGGATTATGGGTGGTTGGTGATATGACACAAGTCCTGTTGTTGATGATGTTGGGAATTGATGATAAGGAGATTGTCGTGGTGTTGTATGAATCAGGTTAATACGAGTATACTTTGTTACATACAATTATTCCAATGATAGATGGATTACGTGGATACAACTCGCGTTAATCTATGTTGGCTACATTTGCGCTGTAAATTTTCATAAAATGGAGTGGTCCAAAGAAAAAGTGCAGGAATTCCCAGAATTGTTTGCGATGGAACCGAGCCTTTGAAATCCTCGACCGAAATTACATAAAAACCACGGAACCCAAAGTGATGCATGGTGGCTTATTATGCAGGCACTTTCATTTGAAGCTTTTCTATTTGAATTGAAGAGGAAGAAAGAATCTCTAATGGAATATTATCGTATCCACTTGAATAAATTTAAAAATTCAATGAAATCTAGTGCCGGTAATGATGATATTTGTAAAACGAATTGGTTCGCCTTTGTTATCATAGGGCCTATATGCGTATCTAATTCAATAATAAACAGAGTGGTAAGGGATATACTCGCTATTTTTCGGTGCTCCGTCAGAGGCCTCCGACTGGGGCCCTTGGACCCGGCAAGCCCACCAAAGAGGAGTCGTGCACCACTCGCTTTGCCAGTGGGCCCAAATGAGATCGCCAAGCGAGAACGTGACCGAGTCGGAAGATTCGCACCGGCACTATTTCAAGTTTACCGCAGAAACCTGACAAACCCGCGATCTCATGGAGAAGCTCCGAATAGCGGCCACAAGTCTGAAACGCCACTGATATCGTTACAATTCTTATAAGTACTCGACACCTTAAAACCTTAAACCTTAAAAATTATCATCACCTTCAATTTAATTTGCAAGGAAAACCTAAACCTGCCCAACCCTGGACAAAAATCTCCAACTTTCGTCCCGTACCTTAGCTCGCCTCGCGCTCTTACCCCACAGGTGGTACTCGGGAACACTTCCGCTTGGCGGTCGTAAGCCACCCCAAAGTCTCGCCGCTGTCGCTGTCGACTTGTGGGTCAGGCTTCACACTTTCCACTGATACACTAATTTTTTCACTTGATACACAAAACTTATTCCAATTTAACATATAAATTCAAAATATTTATAAAACTCCAAAAATGAAGATTAATTGCTTACTAATTATCGCTACCCTTATTTCCACGTAGTCAGGAGCCCCAAATTTGCTCTATGATTGGTTTTAATTGCTGTCTTTTCTCGGCGAGTTGAAAATTGCACCACAAATTGTTCGTCGTCCTCCTGTCCAGCTCGTACCATTCCTTTTCTTCGTTGCTTCCTGGAATAATTCACCTTTGAATAATCCCGTCGTTTTGTTGTCGACCAGTTCCTCGGAATTGTAGTGAAAGTAGGTATATGAATATCCGTAAAGGACTGCAGCGATGGTCTGCGGCCTCGGCGGAAGAGGATGGTAGTATCCGCCGAGATCGGCCTTGTCTGGGGACGCGTGAATGCGCTGGCAGGCTAGCGTTGCGGTGTCGCGGGGCGAGTTCTCTCCCCCTAGCTCAAGGACCCACTGCGAAAATATTTCGCATTCACGATTTAGAAAGGGTCGAATGCCGATCAACTGGTGTTGAGGCCGAGGTAACCTACTAAGGGTTGCGAAGTTTGTTCAAAAAACAAATTGTGCCGAGCAAAAAACGACGGACTGGCGGAGACTTCGTCGTTACCCGACGATTCTTATGGCCCACAAATAAGTGTGGGGCATCCAGATGGAGGTGGTGCCCCCTCGCACCCTCCCAACCGGATCAAGATCCAAACGTAGACGGGGCCATGCATTTCCCATTTGAGTGAAAAACTCATACAAAAGCACTTTGTGTGACCCTTTCCCTCAAATAAGAAGCACAAACGTAAGCAATTTATGCTATAGAGTTATGCAATGAAATCACATAATCCTATATCATAAAAGAGCACGCGAGCGGAAGGCCACTCTACCCGGCAAGAGCCCCTGTTAATACAAGAAACGGAGGAGCGCTCCCAATGGCTAGCCCATATTAGCGAAAGAGCCTGCCATCGATGCGGGTCCTATACCCGGTCAGATTTGATGAAAAAGAAAGACCGAAATTGGGTTATTTTAGCAATTCGTCTATTCATTATTTTTATCCACAAGATCTACGGTGAATGCGTTTTGCTGTAATTTGTCTTAATAAACACTATGCAAGAATGTGCGAGTATTTAATATTTATTTAAAGTATAGAAAAAAAATTTATTCATAATTGATAATAGACTTTAAATTTAAATTATTATCTGTGGTGTATTGATCGGCCGAAGTTTCGATTAGAAAAGGGGTTGATTCTTTATTGACAGAAGAATATATACATATGTTTGTCATTTAGTACAAGAGTTAAGTTAGTCATTTACAAGCTTAAATTAGTGTTGCCAGATATAATACAAATACTTTACATCTTCCTCCTAAAGCTTTTAATACATAAGATAAAGAATATTTTTAAAGAAATTTTATAATATTTTAAAATTCAAAAGGTTTTATTAGCGGTATGTTATTCTCGATAGTTTACTTTATTTGTTCTTGGTCTTAATACTGGAGGTGAGTCAAACGATTCATTCATTTCAAAGCCCGGGCTAATTTGCTGTTCAGTATTATTTTCGCTAACGCTTCCTTGCCGATCTGCTACATGTCCTTCACAATCGTTGCTATCGTTTGGTTCATCTCCAACATCTGCATCATCCACAGACTCATTATTTGTAGATCTATCAACTATTTGATTTAAATGCCGTTTTATTAGTTTGTTATTGCGAGTAATGATACAATTGTAATTACGCGGGCCAAGTTTCTTATCTATTTTAGCTTTTGTCCAACCAGCTTTATTAGGATCAGTATAATCTCGAATATAAACTTTCTGACCAGACTTGAATTTAACATTACGTTTGCCCTTGTAATTACCAACGCTCTTTTGTTGACTAGTTTCTATGATATCCTTAGTACAAGGAGGTTTCATTAAGGAAAATCTAGTTTTAATTTCGCGACCAAACATAAGTTTGGCTGGGGTACCTTCAGTGGTACAATGTCTAGTGGTTCTGTGATCCATTAAGAATCTTTGAATTATTGTGTCAAAGTCATCAGGTTTGTAATCCTTCAAATTTGCATAAATGGACTTCTTAACAGTTTTCACCATATTCTCTGCTTGGCCATTAGAAGCTGGATGGCCAGGAGCTGTGAGTATATGCTTGATAAAATTATTATTGGTGAAATTCATGAATTCGCTCGAAGTAAACTGAGTTCCGTTATCAGAAACCAATACGTCGACTAAACCGAAGCGACTGAATATTTCTCTTAATTTCTCGATAACGAAATTTGAAGTTGCATTTTTAGTTTTGAAAATTTCTATCCACTTTGAAAAAGAATCAATTACAATTAACAGTTGATAGCCTTTAATAGGACCAGCAAAGTCAATGTGAATGCGTTTCCAAGGACCTTCTGTTGGTTTCCAAGGAATCAAACTACTCTTTTCCGGACTGGCCTGCAACGATTGACAAGACGTGCAACTTTTAATCATAACTTCAATATCATTATCTACTTTTGGCCACCAAATATACGATCTTGCCAACGATTTTGTTTTCACAATTCCCATATGAGAACGATGTAGCTCAATTAAGACTGATTTTCGCAATTTATTGGGAATGAGTGTTCGGTAACCCCATAAGATGCAACCTGATTCAATGGAAAGTTCGTCTGACTTGTTCTTAAAAGGAATGAATTCATTATCTTTGAACCTATCAACCGTTGAATTATTGATAGCATCAAACAATTTAGATAAAATCGGATCTCTTCGAGTTTCAATCGCGATTTCTTTGAAATTCAAACGTAAAGTATTGGTAAATCCAATATAATTAATATAATTTCCTCCAGGTGGAGCATCCCCAACCTCTGATTGTGGAATTCTTGATAAATTATCTGCAATGTTATATTCACCCTTAACATATTTGATTTTATAATTGAATCCAGACAACAAATATGCCCATCTCTGCAAACGAGCCGCCGCCATAACTGGTAAACCTTTAGTTTCACCAAAAATCGCCAGTAGTGGTTTATGATCTGTGTGTAGTTCAAAAGAAGCCCCAATTAAATATTGACTCAATTTAGTAACACTAAAAATAATTGCCAGACCCTCTCTTTCTATTGTGCTGTAATTTACTTCGCTTTTATTAAGAGCTCTAGACACAAATGCGATTGGTCTAAGTGTATTATCCGGGTATTTATGTGACAACACCCCACTAATAGCGAATTGACTTGCATCCGTTGTCAAGACTATGGGTAGCTTTGGGTTAAAATGGACAAGTAGTTGATCAGAAGTAATTTCCTTCTTCATCAACTCATAAACTTCCGTACATTTTGAATTCCATTTAAACGCATGATCCTTCTTCAGCAAATCATACAGTGGAATCATTGTGCTGGAATAATTTCTAATGAATCTAGAATAATGATTCACCATACCGATAAAGGATCGTAATTCTGTAATATTATTAGGTGTTGGTGCATCCAAAACAGATTTTATCCTCTCATTATTTTTACTTAATCCACTTTTGTCAATATTAAATCTTAAATAAGCTATTTTCTCTTGGAAAAATAAGCACTTATTCAAATTTAGTCGCAAACCTGCTACTTTTAGTTTAGATAAAACTAATTTTAAGTTTTTTATATGTTCTTCATTCGTATTTCCAGTAACAACAATATCATCTTGATAAACTGTAACGTTAGGAATACCTCTCAGTAAATTCTAAATTGTTTTCTGAAAGATTGCTGCTGCAGGTTTTATTCCAAACGGCAATCTCTTCATTCTGTAAACACCTAAGTGAGTGCTCCATGCGCATAACAGTTGAGATTCTTTGTCCAAAGGAAGCTGATTATACGCGTTTGATAAATCTAATTTGGAAAATAATTTACCGCCCTGAAGAGATGCATATATTTCATCAATACGTGGAAGTGGGTATTTATAATCTACGATAACTTTATTCAAAGTTACTTTATAATCACCGCATATTCTCAAATCCCCATTAGGTTTCACAACAGGAACTAAAGCAGTTGCCCAGTCAGAATCGTCAACTTATTCCAAAACATCATTTTCGACTAATTCCTGTAGTTATTTTTCAACCAAATGTTTCCATGCTAATGGAATGAGACGGGGTTTGCAAAAAATTGGATTTGCACCTTCACAAACTTTCAACTTTACTGTACCTAGTTTGTATTTTCCTAGCGACCCATCGAAAATTTCGGAAAACTCCCGTTTTAGATCACTTACAACAGTCTCTAACGAATTCACTGAATTTATGTTGTTTGCACCTTGAATCAAATCAAATTTAAATTTACGAAGAAAATTCCTTCCTAATAATGGTGGACTATTTGTGTTGGTTACGATAAATGTAATTAAATTTTCTTGGCCATTGTATTTAACAAAAGTATCAAACTCACCGATAATATCGATTTGGTTTCCTCCATAATTTGTAAGCGGAATGTTGCATGGTCGAAGAGAAGATTGTCGAAAATATTCATTAAAAAATCCAACCGAAAGCAACGATAGTGGTGACCCCGTATCGCATACTATCGAATGTTTAACATCATTGATCGAAATCGGCAGAACATATATTTGGGCCTCACTTTTCAAATCGCTGCTTACTGAATGAATTGTTGACACTCCAGCTTCGACTACATACATTGATCTATCGAAATCACTGAAATTTGCATAAGTTAATGTATCTGAGTTTGTCTTCTTACTTTTCTCGACAAAATTAACTTTTTTATCTGACCTTTTTAACTTACAAATGGAGGCGAGATGTCCAAGCTTTTTACAATAATTACAAGTCGATTTCTTTAATTTGCACTGTATCGATTGGTGATTTTTCCAGCCGCAATGTATAAAAGGTTCCTTAGTTGTCATTGTGCTGTCCTTTTTCCGCCTTCCCCTGACGAAACTAACCTCATTTGAATTGGCTAATAGCTTAGATTCAATCATAAGAGCTTTCCGGAAAGCATCAGATAATTTTAAATTTTCATCTTCTTCGCATAAACGCTCGAATATCTTTCCCGATGTTCCACACACGAACTTGCTAACAACAAATGCATCCAATTGGGAACCAAACTTGCAATTTAATGCCAACTTCTTCAACCGTGCGTGCCACGAAGCGATCGTTTCAGTCTCCATTTTCTTTGCCTCAAAGAAAATTTTCCTTTCCCGGTATACAATAACTGGTGGCGTATATTGGTTGTTTAAATGGTTAACCAGTACATCGTAATCCAATTTGCCAGGTATCACCGGATCACACAAACTTCGCAAAACAGCATACGCCTCCGATCCGATCGATTTAAGAAGTATCGCTTTTTGAATTTTCGGTTCTCTGCAATCGATTTCATCAAAATGAATCTGGAGCCTCTCGTGCCACAGCTGCCAATCGTCCTTATCGGGAACAAATTCCGGCATATGATTTGACAAAAATGTTTGCACAGAATCACTTGTGGATGGAGTATGAGGCATAGCGAACTTCTAGGTTATGCACTTTTTCACTCTGCTCTAACTTGATGTACAATAAAATTGCACTTATTCGCCTTTCTTTTTTTTTTTTTTTTTTTAACTAAATCTACAACAAAATTGCACTTTAATTAAATAAACGAATATAACAAACTTTGCCTGTTGAAATTCAACTGAAAAGTCTCCTCGTCGCCAATGTGGTGTATTGATAGGCCGAAGGTTCGATTAGAAAAGGGGTTGATTCTTTATTGACAGAAGAATATATACATATGTTTGTCATTTAGTACAAGAGTTAAGTTAGTCATTTACAAGCTTAAATTAGTGTTGCCAGATATAATACAAATACTTAACATTATCAAAAGGAATAATTTGTATAGTAAAAATATCAGGAAGTAAAAAGAATAATTAAACTCACTAATTCTCCTCCGGCGTGCGCTCGTAGTCGGGATGGGTGAACCCTGTACCTCAATGAAGCGGTAATCACATTAATCATTCAGCCTTCCCTTTTCGTTTCCTTTTTCTTCACTAAAAAGCGTTTTATTTTTCTTCATAAAACACGCGTCGCTTTCTACTTTATGCTCAGAAAATGATCCTGGAAAATCAATGAGAATTCAACAGTTTTTTCATAGTTTTTCCTATTAAATTTGGTCAATGAGAATTTCGTAATTATGACAATAGGCCTTAAACCATTAATGAAACACTATAAATATAATAGGGTAATTTCATTGAATCAATAACTGAAAACTATAAACTTTAAAAGCGATGCACTATAGTTTTCACTATAGATTCCGCTTGATTCAATTAGATGTATCATTTTGAGAATATAATGCGCATCTTTTGAAAGTTACAAGATAATCCTATTAACAGAGCCATACCTATACCAGATTTAGTCAAATTGTGCGTTTCTTTTTCTAGAGCAGCGCAAAAGAAGACCAACAGTCGCGCGCATCGATCGATTGTTGTTCTTAATAGCGCTACTCCACAGAAAAATTATACAAATATTTAGTATAAAATGAAAATAGAAAGAAAATTTTTATTTTGAACAAAGCTTTACTATTCCATATTGATAAAGTAATAAAAAATATATCTTTTGTGAAATTTTTAATGTCTTTTAATTCTAATAACATATTTCCCATCATTCATTAAATACACATGTATGGAAGGTGATGAAAATTCGTCAATGTGATGAATAGAAAATCGATTAATATTGTTAGAAACTACATAGGATTGGGTATGATCATCAAAGTATTCAACATTCCATTCATTGCAAATAAAAAATATAGTATTCAATGAAAGTGCTATATCTAAAATTTCATAAAGTTACGGTAAATCATCTTTTATTTTAACTAAGTGAAACCCCTTCTTATAGAGGAGCCCACAAAGAGAAATTTTTGTGACACAGTGAACAGACTTAAAATTAAATTTTTCATCAACATTTTTAAGCAAATATATCTCCATTACATTGCGGGTAACTGCGCTTTCATAATTTACGACTAAATCATTAGCAAAGAAATTATTTTCAAGAATTGAACTTGCAAATTTTAAACCTGCTTTTATACAGAGGCTCAATGGTATATTCACTCGAGATCGGCTGCTGGAACAATAATCCTTAAAAATTTTATGCATTGATTCGAATCTCATACACCATAAGTTCTTTAAAGGTCCACTGTTCTTAATAGCTGTAGGATAATGGACAAGAAAATGAAACTTAGGTTTTAAGGTTTCTCCGAAAAGTGATTGAAATAAACTGTTATGCTTTGTTATTAGAGTTTTAAGAATATCAATTTGATCTGAGGAAAAAGACGGTAAGAAAACAATATCAATTATTTTCAAGAATATGATAAAGAATTTCCAAATTTCGTCAGAAGATGGAATTAGATCTCCAATCATCAAAGGGAGAAAGTGCACGAAAGTTAGCATTTCTCGTGCAATCATTTTTAAATTAACAGTTTGACGTGGAGAAAGTTGCAGCGGGGGAGATAAATTGCCAATTTCTGTTTCACCATAGTGAAACATCTGTTTTCGATAATTTAAAATATCTATTGTAAAGTACTTTTTCTTTTGTAAAAAGTCTGTTATAATTAATGATAAGTTATATCTACAAATCCCCTCCAGTATATCATGCATTACATCATAGTAAAAAGTCTGAGTGACATGGAATGATCTTATACGAGTAGAATTGAAAACACAATTTTCACGGACACCACTAGATCTTTCGTCACTATTTAGAAGGTCCTCTTCATAATTCACTTTATTTCTGAGGAAATTTGAGAATTCTTGGCTATCGCTTTGCATCTGTAGTTTATTTCTTCTGCAAGATCTACAGTAATACATGGCATTAAAACTGTTAGAAAAACCTAACACCTTATTAAGACCAGCATTATCACCAGTTACGAAAGCTAGCACGAAGCGAAGAAGATACATTTGCTTGTTTACAACTATTTGAATTCCTTCCTCTTCAAGCTTTCTAAATTCTTCAACAAATGGTTTTAGTGTTAGCTGTGTACCATTTTCTTTGAAATCTCTTGATTTGAAGAAACTAGCCACGAAAATGTTTTTCAATTTGGAAGCATACTGCTTATGAATCGTGGCCACGGAATAGTAAACTCCACATATGCTTTGCTCTTTTGTATGATATCCTAAAGGATTGCCAATAGAAAAATCATCCAAGTACAATATTAGCGGTATTATTAAACCCTCTTTAAATCGTTGGACCCTTTCTTTCCAAATTTTTCCATTTATCAAATTATATAGGTTGCCAGTATTTAAATGTTCTTCGTTAAGCTTTTTAATATTAGCTAAAACTCCATTGAGTACGTTTTCAGACTCCATATACTTTTTAAGTTGGAATGTTATTGGCATTATCACTCCCGTAACTTTGTTGGATTCTAAAACTGGAGTATTATGCATTATTATTTCAGAGACTTCATTACTAATAGTGTAGGCAACGGGATCCTCATATACTTTCATATTTATTAAATAATTGATCAAAGTTCTTTCAGTTTTTATCTGAGAAAGTGGCATTTTAAGTTGATGTAGCATATTCATAGCTTCGCTTCTCTTCAAATCTGAATCAATTAGATTGATAACTGAATATTGAACTGTCTGACAAATAGGCTTAATTATTGAAGACAAAACTCTATTGATAATATATGCAACATCTTTTCGAGCAAAATGACTTTTGTTGTGCAATTCTAAAGCAAAGTTAACACCAAAATTTTCATCAAGGGCATTTGCTACAAATTGACCGCTTGGTGAATGCTCACCTAAGTATGCCTCTTCATCATATATCGAAAAAGAAGATTCAAAGTCAATGCTTTCGACGGATTTTGTTTGTTTGTAATTATTTCGAGCAGAGCTATCTACGGTTACCGTTTCGTTTTCATGCTTGCGATTTAAATGTCGTTTAAATGTGTGAATATCAGAAAATATTTGGTAGCAATGATTTTGATAGCACTTAAAGCGTTGTAACTTATTTAATATATGGTCTGTTTTCAAATGTTTAATCAATAAAACAGAAGTCAAATATTCACCCTTACAAACAAAACAAATGAATGCATCCATCCTTGTATGCGAGAAAAAGCTTAAGTGTTTAACGTGCTACTATCCAAGTATTCTATCAAATTGATGGTATTTGAGTTCAGTTGTTTTTCGTAGTTTAAATTGTAAAAATATTTCTCTACAAACTTATAAAAATTTACACTTTCTTTAGGGTATTGAAAATTCATTACATGGAAAAGCTTAAAAAGTATGTCAAATGCTTTTAGAAAAGAAGTAAATTTATACTTAATATTGTCATAAAAAACAATGTATTCCGAGATTTTATGTGGCTCGCCGATAGTTATAATGATAGGTTGTAGTGTTAATCCCCAGCCTCTATATTTGTCCTTGAGTTGTGTGACACGGCGTTCAAAGTCATTCGTATTTATGATGTTCACGATCACTGATTCCTGACTATCGCAAATAGATGGCTTCCATCTCCTTTTAACTTTATCAGCATCGAAAACTGTTATTGTTCCTGAAGGCTGCAACACATTATGAAGAAGTTTCATAATTACAATCTCGATATAATCTGCAAAAAAATGTTTGAATTATGATTAGACTAAAGATAAAAAAATATAGTTTCGATAACTAACCATCATTTTTGATTTCGTTAAGCTCATTTAATAAAGCCAGCGAGGAAGACTGCTTGAGGTTTTTTTTATAAAAGGGAAGAATTTTTTGGGAAAATGAGTCCCATTTTACAAAGAGGTCATCTTTCTCAGTTTTGAGCAGACGATAATCGATTTCAACCTGAAAAATTACGAACCAACATTTTAAAAGAATTAATACGAAGTGTGATTTTAATTCGATATGATACATACTAAAGAAAGTCCAAAGGCACTTCTAAATAGAGGCCATTCGCTGAGTATATTGCAGTTGGGATTTAAAATATCCTGCCTTCTTATGTTCCAGACTTTGCACCACTTTTCTTCTAATTGTTGGTTTATGTACTGTACATCACATGAGTACTTCAAAAATGCCACATTGCTTTCTTGTTCTTCCGCTAAAATAATGGAAATTAAATTGTTATTCTTTTAAAAAATTTATTCATACTTACGATTTTCATCATTTATAGGATTTTCCTCAGGATTCAGCTGTCCAGTTAATGATACTCGAGCTGGACTTGACATGTACTCCTTTTTGCGGGCATTTACTGCTTTATCGTGAAGTTTGCCTATCGGGTTTCTTCCTGTTTCTCTTCGAGCATAATAATAATCCTAGGAACAATGAAACACAAAATATACAGGCGCCTCTGAAGGAAATTTTTCATTATTATAAATACTTACAATGTTTTCTGTAGGGAAATTGGCAGTAATATTTTTGGCATAGTCTTTTATGTCTGCCATTGACATATTTTTTCTTCGTGAAGAAAAGAAATCCACAACTCTCTTTACTATCACATCGCGATGCTCTTTCCTAAGGCAATTATTTTCAGCATAATACTTCAAAACTTCACATCCGTCATACGATTCACACAAAATTTCCTTAAGAGGCCTTCGGGCACTCGACTCCAAAGAAGGTAAGCTGTCAGATGAAGATTCAAGCCAGGAATGCACGTACGAATCTTTATTCACTGTGGATAATGTTGACGCCTTGATTGAATGAAAGAACGTCATCCAGTATCTGTATAAACTCAGATTAAAGTGTATAATACTTACATTGGCAATTCTCCAAGCTTTCAATTTGTGTTTGAATTTCGCCCGTAAACCAATGTTTTGAGGAAAAATTGCATTAATGTCTCCCTCATTAATAACACGCAACGCTTCTATATCCACTTGATAATCTTTTAGAAATTATGTGGCGTCATGTAGCACGTTTATTTAACGAATATAGATAACATCATCACAACACATTTCAAATATCATTTCACATGCATTTTACCGTACAAAACTTTCTATTACACACTTGCAAGCAACAACTAAGCTACGAAATTTCACTTACTTTTGAACAATTCATAAACACTTTCTTCGAACTTGAAATTATCACAAACTAGTTTCTTTAATTCTAAATCTTCCTGAACTTTATCGGCTTGTTCTTGCTCAACATAAATAACAATCGGACTCGATAAATTTTGTCCACAACTCACTACTGAAGCACTATTGTTTTCAAATAAATTTTCTGTAGACTCTTTTCCACATTACAATGATCGCGACTTAACTTGAAATAAAAATTCTGATGCAATATGCAATAGCTCTGACAAAATCTTCCAATTCAATGGTACATCACATATGTATAACTAATAGTGAATAGCATCCAAAATATAATGACTGCATGCATTGGTTAACGGGTTGACTCAGACGGCGAACTTGTACATGTTTGAAATTTTGGGAAAGATGTTAATAGTTTTACTCTGATTAATTTTATAGGATAAGTACTATTGAAGGTAAATGATTTAGGTCTCTTTTAGAAGAAAAATTTTGCCTATTGAATTGACGAGGGTATAACTATTAAATTGAAAAGATGTTATTTTCTGAGTGTACAATTATCCAGTGACGTAAAAATATCTGCTAATAGATAAGTTCGGCGTGGCGGTGCGGAAGAAAAGTTGCTGCTGCTGATGATAATTGTCTTCATTAGTTTTGTATTTAACAATTCTTTATTTCCTCCATGAAGTGCATGGTTCCTGGCTAAGTTGACACGTTTTGGCTCTAGTTTATTTATTCCCAGTCGAATATATTTTTCTTCTTGTCCTTAATGCCCCCGAATCGCCCCACTAAATATGTCTAAAACTTTTCAGTACTATTGAAATTGTGTTTATATTGATTTTCCCTTCGTAATTTGCTTATAACTCTTTTACTTAACCAGCCAAAACGGGATCATCACCGGATTCTTATCTTTACCAAACAACGAACATTTTCCTTAAGTGCGGCGCATTCACTTTCATATCATTGTATTTTGATTTATCGTAAACGCTTATTGCAACGTTCACAACTCAAGATGTGATTCCAGTGTCCAGCGTAATGGATATACTCAGTAATTTTTACGTTATTAGTGAATTTTTATGCGGGATTTAAGCTTTCATAGTTCATTAAAACTTTCCTTTTTTATATTTTTCACTTTAAACCCTTCATATTATCGTTTCAAGTAATGCGATCTTATTTCGAAATTCCCCGTGTTCACTTTCAACCTTGCTGCACACCTCCGCAATCGCCCAAATCTCTCGCGTTGGTGCACAACTAGCTCTCCATCCTGCCAAACCCGGTAAAAATCCAATCAGCTGCCCACTCAGCTAAATTGGAATGCATTCCGTGCTGTACGAGTTGGGCTGCACCATTGTGTTTCTATACATAGTGGTGTCACGGTGGACACCAAATTAACTCCACATTGGGAAAACCCATGCTTTTGGCGGCGCAGCTGTCGCTGGTTAGTGTCTTAGATAGGAAAATTTCATCCTCGACAAACTTTTCAAGCTGAACGTATACAATATGTACATTGAGATGTGTGGTGGATATATTGATCAACATCTCTGTATAAATGCGATCGAATGAATAATGTATGGAACGGTGTGTGTTCGCTTTGTGGCTGGCGCTAGCGGCACGGCCACGATGTGCAGTGTGTGAAGATTGTTTCACTCTTTGCAATTGGAAATGAATGGATATTTATTTGCCTATCGATTGCGTAGCAGAAAAATTGAAATGCTTTCGATTTGGGTGCCCGTTCATTTATGTGGGTCATGTTTAATGAATAAATGAATTGATCGCGCATAATTTTCTTGTGTAAAATATTTAAAGGATTATTTTGATTTGTTTGAAACACTATAAGCAGTATTTAAATATAATTGTCTAAAATGATTAGGCAATTAGTTTTTTAAGAGCAATAAATACTTAAATAGTTTGTTGAGTGTTTATAAATTTCATTGAAGCAATTACCGTGGAATTGTAAATGGAGAAATTATTCGTTCATTTTTTCGTAGTATCCCTAGTGTCGATTTTTAATTAAATTTTTAATTCACATAAGTTTTTGTAAAGATAATGAGAAAGAATTAAATTCGATAATATTGTAAATATTATAAGCTTCTTTGATTTATTTCTGACGTAAAAATCACATACCGCCTCTTCAATTATCTGAAATGTGGTGTTTTCAATTTATTAAAATTCAGTACTGAAGGTATGTACTTCAACATTGCCTTCAAAATACATACGTACTGACAATTAATTATGATCAAAAAGGAGATTGTTTTTTAATCCAAAAATTAAATCATTATGAATTTACAAAAGGTTCCATGAATGGAAAAATATTTTTTCAGTATTTATTCTACTGTATAAACATTAGTTGATATAACAACTCAGATCAATTCAATCCAACCAGTACTCAGAATGCAGAAAATAATTTGTGGGCTTTTTGTAATTCAATGTTGCCGCAGCCGCTGAAGTTCTGGAGGATAGAGTTGGATTGAAAAAATATACAATAACATATACTTGATTGGGATTTTTTGTGTGTGACATATTCAAAGAAATATTTGGATCTGTTTGAAAGATAATAAACATGTAAAAAATGTTAAATGTAATTGCAATGAACGATTGGGGTTATTAGGGCTTTGTAATTTTTATTGATTTTTGAATAAAAACAAATACAAAGATTGTTTGTGGAGTGTATATTCTAAATTTCACTGTGGAGCATTCATTGAAGCAATTCATTATTTTGCGTTCATTTTTACGTAAAATTACTAGCCTGGATTTTTAAATGAAATCCATAATTTGCATGATTTTTGGTATGAATAATGAAAAGTAAGATTTGGCTTCAATAATATTGAAAGAGTATTAAAATCGAATTTAGTATGCTTCTTTAGTTTCACTTTTGAAGTAAAAATCAAGCTTCCTTAGTTTGATTTGATTTGATTTATTTTTTACATATGTACGTATTTCGAAGATAAAAAACCGTCATTTCAATAAACTTCAACACTGCACTGAAGAACATATAAACATATATATATATATATATATATATATATATATATATATATATATATATATATATATATATATATATATATATATATATATATATAATATATATATATATATATATATATATATACATATATATATATATATATATATATATATATATACATATATATGCATATATATATATATATATATATATATATATATATATATATATATATATATATATTTTATTTACATATTCTTGCATACATATAAGTTTATATATATATACATATACATCGTCCATTGAAGGGCTTTATACTAAGATTTATGTCAGCACTTTTTCCACACCACCTAGAGGTAAAGTGCAAGGCGCGTTTTTTTTATGTGGTTTCCCTAGTAGGCCTAATCCACCTCACAGAACAGGTATTTAAAGTTTGCGATGTGTGTAATTTCTCAGATGAGCTGATCCAATTAAACGTTTTGAATTGAGCAGATTCTTGTAAAGCAAACAACATTAATCACAAAAGACTTAGCTAAAGAAAGAGACGTAGAGAAACTAACTCCCCAAAGCAAGCAGAACATTTGAAAGAATTGCAAAGGTCCTAGTGGAATAAGAAAATAATAACCATTATATGTGAGCGCTTGAATGTATTGGTAATGATTTACCACTGAAAATCAGACAAACAGACGAACAGACAGGTCATGATTTCAATAGGGTCTAGTAAGAAGCGCAAAACCCTAAAAAGGCTTCACGTGAAGAAAACTGCAAATATTCTTATGAAAAGCTTATGAACGAAAAATACAGTTAATTAAAACATTCCTAAAAATATGAGAAAACCAACTTCATAATACCTTGTAAACATAATGACTCGATTTCAAAACCACATAAACTTATGAAGGCGGTCATAACTCCGTGCAGGAAAAAAATACACCCTCTGTAATATTAAAATTAAAACTGGCCTAATACAGAATGTGAATTCAATAGGGAAGACTTAGTTTAGATGGGTATTTTGGATATCGTGACAGTCAATAGATTAAACTATTTCCAAACAGCTATTCAAGTCCTCTCAAAAACTTTACCCTATGGCTTTTATCAACCTTATGCAGAATTTTATTTACATGATGAACATGCAGGCGGATGAATGGTAATAAAATAAAACGCTGCCCTATATATTTATGATCACACTGCCACTGCCAATTGACTATTGATGAAATTTCCCTGCAGAGTTTGCCCAGGACGTTATACTCGGACATGATTTGGCTGAATTTCTTTTCAAATTCTTCACGTACTGAGTCAAGGAATACTTCAAAGGAAGGAGTAACTACAGTCAACCCTCCAAACAAACTATTAGTGCTGATTGCGAACTTCTTAAATTTTGTGATCATATCCCTGGGGTCATTGGGGGGCGTTTTATCAATCATAAATGTACTACAAGTATCGCATTTTAATTTTTTTTTGTAGCTTTCTAGCTAAGAGCCCATAATAATGCAGTTTGGAACTTTCTTTTAATTTGAAAGTAGAATCTGATAATCTTTCAAAGTTATCAGGAGCATCTTCAATGAAGTGGACAACAACATATTCTTCATCAGCAGTCAGGCTACCTTTTGAATCTGCGTTGGAAGCAGATTGGTCACCGACATAAGTCTCAGAAGTTGGGAAAAAATCGAGCAAATTCTGTGATTGACAATCAGAATAGTTGCTAAAGTCCGAAAGGGAAACGTTTTGAAACATTATTTGTTTCAGGTTGCGGTAAAGTCTAGAGGCTGAAGGGTTTCTTTCATATGACCCTTTAAATGTGCGCAGCATTGAAATCATATTCTCTATAGGGTCTTGGTTAATGTGGGATGTGATCAAGTACTATTGACTACCCATTAAATCGTTCCACAGCATATCAATAGCGTTGATATTACGGATCAGCCCATCGAAGCAGTAAGGTCGGCTGGGTCGTCCCAAAGAAGTCCACTGTGATATCCAATGCTTGCTTTCTTTCAAATTGTCTAGCACATGTGGAGCCTCTTTAGAAATGGAACATCTATTAGGATTTTTTGAAAATTTTGACACGCTGTTTAAATTATCAAAAAGTTTATTTACCCTCAATAAAAATTCGGCAGTGCTGGATGCAGATTTCTCTTCTTCCTTATCAGCTTTAAAACATCCTAATTCGACGGCAACTGAAATTGCTGCAGATACGGAATTGCTGAGAACTTCCGTTGCAAGTTTTACTGACACTTTGTCAAAGCTACTTGGGTGTATATGCATGTCCGTGAGTTTATGAAGCGTGGTGATAACATTATTATCAAATTCGCGCACTTTTTTTATAACTCTCCATGTCACGATGTTATTATCGTAACGGATATCATTTTTCAATAGGATATTTCTTACACTTTTGAAAAGATGAGGCGTGTCAAAAAACGTGTATATCCGTTTACCTTCTACCTCAAAGTAAGAATTTTTAGTGGAGGCCCCAAGTAAATTCAAGCAACGTCGATTTGTTGCGCTCTGATCGCAAACTGTTCCTAAAACCTCAGAGCCAACAATAAGAACCTTATTTATGGCTGTTTTTATAATGGAAACCAGCAAATCACCATCGGGGGAGCCTACAATGTACCCAATCCCTTGCTTCCAGTTTTTATTTAAGCCACGCAACATCAGAAGCAGAGAGCTTGATGCTACTTTGTTGACTCGCCCCTTGCCTACTAATGGCAGGCTTTGGCAACGAGTATTGCTTCAAGGTCTTTCTATGGCCATACTCTCTTATACTGGAGCTGTAAAAATGGCCCTCACAAAAGAATTGAAATTTCAGAACGTTTGGACGTGAAACGCCTGCATGTTTCAACCAGACGTTAGTTCTATAGTCCTGAGGTACTCGAAAATAACTCAAGGAAGAACCATATGTATAGCCGTGAAGGCAGTTTTTATACGAGCAGTTCATACTCGAAATATGATTGTACATATAAATATAAAAATATTATTAAAAAATAAAGATACTTAATTTCTTCCAACAAATTAGATCCCGGAAATTTCTTTTCACTGCACAACGCTTTCACACTAAATTCAAGGAACTAATGGGCCAATGCAATATATCGCCTTCGTTAGCAAGTTTCTAACGGCGGAACCTGTGAAACCTTGAACCCCATGAGTTTCCTCAATCTCGATGCTTTTCATTTAGCTGACGATTTCGAAAAGCTTGCGAAAAATGTTCAGGCGCTAGAATTTTTTGATTTTGGGTTGTTTAAAATTTTCTATAAATAAATATTCATAGTAATTATTATGGAAGATGTTTAGAAACGATAAATCTGTTTAAATTTCTGGAATTACCGTACAACGTGTAGCTTCGTGGGAGTACATAGTCTTCACAAGCGCAGGATTGAGTTCGATCCCTGATCTTGACAAGCTTTTTTTTCTTTTTTTTCGTGTTACTTATTGATTTTGTATCTATTCACCCTACATTTTTATGTTTTTGTAATTAACATAATCGAAGGTCATCAAAATAATAAAATGTAATAAACAATTAATGCAATCAAATGTATAAAAATACCTGATAAGGGTAAACATTTTTTCGAAGCGTCAATTTACTAACCATTTATTAGAGTTTGATAATTGCATAAAGTAGCTTTTGTTGAAAATCATTTTGCATTCTATTGCGTGAAAGTGAAGAATTAAAGTCTTAAGTAGAATTTAGAATTAGATTGCATTACTTACTACAGACATATTTATGCGTTCTTGCCTTTGCGAAAATTTCGTTAAATACTGACCATTGTTCATCGACACCAATTGCTAAACCGCATCATATCATTGTACAAATGTGAATAAAGTTTGAAAAGAATTATAAACAATAAGAAAACCCTTCAAAAGGTTAACGGGATCTGGCCAAATCAATTTGCATTCAAACCGTTAACATTATTTTGTTACTCTGACTATCTCCTTTCATACCAATGCTCTCACTTATTATTTCGCTCTTAAGCATAATTTGAAATTAATTTGATTTTTCGTATGCTTCGTTATTATGCGCACAAAGACTCATCGACTTAATACCGAATGCTTTGAATTCCAGAAGTTGCTCAAGAATCTAGATATGTGGTAAATAAAGCATTCATTCGTCATTTGCTTCAATTTTAAACAACCGATAGACACCAAGCTATGTTTAAAACCATGCTTGACTCAATCTCGCAATTCTTTTCTTCTTGTTGTTAATTTCATGACATAAAGCAATAAAACATGTTACCAATTTTACTTCAATTGGATCTTGATCTTATAAATAATTTACCTTTAGGAATTACCGTACCTTTCCTCCAAAAATTCTACAAAAATACAATTAAGATAAATTCACTAAGCATCTCGAGGCAGGACTTCCTTCTCTTAAGCAATGTAAATTAATATTTTCTCACTAATTCATATGAAGTTTACAAAACTTTCAGTCATTGATATTACATTTCAGTCATTGATATTACAAGAACAATTTCTCATAACACCATTACTCGGATATAAAAAGCTAATGCAAAGTGAAATATACTTCAATAATTATGCGCTTGTTTTTTAGAATTGACGAAGTATCCAATGCTTGCAACCCCTTTGAGATATAATCGCTTGTAAGTTATGGTTGAAATTTTATAGAAGGTACATAAATAAAGCAACAATCGTAAACTATTACAAAAGTCCAAAAATCAGTTGCATCTTTAAACAAGATATATAAGATCTTTCTTTAAAAAAATTAGTAACTACTAACGGCTAATCTGTACATCAAATTTCATAAAAAACATATTTTCTTCACATACGTTTAGTAGAAGCAATATATAACATCACTGTGTATAGATACACAGTGATCAACATTCATTCATGTTAACATATTACCCTTTGAATAAAATCACAACATCCTAACCATCTCACTTTTCGCTTTTCATTTCCAACGTTGCAATAAGCAAAGATAAAATGCATCTCTATCAAGCGAAATCATAGTCTAATAGCCAACAATGTATCGAAGCGCGTCTCAGCGACGTGCATTCATCCGAGACACATTGGCTTAGAAAAACTTTCGATTAAAATCTCAAAATCGACATCTTAGTGCCATCCATCCTGCCAATTGGCGTGCACCGTGACACCACTATGTATAGAAACACAATGGCTGCACCATTGTGTTTCTATACGTAGTGGTTTCACAGTGCGCACCAAATTAACTCCACATTGGGAGAACCCATGCTTTTGGCGGCGCAGCTGTCGCTGGTTAGTGTCTTAGATAGGAAAATTTCATCCTCGACAAACTTTTCAAGCTGATTAGAAAAGCAACTGAACGTATACAATATGTACATTGAGATGTGTGGTGGATATATTGATCAACATCTCTGTATAAATGCGATCGAATGAATAATGTATGGAACGGTGTGTGTTCGCTTTGTGGCTGGCGCTAGCGGCACGGCCACGATGTGCAGTGTGTGAAGATTGTTTCACTCTTTGCAATTGGAAATGAATGGATATTTATTTGCCCATCGAATGCGTAGCAGAAAAATTGAAATGCTTACGATTTGGGCGCCCGTTCATTTATGTGGGTCATGTTTAATGAATAAATGAATTGATCGCACATAATTTTCTTGTGTAAAATATTTAAAGGATTATTTTGATTTGTTTGAAAGACTATAAGCAGTATGTAAATATAATTGTCTAAAACGATTAGGCAATTAGTTTTTTAAGAGCAATAAATACTTAAATAGTTTGTCGAATGTTTATAAATTTCATTGAAGCAATTACCGTGGAATTGTAAATGGGGAAATTATTCGTTCATTTTTTCGTAGTCTCCCTAGTGTCGATTTTTAATTAAATTGTTAATTCACATAAGTTTTTGTAAAGATAATGAGAAAGAATTAAATTCGATAATATTGTAAATATTATAAGCTTCTTTGATTTATTTCTGACGTAAAAATCACATACCGCCTCTTCAATTATCTGAAATGTGGTGTTTTCAATTTATTAAAATTCAGTACTGAAGGTATGTACTTCAACATTGCCTTCAAAATACATACGTACTGACAATTAATTATGATCAAAAAGGAGATTGTTTTTTAATCCAAAAATTAAATCATTATGAATTTACAAAAGGTTCCATGAATGGAAAAATATTTTTTCAGTATTTATTCTACTGTATAAACATTAGTTGATATAACAACTCAGATCAATTCAATCCAACCAGTACTCAGAATGCAGAAAATAATTTGTGGGCTTTTTGTAATTCAATGTTGCCGCAGCCGCTGAAGTTCTGGAGGATAGAGTTGGATTGAAAAAATATACAATAACATATACTTGATTGGGATTTTTTGTGTGTGACATATTCAAAGAAATATTTGGATCTGTTTGAAAGATAATAAACATGTAAAAAATGTTAAATGTAATTGCAATGAACGATTGGGGTTATTAGGGCTTTGTAATTTTTATTGATTTTTGAATAAAAACAAATACAAAGATTGTTTGTGGAGTGTATATTCTAAATTTCACTGTGGAGCATTCATTGAAGCAATTCATTATTTTGCGTTCATTTTTATGTAAAACTACTAGCCTGGATTTTTAAATGAAATCCATAATTTGCATGATTTTTGGTATGAATAATGAAAAGTAAGATTTGGCTTCAATAATATTGAAAGAGTATTAAAATCGAATTTAGTATGCTTCTTTAGTTTCACTTTTGAAGTAAAAATCAAGCTTCCTTAGTTTGATTTGATTTGATTTATTTTTTACATATGTACGTATTTCGAAGATAAAAAACCGTCATTTCAATAAACTTCAACACTGCACTGAAGAACATATAAACATATATATATATATATATATATATATATATATATATATATATATATATATATATATATATATATATATATATATATATATATAAAAATATATATATATATATATATATGTGTGTGTGTGTGTGTGTGTGTGCGTATATATATATATATATATATATACAAATATATATATATATATATATATATATATATATATATATATATATATATATATATATATAGATATATATATCTATATATATATATATATATATATATATATATATATATATATGTATATATATATATATATATATATATACATATTTATATTTACATATTCTTGCATACATATAAGTTTATATATACATATACATCGTCCATTGAAGGGCTTTATACTAAGATTTATGTCAGCACTTTTTCCACACCACCTAGAGGTAAAGTGCAAGGCGCGTTTTTTTTTTATGTGGTTTCCCTAGTAGGCCTAATCCACCTCACAGAACAGGTATTTAAAGTTTGCGATGTGTGCAATTTCTCAGATGAGCTGATCCAATTAAACGTTTTGAGTTGAGCAGATTCTTGTAAAGCAAACAACATTAATCACAAAAGACTTAGCTAAAGAAAGAGACGTAGAGAAACTAACTCCCCAAAGCAAGCCGAACATTTGAAAGAATTGCAAAGGACCTAGTGGAATAAGAAAATAATAACCATTATATGTGAGCGCTTGAATGTATTGGTAATGATCTACCACTGAAAATCAGACAAACAGACGAACAGACAGGTCATGATTTCAATAGGATCTAGTAAGAAGCACAAAACCCTAAAAAGGCTTCACGTGAAGAAAACTGCAAATAATCTTATGAAAAGCTTATGAACGAAAAATACAGTTAATTAAAACATTCCTTAAAAATATGAGAAAACCAACTTCATAATCCCTTGTAAACATAATGACTCGATTACAAAACCACATAAACTTATGAAGGCGGTCATAACTCCGTGCAGGAAAAAAATACACCCTCTATAATATTAAAATTAAAACTGGCCTAATACAGAATGTGAATTCAATAGGGAAGACTTAGTTTAGATGGGTATTTTGGATATCGTGACAGTCAAAAGATTAAACTATTTCCAAACAGCTATTCAAGTCCTCTCAAAAACTTTACCCTATGGCTTTTATCAACCTTATGCAGAATTTTATTTACATGATGAACATGCAGGCGGATGAATTGTAATAAAATAAAACGCAGCCCTTTATATTTATGATCACACTGCCACTGCCAACTGACTATTGTTGATATTTCCCTGCAGAGTTTGCCCAGGACGTTATACTCGGACATGATTTGGCTGAATTTCTTTTCAAATTTTTCACGTACTGAGTCAAGGAATACTTCAAAGGAAGGAGTTACTACAGTCAACTCTCCAAACAAACTATTAGTGCTGCTTGCGAACTTCTTAAATTTTGTGATCATATCCCTGGGGTCATTGGGGGGCGTTTTATCAATCATAAATGTACTACAAGTATCGCATTTTAATTTTTTTTTGTAGCTTACTAGCTAAGAACCCATAATAATGCAGTTTGGAACTTTCTTTTAATTTGAAAGTAGAATCTGATAATCTTTCAAAGTTATCAGGAGCATCTTCAATGAAGTGGACAACAACATATTCTTCATCAGCAGTCAGGTTACCTTTTGAATCTGCGTTGGAAGCAGATTGGTCATCGACATAAGTCTCAGAAGTTGGGAAAAAATCGAGCAAATTCTGTGATTGACAATCAGAATAGTTGCTAAAGTCCGAAAGGGAAACGTTTTGAAACATTATTTGTTTCAGGTTGCGGTATAGTCTAGAGGCTGAAGGGTTTCTTTCATATGACCCTTTAAATGTGCGCAGCATTGAAATCATATTCTCTATAGGGTCTTGGTTAATGTGGGATGTGATCAAGTACTGTTGACTACCCATTAAATCGTTCCACAGCATATCAATAGCGTTGATATTACGGATCAGCCCATCGAAGCAGTAAGGTCGGCTGGGTCGTCCCAAAGAAGTCCACTGTGAAATCCAATGCTTGCTTTCTTTCAAATTGTCTAGCACATGTGGAGCCTCTTTAGAAATGGAACATCTATTAGGATTTTCTGAAAATTTTGACACGCTGTTTAAATTATCAAAAAGCTTATTTACCCTCAATAAAAATTCGGCAGTGCTGGATGCAGATTTCTCTTCTTCCTTATCAGCTTTAAATCATCCTAATTCGACGGCAGCTGAAATTGCTGCAGATACGGAATTGCTGAGAACTTCCGTTGCAAGTTTTACTGACACTTTGTCAAAGCTACTTGGGTGTATATGCACGTCCGTGAGTTTATGAAGCGTGGTGATAACATTATTATCAAATTCGCGCACTTTTTTTATAACTCTCCATGTCACGATGTTATTATCGTAACAGATATCATTTTTCAATAGAATATTTCTTACACTTTTGAAAAGATGAGGCGTGTCAAAAAACGTGTATATCCGTTTACCTTCTACCTCAAAGTAAGGATTTTTAGTGGAGGCCCCAAGTAAATTCAAGCAACGTCGATTTGTTGCGCTCTGATCGCAAACTGTTCCTAAAACCTCAAAGCCAACTCTAAGAACCTTATTTATGGCTGTTTTTATTATGGAAACCAGCAAATCACCATCAGGGGAGCCTATAATGTATCCAATTCCTTGCTTCCAGTTTTTATTTAAGCCACGCAACATCAGAAGCAGAGAGCTTGATGCTACTTTGTTGACTCGCCCCTTGCCTACTTATGGCAGGCTTTGGCAACGAGTATTGCTTCAAGGTCTTTCTATGGCCAAACTCTCTTATACTGGAGCTGTAAAAATGGTCCTCACAAAAGATTTGAAATTTCAGAACGTTTGGACGTGAAATGCCTGCATGTTTCAACCAGACGTTAGTTCTATAGTCCTGAGGTACTCGAAAATAACTCAAGGAAGAACCATATGTATAGCCGTGAAGGCAGTTTTTATACGAGCAGTTCATACTCGAAATATGATTGTACATATAAATATAAAAATATTATTAAAAAATAAAGATACTTAATTTCTTCCAAAAATTAGATCCCGGAAATTTCTTTTCACTGCACAACACTTTCACACTAAATTCAAGGAACTAATGGCCCATTGCAATATATCGCCTTTGTTAGCAAATTTCTAACGGCGGAACCTGTGAAACCTTGAACCCCATGAGTTTCCCCAATCTCAATGCTTTTCATTTAGCTGACGATTTCGAAAAGCTTGCGAAAAATGTTCAGGCGCTAGAATTTTTTGATTTTGGGTTGTTTAAAATTTTCTATAAATAAATATTCATGGTAATTATTATGGAAGATGTTTAGAAACGATAAATCTGTTTAAATTTCTGGAATTACCGTACAACGTGTAGCTTCGTGGGAGTACATAGTCTTCACAAGCGCAGGATTGAGTTCGATCCCTGATCTTGACAAGCTTTTTTTTCTTTTTTTTCGTGTTACTTTTTGTATCTATTCACCCTACATTTTTATGTTTTTGTAATTAACATAATCGAAGGTCATCAAAATAATAAAATGTAATAAACAATTAATGCAATCAAATGTATAAAAATACCTGATAAGGGTAAACATTTTTTGGAAGCGTCAATTTACTAACCATTTATTAGAGTTTGATAATTGCATTAAGTAGCTTTTGTTGAAAATCATTTTGCATTCTATTGCGTGAAAGTGAAGAATTAAAGTCTTAATTAGAATTTAGAATTAGATTGCATCACTTACTACAGACATATCTAGCGTTCTTGACTTTGCGAAAATTTCGTTAAATACTGACCATTGTTCATCGACACCAATTGCTAAACCGCATCATATCATTGTACAAATGGGAATAAAGTTTGAAAAGAATTATAAACAATAAGAAAACCCTTCAAAAGTTTAACGGGATCTGGCCAAATCAATTTGCATTCAAGCCGTTAACATTATTTTGTGACTCTGACTATCTCCTTTCATACCAATGCTCTCACTTATTATTTCGCTCTTAAGCATAATTTGAAAGTAATTTGATTTTTCGTATGCTTCGTTATTATGCGCACAAAGACTCATCGACTTAATACCGAATGCTTTGAATTCCAGAAGTTGCTCAAGAATCTAGATATGTGGTAAATAAAGCATTCATTCGTCATTTGCTTCAATTTTAAACAACCGATAGACACCAAGCTATGTTTAAAACCATGCTTGACTCAATCTCGCAATTCTTTTCTTCTTGTTGTTAATTTCATGACATAAAGCAATAAAACATGTTACCAATTTTACTTCAATTGGATCTTCATCTTATAAATAATTTACCTTTAGGAATTACCGTACCTTCCCTCCAAAAATTCTACAAAAATACAATTAAGATAAATTCACTAAGCATCTCGAGGCAGGACTTCCTTCTCTTAAGCAATGTAAATTAAAATTTTCTCACTAATTCATATGAAGTTTAGAAAACTTTCAGTCATTGATATTACATTTCAGTCATTGATATTACAAGAACAATTTCTCATAACACCATTACTCGGATATAAAAAACTAATGCAAAGTGAAATATACTTCAATAATTATGCGCTTGTTTTTCAGAATTGACTAAGTATCCAATGCTTGCAACCCATTTGAGATATAATCGCTTGTAAGTTATGGTTGAAATTTAATAGAAGGTACATAAATAAAGCAACAATCGTAAACTATTACAAGAGTCCAAAAATCAGTTGCATCTTTAAACAAGATATATAAGAGCTTTCTTTAAAAAAATTAGTAACTACTAACGGCTAATGTGTACATCAAATTTCATAAAAAACATATTTTCTTCACATACGTTTAGTAGAAGCAATATATAACATCACTGTGTATAGATACACAGTGATCAACATTCATTCATGTTAACATATTACCCTTTGAATAAAATCACAACATCCTAACCATCTCACTTTTCGCTTTTCATTTCCAACGTTGCAATAAGCAAAGATAAAATGCTTCTCTATCAAGCGAAATCATAGTCTAATAGCCAACAATGTATCGAAGCACGTCTCAGCGACGTGCATTCATCCGAGACACATTGGCTTAGAAAAACTTTCGATTGAAATCTCAAAATCGACATCTTAGCGCCATCTATCCTGCCAATTGGCGTGCACCGTGACACCACTATGTATAGAAACACAATGGCTGCACTAAATCAGTGTTCCCATATCCTAAATGTTAATGGGCAGATTTAATTTTTTTCAAGAAAATTGATTAAGTAAAGAAAATGAAAAAGATTCTAGTAATGAAAGTTAAATCTCATAAAGAATATAATTAAAGAAAACGTTTGAAAAAAAATTGATATAAAATTACATTTAATATAAAGGAAAATTGATATAAAATTACATTTCATATAAAGGAAAATTTAAATAAAATTACATTTAATAATAATAATATGAAGAAAAATTATTCTGCAAATTACGATTACAAGGGAAATAATTACATATTTTTTCCTAAATCTGCCATTAAAATTTTGGATAGGAGATAGGAAGGGTTTCGAGCAGTTTGCTTGTATGACTGCTCGATTACTACGAAATTGATGAGAAAAAAGAGAGCTTTTCCTTCGTACTCTTTGTACTCTTTTATGCCGTCGGGGAGACATGGTACCCTATCGTGCAACAAGCTTTCGATGTTTTCATTTTTCGCGAACGGCAATGTGGCAATGCCTCACTGCATTACCGCCTTGTAGCTTCCACATCTACCATTGGATATCGCAAAAGCTCTCGTTTGACTATTGTCATCATTTTCTTGCTTTTCTTCAATTTCTGCTATTTCATTGTTTACTTTTCTGTTCACTTCCAAAAGTTCAGTTACTTGTATTTGTGAAGCTATTTGTTCTTCAAATTACTTATGAAATTCTTTGAAGCTACATGATTGAGTTGCTTACTTTAATAATTTTTTCTGAAAAATTATTAGAGAAGAAAAATGTTAGAAGAAGGTAGTTTTGACATGTGTACTAATTCTCATCGGGCCATCTCTCTTATTAGCCCCCGGAGCAATGAAAGCTCACTGTAGAACAAAAAATTATCGTATAGGCTTACATTAAATTGATGAAAATAGGGTGAAATGATCAATTTAAAGTTTAGCAAAGACTATTTGTACTGTTTCTTCGTTATCTGGTTTGCACTCCAAATGTTCTTGCTTATTGTTATCAGAACTTGCGCTAGAATTGTTTACATTCTTTTCCGTTTTTGATTCATCTTTGTTGCTGCCAGTAATTACATCTGGAGATCTAGCTTCGTCTACTGAGTGCCTGGCTGATTCTATTTTATTTGGTGATTTTATTTTCGATTGATGTTGACTTTGATTAAGAGATTCCGTATTTTCTTTGTTACTTACTTCACCGCGCGCAAACGCAGCCGTCGGGTTTTCATTTTTATTCATGGCATTTCTGTCACTATCCTCATCACTAGAAAATTTAGGTGAGTACGATTTATCGCGATCTTCTGCATCAGAAACTTTTATATTTGATTCAACCGAAGAGAAATCACTAAATGAATTAAACGCCTGAATTTTAGCCTTCTTCCTTACGATTACAGGCTTTTTAGGCTCCTCCGGTGATTTGGTGGTTGGTCCCTTCACTGATTGATACCAGGATATGGAAAACGATATTCTCTTACGCTCGCTTGGCGAAGGAAAAGGAATGTTCATTATTTTCTTCGATTTCCTCCATACAATAAATCTAAAGCACGTGATTGGATTGATTCATCTTTGTCATCTACACAAGCTAAAATAAGGTCCTTGCGGGCTTAAAAACTTTTAGGATGAGTTTTTAAAATCCTGGACATTACCAGAAATTTAAAATATTTCAAATTCTGATCGGAACCCTCAATTACTATTCGAAGATTTAGTACGCACAGTTGTATAGAGGCGCTATGATTTGGCATTCCGCTGCTTATGCTTATTAGGTATCTGGGTTGTACCTCCTGGATCATCGCTATTGATATTTCCTTGTGAGGTCGTAGTCTGGTCATTCCGCTTAGAATCTACTTATCCTAGTCGTTACATATGCCAAGAAATTACAATCCAAAATATTAATTGCGAAAAATTACGTTACCAATTCTTCTTCAGTCTGGCTGGCGTGATAAGTGTTACCTTTAGCTCGCGGGGACTTGCTCGTAGGATCGCGTGTCAAAGTGTCCCGTAACATAAGTTAAGGTATTTATTTATTTTTATGGAAAAGCAGAATGTGACATTTTTTTTATAATGAATTTGCAAAATATTCTGTGAAATCATTTCTAATTTGCAAAGCTGACATGGAGGAACAGCTAGTTGAGATATTTAGTACCCTAAGGGCGCTAGTATTGAGATCTATTTCTTTTCTCCATCTCCTAGATGCTAGGACGTATCATCTTATTCCAATGTTTTCCAAAACTCCTGATGCAATATGCAAATTTCCACTATTCCATAAGAAACCATGTAGCAAACCGCATGACACCATAACTTTTAATGCTGATAATGGTTACAGTGGCATAGGGTTTCTGAGCACTCTAAAACGGGCAGACGTAATATCGAAAACATTTTCTACTACAATTCGAGTTGATGATAACTTTTGAATAAATTTCTTTTTTACACTACCTTCTTCATGTTGACCTGGATAGGGTTTCCTTAAATTTACATAAAATGGGAATGCATTATGCGTGACGAAAAAGTATGGCTGATCCAAATTTGTCCTTAGAGTTAGTGTCGGTTGTGGCAGATATAAGTTATTTGTAGAAAGTTTTTCGAACAAAACTGTATCTCTCAACACTTCACCATGGCTGATTCTGTCTTTTGTTCCAATATCACAAAACATTAAACAAAAATCTCATTCCACCGCTGCCATTAATACAGTACCAAATGAATTTTTATAATTGAAATAGTCAGAACCAGAGTGTATTGGTGCAATGAGAGCTGCATACTTCCCATCAATGTATCCGACTCAATGGGGAAATATATCTCGGAACTGGACTTCTTTTTGTATCCAATCACATTCATCGACAGGCATCATTTGGTTATTTTGGGCCCACTGTACTTCACAACGCAGAGGAAACATCAGGTTTAACCCTTGGAAGGCAAGGCTTTTTTACAATCGTAAATAACAATAGGGGTGTGCGGTCACCCCATCACTTTTGAAATCAAATAAAACAATCACCTAATCAAAAATTATTAATATTCAGTCTAAAATACATTAGGTTGACTCAATTAAAAAACAAAAACATTTTTCTTTTTGCAGTGATTAAAATTTCAATTCGTTATTCTTGTAATTGAACACAATTCAAGCAGACATCTTTACGGTGTTCGGGGCATGCTGGCTGGTGGCACCTTACACAAAAAGTTTTAACTTTTTTGTCTCGTTTTCTTGGGCAGAGCGCACATCTTGACTGCTTCTGTAGCTTCACTGGTAGTTCACCTTCAGAAACATCCTGCGTCATACCGAGAATATCACGTAAAGTGCTCGCTAATTCTCGTGGCAAATTTGTGGTGCAACGACGTTGCATATGAGGCTTTGCCAATTGTAATGCCAGTTCCTTCAAATAGGTACTTCGAAATTTGCGAGTAGGGATACCAGGGTCCTTACTGTCAACGTAAAGCACCATAGAATTTATGCCGGCCTGGTCCATCATTCCATAAAAATATCGAAGTGGCCATCGTCTAGTGCTTCTTGCTGAAGTAAATGAATGCATCATTTGATCCAAAGTATCGACTCCTCCTTTTGTTGCGGTATAATCGTGTATTATTTCCGGTTTCTGTGTTTGTCAATTTACTTCAGCCTTACAATGCATTGTGGACAAAAGTATCACAGATTGTTTTTCCTAGGTGTAAAAAAAACCAGTATTTTTTCTCGGTCGAAAGCAAATTGAGAAGTAAGTGTTGGCTTACTTCTATGTGGCAAAAATGATGGAGGCATTTCCCGTTTATTTTTGCGAAGCGTACTCAAAGTTGTTAGCTGATAATCTTTTAACATTTCATCCGCTAGTGGAATAGACGCAAACCAATTGTCATAGGTGACATTACGCCAGGACCCTTTGATGCTTTCGGATAGTTTTTTAACATACTCCGCAGGTGTTTTTACTTCCGTTTCCTTGCCAACATACGGAATTGCATCGAACATGTAAAATGTTTTGGCATCACAAATGGCTACTATTTTTAAGCCATATTTGTCTGGCTTTGATGCTATGTACACGCGAAATGGACATTTGCCCCGAAAACTCAAAAGCTGTTCATCGATCGTAACAAAAAAACGTGGTTCATATAAATCTTTGCAATTTTTAATAAATCAGGACCATATTTGCGGATTGGGGCAAATTTGTCTTCCACGTTTCTGTTATTCTTGTCGTCGAAACGCAGACAAATTAGCAAAAATCGGAAACGATTAGCGTTCATTTTGCATTTATAAATAGTAGCACTAAACGGTGACCACATATCTTTTACACTTTTGCGGTTGTCTCGATTTATAGCCGAAAAGTAAAGCAAACCTATTAACGCTTCCATTTCTATGCTATCCGTTTTACTAACATAGTGCTGGTCTGCGTAGTTATTTGCACGCCGCTCGATTTCTTGATTCGTATGCAAAACAGTCGAATCAATGATCGACTGGGAAAATAAAGTTTTGAACGCATCTTTTTCCGTTTGAATATTTTGGGCGGCTCCTCGTGTAAGTCGGCGGAGAGTCACAATATTTCGCCGTGCAGTTCGACTTGATGGTGGCGGAACTGAGGACCAAACATGGCGATTCTTACCTCTGAGCACTTCGGCTTGGACTTGTGGGAGATTCTCGTCATCACTATCATCACTGCAGGACAAAACGTCATCTTCTTCTGACTGCACAATCACACAATCATGTGTTTCATAGATTTCACCGTCTTGTGAATAGTGCTCATTGTCTGAACTTTCGTCTTCAGAATTTTCTAGTAATTTCCTGATTTCATCTTCTGTGAGCGAAGTCATTTTCACCTTAAAACTAAAAATTTATTCTTAATACTATAAAAATTAAAACATACGTTAATACCAAGAGGGGTGTTGAGTCACCCCAGCAATGCCAATATAAACTAAATCACAACTTGCCGCCATGCGCTCACTTATTTGACTGATAGTAGTCCCTTTAATTATAGAATAGACAGAATGATAGAAAGAGATAATTATTGCAACATCATAAAAAAATACTTTTCTCACGTCGTGGGGTGACGTATCACCCCGGTTGCCTTCCTAGGGTTAAAAGAGTTAATCAGAAACAAAGCAGTTCTTGAAAACTTATCAGGACAGACTGTTCATTAAATAATAAATGCATATCATCGGCTGTGCTTCCAATTGTGGGCAAATTTAAGGAGCCTTGTATTTTCAAAACGAAAGTCAAATTCCTCCTGAAGTGATCAACGCTTAAAAGCAAATGAAGGAATCTTTTGGCTGCTTCAAGGCAACTGCAAGGAGAACGAAAGAAAAACTGGATAAATACGATTATTTTGGTGGTATGATTGCTTCTAAAATATGAAAACTTGAAAACGCTGTGTTACGGATGACCAGCTTCCACCCGGAGTCCACACCACGACCACTAAGGAGATCGGGATGCATGTCATTAACACACCCCAACCCCGCTTGAGCATCGAGGTAGCAGTTGACCCATTGTATTTTTGGTCTTAACTTTAACACAAATACTACTTTCATACAAAAGAATAATGTTATTGTTGTATAATACAAAAGAAAAATGTTATTGTTGTATGACAAGCAATGTTATTTATCAGTCGAGCTGGAGTAGGGCGTTTAACTTAGGTAGGAAGCAAACGGCAGCAACGGATGACGAACGACATCAGAAGGGGGCCGATCGACCATCACTCTTCCCAACAAGGATAGCCTATGGCAACACATCTAACGCAAGCGCTCCACAAAGGCTATCACCGACTCGGAAGGCGTTTAAGGGGCCCACTCCTGGTCACCGCACCAGATGGATCAACACCACCAGCATCAGGGCAGTAAAAAAATAAAAAAAATCAAAGCCGTAATCAAATGTAATATCAACATCAAAACCGTGACGGGATGCATCGCGCAAACGGAAACATAAACATGCGAGGCTATCGCAAAATACATTGATTGTCGTGTACGAATGCAAAAACTTACCTCAGGGGAATTGTCGGCTCCAACTTACACTTTCCTGACTGTGTCTCTGGTGCGACGCCAAAACGAGGCGACTCCCAAGTTGGACAATACTCACGATGTAATGCAGGCATCACGACCAGGTACACATATCACCTGTACTGCGCTCAAGTCGACCGACATTCGGAAATTGCCAAGCCTTTTTACCAAAATCCTGACACGCAGCTTGTTGTGACGAGCAAACCACACACCCGCAACATATTAGCGATAACGCGGCGGACAAACATTTCTTTCGGGGACACTAGTTCAGGATCAGCGACTGTATGCAGAACGTGCAACTCTTGCGACATTTCCAGGACGGAAACACAATTTAAAGGGCGTAAGCTACCTGATCGGAAATCGCGTTGTATTCACTTTCAGCTGACAACTACAAAATGTCATTCGGCGATGTCATTCTGCGATGTTCTAGTGACCCACATATTGGGACTGCCCAGCTGATCCCAAAATAATGGGTAATGCAGACCAACTCGCATACAGCAACCATGGGTGCGGAGCTGAGGTAGCGAAGATGGTTGGTAGCCGCGCTACGAACCGCGCCAAAAGCAGAATAGAAGTTCGTCGTACGAATGGGAGGCCAACCACCTCCAACGCAGCGGGCGTCCGTTAAGGCGAGCCAATTTAAAGGGCTGAGGGATAACGGAGGCTCTCTTCGGTGGTTTTGGAACGAGCGAGGAAGGATCAAAGGAAATAAAAATCAAAGTTTGGAAGTTATCACGACGCTCATTATACCGCGGTGCAACACCTGTCGCACGGAACAACGATTTCGAGTGGGAAAAAATAAAGCTCATCTGAACGAGAATCCGGCTCCCAAGGTTGGCGCCAGTATCCACGGACGATTGTTTGCTGGGGGCCCCAGGATAGGGTTAGTTTAACATTTAATAGGAAAAAAGGTACCTTTTTCTTTTTATCTTTTTTGGCTCTTACATTTATGTATTAGATTCCTCTAATGTAAATATAGTGCTTTAATTATCAACAAAAATATAGTTATCAATCGTTAACGGAAAAGAACTTGTATTGTGCGCGGCGCTCAAGTGGAGGGTTCTTCCCTTGTTCTTTTCTTTATTCTTTTCAGACTATCATTTCGATTTCAGGAGGTCGTGGGTGGACAAAAAGGGTGAGTTGGGGGAAGGTTTGTCTATGGTGAGAAGAAGAGGGTGAACATTCTATTTCTTTTTGGTGATTAGTTCTCGTGTCTATGGTGAGAAGAAGAGGGTGAACATTCTATTTCTTTTTGGTGATTAGTTCTCGTGTCTATGGTGAGAAGAGGAGGGTGAACATTTTATTCCTTTTTAGTGTTTAGTTCTCAAGTCTATGGTGAAAAGAGGAGGGTGAACATCTTATTCCTTTTTAGTGTTTAGATCTCGTGCGCGCGCTGTCGGATCGTTTACTCGCGGACGATCTTATTTTTATCTCCTTCCAGCCTAGGGACAGCGAGTTGGCGCCTGCGCCGTCTCCGACGGAGCGAACCGGGCCCGCAAGGCTGAACAGCGCGACAACACTTTAAGTGGAAGGGTAACAGCTGATGATAAAGGATAGCTAATGAACTCTATATAAAATCTCACTTTCTAATTTTATAATAGAAGTAAGAACAGGAATTCATCACCCCAAACAGTCACATCTGCACATACGAGTAATGCTCGTATAAGTGAGACAAGAAACGAAGAGAGTGTAATTCTTTTCACATCGTCTTGTACGCTCATTCGTTCGAGATTTTCCGAAGGAAATCCAAACCGACCTCTCATCGATTCTAGACGTGAAGTCATGGAAGGTGACAACGAACTGTACCCATCAGGTCGAAAAGTCCGGACACTCTTAGTCTACTCCGAGGTGGCTGCTGGCTAGCTAGCGAGTTCGAAGAGGACTCTCGGTCGTGGTCTTACGCGAGCAGACTAAGTCCGAGTTACAAAACTCAGCCACCAATTTGAATGCCCCATTTAAAACGCGCCGAACAACTTACAACGACTCTGATTCAAATCACGTAACTTCTTTCCGCGGCAAAAAAATGCGTGCTCCTGAATATTACCGACGCGGAAAAAAACTACTCTAAGGAAAAACACAAACTCAATCTATGACACCGCGTACCGAGCGAAACGCGAAACCGACCATTCGCGGATCACTGGAACCTTACCTGTTGAAAGGGAAACGGTTTTGCTGGAAAGGAAAGCCGTGGGTTAATTCAACAATTCATGATTTTTATTTGTTATGTAGTATAAAGCGCTTTAAATTTATGCTTCGTAAATCAAAATTATTTACCAAATAAACATCTAAACAGGCTTAAGCAATTTGCCCCAAAAGTTTAAAGTTACAATACAGCATAGAATTTGCTTATAATCTTGAAATTTTGAATTAATTATTCTTTAATTTTATATTATCGGTATAGAAAATCTACTAGACATCTATTTCCGAATTTTCATTGCTTGTTATTTTAGTATTATCCTTATTTAGTCTTAAATAAATTCTAGTTAAAGGTTACAACATTTACAAGAGTAAATTTATCAATAATGTTTATGATGCACGCAATCAATGGTATGCACAATCAATATATTGTTTAGTTCTTCGTTTTAAGTTCATTGGTGAAAATGATGTTTTACATTTACCACAAAAAATCGGGTAAGTTGAAAATTAGGGTAAATTGTTTGGTTGCTGGTTGACGTATACCAGGATTGTATAAATCATCAATTCATTACGTAATCAATTGAACAATTGAAATTGATTGTGATACTCAACAAAAACTGTACATAAAAAAAAATACTAAAAAAATTTCAGTGATGATATGGAATATTGAATAATAAAATAAATCCAAATGTGGAAGAAGAACGTAGAATGCATTATTTTTTACTCATCAACCACAAAATACGACTGGTTTTGTTTCAACTTGATTTGAATTATTTGATTTTCTAGTAGTTTATCTATTAAATTGATCAATCGATTTTCATTTGAATGGTTTTAGCCAAATGTTATCAACGATTGTATTTACGTCAGGACTCTTTTGTCCTGGCCTCTCTTCTCTTGCCTGTATAATAAAAATTGAAGCACTGAATTTAGAATCCAGAAAATAGTTACATTCACTTAAAAAATTTAGCCTTGATCAATTTCAAATTATTTTAAATTACTTTGAAAATGTGAATCGAGTTCTGACACAAAATGATTTATTTCTACCTATGGTTTTGCGCTGACTACTTTATGCTTAAACGAACCACCACTCTGGACTTCCGCATGTTGACTACTTCTTCCAGCATCAAGCGAACAAGCGTCAGCAGCTATCACGCAAGAAAACAAAGACTCTTAAGCGTCCATAAGCGTATCTCGCCTGAAAACCGCCGACACTCGTGGCCGATACGGGAAAGAATGTGGAGATCCACATTACATGATACCTGATACACCCACAAGATAAGATCCCAAAACATTTTGCCGACTCCTGCGCGTCAGCAAAATGATCCAAATCTAACTTACAATGCATGCTGATAAAATGCTTGAACAATATTTTGCTGACTCGTGCGCGTCAGCTAAGAAATTTCAACTTAGCATACAGTGGCTTCCAAAAATATTAGAGTCACATAAGGTGACAAAATTAACTGTGCATCGAAATTTTCAAAATGGTTTGAATTGAATTAAGTACTAATATTTACAAATTGACTAAATTGAAATTAACTTAAAACCACATTTATTAATTGAACTAACGGAAATTGAAATTTAACCCAAATTGAATTCGCGCTTAAATTCGAAATTCAACCTAAATTAAAGTCGCGCCGCTGGCCGAGTGGGTATTAACAGATTGCTTTCTTCTTTCTGCCATATCTTTTATGCATGTAGGAACTTTTAGAATTAAACATGGATTATCGTTATTTTGTAGAATTTAAAAATTGAAGAAACTTGCTTAGGCAATGGCAATTTCTCTATTTAGTTATATCTTTAAAATACAATCATAAAGGGGAAGTACGGACAAAATAACTGGGTGTTTTGTTTTTTAATAATATTTATTTATTTAATGGTATTATAATCAGTCTCAATCATTTTTACTCATCTTACGTTCATTGACTATCAGTAACACAGTCCTTTAATTAAATCGGAACTATAATAAAATATATGTTAAGAAAAAATGTAACTAATCACAAAAACCATTTTGTCCATATAGTACGGACAAAATGACATATAAGGTAAGGACATAATGACATATTATTTTTAAGAACACAGTTCACAAATAAATCGTTTGGTCCTCTTTGGAACATCAGCACATGACGCATGAGCCCAAAGGGAACAAGTCATACATCGTTACCAACCTTCGCCGAGCTTAGCACGGGAAAAGAGTTCATTGCAATAAATGCAAGCGCAGTCAAAATCGTCGTTGTCTGTCTCGCATAACAAATCTTCGCTTCCTGAGCTATCATATATCAGAGCAGTTGTACGCTGCCTCGAGGCTCTCAATCTCTTCTTTGATGGTAGAGCGTTTCTGGAAGCAGGAATATTTATTTCATTCCCATCAAAAATTTTTCTTTTAACCTGTCTCTTCTTTTTCACCGGTGGATCCTTTTGTCTGTTTTCAGCAATAATTTCTTGTATATTTGGAGTAGAAGTTAAAAGCCAATCACCTTTGACAGGTTTCAATTTTCTTTTTCCTTGACCTCGAATGAACTGCCCTTGTGGTGCTGGCGAAATAGTAGCAACTGGATATGTCAGTAATTGCTTTGATGGACCAGGTGTCACACCGTCATCGTACACTGCTCCAGCTACCTCAACTGTATTCGACTCCTCTTCACATGTTTCTAAACTCACGTTCATCACATCAGAAACAACAACTCCTATATCATTATTGGTGGTGGCTTGCGTTGTGTTTTGTGAAGAATCTACTTCATCGTCATTTGTTTCTGATGGATTTAAAATAGATGCAACATCGTTACTCGGATCTTCTTGGATTGAAGAGGTGTTGATACATTTAGTTGATGGTAAATGTGAGCTGGGAAGTTTAGGTGTATTGTCTGCAATATCCTCCTGATTCAACGGAATATTTGTGGTCTCTGCCAGTTCAAACATCTAGTCTGGAAAAATATCAGGATTAACAGGCCAGATGCCTGTCTTTTTAAAACCATTACTTGCATTCTGAACAGTTGCGGCTTTTCCATACGCTGCATTAAACAAATACCCGATTCGTAAATGGGTAACTACGTGCCCTGGATTATTTTTTAGCCACTTAGAACTTTCTTGATTGAAATAAGTTTTTAGTGGTCCATAGATACAAACATCGAAGGGCTGCATTCTATGGGTACAATGCGGCGGTAAACACAACATATGAATACCATTTTCTTTGGCATAACTCAAACATTCAATTCTTTTATGACCTGAGTGACCATCACATATAAGTAGAACCGGATCATGTTTGCTAGATTTCGTATGTGCCTGAAAATGTTTTAACCATTTTACAAACACCTCTTTGATCATCCATCCTGATTCTTGTGCTAGTCGAAGAGTGCCGGTGGGAGCCTCATCAACTAGTTCATTTTTCGTGTTCTTCCTACGAAATATCATACATGGCGGAATAAATAAACCGATGGCATTCGTACAACACACTACTGTCACATTCGAACCTCTCTCAGCACTGGTGAGACAGCCGACTCGTTTCCTGCCTTTGGTGCCCAGAGTTTTTTGTGGTTTCTAGACTGTAGTGAGCCCGGTTTCATCCATATTGAAGATTCGGTGAGGTCCCAAGTTGTGAGTTTTCAAAAATTCTTCATAAATACGGAAAAATTTAGCTACATGGGGTTTATTAAACCCTTGCACTCTTACAGCAGAAGTTTGGTTCTGGGGTGCGCAGAGACATGTCCTTATTTCTTCTAAGGAAACCGTCAATTCATTCTTGTCCAGCACGTTTCTTGTCTTTGTTAAAAGGGTGATCGATACCATTTTTTCGGCTAGTTCAAAGGCAAGCTCTTGGAGTGATGTACACGTGATACCAAAAAGTCGTGTTTCTAAAAACTTTATGTGCTCTACTAACTCTTGCTCAATTTCAATTGAATATGGTTTCTTGAATCTTCCTAATCCTTTAGAGCTAGAATTCAAGGTTTTGTTCATATTGAGTGCATGTCTTCTAAGCGTCGCCTGAGGAACACCGAATGTTTTTGCGGCCAATTCCCATCCCATTTTTTTTGTTGCTCCCAGTCTTCAATAGCCTCCAAAACTGCCGATTAGTTTTTCTTTTGTATATTCGCGGCATATCACCTAAACAAAATAATAAATGTTAATTAATATAAACTCTACGGAAAAACTGACATACCATGTCGTTTTGTCCATTGTATATGCATGTCATTTTGTCCAAATTTGAACAAAAATAAATAAAAATCAAAATTCCATCAAGCACCTGATATTTGCAATAAAAGTAATCGAAATCACTGGGTACTGACATTAGTTCATTGATTTCAATAGAAATAATTACAACTAACAACAAATAACTCACCAGAAAATAAACTTTTGAAGGCGCGAAACACGTTCGAACTAGTTACTGCGACGTGACTGTGACAATGACGCTCAACATCTGACAGGTTTGTGAATATGGCTGCCGTCGCGTGATACAGTCGCAGACACGTTACTAAAACCCGCCAATTTTTAATAAGGTGACTATGTCATTTTGCCCGAACTTCCCCTATATATTTTTCTTTAAATGAATGCAAATTATATTTTCCAAAGTACAAACAAATTTCTGAAACGCAATCCGAATCTTTATATTATGCCTTTTCCTCTATGCTCCGATTTTTCTCTCGATTGTATTTAGCACTTTCTTAAACCTATTATATATATTTTATATTCAGTTTTCATAAAATTTCTTTCTCTATTCTTAGTGTAAATTAATCGCTCGAATCCGGGGCGAACTTAGTTGGTTTTGGATTCATTATAATAAATTGTAACATTCTAACCTTGTCTGTAGCACAACGCTAGATAATGGAAGCACTATAGTCCCGTTTCCTCCATTAGTTGTCGACTCAAGGTACTTGGGTCGAGTATGGTCACCTTAACGTTTCGTACAATTTTTTTGTATCAGTATCAGGCTAAGAAATAGTACTTTATAGTAAAGTGTATCTTTCTAGTGTACAAAGTACAAAGAAAAAAAAACAGCAAATATATTTACTATTGGAGTTATTTTTATTTTTTCAAGAACAGAGAAAGAGGACATATTTCCATTTGGAGTTATTTTTATTTTTTCAAAAACAGAGAAAGAGGCAATATTTCCGCCAATGTATCTAAATATGCCCATACTTGTGGCGATATTAACTGTACGCTGAGTTTAAGTCAATTGAGTTTGCTTTTAATATTAGTTTTGAATCAAAAATACTTAGTAATTATAACAATTTTCTTTATTATGGATTATTCAACAAAAGGTAACAACGTCACATCAAATATCAGTAATAGAATTGAATGTTAAACATAAAATAAATGATTAAACATCAAAAACAAAAACTTCCAGTTACACGACATTCATGAATCTTAATTCCCAGTCTTAACAAATCCATAAAATTTAAAGCAAATCAACAATGTTATCCTCTATTTAAAAAAGATAATTTCTACTGCGATTAATTATCATTATTGTTTTAATCAACTTAAGAGATCAAATAATTTCAAAACAGACTCAAAGCAACACTTCATTCGGACTATATGTAGTACATATAAACATTTCCTTGTCATCTGTAGTTAAGCCAACACATTCTTCGGACCACACGAAACAACACCAAGATTCAGCAGCGGTCTTGTTTGAATCTCCCTTAGCAAATGAAAGCTTTGGAGGAATATTTTGAGATGGATCAAGTTTTTTATCACATTGCCCCTTGTTAGCTTTGGCAGGTCTGCTTCGATTTGGAGTAGCTTTGGATGCCACTGCCTTATTTTCCTTGTCGGTAAAAGTTGATTTGGTCAATTCTTGAGCAAGACTATTGATAGCTTTGGCCCTAGGCGTAGTTTGTAGATATCTTTTCTGGAGTCTTCAACATATCTCCAAAAGATATATTGAGTTCACTACGCAGTATAAGAATACTTTGAAATGGCTCTAGTCCTGAAATTTTTGGATCGGTTCTTTTTGTCGTAATTGAGCTATTGGAATGTCATCTTCGCTGTCAAAGCTGCGCAAATAATTCTCATCAGAAGCAATTAAACTGGCGAGTTCAGACTATTCAATTGCAACAGAACTGTTATCTTTTGGATAAGGATACAAGTTGATTGATTGGCCTTTTGTATGACGCCCATTGGACAGTGCATTATTATATGAACTATCCTTTACATGAGAGCTCTGGGTTACTAGTGGGGTTTCATCGGAGTTATCTGTTGAACCAAGATGACTAGTTTGGGGATGGAAGTTGACATTGTCATTAAAGGATGAGAAGGTAACAAACTTTCTTTGACGTCACTGCAATCACCGTCATTGATGATTTTATCGTAATTTTCAACAGACGGTCCAGGTGTTATGGGGTTGTAAGTAGGGATACTTGGAGCATATGCTTCTGGTGGAATCTTCTCTGGATTAAATGGAAATATTTCAGTGGCTTCAAAGCCTGCTTCGATATTTGCAGGTGTTGCAGCTTTGTCCCAAACCCTAGAAAAAATCATCCCAGATCTTTGTTTAGTGATTTTTCTGTTTTTGTGTATGGACCAGTATTTCAGAACCTCCTTATCCCAGTAGTACTCAAACGATCTAAATATTGATTTATCAATCGGTTGAAGTGAATGAGTGGTTTTGCTAAGTAAAAAAAGCTTAATCTCTAACTTTTCTGCTGCATTAAAAATTCAGTAATCTAAATGGCACTTAGCTCCATCAAAAATCAAGAGACACGGCTCTGCTAGCTTAAATTTCCCAAAGTGGTAAATCCAGTTCACAAAAGTGTCGGTGTTCATGCTGCCTTTTGGGGTCATCTGGACGATTGCACCAGCAGGCAATGAGTCAACCCATTCTGGTTTCATTCTTTTTCTTTTGAATAAAATCATGGGAGGAATGGCATGGCCTAATGCATTGCCACAAGAGACTATAGTAGCATTTTCACCATGTTCATGTGGTACTAGATATACTCGTTTTGTTCCGCGCTCAGCCAAAACTTGCGGCGCTTTGAATAAGTTCAGCTGATAACCTTTTTCATCAATATTGAAAATGCGTGTTATTCATGATATCGTTATCTTGCATAATATTCTTCAATTTTTTAAAGTAGTCCATTCAGCTTTTGTGATCGTGCAGGATTCATACTTTGTGTCTCACACTGACTGATATTCTTGTGGTGTTTGAGGAATTCTCTCAACAAATCTCGTCCAATCATCGCACTTTGTTTTGCCATCGAAATATTATTCAAGTTGTAGAAGGTTTTGACGCATATTCGCAGTACCGGTTGTGTCAATGGATATCCTACCCTACATAGACAAATTATACGAGATGACAATGTTTTTTTTCTTGTTCATAATTGCGCAGCGATTTACTTCCCAAAGTTGACTTCGCCTGTTTATTTTCTGCTAAGTAGCGTCTCAGAGTCCTTCTTGGTACATTAAAGTGTTTGGCGGCTGCATAAACTTTCATTATTCCCCGCTTCACAGCAGACTAGGCTGATTTTATGTTCATTTCGGTCCATTTTCCACGTACTCCTTGTAATTTGTATCGTGCCATGACCTAAAATAAGAAATTTTTATGTACCCTAAAATTTGTACAGTAAATATGGCCAGTAGAGGGCAATATTTTCAGATCCGATGGCATGTACATTCTTCTGATGCCTACCGTCAGCCCGAGCATGTTGCGACTTGTTCTGTCTGTAATGTCGTTTTACTTTATAGCTAGAATGGTTTGGCCACATTTTCCGGCTGGCCATATTTTCCGGCTGGCCATATTTGACCCAGGTACCTTATATGCAAAAATGTTGTAGCAGGTAGTCCAGTAAGGAAGGCCCTCCACATTATCATAGTTTTAATTTATGTTTCATATCATAAGCAATTTCGAATCTTTATCTTCTAGATGAAATTCTTACCTTTATTCCCCTCATACTTTTATCCGAAATAATACATTCAAATCGGATGAAGACGGCGGCTATAGGGCATACAGATGACCGTGAAGGCGAAAGTGCGACCACGTTACTCACGATATAACTAACATTTCCAATTATCGATGGATTCTGTTTAACCAGAAACTCTGCCATAGCAAGGGACTTCACTTTTCCGTTTGTTTTTTTGAGTGCCCAATCCCGCGCTTTCCACTATTTTTTTTTGCACGCAGAAAAATCTTCCCGTACACGCTCAAAAACATTGACGACAAAAAGATGATCCGACCGCCGAGAACGAGGACATCGAACCTCGACGAACTTCACTCTTCATCGAATCCTGTACTTTTTATTATTTTACGAGTTTTCTCATGCTAGAGCTATGGGAATGCGATTTTAATCCATCCGCGACTCACACCTGTCAACCGACCAACGTCAAGTGGTGGTTCAGTGGCATCGACTCGCTCACCACCAGTCGATATCAATCAATTCAGTCGCAGAGAGCTGTCAAACAATTGCATCAGCTGGTTGGGACATATCATCTGGCGCGGACATTTAATTTGAGGGGTGACAGATCTGTACGGACCAATCCGAGGGATCGAGGTTTTAACTTTTCCGTATCGCGACGGCTCTACGTAATTGCTATTTTGTAAATGAAACACTTGGAAATATTTTTCCTACTTTATTTCACATTAATCAAAAAAAACTAACAATAAGAATTCGACTATAGCAAAATAATTACAACCGCACGAGAATCTGTCTCGTGAAAAACGGTAGCTGTTATTTTTACTTTGTGTAATTGTGTTGCCAGCATACTTGAAATTGTGTGTTATGATAAACTTGTATTTTTACATGTTGGCAAAAATGGAATTATTGTAAGTTGTTTATACTTAGAGCTACGAGAAGGTTTGACCGTAATGCGCTAGTGATTTTACAAGCTTATCACAAGAGACTCTAGCGCTTCGATATAATGAATACAAAGTGCTCATCGCCAAATACCACAAGAATAACAACAGTATACTTTGTCCAGATCCGACAATTCGAATTATTGGCCACGAAATGCTTATTTCTGCCTACACACAAAATACATGAAAGACTTAATCCAGTATCATTCATGAAAATGATATTATTTCTTAAATTAAATATTTGCTTTTGGTTTTATTTGCTTACCTTGATCTTATGATCTATAGTTGCAATAAGCGCAGCACAGATTTCTATAATAATTTTTAAAATAACTTGGTGAGACATTTCAAATAAACAATGTAGATTTCTAAAGCTGTCTCTTGTAGCGAAGTATCGAAGAGTTAGTGAAAAAAAAACTTTAGTAGGAATTGCCTCTCGAAATTTAGTATCTTTTTTGGATATCAATGGCTCAACTTCCTTTAGTAGAATCTTAATTGAATTCCGCATATCCTATAATGAATAAAAAACTGTGTACTTCAAACAGAAAGTTTATTACTATCTTCTATAAAAATACTCACTCTCTTCGACGACAATGCATTTGAATCATCCACCATCTTCATTCCATTGTCAATTTTCATTTTTTTTTACTTAAAAACACGTAAATAATTATTAATTGTACTCATGTAATACGCTAGAGCAGCAATTTTTGCCTCCATTTCGTACATACTTAGTGCACTAATTCGCGGAGAAATAACTTTTGTAGTAGGGCTTCACAAATCTAGCCAATCATTTAAGGCATAATTTTTTAACGCGCTAATGAATACGCACTTTGACGCAGACGTTACTAGTAACGTTAACGCAGGTAGAGTAGTTGCATTAGGCTTACTCACAAGATTGAAAGATGGCTATGCAGACCATAACTTGGAGACTTGCAATTTTATTTAGACACAATGCTTTATGTCTAACTCTAATTATTCACTCAGATCACAATATGTCCGCTCAGTATATTCAATAAAATGCGTATCGGATTTCGGCATCAGAAAACGTTCGCAAAGAATATAAGAAAATGTTCGCAATGAATGTAACTGAGCTATAGCGTTCAAAAAATGAATTTTATACAAGCATTTTTTTATTATACCCCTGTTAGTTTTACCGTTTTTCAACAGTACATTTAAGTGCCATCACAACGTTTGTTTCATGACGGACACACACGAGTACAACCGAGGTAATGCATTCAACGAATCGATCTATGCGTTCAATGCATTGCGTTTTCCACGAACACTTACATTTATTTATCTCTGGCTAAGTTTCCATTTTGAAATATTTTCCTCGTCACCAGTTGTCAAATATAGCCGAGTAATACACGAATCAAGTAGTAATAATAACCATATATCTTGATGAATTAGTCATTTACAAGAATCGCCACGTACAGATGTTGACGGTTTGGCACTCAAACACATTATGGCGCTCGGCTGTTGCCGTCGTTAAGTATATACTATATAGTACCTTAATGTTACTACTAAAGGGCAGGAGCTTGTAATTGTATAGCAAATAACTATCAATAACAAAAGATGACGAACATTGGTAACAAAATATTTATTAAAAATATATCGTGCGAAATGCTTCTCTTCTCGAACTCTTGCAAGTAGTGAGTGAAAAATTCTCTTCTTTGACATTTTCATTTTTTTCTCATGGTCAGAGTTTCAATATTCATACTACACAATACTACTCTCCGAGTACTGTTCAAGAATTGAAAAATTTTGCGGATTCGTACTTGGCGGTGCTTAAGACGCTGAATATGTTCTCGGTGTTGCCGTTTTTAGATTGCCGGTGAATTGGTTGATGATGACGAGCGCGTCGGAAAGATTAGTATTTGTTAAATGAGTTGGTTTGAGTTGTTCCGTCGACGCTGTGATCGCCTTGTTGTTGAGGCATACTATGACAGGGCGAGGTCCTGTGTAGGGTGCCTGCGATGACCTCTTTCCTGGAGCTTGCTTTAAAAACCGCTATGATGTGCCGCTAGAATTGCACTGAGTTGTTGCATCGTTCTCCGTGATTTTTTGATATGTTGCGGATCTACGGAATGATCGTCATCCACAAAAATTCTCCTAGAATATGGAGTGTCGCTCCGTGAACCAGTTCAGTACGAGAACATTGCAAATCCCCTTTATGCATTGTCCTTAACCAGAGCAGAACTGTTAGCAGTGCTTCCGTCTACAGTGCATCTTCGAGACACATCAACGCTGCCTTGAGCCTGCGATGCACGCGATCTACCATGCCATTAAATACTGAATGGTATTCGGTTGTCTTATGGTGTTCAGAACCAATCAGTGGTCGCAATGCCGTGAACAGTGTAGCTTCCAAGTGTGAACATCGATCGACGGAAACGGCGATGGATGCTCCAAAATACGCAATACAGTTGTTGTAGAATGCCGAACATATTGCTTCGGTAGATGCATTTGAAATAGGTCCTGGATGTGAAAGGCAGTGAATTTGTTATAAATGTCTGTGGCACAAATGGTCTGGGTTGTCCAGTCGACATATCGCAGTACAACGCTTTCTGGTTTGGTTGTGACGTTCTACCTTTTCAACACGATTCGAGTTTTTCCTCTATAGCTTGTGTTTGGGCAATGTCACTGACAGTAATTGTGTTACCTATGGTAATGTCATCGATTTCTTCAATTCTGGATAGTGTATCCACTACAACCTTGTTGCTACCATTCACGTATCTTAATGGTTTATAATTCGTCTTGATGATGAAGTTACAGCCTTCCAACATATGTCGAAAATATTTGATGGCTTTGTATACAGCTAAAAGCTTCCTTTCGTAGGAGCTGTAATGTTTTTGAGCTATATTAAACTTTTTTGAAAAAAGAAAAGGTAAAGGCTCCCAATCCTTGTCAACCCATTGTTCAACGACTGCCCCCTAGGTAAAGTATTCGATGCGCCTGTGTACAATGCCAACTGTGCTCCTGGTGTAGGATGCATTAGTAGTGAATAATTTGCAATGAGCTGGAATCTGCCAACAAACTGTGAAACGCATTATGCCGTTGAAAGGCTGATAGTGCATTGAAATCTTTTCCTACCTGCAACTCTGAGTTTGAGAAATGTCGTGACTGCCCATCCACAAGGCACTTCCGTTTCACATTGACGAGGAGATTAAATCGCCGAACAAAGTCCGCAACTATTATTGTCCTATTGATATCCGCCGAATGGAAATACCATCGCATTGGTCTTGCAACCCGAAATACAGCTCCAATGAACGTTCACCGTACTTATGAATGATGGAGTTATTCGCCGCGTATAATTAAAATGTAGAAGTACGGTCAGGCTTTCTTCGGGGAATGACGGATACGATGGCTCCTGTATCTATCAAAAACTGCATACCACTTCGTCTATCTCACATTACTAAACGGTGTGGTTCGCAAGTGTCATCATTAGTCCCACTGCTATTCGATGACGCTTTTAGTTTTCCGACCGCAGGTAATCACATAGGTCGCGACATTTGCGAGGTCTGTCTCTGTCTGTCACATGTAGTAGAAATAAACTTCGTCATTTTGGGCGGTTTCATACTTTACTTTAAGGGATGCATCTGACTACGACTATTTAGCCGCACTTCTGTCGCAGGTTACACATGGTTAAATGGAAGCCCGCACACTGCGATTTTCGACAATTTTGTCCAGGTCGGCAGTCGCAGGAATTTGCGATTTTTCCCAAAACCAGTTTAGCAGGTAGTTTTTGTGATACTCGCGCAGACGCACATCATTTGGACATTTGACGCTGACGTGCACGGAAGTTTCTTGCATAGCGTGCAAATGAGTTAGCGCATGTGTTCCTGGCAAAGACATACCTTCAAATGAGCATATTAGTTCTGCGCATGCGTGAAGTTCCTTTGCAAATCTTGTCGCAGTGTGTTCGTATTTGCGTCTGAAAATCGCTGGTTACGGCAGAAAAATCGCAATGTGGCCGAACCCTAACTCCGGTATTTGTATTCCTAGGGCGCTCTTTCTTCTGCAGACTCCTTAAATTTTCTTCAATCTTCGTCAATCTATCAGAGAGGCTATCCGTTTCTAGTGCGTTGTTAACTTCCAATTTCTCCTGATCCTCATTTACTATTACTGTCAATGGTGTTGGTCATACGTTTATTTCTTCGATAATTTTGTCAGCCGCCTTCATTTACTCCACCATATCTAACTGTGCGGTAACGTTGAGTATCGCCCGTATTTGAGCTTGCAAATGCGTAACCACAGCGTTCTGACTGTATCTTCTGGCAGTTGACTACCGGCGAATGTTGACATCTCACGGAGCAATCCTAATCCCTTGCTTTTTCCTAACTCGAGGCCCGTCAGCACGCAATTAAGTTTGACTTCTGGTTTGTCGTTGAAGCAAGAGATCAGACATTGCTTGATTGCTTCGCATTCATTTTATTTGGGGTATCTACGAAATGGCACAGACGATAGAAGCTATGATCGCATTAGACTTGCTTGGGTCTGAAAAAATTCTATACATTGTAAATTGTGCCTCCGTTTGTACGAATCACAGGCGTCGACGTCGCTGCCAAAATGGCTGGAGCTTTAAATTCTGCATCGTTTTAACCCGTGGCAGCGTAAATTCTTGCATTGGGGTAAAAAGTGCGTTATTGATGGCGCGACTCTTCCGTGTCAGACATTTTGTAGACAAAAAAATAGTATGAAACATAATGTCTCAAAATTAACGGAACCGAGTAATAGAAAATAAATTTAGTCAGATTTCAGGGTCACCACTAATAGTGAATAACTATCTAATCACAAAAGATGGCGGAGAAATGTAACAAAAATCTTTATTAAAAATATATCGTGAGTGATACTTCTCTCTTCGAACTCAAACAAGTAGTAAGTGAAAAAATTATCTTCTTTTACATTTTCTTTTTACTCACGTGGTGAGAATTTGAACTATTCGTACTCCACAATTAGTACGCATTATATATGTACATGTACGGCAGTCGTAAAATAAAATTTTAATACACGTTCATGCGAAATGCATGCACTAGTCTTCTACATATCTTCTAATCCAGGGCTCAGAAAACCATATTTGAAATTGGCTCAATAGTAAGAGGCCTTAACTGGGCGGGCCAGGTTAAAAAACTTTTAGCTGTTTATACACATGTGTACATTGCTTATAATTTCTTATTATTTTTACCAACCGACTTCGCAAAAACGAAGACTAAATCAGTTTCAGATATAACTATATATATATATATATATATATATATATATATATATATATATATATATATATATATATATATATATATATATATATATATATATATATATATATATATATATATATATATATATATATGTTTGTCATTTTTTGACTGAATATTTCTTTTATTTAAAATGGATTGTATTTAAGTTCATATTGTCCATTATTATCTATGACTTTTTGCCTTATTTTTGGTAGAGCCATTATTCCATCCATGTAGAAATTCTGTGGTTAATCGGCGAAAAACTTGGCCAAATGATTTTCACAGTCCCTTTTTGAAGTGAATTCCTTTTCATTAAGGAAGTTTTGCAGTGACCGAAACAAATACAAGGTGCGTTCCAAAATAAATGAGACTGAGCTAAAATAGAAACGACAGGAGCTTTGTTCTGATAAATTCTAGTTTATTTATTCAAAATAGTCTCCTCCGGCCTCTATACACTGTTTTGCGCGATCCAAAAGCTTTTCGAAAGAGTGTTACAGGTCATTGACCGGAATGTCCTTCAGGGTGTCGGTACAAGCCTTTTGGCTGCCCTCTACGGATACAAAACGTTTTCCCTTCATGGCCAAATGCAATTTCCCGAATAGGTAGAAGTCACAAGGAGCCATATCAGGTGAATACGGTGAGTGATTGGTATTTTAAATGTGATTTCTAGTCAAAAAATCAGTCACAGGTGTGGATCGATGAGGGCATTATCACGCAATAAGCGCCAGCTCTTCGCGGTATTCAGGCCAAATTCGACAAAATGAATCGGTTAAAATGCAATAAATCGATGTTTTGGAAATATTTAACTCATTTTTGATAAATTCATGCACAAATTCGATGGAGTTTTCGCTGATCACTGATTTTGGGCGCCCGTATGTTCATCGTCATTTATGACCTCACGACCATCTTTGAACCGTGTAAACCATTCATGAACTCTCGCACGAGATAGACAATCATCGCCATAAATTTTTTTCATCAATTCAAATGTTACGGTAAACGTTTTATCGATTTTAAAACAAGATTTGATTTAAGCTATTTGTTCGAAACTCATTTTGTACCAAACTCATTTTTGTACCGATAACACACACGTCACTTTAGACGCAATAAGTTCGCTTACACTGAACCGAATGTCACCAAACTTCCACTCGTAGTCAGGAAGGGATGTGAAATTTATGACAAAAGTCTCGTTTATTTTGGAACACACCTTGTACTTCGATTACTTCTGTCTCTGTTTCCGCGCCTGTCATTAAATCATCCATATACAAATCCTGTTTTATCAGTTTTACCGCCACAGGGGATTTTGTCTTCTCAGTCTCTGCTAGCTTGTGTTGTGACTTTACCGCTAAATACGGGGCAGAAGCCGTGCTAAGGATTTTAGTTAATTGCTGATAATGTTCCAGTGGCTCATCAGCGTTAGCTCTCCACATGATGCGTTGATAATTAACATATTTCTCACACTCACGTACATGTCGGTACATTTTAATGAAGTCTGCAGTAATACAGATTTTGTGATCTCGTCATCTTAACGAAAGGTGATGTACGAGTATCTCTTGCTGCAATTTTGGTTCGACTAGTAAGTCGTCATTAAGGGATACGTTATTTAAACCTTTACAGGAAGCGTCAAATACAACACGAACCTTGATCCTATCCTTGTCATCACGTACTACAGCATGATGAGGAAGGTACACTGCTCTAGGTTTTACTATGTCTTATTTTGGTACAAGTTGCATATGATCAAGCTCTTTATACTCCTCTATCGCTTTAACATATTCTATGTGCCATTTTCAATTCTGACTTAATCTCTTCTCCATAGGCATGAACTGTCTTGATGCTATTTGCAGCGATTGCCCGTATTGACACTCTGGATCTTCCGATTTGAACGGCAACCGTACAAGAAACTGACCATCATCATCTCTTACAGTAGTTGATTCAAAAAGTTCTTCACATAGTATCTCTTCTTCGCTTAGCATCTATTGAGAAAATTGTGGGAGTTCTTTTTCTAACTCCCACAATTTTCTCAACAACTCATCTTCTTTGATTTGTGTGTGCATGCTAATAATTCTATTCGCTGAAGTTGAATCTGGTGACAGCTGACCTGATACGATCCAGCCTAGACTAGTGTCCTGAGCAATTAAATTTCTAGATGGATTTTTGATTACGTATTTCTCCGTATAATTCTGCTCCGGGTAAGATATCAATTTTATTCGGTGTTATGAATTCTGGATCTGCTAATGGTAACTTCTCTCACTCGAGCCAATCCGGTGAATGAGTTATCCTAGATGGAATCATAGATGTCAGGGTTTTCTACACCAATGCATTTACTGAGATTGATTCACCTGGTTGATGGCGTGCTATTATACGTAAAGACACGCAATACTTAACTCGGGTGTGACGATATCTCACTTTAGACACCAAGCCATTGATTGGTGTACGCTTAAGTCCCAGTAATTGTACAGAAGCCTCCGCAATAAACGAGGCCTGTGACCCCTGATCAACTAATGCCCTGATTAGATAAAAAGATCCGCAAGCTGATGGTACCTTAATCACTGCAGCTGCTAATATAACGTCGCAGTATCATAATGTTTTAAAAAAGTTTGATAATAACGTCGTCGTATCTTGTGTGTGTGGTTGTGAATTTTCTTTATCTCATTTAGATGTCCCTTTTGTTTCTTCCTTTTCTCTCTCTAGATGCAGTAATGAATGGTGGCTACGTTCACAACGTCGGCAACTCGTCTATTGATGGCATCTCCTTACCGTATTTCTCGGTGCAAGACAATTAAAGCATAATTTATTGCTTTGTGCATAATCTACGCATTTTTTGGGAGTATATTTCAAAAATTGTTTGCACTGGTAATGAGCATATTGACCTTTGCACAAACGCATGTATAATTAGACTTCTTCTCTTCGGTTGTACTGCAAAATGATTTTATTGGTACTTGCGTTGTCGACTTAGTTCTTTCTAACAACTCTATCGTTCTAAATCTAGTCTCCATAAATTTCTTAAGCTGTTCCCAGGTTGGCAACTCGCCCGTCTTCTCTTGAATCAGCTGAAGCTCCCAATGTTTTCTTGATTCTTGGTCTAACTTAGAAACCACGAAACGATTGATAATAACGTCCCATGAGCTCATATCGATACTTAAATTTGCGAGAGACTTCGAACATGCTGACGTAGTGTCCGACGTTGATTGCTCTTTGTCCAAAAAGCCGCTTTAAAACTTCATTTGCATTGAATGCCTCGTTATAGTTGGTTTCTGTAGTGGAAAGATTTTCCAGCTTTCAGCTTCTCCATAAAGACAACTCTCTAGGTAATGTAGTTTTTGGACAGTACTTAGGCTCGCATTAGTATGTATTAGAGACAGGAACATGCCATGAAAAGACTGTCATTCGTCGTATCCTCCAAAAAACTCAGGTAAACTAATCTGCGGTAGGCGTACCTCGCAGCTGGGTCCTGGTGATACAGCTGATGCTGAACCTTTGTTTATCTCCTTTAGATCATCTTTCACTTAGGCCTTGTATTCTATGTATGTTTCTTCAACTTGTTCATATCTATTTTCGGTAAAATAAGATAAGTCAGCCTGTTCATCCTTCTCCAATTCACAAACTATTGTAGTGTGACGATCATTAAATTGTTTTCATAGTGACTCTAAGGCTTCGATTTTAGTCTCAATATATGAGGCTGTTTTTGTCTTAGGGGACTTCTTATAGTTCACAAACGCTTTCGTAATAAGCTTTAACAATTTATCTTGATTGAGTATTAAATAGTTTGTACTAGTAGCCATCTTAATTTACTCCCGTTTCAAGAAATAAATATATATATATATATATATATATATATATATATATATATATATATATATATATATATATATATATATTCGGATTTACTTTAACACAATTTAATAAAGTTCTCAATTTCGCTTATTATGTACGGTAATCGCATAAAGTCCAGTTGAAAAACAATTAAAATATTCATAAAGTCCGAAATTTTTAAAGCTGAAGCTCTATGAAACTATAAATTTTCACAACTATTACGAAGTTTGATCACCATTTTCTTATGTCCGTAGTATAAATTCATAAAAAATTACAAGTCCGAAAACACATAAAATATTTCCAAGTCTCTGTAGTATGAAGCCAAAATTTTCACAATTCCATAGAATAGAATCTCAAAAATTTTACAAGTACCAATTCGATAGAATTTTTTTAAATTCACAGAACAGTTCACAATATTTCACAAGTCCATAGTTCACTTTTGTTAAATACTTCTCCCGGGTTTTGGCACCATGTTCATTTTTGTTCAATCACTAACTAAAACAAGGAACTTTGATTTTTAATTAAACCACTTTTAGCACACAATTGATTTATTTTACCCGAAAAACTCTCACAATTTGATCATAGCTTATTATTTTTTGAGTGACAAGTTGCTGGCGAGTTTTTAAAGACGCACACCGCCATCTAGTATGCGATAGCTAAAAATCGTTATGCGTAAACAGCTCACTGCAGAGTTTTCGATCGTACAATTTCATTATATTGGATTGAAAAGTTAGTACTCCCTATCATTAAAGATGTTTCTAAATGTTCATCTGTCAATGACGATCTGTACTGCGATTTAATGTGTTTCATTTTCGAAAATGTTTTTTCACAGGTATAATCGACTGTATTTATTTTCTGGAAGATTTTTATAAAACTGTATTCGATTTTCTTCCTTAAAAATCATTTTGAGTCTATCACCGTTTTGCTGATCAATTGTTTTCAAGTGGAGATTTGATGAAAGCTCATCAATCGTACAGCTAAATGGATTTTTAAATATTTTAATCTCATTAGCACTTGCATCAAGATCCAAAAACCGCTGCTGCAATCGTTGTGGGAGTTCAGAAAATAAATCCAGTGCAAATTTTTTGGGGAATAGATTTTTTGCTAATTTTTCGTTTTTTTCACAACATTGAAAATGACCAAAGTTATTTAATGTGGTTTGCTTTTCAAACAATTCAAATTTCATACGATATGACTTTACTATTGAATACATTTCAGGAAAGCGGTACAGATTTACCTTGTAATCTCAAATTAAATTCGTTAAGATGTCCCATTATATCTGCTGTAAACGCTAATTTCCATGACCAACCATTATTTGAAAGTAGTGGTTGCTGGCAATTTTTTCTCATTTAGAAAAATCTTTATTTCTTCATTCATGAAACTGACGATGATTAAGTCCACGAGAACGAATCAAGTTAACAGCTGACACAACTGATTCCATTGCACAAGATAAATTATGGTGCTTCAAACAGAGTGCTTGCTGGTGAATAATACAATGGATTGCTTAAGGTTTTGAATATTTTGCTTCTTAACAAGCCTTAACAATTTTCCCAATTAATCGTTTTTGCGTCCCACACATAGTTTTACCACCATCAGTTGTAATACTCTTACACTTGTCCCATTTCAAATTGTATGGTACTAGCATTTTCTCAACTTCTTTGAAGATATCATCACCCGTAGTGGTTCCATGAAGACTATTCAATGCAGCTAATTTTTCAGTTACTTCAAACTCAGTATATACCCGTCGAATAAACAGCAACAATTGGTTAGTGTCGATCGGGTATTGTTAATCTCAACATCCAAACTGTGAGAACAAATAAAACACACCGTGCGGTTCTGCTACTGATCACTGAATAGACCCTTTATTTACATATTTTTCCTATTTATAACACAATACATCTTAATCATCAAATTTACAATCGAATTACAACTAACCGAACAGAGTTCAATAAACAGGCAAATTATGTTTATTGTCGCATAAATACATTTTACGCATTTTCAGTTGCTTCAGTGAAGTTCAATGAAACGCCAAGTGCTTACTTATGAAAAATGAACATGCAAACAAATTAGAGTTCAATAAATTGTATAGAATGCTTCAATGCACTTTTCTAGGTTTATGTACATTGCGTTGATAGCAATATGATTGAATTCTCAACAGTCTAATATCTGTGGACTCATCAAGCTCCAAAGAAAACCATTCAAAGTTATCTGCCTTCTCTTTTAATTGATTTTTGATATTCAATCCGACGTCTTCAATTTTTCTTGCGGTGGTCCTTCCCAAAAGGCTAATGGTTTGAAACAAGTCCTTTTTTCTGGATATATTTCTTCAGCTGCCACAAGCAAATAAGATTTGAATTATTTCACCAGCCGTAAATTGTTTCCCTTTCATGGCTAATAAATGAGTTATTCGCAAACTGACTTTCGTTACAGCTTCGTTACCATTTCTCATTTTTACGAATAAATTTCTCTGGGATTCAGCATTCCGTTTCAAACTTTCCAATTTCAATTTCCTTTCATTTTCTGTAAGTTTTGAGCAATGAACTTCGTGTTTTGCATGATAATGACGTCATATGTTGTATTCTTTTCTCACAGCAATCACACGATTACACAATAACACAAAACTTTGTCTTTAAATTCTATTACAGAATAATTAACACTCCAATCTTTATTAAAAATACGACATTCTAAGTCCACTTTTTTTCTCTTTAAAGAGATGGCTAAACTGGTTGATGAAACAAATAAAACTGCAAGAACACACAAAAACACAATAATATTATGACTATGTATTGCGACAATACAACAGAACTGAGAGCGACAAAAATTTAGGACTTGGCTAAACTGGTTTATATAATAAATAAAACTACAAGAATAAATAAAACTACAAGAACCGGTTTATATAATAAATAAAACTACAATAATATGAGGACGACATATTGCCACAATACAACAGAACTTGAGATGGACAACAGAGCTTGAGAGAACTGGTTTATAAAATAAACAAAACTGCATAAACCTATTAAAGTCAAAATCAAAGCTAAAAGTGCTTTATTCAACACCAATCGTTATAAATTTTAAAAGGATATAAAGCAAATTCCAAACAATAAAATTACAAAAACTTAATAGCCCAAATGACTCCCCAAATTTATACGTTATTAATGAAACACATTTAATGAAACACATTTAATGAAAAAAAAACAAAACGAGCACATTCAAAATAATTAGAATTATTAAATATTTTTTGAGTCAATTGGAAAAAGGAGAAAAAACCAGCCAACACTCCTAGAACCCATCATCACATAATAATATGATGACAGTTTATTGTGACAATACAACAAAACTTGAAATCGAAAAAAGGGGTATTGTTGCAATACCAGAATTTTGTTGCAATACCAGTACGCTCTATGTATACTGGCATGCACTGGAAGCTTGATATGATGTGTATCCTATATACACATCAAGGCTCTCGGGGAGAAAGATATTCCTACGAGTATATACCACTTACCTACTGCTTCATGCTTGTCAATGGGCTTTTTCAGACGCAGCGTTAAAAGTGAGCGTTAAACAGGTTATATGGGCAAGAAGAGTGGGAGGCATTGAGGGAACCTGATGGTAAAAACAAGCCAAAATTTTTTAGGATGAACGAGCGTAACGCACATACACAAACGCATTTTGTTGATCATTTGGTGGGGGAAATTTTATACAAACGCCGGTGATCATTCCGAATTGAACATTCGGTGAAGAAGGTAGTCGTCATGAAACGATTGCCTTTCTTTAATTTCCATGCAAAAATGGATGCGTGGACGCGAGAAGCTACGCGTTATTTAATAAATTTAAAAAAGAGAGGCCATGTTCAATTTCAGGAAATAACACAACGAATATCGCGATTTCTATAAAGTTAAATTGCCTATTGTAAATCCTTAGAAAATTAACAGTACGTATAATCTTCATAGAATCACATTACAATAAGCAAGTTTACAACACATCAAGAACAATATGCGACTAAAAAATATATTCATATTTGGAATTGGAATTGAATGCAATTAATAGTAATAACGTATTATCTGCCAAGATTTGGTAAAAAAAAAGGATTCTTCAACCCATTTAAAAACTAATTAAAGCAAAAACATGCGATTAACCGAAACACCATCAAACTCATGCCAAATAACTGCCTCGTTTTGCCATGACCATAGAATAATTATCACAGCATTAGAATACTAATTTTAATAGTGAAAATTCGGTTTCTGTTAATTTCAAGATATTACGAATGTCATTTTTAAAATTAAACATACTGGACGCTTAGTGTCGATAATGGTTCACTTTCAAATAATCAAATGAAAGCAAATTCATTAGAAACAACAAACTCTATTAACGTTCGGTCAACTAATTCAACTACTACTACAAATAACTTTCAGAAAATTCTATATCGGATTATGACGCACGCCATGATCGCGTATAAACCGATACTCCACCGCATATAGCGCTATCAAAATCAGATGTGGTTGCATGCTGCGGCTGTCTGATAATTAGGGAATCTTTACCTTGTGTTATTGCTAATGTTGTGGCCGACTCTAACACCTCCTACGCTAACTGAATCACCTATGCCTCCTAATTCGCTACCATCTAGTTGAATTGTATTGCCGATGGTTGTTTACCCTTTGGCAGCTTGATCTCGTTCGATGAAACGCTGTCGAAGGATACGAATTTTTTCTTCTTTCTCACGGGGAAAACATTTTGCAGTACAAGTTATTCGACGAAGATTTTGATGCAGTATTTGTTGTGGTTGATGTTATTTTGGATGGTATGTACGTAGCTCGAATTATTACTTGCGGTTTGCTTCTAGGCCGCTGACAAAGTTCCGTACTCAGCATGTGTTTCACTTGACACTGAGGCTCATCATCTTTGCTACGCGGACGTTTGGCAGCAAAAAGTTTTTCTGTTGCGGGTACTGAGGGAGCTACAGATGATGGGAGTTCTACGCCACTTATGCTGTGTTCAGAATTTTGAAGCGAGCTGTATTATATCAAGCTGTTATCGAACTTACCTGTACGATTTAAAAAGCTTCGGCTTGTCGTGGGAAACGGGCAGGATACCAGTTTGCGACAGAGAATGTGAGTGTGGAGGCGCAGTCATCAGCAATCCAGGATAATGTTCTGGAAGCAACGAACGAATGGGGCCGCTACCACTGTTACTGAGAATTATCGAGCCGGGATCAGAGCCAACGAGACTCAGAGACAAGGTGAAACTCTTTTTCTGACACACGTCAGTCGTGGTTCAGTGACAGCGATTCGTTTAAAAGTCGCTCACAAACTGTTGACGTCAGTTGCGTAGGGTATGTGGATCTGCTGGTCGGCGTCAGTGGCGTAGGGCGCCAAGAGCGAGGTAATCACAGATCTTGAATCGAAAGTTTTGTCGACATGGCTGATTGTTTGGTTAATTTTCTCGATCTGTCCGTTAGCTCTTGGAAAACCTGTTATAATCAATATATGCTTGATACCTTCTTCCTTGCAATAATCCTCAATGTCTTGGGATGTAAAGGCGGTTCCTCGATCCGTAGTGATTTGCGCTGGGTTGCCAAGAGTATGCTTCTGCAAATCTAGTTTCATAATAAGTTCACGTGACGTAGTTGATTTAGTAGGGTAGAGCCACACAAACTTAGTTGATGAGTCAATCACGGCAAATATGTGGTTATAACTTTTATTCGTCGATTCTAGAGGTCAAAGATGATCAGCGTGGTATGTGTGTAACGAAACGTCTGGCCTCGTAACAGGATGAATATATCCCTCTTATTTACCTTCCTTTTTGTTAGCAAGAATGCATGCCACGCAATTGTCTATAAAATACTTTACCTTCGACTTAACGTCGGGAATGTAGTAGGCGGATTTTATTCATTCTTCTGTTATTTGCGCCGAAATGTGCCCCTTCAGATGAGTCATCTGAAGGACATCATTCTGCATACTGATCGGCACTACAAATAATTCAGACTCAATTGTATACTTACATATTAATCCTCCTCGCGTTTAATAGTTGCCTTGCAGCTTATCTTTCACCGAGTCAATGATCATTGGAACATCGGAACCTTCAGCTTGAGCCTTTTTGATTCTGGCTATTAGGTCATCTTCGATTATGTACATTACTGGCTCAGTTGTATATTCAAAATCTTCTAAAAGTTCTGCGCATCTCCACGTTTTGGTAGAGATATCCTTTTTCTTCATTGTTTGACTGAACGTGACACAGTCGGTGACTATTTTAAAATTCATTCCATGCAGGTAGACGTGAAATTCCTTAATGCCCTCTATGACGGCTAACATTTTCAGCTCATAGCTACTGTAATTCTGTTCGGCACCCTATGTTTTATGGCTCCAATAATATAGTGGATGAAAGTGCCATTCGGCGAACGTTGCGATAAAATTCCACCAAGACAGGCGGCAGTATGTATTTCGGTTTCGCGTCCAGGTTCAAATATGTTTAAAAGTGGTTCTATAGTTAGGAGGGTTTTCAATTTCAAAAACGCATTTTTCTCCTGCTCTTCGAATTGAAAGGACTTTCTCTTTCTTTAATAACTCGCTCACTGGCTTAGCGATGGTTGAATATGATTCTATAAACTTTCTAAAATATGCTGTCATGCCTAAAAACACCTCTTTAACAGACTTTGGCATCAGAAAAGGAACTAAAGCTTCAACTTTTGTCGGCGATGGATACACTTTACCGTTTTCTACTACACGCCCTGAGAATTCAATCCGTCGCTTCAAGAGTTTACACTTTTTTAGGTTCAAATCAAGACCATATTCTCTCGCGATATTAGCTAATCTATCCACTGCTTCTTCGTAGTTTCTTGGCAAGATAATTAAATCATCAAAATATGTCACTATAATTCCGGTTTCACTCAAAGGTCGAAATATCCTATTCATAAATCGCTGGAATGCAGATGGAAGTTTACACAATCCGAAAGGAGTTCTTAAAAACTGATACTGACCATCGTGAGTAACGAAAGATGTAAATCTTCTGCTTTGTTCGTCGATTTTAACATGAAAAAAAGTGTTCCTTAAATCAATCGTACTGTATACCGAGGTGCCCATCAGCTTATCAATTTGATCCTCTATTAGCGGGGAAGGGTATTTATCCTTGATAATTACTTTATTTATTAATCTTTAATCAATACATACTCGTGGTGAACCGTCCTTTTTCATCACGACTACAAAGGACTTGCAAATTTTGAACTGCATGGTTCAATGATCCCGTTATCCAACCACTCCTTAATTTGATTTTCAACAATTTCCATTTCGCTTACAGATAATCGCCTGGGTCGTTGACAGATATTTAATTTAATATCTGTTGTCTTAGTATTTATCGGTTTGTAAGTCTCAATTAGATTTTTTATTCTTTGGCGTATTAAAGCATTTGGAATTTGCTCAATATTGGCTAACGTTTCTTCTGGCACTTTAATATAGGCTAAAAATAACGTCTGAGTCTTCTTTTTGACAACGGTGTCCGTTTCATCAACGGTTAACTCTGCAAACTGTAGAATATCTCTACCAATAACGATGTCTTCATTCATTGCGTCGTCAGGAACGACATGTAAAATTACTGGATAATCTTCGTTATCAATAGCACCAATATCCTGGAAGTATCCGAAGATTGGCGACTTACCATGACCAAAATCCGTAAATGATTGCATCAATTGAAGCAATTTTCGAGGTTCTTATTGTTTGAATAATTCAAAACGAATAAAAGTAACTGGACTTCCGGTGTCTAACAGGGCTAAAATTTTTCTGTTGTCAATTGTTATCTGTTTGAGTAACCCATTTTATGACTGCGTTTTTACCAAGCTAACAGCAGCTGTAGTTGTTCCATATTTACTCCATCGAGGCTCTTCACGCTTTAACGATTCGTGTCCAAACTTATGGCAGTTAAAGCATTTTCGTCCAAGTTCCTTTTTAATTTCAGTCTCGTGAATGATGTCCTGATCTCTTCGCAATTAAAACATCGTACTACCTCACATCTTGCGTTGAATTTCATGCTTGGGTCTTCTTTTTAGGTCATCTTCTTCGGTTGCGTTACAACACTCATTGCACCTTCTCTTCGCTGTTCAGACTTAACGTCGTTTTCCTTAAAATCGTTGACTGTTTTTGCGCCATAAAACACAGTTTTGCTGTTGGCATCATCGTTTATTTCATCAATCGTTTATTCAAATAATGCTTCGGATTCTATGTTGCCTCTTGCAGCAAGCTCATACATCTTCAAGAAATACTCGCTTACTGATTCATCTTTTTTCAATTTCGGCTTTCCAACATTTTATATAATTGTGAACTAATAATTTTCGCAGAAAACTTTTCCAATAGTGCACTTTAAAGTTTGCTCCAGGCTTTGATAGAGCTTTCACTCTGAACAAATAGTTTTGCTAAACCTCTTAGCGATTTCTTGTCAAATACAACCTTTTACAGGTCGCCTCACGCAAACATCGCTGCAGCATCTTCAAAGTCGGCAACGAATATTTCGACAGGATATGCGTCATCAAATAGTTTTATTGAATCCTCAACATCTTTGTTACTCAGCCAAAACTTCATTTGTTCATTGTTGGTACGTCCTTCTATTGTATTTATATCTGAGTCACTTTGTCTCTCACTATTTACGTATGATGCTTGGTCATTTTCGATATTCTCATCTGGTTCATCATCGGTTTTGCCATCATTCCTATTATTTATGCAGCCAGCGAGTCCAAATCTATCAGACCTAAAATGATCTTTTCTCGAATCTCGGCCAAGAATATTACATATTGAAATCAGGTCGCCAATCGCCAGTCGGTTAGAAAACTCCAGCTTACTTGAAAATTCATTCGAATCTAGCTCAAACTCGAAACCTCTAAACTCACGTAGGCGCTGTCGATTGCCACGATCACTATCCATTTCGAACACGAGCCTATGTAACGCGATAATTTCGGTATGAGGGGCAAATTTTAACTTGCCTCTGATATGAGTGATTTGCATTACGTTCTCCATTTCACTCACTTCACTGATTGCACAGTTTATACAATAATCATCAAATATCTGTCCTTGCTTCACTTATATCACTCGGTTTTCACGATTATTACCACCATAGTGCCCTTGACCACGTTATATTTTATTCGTCATTCTATTTTTCGTCTTCTTCTGTAAACTTTCATTCGTTGTGCTAATGCACGTATGTCGCCTGATTTTTATTCACCGCTATTTTTTCTCTTCGTTTTTATTTTCGAATCAAGAAGTTCCGCGTTATATTTTGTTTTACCTTTGATTTCCTCGTTCTTGCCGCTTGTTGTTCTTTCTGCTCGTTGTTCTCGCTCCTCATCGTTTTTGCTGCTTGTCTTCCTTGCCGCTCGTCGTTCTCGCTACTCGTCTTTCTTGCCGCTCGTCGTTGTTGCTTCTCGTCGTTCTTGCTGCTTGTCTTTCTTGCCACTCGTCGTTCTGGTGAATAAATTTATTACGAGCTGCATCGTTTGACAGCTTGAATCTAACTCCTATCAATACATAATATCAATGTTGCCACTTCGCGAAATACAAATTAATTAAAATTTACGCTTTTCAAATTGCATTTGGTTATTTAATGGGATTCATTCTCTACAGATGTGATGGCTTAGCTTTCAGGGACAATGAATCGACTCATGGTACAATCTACTCAAGAAACTGAATTTTAATTGAATTTGACTGAATAAGAATCGACTTCAAGGTGCCCTTAAAAGCTAACATAAATTTATTGGATTTATTTATTGCCATATCAATTTTTTCCCGGTTCATTCACGGTGGTTATCGTATTTTTGACTTCATTATATTGAAACGGCGAAACTAATTTGACACCGCCTTGATGAAATTTTCCTTACCATTTTAAGGGCATGTTAAAGTCCGTTTTCGTTTTTTTGCCAAATGTTTTTATTGTCATATGCTTAACAATACGAATTATAGAGTTTAGTCGAACGGCCCTCGGTTTTTGGTCTCAACTAAACCGATGTATGAATTAAATATCCTCGGTTAGAATTTAATAAAAAAAACATAATTTTATTTTCGATCTATTTCGTACAATTGACAAACGTAGACTGACTCTACAGTTAATTGTTAATTTAAATTAAACCTAACCAAGTCCACGTGACCGCTGACTCCAACAGGTGAAAAGTCTCACCTGAGATTTATGGAAACTGCAACATTGCGTCTGGAGAGTGTCCGGTGATTTTCATTGAATGTGGGAAAATAGAAATTTCGAAATATGATGACGCTAGTAAGCGTGTTAAATGTGGGAAAATCTTGGGTTGCTGGTGTTCATTCTTCCCCTTTTTTTAGATGTCCTCAGCCAACTAGAAAAATTGGTCGCCGAGGGGATTTCCGTATCCCTGCCTATTGGCTGTAAACTCAGGGATAATAAAAGACATAGGGCGAACGCCCTACGTCTTTTATTATCTCCCCTTAAACGTGCGAATTCGGAACATCAAATTCTAAGGTCTGAGTCGAACGACTCAGACTCTTCGAGTTTATCTTCCTTTGTTTCCCGTTGCAGGATATGTGGTAAAAGTTGGACCTTTTTAGTCTCGAATGCGGTATATTTTTGATTTTCAATGAGTGTTGTTACGTTATTGAAGGTTATTAAGTAAGTTCCCGTCATGTTATGAGTTGTTTCATTAACATTGACCTTGCGATTGAATTCGTTGAGGAGGATCGCTCCCGATGAAAGTTCTTCTACTGATTGTACGTGTTGGCTATTGGTTTTGTAACATCGTGCTGGAATGCCTTTAAGCAGGTTAGGAATACACTCTGAGTCGATATTTTTTACATCTCTATTCTTACATATTAAAAGATTATTAAAAGTTTTACAGGTTCCTGTAATGCCAAAATAATTGTTCTTTTCTTGCAAAATATAATCAAAATCAATGCTGTTTACGAAACCCTTGCTTTTTACAGGTTTTGGGAGTAATTTTGAATCCATAGTTTCATATGTTGTTGGGAAATTGATAATATAGAAAATGTGAGAAGAGATTCTAACAATTTTGGTATCTGCAAATTCTAAAATTTCTTCAATATTTCCACAAAGAATTTCTCCTCTGTTTGAGTTTGATATAATTAAATTAATTTCTTCATTTGATAGTACGTTGTCTATCCTTTTTTATCATATTTATAATTTCGTTAGTAATAATCGTTATTCGATTAATCCTTTCATTAAATTCTTGATTAATGACAATTTGTCTGTTGTTGTTTTCTAGCAATTCATTTATTTTGCCTTCTATGAGTTTCACTTTTCATTCAAGGTTGCCAACAAGGTTCTTTATTTGTGATAGTTCGTGTGATAGGAGCTGGTGAAATGGATTTCCTGACGGGATATCATCGTGGATGATGGATGAAATTTCTGGAAAAAACGTATTGTACTGTCCAATTAGGAAAATATGGACAAGTTTTAAATTATTTTGCTGAATTTTTGCTTCCCCAGTTTTTATAGCGATGAGTAGAGAGGTATTATAGTTGGTAAATTGTACTATATTTCACTCCAGACGATGAATGTGAAGCCCCTTAAAAGATTCAATTTGGAATATCACTTTTGTGAATAGCCCTACCCGACTCGGTTATAACTGTCTTCTTTAACTATTTCCTTTTTATACCTTGCTGACAATTTTGAGCCTACACGTTTATTTCTCTTTACATAATTTATTTGTCCTGCCTGATATTCTTTAGCTTGTGCCCTATTCTTATTATGAAATCTCACATCTTTTTCTTGTTTATCTTTCAAGAGCTCAATATTATCCTTCTTAGATTTTTCTAATTGTTCCGGGCTTGTAGATACAGTTCTCCTGTAAAAAAACTTCTAGGGGTTGAGCTAACTTACTGATTCTATCCAGCCTCGTTAAAATTAATTGACGCTCTGTTGAATAAATGTCGATATGAACCGTAGGTCCTGGGTATTTGGGGATAGGAGTAAACTTTAGGACTGGGTTGTTAGGATGCCTATCGTACTTGTTTACCAAGCAGACAGTGCATTGCTTGACTATATTTTTTATTTTTGCACTCATCTTGGGGAAGTAATACTTTTCCAAGATCTGTTGCATATTCTCCTTTGAATTTTGGTGGGCTCTAGCATGTGTTTTGATTATAATTTCATCCTGGGCATACTCATCCTGAACGTTCTCGACATCTCTCTGAGTAAAATGAATTTTGTGCGTTCTAAAGAATAGAGAATAAATTTGCTGAATTGTAATGATTTTCAACCTTTTAAGTTCGAACGCGGAACCGACCTCTCATCGGTTCTAGACGTTAAGTCTGAGTAGTGCCAACGGATGATACCAACAGGTCAACCAATCCGTGCACCGTAACCCATTCACGCGGTGGCTGCTTGTCGGCCAGCTAGTTCGGAGAGAATTCGGTCGCGGGTCTCCGAATGGGTTACGCTCAATTACAATATTTTCAGCCACCTGAACATGCCCGTTTTCAAAACGCGTTATCAAAACAAAACCATACGGAGAAGAACCTACTTTACGTTACTCCGTATTTCTTCATTCAGCCAGTTAAAGTATAAAAATCTAATTTCCGTTTCGCGTTCCCGAATTATACCGACGCGGTACCGAAAAGTATGCTACTCGAAACTAAACCGACGAAGACTACTCTAAATAAAATAACAAAACAACAAAGGTACCGCGTACCGCGCGCGACGCGAAACCGACCTCCGCGGATTTGTCGAAACCCTACCCTCGCGACGGCATACCTACCATGGACTCACTTTCCCGCTGAAACAGGAAGAGTCACTGAAAAGGAAAGTCGTTAAGTAGTTAGCAATTCATGATTTGTTTATTTCTTTTTCTTTTAAACCCATCATATAACTGCTTTCTTACGTGAAAATACAATATAAACACTTTATTATTGACCTTAAATATTTAAATGAAATGATAACCTTACGGGATCACCAATATGGTACAAGAGATTTACAGAATTAAATTAATTGTATATAACCAAACTGTATAATAAAAATATTCAATATAAGTGAATTCAACCAAATATGAACCGTAAAAAAAATTTATAGAATGTAGTATCCTTTCATAAATAGGATGTAAAAACTATCAAGTTATGCTATTTCTAACAAGGAATAAGTAAAAAAAAACATCCATACAAAATGCAATTTCTAATCTCTTCAGTGATAATGAAAATAAATTTCAATTGTGAATACTTATAAACCTAGCCTGTTTTGTAATATTTTATTTACGGTATTGTTCAATTGTACTTTCAAGTAAATTCCTTTATCAATTTTAAAAACGATTTTTCATTGCAAACTCAGAAAGCTTGTGCACAACATCATGTACATTATAAGGCATACTAACTATAAATAATTCACTTGTGAATTTGCAAATAACTATTTGCGATAAGAGAGGAAAATATAAATGGCATCATTAGATAAGACATTTTTCACAATTATTATTAAATAGTGTACATATAATGTAATTGCTGCATGAGGGACCTGACATTCACTTGTAATGTTTCTGCAGATTTCCTAATTCTATAATTAACTCATTATCAAATAAAGCTTGACAATGGATACGAATTAAAGCGCCACATAAACCAACTGCACAAATCGGGAGTAGAACTACCAAAGAAGACCGTAACGTTTCAAGAGGAACCTGTTCATGAAAATGCAAGACTAGAAGAGGTACTCATAGAGCGAAGTGTTGCCAACCAAAGAGATGAAACAGTTTTTGAACCACAGTTGACACCCCAAGCAGTAGAGACCCAAGAATCCAGCTTAGGAAGATCTAACAGGATTAGGAGATTACCTGCTCATCTAAGCGACCATGTACTCCCTTAAGCGTGGGAGACTGTAATGTATTAATTATAATGGTTCTGACAACCCTAGTTAAATCTGACATTCCATTCCATGTATTCTAATTCAACCTTCTTCTTGTGCAAGTGACAGCTGAATTTAGTCCTTCCTTAATAAAGACTAATTTTTGTGATTGAACACGAGTATCAAAATGCGTGCCTTTTTATTTAATACACAACAATAATTAACTCTAACTCATGCTCAACATTTCTCCTAATTTTTCTTTTCAACCATTTTTCAATTACAATAAATCGACTCGCTTACAATTCCTTTTGAATTCAGGCCTTTAAGACTTCGACTAGCTAATAGAAAGGACCAAATAAAGTAGTAGATCGCTTCAAAATACGTTTGCTGCATTTTTCTCTTTTTCATTCGATTTTCCCACCACAATTCCTTGAATTTATACTGGTTGCAAATCATCTAACCTTATTCACCGTCCACCTTTACTTAGAAACACCTCCGATTGTCTTTAATTTTTTTTTTCCTTTTCTTTACTTTAGACTTTTAATAATCTTTGATAAAAAATAATAAATTTACAAATATGAGGAGCAAAAACACATTTTGTCCTTTTTATCTTAATACCCTCATTAATAATTTAGTTATCTCCAACCTTTCATAGCATCTCTCTTTCATTTATATTTTCCTTTCCTATTTGTTTTTATTTTCCGACCTAGTATATCAATCAATCAATACCAATTTTTCTTTTTTTCATTTCCCAGCATAAAACTTAAAATTTTCTCTTATCCATCAAATGTCTCATTTTTTCTTTTAAACAACTAGAAAAGTAATATTAGATCTTGTACAATGTGTTGTTTGCTTTCCATTTAATTTTTTTAATTCTTTTCTAAATGGTATTCATTAATTGTTACTCTAAATATTTGCTTTACAAAGTTTCAGTATGGGTTTATTTCCTTCCTTTTTAAGTAGGTTTTGAAAGTAGTTGAGTTGAATTTCTACATTCTTATTTTGGATATTTAATATAGATTTCCTAGGACGCAGAGTACATTAACTAAACACATTTCTCCTGATTTGCTAGGTCCTTTCAATTGTAAGGTTCAATAGCGATTAGGTTTACATAAACTGGCAGCGTTCGTTGATCGGAGGAAAACCGTTTGTTGTTTAAGTTATGAAGATTTCTATTTCTTGGCCTTCATTCAGTCTAGGAGTTCATTTTTTTTTTTTTTTTTTTTTTTTTTTAACAAAATTGCAGATGTTACAATTACGAGAGTGGTAAACATTACGTGCTATACTGGTGTAACGACACTTGTATTAAAAATATCCAAGGCTTTATTCAAATAGTTCATTTGCACAGCGCTACACATATCTGTCGCTAGGATTAAGATCCAAGGAAGTCATGTTCCAAAGTCATTCGATTTTCCTAATATGGTATCCCGAATAGAAGGCCCTAACACTTTGCAACACATCACAGTTAAGCCACCGATTGAAGAGCATAGAATAATGTAAACGGCCACATTCACTCGACAAATTTTGGTGCAACGTAAAAGGCGATAAAATTAGCTACCGATACAATCAATTACAAGGACATATGTAATAAACACCGTATCTTGGAGTTCCTCTGTTGACACATCTAGCTCGTCAAGTTCTTTTTGCATAATCTAACCTAACTTTCGGAAACAGCTCCCAAAACTAGGTTTAATCTGTCGTACGACATTAATGGCGAGATTGTGCGCAACTTATATTTAGCTCCGGAACTTATTCCGTCAAATGAATGACGTGGGCACTGCTGATATTTCTATCGTGAAACTTACTTGCTAGCCTCCAAATATCCGACTGTATATTTATCCATACATAGGTTACCTCCCTCGACAAGACATGCTTCAAAACTGTCACAGGAACTCTAAATCGAGCTGGGCCTTTTTTATTAACGTCTGCCGTAAGTTGATCCGCGCTGGTAGATCCTGTCATTCCCTCGGACAATGTGTTGTGCTTTCTTTAATACGTTGGTGTCCCCTCTCAATTCTGGTTTTCGGATCGGTTTGATCAAGACTCGAATCTGACCACAGGTATTAACCCCTTAAACAGAAATATCGATTTATAATTTATTTTCTGTGTGGCATCATTGCACCTACCTTCCAAAACGGAGAAGCAACCAGCCCTCCGTTAGCTTCAGCACCGCTAACACGCCCGAAAAAAAAGCCCTCTAAAGGACATCAGCACGACACTCCAATGATGTCGGAGGTTATCCTTCACACGTTTTTCCTCCACCTGTTGCGTCGGGCTGTCACTTCGACAACCACCGATGTGTGTGGAATGGCACGCCACATGGCGGCAATGTGCATCTCCATTTGTTGCCAGTGGCATAGTTTCCTCGATGGCCACGGTGGAGGGGCAATCCCAAATGGATATGTCTCGAAATGCGTCGGGGTTTAGTTCAATATTCTGTTGCACATATTTAAATCCACAGATCTAAATATTTGGAAAAGAAAAAAAAAATATTTTCTGCGCAAGATATCCGCACGAAAGATGACGTCCGCTTGCATTTCGAGATCATACCCACCTGGCCGAGTGCAAGGGTTCGGGATCGGAATCACTTCGATTCCCGGGCGTAGGCGTCACATTACAGAATAAGTGCCATGGTTGCTTTGTTTGTTTTCAGGCCGATAGCCATGTTAGGGTTAAAATACCTCTTAAAATTCCGATCATGTTCTCTTGGGTATATTGCGGTTCAAAAAGTATATGTTTATAATAATTTGGGAAAGTGTAATGATTTTCGTAAAAATCGTTCAAACAAATCAGAACCGACCTCTCATCGGTTCTAGACGTGAAGTCTTTGGACGTGACAATGGACTGTACCCTACAGGTCGACAAGTCAGGAAACAACTTAGTCTACTCCGAGGTGGCTGCTGGCTTGCTAGCTAGTTCGGAAAGGAGTTCAGTCGCAGGTCTTACGCAAGCAGATTAAGTCCGAAATACAACAACTGAGCCACCAGTTTACATGCCCGTTTTAAACGCGTCAAAAATACAAGAAACCTACTTTACTTTATTCCGTATTTCTTCTTTCCATGCAGCCAGCAACAAAAAACTAGATTTAATTTCGCGTTCGCGAATATCCCCGACGCGGTACCGAAAAAGATACTACGTTAATTTGACTCCCGAAAACCCTACTCTAATAAAAACGCAAAACAAACGATGGTACCACGTACCGCACGCGACACGAAACCGGCAATCCACGGATTCCTAGAACCCTACCCTCGCAACGGCATACTTACCGTTCGATATCACTCCTGCTAGAAGAGAAGGCATGCTGGAAAGGAAAGTCGTGTTATAATTTAGCAGTTCATGTTTTTTATTCTATTAAATTTTTTCTGAATTATTTTTAATAACCGTCACACTGCTCTAGAATTTTTCTAAATCATTTCTTTTATGTAACGATGAATTGAAGTATCCTTGGACATCTTTATTTACTTATACATTTAAACCCTAAAAATATTAACTTATTTTCCTTTCATTGTCCTAAGATGTACATGTTTTGTTGTGGGTAGATTCTACAAATTTATTCCAAGCAAAAGGTTGATTAAAAGCTTGAAAATATAAATATAATGTACGAAAAAAATGAAGATGTGGTGAGTCATTTCACATGGGTCCAGTGTGGGTTGTTACACCCAAAGATAAATGCACGTTTAAAAATTTTTGAGTGTCGTCAAATGTTTACAGATGCGTAGGAAGACCTTTTTATTGGCGGAACTAGGATAACAGATAAAACTGTCACTTGGAAGACTCCATGGTAGAATACTGCGCGCAGTGGTAAAATCTTATAAGCGGTTACATGCTTTAATTATTCTTCTTATCCTAAATAATACGTACATACGTTCGATAACCTGATATCAGTACATTCGATGGAAGTTCCTATTTTTTATTCTTGCCATTCGTAGCTCCGTCTCTAGCTTTGTTCCTTGATTTCTACTCATTTAAACCCTTCGGCGCAAAACCAACCACTCCAGGGATGCTTGTTTGAAACTATGCAAACTGCTTGAACACTTCAGCCTGAGATTCACTGAGGTTAGGCCTATGGATATAACCTCGTTTGTTTTAATATGGGGCTATGTGCTCCCCCCTTTTTCAAGCCTGTCCCGTTGGCTCCAAGGAACGTGTTGCAACCATCGGCAGAACTCACAACTAACACGAAAAAAAAGGATTTGCACTGTTCGACCATGTGGCGACAAAGAAGTCTCATGTTCTAACCCGCTAATGGCGGTTCACACCAACAAGTTTCGACTTCGATTTTTCGGAAAGACTGCCCGTTTGACATTCCCAGACAAAACTGATGTAGGATGGGAAGTCGTCAAAACTTACGTTAGATAGGAAGCCATATGGTAGCAACGTGGATATGTATTAGTCGGCAGTTGAATAGGGCCGATTCATTTCAAAGGTTGTTCCAACTGGTAAGTAGTTTGTTTACCTGAATTAAGGATGATTTGTGTTCGGAAGCTGTTTAAAGGTGTTTCTACCGAAGGGATCAACTTATGAGAAGAACTGTCGTGACATTGAGTTAATATTTGATTGCGTTGGCTTCCTTGAGAGGGTATCAGCTACTATATTAACTTTTCCAGGCTTGTATTGGAGTTCGTAGTTGTAGTCCTTCAACATTCCCTATCATCTCTTCATTTTTATATACGTATTATGATTACTCAACGCATATGTTAGAGGCTGATAATCAGTCAAGATCTTAACCTTGCGTGGCCCGTATAGGAAATTACGCAATGTTTTCAACGCCCAAACGATGGCCAACATTTCTTTCTCGTTGGTTGCATAATTGATCTCAGTACGGTTAAGCGTTCGTGATAGAAATGCTATAGGCCTTCCCTCCTGCGACAGCACCGCACCGAGGGCATTCTGAGATGCGTTGGTAGTCAACTCAAAATCCTTGGTTCACCATCAGGATGAACCAACATAACATCCTGTGAAGTCAAGGAATTCTTCATCTTTTGAAAAGCATTAAGTGCCTCCTGGTTTATTTGGATCCTAACCTTGCTGCTGAGGTTTTTGGATATTCTTGCTTCTTCTCCTCTTAGAAGCGTGGTTAAGGGGTTTGCAATCTTAGCAAAATCAGGTACAAAGCGTATGTAGTAACCTGCCAGGCCTAAGAAGGACCGAAGCGCCTTTAGGGTGGTAGGAGGCGGAAAGTCTACTTTAGCCTGTACTTTATGTGGATTTGATTCGTCCACCACTTACACTAATAATAAGAAGATTTTAGTTCTAGAGGCGGCTGCTGATTTGTTCAGCTCCTTTTTGTCTGCTATCAGATTACTGGGGGACATCGTCCCTCTCAGAATTTGAAAAAGACACGCGTAGAATATTGCAATCGAGCCTTTCGTAGCATACTGCAACTTTCGGACAATTTTCACGACGGAACCGAACCTTTCTTGTTTTAAAAAATTTATTTTAATTAAGACAATATTGGGACGATCATTTTTCTTACGCAGGTCTATGGAAGTTTGTTTCTTGATTAAAACGAAAATGAATGAAAAATAATTTTCCCGTTAAAAATCCATATAATATTTATTTTGTTTAATGTCCGTTAATCGGATATTTGAAGTTAGCATTATTATTTTAAATTGATGTACAACCGTCTTCTTCCATAACTTGAAAAAATCCAACAAAAATTAATTAAATGTGTCAAAAAGTTTTTTTTACTTAGGTTACACTTTTATTGGAATTGTATAATGTGTAAATATTTAAGTTGTTTCGAAAATTCAAAAACAATTTAATTAAAAATTGAATTAAAATTGAATTAAAAATAATAATTTTAAAAAACATAATAACGGAATCGCCACACACCCCCTGGTGGTGGTAATGAAACTAACGTGTCTTTTTGTGTTGTTAGTATCCTGTGTTATAAAATATGTGTTAAAGGTTTTTGTATCTGTGAGGAAGTATGCTGGTTTAAGTCGATCCACTGAAATTGACAAATATCTATTTTTTATCTTAACGGTAAAAATTTTAGCGTTTCGACCAACAACAGGATATGGACCATCATAGAGTTGTGTTGAAGAGGACTGAATAGGTGGTTTTCGGATAAAAACATGCGAACAAGAATTGAAATCTTTGAAGACAAAAGGTTTGTGTTTATTGTGTGAAGTAACTTGTACAGGTTTTATGTTTTGAATAAAACGCTGTAGTTGGTTCACAAAAGTTTCGTTGGAAAGGTTGTTCTGTGATGGTTCTGTAAAGAATTCACCTGGAATGTGGATGTTCTCACCGTACACCATCATTGCTGTTGTGAATTCGGATGACTCGTAGAGAGTGGTTCGGAGTCAGAGCAAAACCATAGGTAATGCTTCAAACCAAGATTGCTGCTCTTTACAAAGAAGTGCTTTTTTCAGGGTATGATGCCGTGGTTAGAGTAAACCGTTAGCTTGCGGATGATATGGTGAAGATCGCTTACGTTTAAAACCAAAATTGATGCTAAGTTCTTTGAAGAGTCGCGATTCAAATTGTGGACCTCGGTCCGTTATTATGCATTTGGGAATACCGAAACGTGATAACCAGTTTGAAAAAAATGCTTGAACTATTGAGTGAGATGAAGCGTCAATTATGGGAATGGCTTCCGTCCATTAAGTCATTCGGTCAATAATTGTTAGGCAGTATTTGAACTGATTGACCATAGGGAAAGGTCCGATTATATCCATATGAATAACTTCGAATCTTTCCGTTGGTGTATCTAATGCACATAATGGGGAAGAGACATGACGTGAAATTTTGGCTCTTTGACAATTGAGACAAGCTTTGACTCTATTTTAAATGTCTGCTTTCATTTTGCTCCCAAGAAATTTGGATGTTAATAGTTTGATGGTGGCTTTAATACCGGGATGGTGTAAATTGTGAAATTGACAGAAGACCCGTTGTCTGAATTGTTCGGGTATAAAGGGTCTTACTGAATTTTGACTATGATCACAGAGAATTTTAAGGGTTGAATTTGGGATGGGGACTTCTTTAAAACAAAACAATGGGTATTGAAGGAGTGAATTTAGTTCAGCATCGTTTTGTTGAGCATGAGCGATTTCCTTAATGTCCTAGATTGAAGACAACTCAATCGATTCTACTCTTGAAAGAGTATCGGCGACAACGTTGCTGTTGCTAGATATATATTGTATATCAGTTGAAAATTGAGCAATATAATTTAGCTGCCGATTTAGAATTGGAGATGCCTTATCCAGATTTTGTTGAAATGCATAAATGAGAGGCTTGTGGTCAGTAAAGATTGTGAACTGACGACTTTCTACAAGTGTCTGAAATGCTTAATAGAATAGTATATCGCAAGAAGCTCTCTATCATAAGCGCTGTATCTCATCTGTGATGGTGAGAGTTTAACTGAATAGAATCCCAGTGGTTGCCATTGATCATTGATTTTTTGCTGGACCACTCCGCCTATGGCGAAGTTTGAAGCATCCACCACTAATGAAAGTCGAGAGTTTGAGGAAGGAAAATGTTGTAAAGTGGCTTGGGATAGCTGATGTTTTGATTTTTCAATAGCTTCTTCAGCGAGAGGGTCCCAATCAATTTTGCGATTGTCATCTTTTTTCTTTCCCATTAAAAATTCATTCATAAAGCGATGGATATCTGCAGCATTTGGGATGAAATGTCGATAAAAGTTAATCATCCCGAGAAAACGTCTCAATTGCTTAACGGTTTCTGGTTTTGGAAAATTTTTTTTAATAGAAACTCGTTCAGGACAAATTTTTAAGCCTAGAGAATTGACGAAGTGACCAACAAATTTTACCTCTGCTTTCATGGAGTTGCACTTCTCAAAGTTTATCGTTAAGCCAAACTCCCGAAGTCGTTCAAAAAGAGTTTTTAAATGGGCCAGATTTTCATTTTCGACTTCAGATGCTACAAGAATATCGTCAAGGTTAACAAAACAGAAAGATAAATCTCTAAGAACGCTGTGAATAACTCTTTGAAAAGTCTGAGCAAATCCAAAGGTCATTCGAGGAAATTCAAATAATCCGAAAGGTGTGCAAATTGCGGTTTTATCTATATCCAATTTTCGACAGGAATTCGATGATATGCCTTGACTAGATCTAGAGTGGAAAAGATTTGAGTCCCGAAAAGATAATTTGCAACATCGTGAAAGTGAGGCAGGAACGGTGATGCTATTTAGTCGTTTGTAATGACCACATGGTCTCCATTCACCATTTTTCTTTTTAACGAGATGCAACGCTGAAGACCAAGGGCTTTTTGAAGGACGGCAGATGCCATTTGCTAGCAGTTTGTCAAAATCTTTTTTTGCATCGGATAACCGTTCGCCACTTAATCTTCTCACTTTTAATGAAATCGGATGACCGGACGTTATAATTTTGTGAGTGACCGAATGTTTAATTGGCTTAAGAGTTCCGTCATCAACGATAATATTGCTAAACTGTTTTAATAACTCATTCAACTTGAGATTGTTGGATGCAGTTAATAAAATTGATAGAGATTCAAAAAGTTGTTGAGAAATTTTGGCTTTAGAGGTAATTTTCGTTAATGGGTCAATTAGTGATCTTTCTTTAATGTCATCAAATTTTTTAGGAAATCTGCAGCAATAATAGGTTTTATTGCATCCGCAATTATAAAACTCCAAGGAAAATTTCGTCTAAGACCGAAACTGACTGTATTTTTTTTAAAACCAAAAGTTTTAATGCGAGTTGCATTTGCAGTCGTTTAGTTTTATTGTTGCTACTTGGTAACACAGAAACCTCTGATCCTGTATCTATGAGGAAAGTCAACCTCGATAAGGGGTCAAAAATATCTAAACGGCTGTTCTTGCTGTTTGTATCCGGAGCCGTTGACGAGGATACTCCCATTAGTTTAAAGTTTGATTATGATTTAGTGGGGCGTGTGAAAATTTGCAAGGATGTTTGCATTTGCGTGCATTTGAACCAAAAGTTTTATGGTAGAAACATATATTTGTCTCGTGATTTGGAATAGGAGTTCTTGATCTAGAACGGTTCCGGAAATTATTGCCTCTGCTCCAATTTCTAAATCCATTTAAATTTGCTATTTGAGACTTGAGATAATATACTTCCAACGAGAGATTTGAAACGAGTGGTGTAAGCTTCTTCACTGAATCAGTATTCGGCTGATTGATTACAAAAGAATTTAGATTATTTTATTTTGGAACCGCAGAATTAATTGACGATAGAGAACAGACGGAGGAAGGACTTGGATTCTCTTGAATTTTATCAGCGCAAATTGCCATTTCATCCAGAGAACCTGTATAACAAGCTAGAACGGCCTGCATATGATGGGGTAAACGTTGAAGCCATAAAGTTTTAATAATGTTATTGCTCAAACATCCTTCGTTTTTAGTTTTCATGTCACGTTATAACTGCAAAGGGAGGTTGTCCCCAAGAGTAAGTTTCATTTCATTTTCAGCTTCTAAAATAGAAAGTCTGTCAATTAGGGCTCTTTTGAACGTTGAATAAAGATCAGAAGCCAGGGGTGATGAAACCAGGTCACTAACAAGCCTAAAAAGATCCTGGTCAAGGGCCGAGAGCAAATAGTTGAATTTGGTTTGTTCCAAAGTGATTCTTGCTTGATCAAATTGACTTACAAGCTGAAGGAACCACGCCTCAGGGAATTGTTTCCAAAAAGGACACGTTTTCACAGAAACTGCATTGATAGATCTGTTCGGGGAATTGTTAATGTTATTATCCCGATTACTTGCTGGTGGGACTGTAATGAGGACGTTGTCTCCGATGTTAGAGACATTGACAGCGTCTCTAAATATTTCTTCACGTTGATCCGGCATATTTATAAACTCGGAAATATTTTTGAAATTTTTTTTAAAAATTTGCTAAATTAATATAGTTGTTAAAACTTTATGAATAAAACCTAGGGGTTGAAGGGTGCCTCTAGGCGGGTATTTCCCCCACGTCGTAGGATATACCTTTTCCTTTTCGCGAACTAAAATGTATGGAGATTTGTTCATTAAATACCTGAACTCCGAAGGAAGATAGATACTCCTTAAAAACGATTCTTCGACTTGCTTTTAAATTGTAAATCGGTGGTTGAGCCCTGCCGATGGTCATGGTATGGTGATGATAACACTTTTTGATAAAAGGTGCTTGTGCCTTGTCGGTGGTCACTATGTTAGTATGGTAATGGTAAAACCTCTTAGCGGAAGGCGCTTGTGCCTTGTTGGTGGTCACTTTGTTAGTATGGTGATGGTAAAACCTCATGGCGGAAGGCGCTTGTACTTTGTCGGTCATCACTATGTTAGTATGATGATGGTAAAACCTCTTGGCGGAAGGCGCTTGTGCCTTGTCGGTGGTCACTATGTTAGTATGGCGATGGTAAAATCTCTTGGTGGAAGGCGTTTGTGCCTTGTCGGTGGTCACCGGTATGGCGATGACGATAGTGTGGGAATTCGTTCGTTAGTTTACAAACCGTGCAGGGTGTCGTCTCTTAGCTGACAAATATCAAATTTTTGCTAAGATTTCTCGTATCGATTACGCAGGTACATTTCAAGCGTATGCAAATCTTCACTTCCTTGTTCGTTTCAAATGTGCATTCTTCAGGTGGCCCTGGTCGATCCGGAGAGGTTGGCCCTTGTAGTGGATTTGGTCGATCTGGAGATTGCGGCACCTGTGGAGGTCTTGGCCGATATGAATTTGGTGGCCCCTGTGGTGGTTTGGGCCCATCTGGAGATCGTGGCCCTTGTGGCGGCTTTGGTTTATCCGGAGATCGTGGTCCTTATGGTGTCTTTATCCGGAGATTGTGGCCCTTGTGGTGGCTTTGGTTTATCCGAAGATGGTGCCTCTTTGGCAGAAGGCGCTTGTGCCTAGTCGGTGGTCACCAGTATGGATATTTGTTCCTTGATTGAAACGAAAAAACTTCTTTTTCTAGAATGAAAAATAATTTTCCCGTTTAAAATCCATTTAATATTTATTTTTTTTAATGGTTAATTATAATGTCCATTAATCGGATATTTGAAGTTAACATTAATTTTTTAAATTGATGTACAACCGTCTTCTTCCATAACTTGAAATCACCGAACGAAAATTAATTAAATGTGTCAAAAAGTTTTTTACTTAGGTTACTCTTTTATCGGAATTGTATAATGTGTAAATATTTAAGTTGTTTCGAAAATTCGAAAATTCAAAAACAATTGAATTAAAAAAAATATGTAATTAAAAAGACATAATAAAGGAATCGCCACAGGTTCCTGTTCGGGCACCAATTAAATATCATCGATTAGAATTTAGCAAAAAAATACAATTTTATTTTCGATCTATTTCGTACAATTGAACAACGTAGACTAACTCTACAGTTAATTGTTAATTTAAATTAAACGTAACCAAGTCCACGTTACCGCTGACTCCAACAGGTGAAAAGTCTCACCTGAGATTTATGGAAACTGCAACTTTGCATCTGGAGAGTGTCCGGTGATTTTCATTGAATGTGGGCAAATAGAAATTTCGAAATATGATGACGCTAGTAAGCGTGTTAAATGTGGGAAAATCTTGGGTTGCTGGTGTTAACTTATGCATGCATTTCATTTATTCTCCTGAAAACGAATTTCATTTTAACGAACAATCAAGTGTTCAATGTAAATACATGGATAAATTTCAGGAAAGAGTGATCCTATTTTGTGCATCACCATGAAATGAATGGAAAGGAATAGTATTTAATTTCATTTTATTTAACATGTTGAAGCGTGAAAAATTTTTTGTTTTAGCCAAAAAAATTGTGATTTTAAAACGCAATGTATTTTAAAAAATATTATTTTATTAATATACTTATATACCAATCGTCTCACATAGCGTTACTCGTATATCTCTAACTTATTGTTAGTATTAAAAATCCGTATAAAAATATTGGAAGAGTAATAAAATAAATTAGTATAGTGTTAGCATCAGTTTAATAAAATATACGTTTATATAAATTGCTGGAAAGCGTGTAAGCGAAAAATGTTATTAATTACATACCTCAGAGAAATACATCTATTTGCTGATACACAAAAACTAAAGGTCTAAAATGAGATATTGAAGTAAAAAATATTTTTAATACTTTCGATTAACAAATACGAACATCTTAATTTGAAATGTGTATTAATGAATCATACTGTCATCATAAAATGCAAACAAAAAAAATTATTTAAATATATTCAGTAATGTATGACAGTAAATATATTTTAAGAATTGATCTTTACCAACTATATAGTATTCATTTATGATGATAAATAATGTAAAATTTATTTAAATTGAATGAATCAATGAATTATATACTTTTTTGAAACCGATTTACCATTTTATAAACAGACATAAAGCGAATTTAAAACATCAAAAGCCACAAAGGCTCTCTGAATTTATATATACCTACATACGAGTATATAAAATATAATTTGAATTTATTGCTAATTTTCAGTAACATGAAAATGAAATCAGTGATGAAAATGTGAAATAAAAATCAACCAACAGCATAAGAAAATTTTGCATGATATTAAAACGAAAATTGACTTCTACTTTTGTTACAAATTAACTACCTAAATTCTATAAATTTTATTGTAAAATATAACATACAAATAAATAATCGAGTTTTTTATTTAATTTTATCAATGACCCTTCTAGAATATTGCTAAAGCATAGTAAACTGGGATTCAATAAGGGAAGCAACTGTCAAAGCCTTCCCGTTTACCTTAGCAATAAGTGAGCTTTCTCAAAACCCTACCTAAATTGACTTGGCATTTCATTTATGATATCAATACTATTATAATCGTTTGTTGAAGGGATAAATATGAATAATAGCTGAATGATAGCACCGTTGATGGTAGTGTGACATCTCATACAGGACTACATCTCCATACTTTCTATTCCGAGGTTCATAGATGTACAGAGAGAAAATAAGCTCCACATATGAAATTCACCCGCCCAACCTATACTACTACACGAATGCAACGCCTGGACCTCAACCAGTGATTCTGAAAACACTGTGGCTCTGTCTCAAATGCAAACTGCTGAGAATTTTTGGTAAAACGATGCATACAGCAGAAGTTGAAGCTTCGTTAAAATGAGAAGTTATATTGTACGAATATACGAGTATACTGGATATATGTGACAGTCCACTTATACGAGTATCCTTATAGTGATGCTATGATATTGAACCTATTAATATTGCAATTGAGCAAGTAGTGTAAAATTAGTGAAAGAGCACCAGCTACACAAGGTAGCGTTGAAGGAAAGAGCACACGTAACGGTTCCTGCGACAAATCGAATTATCCCATATTCAGTGGAAGCTGATGGCAAGTTTCTGCAGTTGTAAGCTAGCAAATGAACCCATATAACCTACACAATTTGAGGCGACAAGTCTTGGAGACCAATGCTGTTTAATTGATGATGATGATACATGTAACTAATAAAATTTCGTATATTACAATATTAATCGTTTCTCTTTTGCAGATAGAGGGATGTACGACCAAAAGTGTTTCCCCGAACTGGCCCCAATCTCAAAAAGCTTCTTGGTGTTCACTGCCTGAAGCTGACCTACATTTGGAGTGTGGACAACTTTGAACTTCAGAAATCGCAGAGCTAGATTAGATGACCGGTATCGCCTTTGATCACTAAAAACACATCGCAGAGATTTAGGTGGTACTGAATTGACAGCTTAAGAGAGGATGGTAACGATTCCTTAGAGCACTTATTCAAAGACGGAACCGGTTTGATGTGAGAAAACACGATAACTATCCATATTACTTTAATGAAACTAACTTTTTCAATACTTTTCAGATTTGGAGCAAATGGGGTTCTGGTGTCATACAGAAGTGGGAATGTAATATCGATGTACACCAGCTCTTCTTAGACTTCGAGCAAGCATACAACAGTGTTTATAGAAATTTCCTTTACCAAATAATGCTTGACTTTGATGCTCTAGCTAAATTCATCCATATGGCTAAGGTGACAATGCTGATGCCTTCGGTCAAAGTTAACGGAGATTTGACCGAAAGCTTCCCAACAAACTCAGATCTAAAACAGGGAGATAGGTTTACTCTGGAACATGTGGTTAGGAAAACGTCAGCAGGCACTACGGACATGCTACTCTACCCTAGAAACACGATAAAATTTAATCAATATTTTTAACCTAAGAAAATTTATTCAAATTAAGCAGGTTTGGACTTTTGTGATTTTTAACAAATACCGTTTTTCAATTTATTTAATTTATTGATTTCTTCTTCACTTCATTATATATGGCTGTAAGCTCTCCAACCTACGACATTAAATGTAATGAACCTGAATCGTTCCGAGCCAAAATGCCTAGGCATTCCTGCATCCTACTATGACATCCAGGCGAAATTCAATTTAAACATTTTCTTTCGATACAATGACTGTCGCGGAGTGACAATCTCAGATTCGCTCAGAGTATTCAAAGAACAATCGAAAATTTTACAAGAAATTCGCAGTAAATTATGTACTCCTTCCTTCAACGATAGGGAAGGCCCAGTGAAGAATCCTCCTGCACTTTCACCATCATTATGCTTTACTTCAGCTGTCAAGAGCTCTGATGTGTGTATTGCCGTTGATGCCAGCAAGAGAGCCATTCCAAAGAAACCTCATGTCACCTAGTTACCAAGAGCAAGAACTACAGCAACAAGCACAACCGCAACATGTGCAATTGACATCTAATCAGCAACAACCTCAATTTCTTTCCGCGTCCATAACACCGCAACGTTTAGTTGGTATTGGGACTAACCCAAAGTGTTCATGCCCGCCTGAGACCTTTGTTACATGACTTGTAGCTCAAAGTAATGCTAATACCGAATTGGTGATAAGAAATGTAGGCTCACCAGGATCTTCAGATACCAGCCGGGGGACCTTACCTGGAGGCGATATCATGACAAACATTAATGCAGTGAAACTTGGCACCCCACTGCGTGCCTCGCTACAAATATTTCTTTCGTGACTAGAATATAACATACCAGCGAAAAACATCATTGCTCATATAGTATAAAGTATAAACTGAACACTAGTCCTAAGTTGCTCCAGTGCACCAAATTTATGCCTGATGGAAAAACGAACAGATTGATTGCATCTTTCAAAATGACTATTCCAGCTAACTTAGGTTTCTTGCTTGATAAGGAGTTTTGGGCCGCTGGCGTATTCGACAAAAATTTCTCTCCGATTCGTAAGCGGAATCATCCTGTGTCTTTTCGCCCCAGAAGAAACATCTCTTAAGCTTCGTAATTCATTCTTAACTTGCTATTACGAAAATGTTCGTGGCCTGAGGACTAAGACTACTGAAATTCGCATTTCTTCCATCATTTTCCCGTATAATATCAGATGACATTAATAATAGTGAGCTACTCCCGAGCCATTTAATCTTCGGCAGAGATAGAGACCGTAATGCTACTGGTAAGTCTGATGGTGGAGGTATTTTAGTGGGTATACATGTTTCCCTTACTAGAAAATCCTGTGATTGAGTCTATAATTGTGCAAATCTCTCTATCAGATTCCTTCCTCGTATCATCCGTTTTTTTTTTGTCGTAGGGAGGTGAATGCAATTTATGCACAGAGTGTGGGACTCACATGCTCGCAAGAAGGCGACTAGACTACCCACTAAACACCTTCCCAGTCAACCTGAGAACCCAGCCTGGAACCGTTTGACTCATTACTTCGAGCCAGGTCTCGTTTTGTTACGCCTCGAGGCGCCTTCAAGCTGGGGGATCCCTTTCCTAGCGGGAGGGAAGAGGAAGTGTCAGAAAAGCGATCCCCCAGCCCCAGCGCCTCCGGCTGCTGTGAGTCCCTTTGATATTTTAGGACTGCCCGAGCAAAATGTGCCACCTGGTTCCATTTGTCAACCGATTCGAGCATCACCGCAACTATATTATCCGGGGCGAGCTCTCCCGTTTTCATGTAGAGTTCCCTTCGCAGCCTGACCCATTTTGTGCACGCAAAAAATGTGTGGCAGGCATTGTTCTCCTCTCCTGGGCAAAACCGGCAATCGGGTGACCGTGACTTACCAATCTTGTGCAGGTAAGACTGCAAACACCCATCTCCGCTCAAAAGCAGAGTCAGATAGAAGACAGTCTCACCATGCCTTCGATTTAGCCACGGTTTCACATCCGGGATGAGGCGCGCAGTCCACCTTCCCTTCGTGCAATTGACCCAAGACTGCTGCTAATCGTTGAGCGAGCGCTGTCTCTCCTCACGGACAACCATCTCCCTCGCATCCTCGTTTCGGCACAGGTAAATAGCGCGGCGCTCTCTAGCAAGGAGGGCGACAGGTATCACGTCTGCAATAACTCTCACCGCCGGATCAGAGACTGTCGGATACGAAGATGTAATTCTCAGTGCTCCTCTTGTAACGATTTTCAACTTTTCAAGTTCGAACGCGGAACCGACCTCTCATCGGTTCTAGACGTTAAGTCTGAGTAGTGCCAACGGATGGTACCAACAGGTCAACCAATCCGTGCACCGTAACCCATTCACGCGGTGGCTGCTTGTCGGCCAGCTAGTTCGGAGAGGATTTCGGTCGCGGGTCTCCGAATGGGTTACGCTCAATTACAATATTTCAGCCACCTGAACATGCCCGTTTTCCAAACGCGTTACAAAACAAAACCATACGGAGAAGAAACCTACTTTACGTTACTCCGTATTCCTTCTTATAACCAGTCAATGATACAAGATCTAACTTTCATTTCGCGTTCCCGAAGTTTCGACGCGGTACCGAAAAGTATACTACTCTAACTCAACCCGACGAAGACTACTCTAAATAAAATAACGAAACAATCAAAGGTACCGCGTACCGCGCGCGACGCGAAACCGACCTCAGCGGATTTGGCGAAACCCTATCCTCGCGACGGCATACCTACCCTGTACTCTCTCTTTCCACTGAAAAAGAAGAACCGCAGAAAAGGAAAGTCGTGGTTATCTTTTTAGCACTTCATTTTAATTCCGACTTTAAATCTAACTTCACTAAATAACTACAAACAGCTTTCATTGCAGATTATATCTACGAACAGATTTAGTTCACATCAATTTTGTTTTTGTTTTGGTTTTTCTTAGTCTCTTTCACAACGCCAGAAAATATCTTAAAAAATTATAATTGGAAATTTCACTTCGAATCCTTTTTTCTTTTTCAATTTTTTTCTTTCGATGGGCACAAGGCGCACTCGCAAATAAGGAACTGATTATGTAACTACGAAACTAATTCAAATAATCCATAAAATGTATGTGTGTTTGTTGCTAAGTTTATACGAGTAGATGAAATATTGTTAAATTGTCGTTTTTTTGCACACGCTTACAAACTGAGTGAAAAAAATATAATTATTGGCTGGTATAAAAAATATAAATATGACCATTTTAATTTAATGAATTTCTTTTCATTCTTTATTGTTTAATTTACGAAATTCCAAACTGAGAACCAAATGTCATGAACACAAATTTTCACTTTATTTAATTGTGATTTGCTGATAGATTTTCTGATTGAAGAGTAAGAAGCATAAGTTGAAAAATATGTATTATTTGATATTACTTGTACATACTTGGCAAGCATTTAATTTCTTGATTACGAAATATAAACTGAAAGCATTTCTGGGTTTGACTTAATATCATTATTTAAGCAGCCAAGTAAATATTATAAATTAAAGCCATTATAATATAAAAAATAAAGTCAAATTCTTTTTCTATAAATATTAATTCTCACAAAAGAAAAAAAATTGTAAATTCACTTTTGCGAAAATGACTAAAAACTAGGCAAGAATTGAGTATTATGTTCTGTCATTTTTATAGATCAAATTCAAGCTGCAAGTATGATCCAGACTTTTGAGTGGAACTTAAAAGATGAGATATGGTACAATGAAATTTTAGTACGTTGTCCATAGTAACTATATAGGCAAGATATCCATACATTCAAAATTCCTCATTGTATCTTTGGTATTAGTTTCAATAATCTCTTTCTTCAGTTTCTACTTTAATTTTTGCTTTTCCTATATTTTTAATTCGTTCTATTATTCATACTAATTATTTTCTACGCGATTCATTGAGATAGTTGTGCAGTATACAAAATAAATAAATGTATAATTCTTACATAGATATCTTATTGAAAAAACGTTGAAATCAAACTAGTGCTTTAACCAACTACTATAGAACAAATATATAAGTGGTCGATTAAGACTTGAAGTCTAAATCAAATTGCAATCAGGACATATCTAATAAATTCATTCTTTTTCTCATCTAAACTTTATCATCTAATTTGCAAATGATCTACACATAATGCTTTCTGCGCTAATTATTGTATTTCTCTAGTTCCATAACGAATTCTTCGATTGTTTGTTGCATCGTGCTTTTTGTGGTATTTATAAAAGAACTTATTCGCAAATTGAACGGAAAATTTTGTTTTCTTTGCAATCACAGAAGGTTACCGTATCAATTGGTTTTTCTTTGCTTGTCAAAACCTTTTGTTTTGTATCAAAAAAAGTCAAAATCGTGTGTTTAAAATCGAGGCACGTATTTCGTAAATTTCACATTGTTTATCATGTAGTTGTTATATCACAAATTATATCGAAATATTTTCCTAAAGTTGTTTCTGTAGTTGTCAGGTCAGTAATTTCCGTATGTCCTTGTCTTTCGCTAGCGTTCTGTTTGTTATTTAATTTTATTTACTATCACGTCAAGATTCAAACCATATTTTTAAATGTTTCCTCGTTTGTTTAAGTAAGAAAATATATGGAACTTGAGAAAACTATTTAAAAAAATCTAGATCAACACATTTGAACAAATATATGGTCGTGTATATAATATGTTTTCATTTTTTCTATATTATGCATATACGTCTATAATTTTGGGTTCTATTAGACTACGTTAGTTGCAAATAAAGTTTTTTTCTTTTTTTTTAAATCTTTTATATCGTATCTAAGATGAATATTTTATTTTAATTCTTTCTTTTTCATAAATCATCAACAGGAGTTCGCTCTATGATTTTGATGATTGCAAAACGAATGTACTTTTGCATTCTCCTTGTCATTTTTCTTTCGTTTCATTATGTACTTACGTATTATTCGTACACCAGAAAGAGGTCATTCCAGTTTGAGCAGTTCGTAGCGATGAGTTAATTCCGAACATGTGCCTATAAGACTATGGCAACGATCCAGTCAGACGAAAGCTGAGGTTGCTTATTAATTAGTTAAATCTGTACGCGATGAATGTTATTTTCTTCTGAAACTTGTACGTAGCCAAGAGCTGGATGTATTGTATTCGCGCACAAACTTCCGTTTTGAAAGGTGGTTGTGGGGCACTGCAGAAGGTTAGGTCAGCATTCCAATTTATGGAGCGATTAACTGCAAGCAAAACATGGTAATGCATTCGTCGATGTAAGCCGAACGAAAAAAATTACCTTTTTTATTAGTTTTACTCCCATTTAGTACCGCGCCAACATGCTGCTACCGCCACCTTTCCTTTCACTGCAGCCAAAACTCCTTCCACTCTCATGTGGTTGTCACATTCGACCGGTTGTCACATCGGACAAAACAGATGTGTGTGGAATGGCACGCCACATGGCGGCAATGTGCCTCTCCATTTGTCGCCAGTGGCATAGCTTTTCGATGGCCACGGTGGAGGGGGCATTCCCAGATGGATATGTCTCGAAATGTGTCGGGGTTTGGATTAATTTTATATTTCGAATATTTATATCCACAGATCTAAATATTTGGAAAGAAAAGAAATATTTTCTGCGCAACGATATCCGCACGACAGATGAAGTCCGCTGGCACTTCGAGGACATACCCATCTGGCCGGTTGCAAGGGTTCGGGATCGGAATCACTTCGATTCCCGGGCGTAGGCGTCACATTACACTCTTCTCTGTACCTGTGCCAAGCATTTTCGATATATCTCCTTACCGAGAGCGTCGCCCCATACCTCTGCTCCGTACAGTAGCACTGCGCCTACAGCACTCATCAAGAGGCGTCTTCTTGACGGGCTGGGTCCCCCTACGTTGGCCATAAGTCGACTCAGAGCCGCAACATCATCCGCATAGCCGACCAAGCGACTCATCTGGCATCTCAAGTCCCAGTAGCCCGTCGTAAGACACGTTCCACAAGTCCGGGCCAAGGATAGATCCCTGGGCAACACCCGATGTAATTTCCATCCTCCGTTGGCTCTGTGTCGTGCCATAGAGCCGGCTTCGGTCCTTTAGGTAGTTCCTCAAAAGCCGCATTAGATATTCTGGAACTTGAAAAGAGTTTTCTAACGTATCCAGAATATCCACTCATCTAGGGGAGTTGAAGGCGTTCCTGACGTCGAGTGTCACCAACAGGACGATCCGTCGTTTGGTGCGGCTATATGCCCCTGCCTTTTGGACCGCGTTCACCACCTCTGCAAAGCCGTACTGCCGAGGAGATAGGTCCCCAGCAGCACGAATCGCGTCAGTGAGTCTTCCCTTGATGAGTTTCTCTAGCACTTCCCCAGCCATGACTAGCATGTATAACGGACGGTATGCAGACGGCGATTCGGGATTTCCCTTCCCCTTGCTAATCAGCACGAGCCCCGCCACCTTCCAAAGTACCGGGAAAACCCCGTCCCGAAGGCAAGCGTTGAATGTGCTGAGCAGCAAGTCAGGACAATGGTGATAGACGAACCGCAACACCTCAGCCGGAACACCATCTGGACCTGGAGCCTTCCTCGCTTTCAATGAGAGGACTGCCTACTCCAGTTCCGGCTGCGTGAAGAGTGGACACTCAACTGCTGTTTCACCATGGACAGGATGGGCGGGGAAGAGTCCCCGCACTATCGCGTCCATCTTTTCCGCGTCATGTACAGGGTGCGGCAGCATAACTTCCTTTTTTGAAATGCCCGGCCTTTAAGTGCTAACTGTTATAGCGCGGCGCTAGTAGTCTCATTCGAGAGAAGTGATTTTAAAGTTTTGCTCATCCCTTGGTTAGTCGCTATCATGCGTTGAAACAGTGCGGAGCGTGCATTTACCGTTGAAAAATTGAAAATTTGTTTTGTTGAATTTTGAAAAAAGGAAGTTATGCTGCCGCACCCTGTATACAAGGTTTCCGTAGGGCACCAAGCTTCCGCATACCTAGCAAGTAGCCAGGGCCCCACGGATCCTTGTTCACCTTGTCCACTAGGTCTTGCCAGCAGCGAGCCTTGCTACTGTTGATCAATTTGCGAAGGCATTTCCTGGCCGACTTATATGCTGCCACCTGGTTGCATGCCTCGTCACGGTTCCGCACGAGCTACATTTATGCTCGTTTCTTCTTCTACCCCTTTATTGGTCTGTAGTGACTTCAAGTTGCCCTTTATTGTTTGGAATGATATGTATGCCTCCATTTTTTCTGGCGGTAGTGTGTGTTTTCCTCTTTCTTCTTTTATTTCCCTCTGTTCTTTCACCCAATTCAACACTATTCCTAATGCCAATAACAAAGTGCTTGATCTTGTTCTTTCCAACTTGCCACCTTCTTCTCTGCCCACATGGGCGGTACTCTCATCCTTTGTCAAACCTGGTACCCACCATCCAGCACTCTTCATTGAGCTTGCTATCACATCTACTCGTTCTTTGAAGAATTGGTCACCTTCCCGCTTTAATTTTTAAAAGCTAATTTATCGAGCATGGAAGCTAGCCTTAATGCCGTGAATTGGTATTCCTTCTTCAGCAATCTCCACGTTGAGAATTGTGTTAATAAGCTCTGTAGGTTTCCTTCGTCCTTAATCTCGCAATTTATTTCTGTGTTTCCAGCAAGAAGGCCTAAAGATGCTCCTTGGGTTAATTCAGATGTTGCTATTGCAATTAAAGCAAAAGACGCTGCCCACAGAAAATTCTTATTCAGTTGTCTACCCTCGCCAAGTTCAAAGAACATCGTGCCACGGCCAAGAAAATTGCCACCTCTGCACTTCCTACATATGTTAATCACATTGAAACTTCGTTAATATCGAATAAAACTTGTGCGTTCTGGTCGTGCGTAAAACATTTAAGGAGCTCCCATCATGTCCCTGGTGATTTCAGTCTGGATGGCGTGACATCGTCTACTCCACAAGAATCTTGTGAACTCTTCGCTTCTTATTTTTCTTCGTTTTTCGGCAGGGCTGAGCATTCCTCTTCCTTCAACCAATTTTCTTGGTCTTTTTTCTTGCAGGTTGAGCAACTCTTAAATAATCATGACAACAATACCAGTGGGGGCCCTGATGGCATTGCAAATTTTCTAACAAAATCCTTATATTCTTCACGTTGTATTCCCCCTTTCAATTATTTTTTAATTTGAGTTTATCCTGTGGGGTTTTCCCCTGCCAATGGAAAATTGCCCACATTTTTCTTATCTTCAAATCTGGTCCCCGTAATATCGTTTCAAACCATCCTATTCCACTCCTTCCTTATTTTGGTGAAATCCTGGAAAAGGTAGTTTTTGACGTGCTGTACCCGCTTATCCTCCCATCTTTAGCTGATCAACAGCATGGTTTTGTCAGAGGCAGACCTACCCTATGCGGGCGACATCAACATTTTGTCACGGTCATTAACAACCGCCAAAGAACTCTTCCTGAAACTCGACAGCGAAGCAAAACTAGTAGGGCTACAAATTAATGAAAATAAAACAAAGCTCATGATGCAGTCGAGAAAAAATACCTTACATACACAGAATATCACACTTGGCGAATACAGTATCGAAAATGTTGGCGAGTTTGTGTTTTTAAGTGCCAAAATAACGAAGACGGTTAATGAAAGAGATGAAATATGCCGAGGAATACACCTTGAATATAAAATATTTTATTCAGTATTGACGATATTGAAGACCAGCTGCATTTACAGGAAAACAAAGCTCTATGTTAAGTATACAAATCTGTGATAAGACCTGTGTAATACTATGGGTGTGAAACATGGACCCTAACCCAAGCATCCGCAAATATATTGAATGCCTTTGAGCGACGGGTCCTGAGGCGAATAATCGGAGCGAAGCTAGACGGAGACCAATGACGAATTCGATGCAACCATGAGTTGTATGAAATTTTTGACTCAACGATTGTCAGGGTGCGGAAGCTGCAATGGGCTGGACACATGAATCGTATGGAAGAACAACGGATACCCAAAAAGGTATTCGTTGGGAGAACTGAAGGCCGAAACCCGAGGAAACGCTGGTCTGACTCGGTCGACGATGACAGTTCATCGCTGCTCGGATTTCGGAATTGGAGGACGCGTTCAATGGACCGAGAGAGTTGGAGGCGCTATTTGCAGGAAGTGAACGCCTGAGAGGAGCTGTAGTGCTACGAAGACGAAAAAGAAGACCTACTATTACAAACTGACTTTATTTTACTCATCATATTGCAGCTGCCCTCGATCAGCAACTACAAGTTGACATTATTTTTACGAATTTCTCTAAAGCCTTTGATTCTGTGGATCACCCTCTCCTATTTGAGAAACTTTTATGGTTCAATATTCCTATCTCTCAATGATCTACCTTCTGTCTCCTTTATGTTGATGACTTTAAGATTTTTCGAGTTATTAATTCCCTTTTAGGCGTGGATATCCTTGAAAACGATATTCAGGGTCTTAGTGACTGGTGTGAATCAAGCCATATTTCCTTAAATGTTTCCAAATGCCATCAGCTGACAGTCTCCTGTAAAAAATTTCCTCTTCTCTCAACGTATAGGCTTGTTGGTATCTCTTTGAGTAATGTAACCTCCTTTAAGGATCTTGGTGTGCTTTCCGATTGTAAACTGAGGTTTGTTCTCCACATTGCTCTAATTATTAAGAAAGTTTCCCGCTTAACTGGGTTTATTTTACGATCCGCTTCGTCATTCTAACATATTACCTCCTGTATGTGTGTTTATTTCTCACTAGTACGTAGTAATTTGGAGTGCTGCTCCCAAATTCGGAGTCCGTACCACAGGAAGAACATCGATGCTCTTGAATCAGTTCAACGCAGATTCACACGGTCTCTATTCTTCAAATTCAACTTCCCTTACTCCACTCATGATAACCGACTATATATTTTGAAGCTTCCTACCCCGAGTCCAGACGATCTTTCCTTGACGAATGTCTTTTGTTCAAGCTTCATCACAGTCTTTTACCTCAAAATGTATGCAGGCAAATAAATACATTCGACGCTGCTCGCCCTAATAGATCGTTGCTTCAATTTCATGTTCCGTATGCACGTACTAACACCTTCTTCCACTTTCCTTTACTACGCTTACTGCGTATGCACAACCAGCAAAGTCTTGGTCCTCTACCACAGTCAGTTGACGTATTTAAAACTTTTATGAAAAATCAAATTTATAAATATTCCGATTTATAGGTCTTAATTTTTGATATCATTGAATTGTGATCTTTTTTCTCTAATTTCTTCCATATTTTGAATTCGTATATTTGTATTCATCTATTAATTGACTTGTAATCGGACTACTAGTCTGTAAGTCGATTTTTTGCAATAAATAACTTGTAGCGTATGCCGACGATGATAATATCCAGATGCAAAGGAACTGCTCAAGCGTCAATGAAACTAAAATGCTGGTCCGACAAAACTACAGCCTGGAAAGTGTGGATACCTTCCCATACTTAGGAGTCCATCTTGATAGAATGGGCACAAAAAAAACGAAATATGGAAAAGAATAAGCGAAGCAGACAAGCCTACTTCTTAGTATTTCCTATGCTTGCATCCAAAGATGTTCACAGGGAAAACTAGATTCGCTTACACAAGTCACTAATAACATCTCTGGTGATGTATGGATGTAAAACTTGGACTCTTACAAATGCTTTCGAAAAATTCCTGGACATATTCGAACGAAAAGTGCTTAGGAGGATATACGACCTAGTAAAGCATGGAGCAGAGTGGAGACTATATTATAACAACGAGTTGTATAATCTTTGCGACAACCCACCTATATGGACTTGCATAAAGCTACGCAAACTGCAATTGGTAGGATGTGTAGATAAAAAAATAGAAAATAAAATTAAATAACGCGTCTATGAGAGTGATCAACTCTCTTGAGTCACCGAATGACCAGAAATTATCAGCCAAAGAGTTTCTATTTCAAAACTTTTTCGCTATCAATCTCGACACCTCTGTTATTTTGCCTTTACATGTAATGCAGAGCCATCTATTAAAACAATATATAAATATAGATCGATAAAATTAGGGAAGGAACCACAGAACAATACACAAAGGCAATGATGTTTACAAAACCGATATCATTTCTAAGATGTTTTAGACTTTCTATGTGATCTTGATCCTTCACGCCTTTTGTGTTTCTATTTGTGACTTTTTTCTTCTTATTCTTTGAAGACTGCTCACTTTTTGATGTTTTGTTCTTTCTCTAGAAGTCAGTTTTTACAGAATTCAGTCAACGAAGTCAGATATTCTGTATTCGAATCTGAGCTAGTTGTGCTGATATCAGGAAGAATTCCTTTATTTGGATCTACTTATTATTTCTTAATAAACTCAGCAAAGATACGATAAGAGAACTACTTTTTAATTAAAATCAATTCAATGTTTTGAATGTCTTCCCAAAAAAACACTTTTTCTAACTCTTTCCATTCTCTTGCTGAATTAATTATTTTTCAATTCTCAAAAATATTCTCTATTATTTTCTTCGCTTCCTATTTGTTTGTATATGGCAAATTGTATCCTAAAGTAAATGAATGTCTATCAAGTATGTATGAGAGACAAATGTTTGTGGCACAGACTTGTATGTATAATGTTTGAGAATTACGATGAATCGTTTTTTTTTTTTTTTTTTTGTTAAATAAATACACATTTTAAACCAATTTAAATTAACGTGTTACAATTGGAAGAGCACAGACTCCGCAGACAAACGTTGAAGGGTAGAGTGCAACGCGAACGTCCAGTTGGGAAACCACGGAGCAGTGGGAAGACTTAATTGATGCTGACAGCAGATCCCTGGTTGGGATTTCCAATTGAGGGAACGAAGTCGCAGAACCACAGCGATTCGAGGCGAAGGCTCACATTGGAGCTATACTATATATAGATGATGATGATGATGATGCTAATGATAACAGCAATGTCACTACAAATCATTTCTCCTGACTTCGATCAGTTAGAACCTTAAGGATCTGCCTTCGAAAAGAATCAGGTAAACTTATTTTTCTTTTATTGAAAATTCATCAACGTGAAGTACACAAATTTGAAGCCTTATTTCGTTTTTAGATTCAACAATGCTGCTTTTTGCTTTTTGCCAATGGTGTCTGAAATTCATATTTAAGAGTAAGACTGCACATGAATAACATGACAGACGTTTCTAGCAGAAACGAAGGAAAGTGATGCAAGGATTTCACTTCATCACTTACTACAAGACACACTATTGTGATCAGTTGGCAGATGAGAAGTATTGAGAATCACTTCTTTTAGTCTCAGCTCGACCAGCTACAACGAATCTAGCAAGTGAGTATCTTCATTGCAATTGTCGGTCTCGTGAACTCAAATTCGGAGGATATTTTATCTTTTTATCGGTGGCCCGTCTATATATGTGATATATGACTGGGACGCCGACAGAATCAAAAACATATCGATCGAAGCCAGCAGCGAGGGAAGTCGCAATATACCCGTCTGTGGGGTGGAACGGCTGTGATATCCAAGAGTTTTCACTCATAGTTACAGACCTTGCGATATGATTCCGAAGAAGTTTCAATGTGAAGATATGGACTCTTGTCACTTTAGTAGTTTGATAAATTTTTCTATTGGATATATAATGCTTGCAATCCGTCTCAGGCTTTCTGTACAAACCAGTTCATGCACGAAGACATTTCCTTTCGAAAGTCTTAACTTTTCCATAGTACTAGCACTCTGATTGTACCAGATTTGACATCGATATTTCAAAACTGGTCTAATCAGGATCTTGTAACAGATAACTTTGACCTTTTGATCAATGTATCTGGAATGAAAAAGTCTTCGTGGGGCCATGACTACTTTTTGTGCCTTACTGAGCATGATTTTGACATGTTCAGTACAGATACTGATCGAGATGAACACCGAAATATCGAACAGAGAATTGTGGAACTCGTTCTAAACTACCCTCCCCAGCCATGTTGTTCCAATGACGTTTCAGGTCTTGACTGACCCCCTACAGCGTTATCCGAAGCAAAATTGTTTCGCACTTCTGCGCATTGATTTTTATTCGCCAATTTTCAGTGTACAGCTGTACATCATTGAACATTTTTTGGAGATTGCTCTGAACTATTGTAGCTTTTCGGTCTACCGTATAGATGATCTGATCATCAGCAAACGCTACCAATGATCGCGTTGGCGAGACGTTAAAATCAAAGCCGTTCAAAAGCTTGCGATTGAAGATTGAGAAGAGCAGAGGCGCAGTAACTGTTCCCTGCTGTAGACCATTCAAGACCTTGAATTCACGCATTGTTGTCAGATTTCCGTCAGTTGCAACAAACGATTTCCCGTATAACATATCACACATCATCGCGACAAGGTGTCTGGGGAACTTGTCCTGAAGGAGTTTAAAAATTAGTCCATCTAACCACACCGTATCGAAGGCTTTCTCCATATCAATGAGACATGCTCCAACGCATTGTCTATCATTTAGTTTCCAACAGATGTCTGAGGTTACTTTCGTTATTGCATGTGTGGTCGAATGCCTGGCACGAAAACCAAATGGGCAATTCGGCATCAACTCATATTTCTCAATGTGGGCGCTTAATACTTTGTTGAGTATCACTTCAAACACCTTGCTGATGTTAGGCAGCAAGCTGGTTGGGCGATACCGTTTGGGGCATGACGATTCTTTTCCTTTCTTCAAGTTTGGAAATACATTAGCCTTTTTCCACTCATTTGGGAAATATGAATTGCTCAACATGTTGTTGAACAATATGCAATAGCTCCTAATAGCAACCTCAGGCAAATGTCGGAGAACTACATTTGGAATATCATCAGTACCACATGATTTCTTGTTGCTTATACTGCAAAATATGAAACACAAATCTCCATAGCTGACAAAGTAATCAATGAGATTCAAGCTCGGTCAGATGTTAACATTTCTTTCAAATGGAAAATCGATTCGCCGTTCAGGCTTGATTTGAAGTCGGAAACTTTTGTTTCAACGACCTCTGAAAATATTTCATTCCCTCTCTCAGGGTTTGGTAGATGAGCCATTTCAAAATGTGTTCCAATTAGGGCAAGTTTATGCAGTGCCTCACATATCCTGTTTCCATTTCTATCCGGAGTCGAACTATCAATTTTCATACCAGCTCTATCGAGAAGATTTAACTCATCACCAGCGACTTCAAGATTCGATACCTTCACTCGAGACTTTTTCCGGAATATGCTATGCACTTTCGCGAAAACGCCAACTGAGTCCTGTGGGCTAATACCCCCCAATTTTTCCGCCCATTGATTGCTGACCTCACTCTTGAAGTATGAACGAATTTAGTTTCGGACATTCTTCAGGTGTAATTTCAACAAAGCCAATGAGGGATGGTTGTAGTCCAAAAATCGCCGATAAATATTGTTGACTCGTGTGAGAAGAAGGCTTTTCAATCTTTTCAACCTTACAATAGTTGGTGTTTCATATTGTCGCGTGTTGTGGTTCGCGGCCAATAATTTTAATGCTCCGGGAAAGTGAAAAAGCACTGTCTCTTAAATTAAGTTAAAAGAGTTTATTTACTAAAAATGCACAATAATTGATTTCACTATTTTACAACTTGCCTATCAATTTTTACTTCAACTGTCTATCACTTCACAATAAATACCGCTTTTAATTCGCACTCCGCCTATCGCAGTTTGACTATATCGCGGTTGTAAAAATCCCTCCATTCATTCAACTCGCCTTTATATAGGGTCTCTAGTCATTCAATCCATTTCTCGTACATTGGCGAACGACCTGGAATATTCGAGCAATACTGAATGGGCAGTGACGTCACTTTCAGATGTTGATCATGCTTGGTGGGTTTTCGAATACATTCGTTTGTTGATCATGATGTTCCTAATGGTTGTGAAAACAATTGCGACAGCAGCTCGCAGAATTATTTATACATGTAACAATATCCTTCCATATTGTTCCGATGTTTAATCTTGGGAACTACTTTCTCAATCGTTTCCAACGTCAGCTTCTCTAACTTCGACAAGTAGAGATCTACTTGTATTTCATCGTTCGTAAGATTCCTGTCATTAAAAACCATTGAGCAAGCGTTGCCATCATCAGAATGAGGACATTGCTTCAGGTACTCTCAATTAAACTTGTTTTGAAAGTTTCCTGTTTGTTTTTTTTTTTAAATTCAACCGATAATTTTCATGTTGAACTTGAATGAGGAAGAGATCATCCCTTTGATGATTGATTTCCATCAAGATTGCATTATGGTCGCTATCGTAAGGAAGCTCCTGCAGTTTTCATTGAGGGCTATGAAAGCTGAATTCAAGGCTTGCGTCAGCAATGCAGAGGTCCAAATATGCATTTGTTCTAGTGTATATTGGGAGCTCCGACCCATATCGATTGCACCTGCATTCAATTTGGTTTTCTGTTATCCAAGATTTCGGGAATACACTTCTGGGATTATTTTTGGCGTTCAGCCATGATATATGCTTGGCATTCGGGTCACCGGCAAGAATATAATAACTATGAAACCTGTTCAATTCAAGTATTTCAAACAAGGAATTGAGCTCCTCCTTGAACTTGAGAACGTTTTGACCAGTTGCATAGGCGGAGATAACGAAGATGTTATCCCCACCTGGCAGTGAGATTTTGATAACGGACACTGCAAGAGAGCTTTTGAATACGACTTTTTCAATACTTTGGAAACAATATGGTCTTTTCGCCAATATCCCGGTACCACCTCCCCCATCACCGTTTACCCTATCGTTTCTTACGAATTCAAAATCCTTGAATGTCATGGAGTGCCATGAATTGAGGTGGGTTTCACTAAGAAGCATGATGTCAGGCTGTTGCTTAGTAATAAATTCAAGGAGATGGGTCACGTCGATTTAGGGTAGCAACAGAGTTTACGTTGATCGAGATGAGGTGAACCCTATCCATGGAAATGTGACTGGATGACAAGTTACTTTGAGGCATTTGATAGACCTAAACGCTGAAAACAAAGTTAATTTTTGAATCTTGTTTATCGATTGTCTCCGATAAAGAATTAATTTGCTAATAAATTTCGAGAAGCAACTCATTATTGCCATTTACATTATTTACATTATTTCCTGCTGGTCCCTTAGTTGCGAGTGCAAATGATACTCCGGGCTTGACAAAGTTGGAAGGTATGACACTGCGGTGTACTTGTGTTTGCTTAGGAGCAAATTTTACTTTTGCGTCTTGATAACGGGAGCATCCACAATATGAAACCGGATGACCAAAAAGACCGCAGTTAACACAGTATAATTTTTCTTTAGGCTCCATCTGATCCAATTTGCACTCACCGGAGGCATGGACGTCTTTGCATTTGACGCACCGATAGTGCATGGTGCAGTTAGCAGCTGAATGACCAAGACTTTGACACCGGTAACACTGGTTGACTTCTCTTTTCTGGAGGCGTTCTCACCTCATCACTCTAAAATTCATGTACCTTATTTGTTAAAGGGTACTTTGACTGCTCTTATTTGTAATTTGTACCAGGTAAAGTGTTAAATTTTTCCTTTCCACAGTCGACCTGCTAGACGCAAAGGATTTGAATAAAATAAAATCAATTTCTGGTGCAGCTTCTTTCATCACCTGAAGAAGATCAACCGAATCCTCTCTGCAGTCCAAATCCTTCAACAAAAAGGTCTGATTTTTTCCAATTTTCGAGGTATAGATGAAGTGTGGAACCTCCCCAGTATACAGCGCATCTTTGGTTGACTTGAAATCAATTAGTGATTTCGTTCTGATGGTTAATTCTTTCTTCTTTACTTTCTTTTGGTCTCAAGATGGGTTAGTTTATTTTCGGCTGCCAAAAGCCGAACCATATCTTGTCAAAATCATGCTCATATCAAAATCATGCTCAGTAAGGCACAAAAAGTAGTCATGGCCCTACAAAGACTCTTTCATTCCAGATACATTGATCAAAATGCCCAAATTATCTGTTACAAGACCCTGATTAGACAGCCATATATCACATATATAGTCGGGCCACCGATTAAAAGATAAAATATCCTCCGAATTTGAGTTCACGAGACCGACAATTCCAACGGAGATACTCACTTGCAAGAATCGTTGAAGCTGATCGAGTTGAGACGGAGCAATCTAGGTATTGCTAGCTGAATGACAAAATCTAAATTATTCGTGATTATTTTCTGTTTTTGTGTTTTTTGTCACTTAATTTTCGAGTTTCAGCTCATTTTCCCTCCATTTAATGTTGCTTATTTGTGTTATGTCTTTTAAATTAGGTTTAGAGGCAAAGTTTAACGTTTAGGTTATTAATATTGTGCTAGTATTGTATTATTTTAAGAAAGTTTTTAATTGAATTTGATTAGTATAAATTTAGAGAGCCATTTGGGCTATTAAGTTTTAGTTTTTTTATTGTTTGGAATTTGCTTTATATTCTTTGAAAATTTAAAATGATTGATATTGAATAAAGGGCTTTTGTCTTTGACTATCAGTAATAATAAATTTTAAAAGAATTTGGTATTCTAATAGGTATAAGCTTAAAATTTTATGTAACGATAAAGTAAAATATTAGTTCCAACTGTTTGGCTCTAATCTGAAATTAGCTATTAATTAAGGGTTTTCAAAGTGTTACTGATCAGCTTTGCGCAAACAATCACGGCAATATCTTAAAACTCGTGTTGTAATTTAAAAACAAAACGTGCAATGTTAAAATCCGAGTGTACGAGCCACGATCTTTCATTGCATGAACATTTTTCGAATGAATTAATATGCTTTGCTATTTATTCTGTTATTCGTCCAAATTAATATCTTCCTCCTCAATGAGATAAAAATATTTGGAGTCTTTGTTTATATCATTGACAAAGAATTTTAGGAGATACAAAGATATGTTGAGCGATCTGAGGTCTAGTAGAGAAGGTAGGCATTCTAGTTTCACTATTGACGCAAGCGATAAATTTCTAAAAAATTTTTTCGATATAATATTTATTATAAAGAATAAAATAATATTTCCATAGATATTAACTCATTTTGATTCGAAAGATCTTTGTGAGTCCCAAAATGCACTATCTACGTTCGACGCTTGCGATAATGGCATTATCATTGAAACTGGTCGGACTTCAGCTCCTTTTTCATCCTTATCAGAATCGGCGTCATCATCACTACTCATTTCAGAAGTTGTAAATTGATGCATGCGCTCCATACCAGCTTGCAGAGAAACTTTAGCCACTCTGAATGTTTCAACACTCTTGGATGCCAAGTATTTTTTTGGAAAGTGAAGCATGTAGGGTGCTACAATTGTTGTTGGTTGATTTTCAGATGTTTTCATATATATCGTTGAAAATAATAAGAACTTGAATCGCGTGGAAAATCTAATTAGAAGAAATGTGGGTTAAATATAAATTATTCAAAGCATAATTGAAAGTTTAAGTATGTTACGTATTTTCAATCAAACTAATTAGATATTGGAATTGAGTGACGAAAACTTGATAGCTATAATCATCGCCGTCCTCTATTTCTTCACTCAATACTGATGATTCTTCGATAATAGGCTCCACCTACATAATCAGCAGCTATAATTCACATTACTATAGATGATGGTATACTTTTTCTTACCTCATCAAGTGGAGGTCGCAGCACTGAAATTATAAATGAATTGTTAGAATATATGTACTTATTTAATTATTGATATGCTCCTTATTTCAGTCAAATAGCAGAGCTGAATATGCTATTATTAACGATAATCAATGAAAAAATAAAATGCTATAAATATGGGCAGCTGTCTTTTTGATTATTAAAAGAAAACATTTAGAAAAAAAAGAGAACAGACTTCAAAACTTACTTACACAGCGTGAAATAACGTTTATGGAATCGGAGCCAAATCAGCTTTTCCCCTATTTAGTCACGATTAACTAATTTCTGCTACAAATACTTTTCAAAACGAGGAGACTAATTTGGGTCTGGTTTGATAAACTTGGTTTCACCTTGTTTAGTGTGTTTTGAAGTTAGATTTCTGTTTTCCGGAAAGTTTAATTTTTTCATAATTTTTAGTGGCATTAACCCTCAACCTCAACAATAATGACCTGGGCTCATGATGAATATACATAGAATGATTTCGTTCCAAGTTATCAATAAAATTCCAAGAAACGGGAACAATTCAAAAAGGCCCTGAGCTAATGCAAATTTTGTTCAAATTAACAATTAATTTTCGCCAGTTAAGAATCAGAGTAAAAAACACCATAAACTGTGAACTCTTGCTCGTCTTCCGGAAAAATTTTAATCAAATTCGCATGAATCTATTTTTTCGTTGCTGTTTTTGTGGTAGCAGGAAGGTGAAAGCTGTTTACGTGCTGAGTGTGGGACTTCTAAACGCACGGTGTCCCTGTTTTACTAACTAAAAACCTCCCCTGTCAATCTGAGAACCGAGCCTAGAACCATTTCACGCATCACACTTTCCTATGACGTGAGTCGCCTTTGGGTTACAGGAGTCTCTTTCCCAGCGGGAAGATAGGAATATGCAAGGATTGCTAGGAAAGAAACCACTCATTCTTAATGCCTCTCGGCGCTGCAGTATGCCCTGTTTATCTATCAGGACTATTCGAACATAATATATTTAATTTTTTTTTAAAGAAAACATTCGTTTGCTTGAATATTTACAGTTCGATTTTTCGGGTCTTGGTTTGACACACCATCGGGCTATAAATAATGGATAAAATATTATATTTTGCCACTTGGAAATGATTTTCAAGCCTTTTCGCCCATCTTCTGGAATTGAAAGTATTTCTGACATCAAGAGTGGCTATCAGCACAACCTGTCTGGTGGAACTGCTATGTGTCTCCATACGTGGAGCAACCCGCTCTAAAGCCATATTGCCATGGCATACACAATGGGTGGCATGCAGACGATGACTCGGGACTCCCCTTCCTCTTGTTGATGAGCATATGATTCGCTACTTTCCAAGCCTCTGAGAATATTCTTTCACGCAGGTGAGCGTTGAACTTACCGATTAGGATGTCAAGGCAATGGTGACAGATCATCTGCAGTACCTGGGGCGGAATCCCATCAGTTCCTGGGGCCTCTTTGCCTTCATGGACAATACTGTTTCCTGCAATCCCATTTGCGTAGAAGGTACGTAATTCGTTGGAGTTTCATCGTGGACTTCATCAACAAGGAGGACGTGTGTGGAGAAATGAGCTCATATGATCTTGTTCATTTTTTCCACCTCATATGTGCAGAGCAAACTTTGGACTTCGAGCTTCTACATGATGAGCTTGTATTCTAGGCCCCATGGATCCCTATCTAGAACACCCACCAAGTTTTGTTAACAGCTGGCACTGCTTTTGTTGATAACTGCGAAGATGCTTTCTGTTTAACTTGTATGTAGCGAGCTTGGTGGATGCCTCTTCCGAAGGTCATGTTCAGTGCTTGTGACATTCACTTTGCTGTTCAGGCATTTCAGATTATCACCAGTACATTGAAGGCATGCCATTTTGGGGTCTCTGTCGAAACATGGAAGACTTGCAAGCAGACGTGATATTTAGAGTTGAGGTCCTTGCATCCATAGCTCTGAAGCTAATTTCACATCTGGAATGGTTCCAACGCAACCAGCGGTGGAACGTAGGGGTGTTTCCAGTATTTAACACAAGTCGTCTGTTTCTGGCTACCATATCAAAGACTTGTTTTCCTCAGGGAGCCGACAGAAGCATGCCCTATTCAACAGCTTTCACATTTAAGGCTCCCCTTATGAGAACATGATGTTCTGTGTTCGAGGTGGTGTCTTTCAGAGCGTCGAGTTATGCTTGAAAGGACAATAATGGTTTATTTGGCATAAGATACATAGTAAAGAATGTTGTACCTATTTATCGAACCCAGGTAAAGCCATCCGACCCTGCCCGTAACTTATCATACACAAATGAGTTCTGTCTCGCATCCGGATGTCAGTAGCACCAGATTCAAAAGGATACCATGCTGATGAACTTCCATCATGACGCTATTCACTGAATCGGTGCAAGTCAGCCTTCATTTGATTTGCAAACTGTTCCAGCACGTTTTGTGCTATAATAATGCATTATAGCTGTCAAAGACAATAAAACAATAAAAATTAAAGTCGACACTGAAATTGCTTATTCAATCTTATTTATTAAGGACGAGGCGTCCTCATTGAACGATTATAATCACCTAACTAACTCTCGCTTCTTGTTGCTCGCGTTTTACGCTATACTGTTGCCAGGTGACAGCTCGACCACTCCTGTTTCGGAATCGTCCTCGATTTTGCCGTATTCATCTTCGTTGTCACTCGAGTCGCTGGTTGAGGCTTTGCTGATGTCATCTAACTCCAGTGCCGATTTACACCAGGGTTTCATTTTCTCCGATGTAAAGACTGCACTAAAATGTCGTCGACTGTTGCTCTTCAATCCAGCCACTGTCTCCCCTAAATATCGGTCGTTACCGAGACATTTTTGAACAACAAATGGGCCTATGTACTTCGGCTCTAATTTTCGTGAAAGTCCCGTTGCAGGCGGCTCGTGTCCTAGCAGAACCAGGTCATCAACAGCGTAGACGGTGGGGGATGCGTGTTGTTGATCAAACGATCTTTTCCATTTTTCGCGTTTCCTTCAGATGTTAGCCATAGCAGCGTCTCTTCTTTCCCTCATATTTATATTGATCGAATCTCCAACGTTTTTTAGAAGTGGAGATAATAGACGATTCGGGAGAATGTCATTAAGCCGGAAATCGAACACAATCTCGTTAGGGCTATACCCAATTGTATAATTTTTCTGGGTGTTAATAACCCACTGAAGTTCTCGCATTTCTTCGTACCAACAATTATTGTTTCCAATCCGAGTGCGCAAATAATTGAGTATCGATTGATGCGCTCGGTACACTTGTTCGTTGGCTCGAGGGGTACGAACTGCGTTTTTGATGTGATGATATTGTTTTCAGCACAATATGGAGCAATGACTTCGCTGTTAACGCAGAGCCTCGGTCGATGATGATGCAGGAGAGAAGTCCAAAATATATCGTCATTTCGTTTAAACATCGTAATACTGGAACGGTTTTCGTATCTTTAAAGGTTTTTATGACGATTTATTTGGTGGAATCGTCGGATATTACCAAAAGGTATGAATTACCAGCGCAGCTTCGCAGAAATGGTCTTAGATGACCCAAGTGAAGTCGTTTGAATGAAACGGGCCCATTTCGGTAAAATGTAGGCAACCTTCGGTCTTCCCGCTATGGAATTTATTGTAATGTCATTTGAGGCACGCTGTGATGTAATCGTTCACATATTTTCGCATACGAGAAAACCAAAAATTTTCTTTTATTCGGCTTATCGTCTTTTCCAATGCAAAATGGCCTACGTCATCGTGGCATGACTGTAAAACCTTCCAACGTACTCCTTTTGGAACGACAAAACGGAGCTCCATGTCGACGACACGATAAAGGCGGTGATCCTTGATTCGATACTCTAATTTCAATTGTTTTTTTTTTTGTGCTGACGTGCTGTCCTTTAGGGTGGGCAATTATGTTTTCTAGGGTTATGTCCTGGAGTTGCATCGTTAGAAGCCAGTCTGGTTGACCGATCGAAACAGTAAGTATGAAACCGACTGTTTCCATATCCTTCTCTAGCCCTACGGGAGCTCAGCTTAGCGCGTCGACGTGAGCCATCTTAAATTCGGAACGATGAACGAAATTGAAGTCGAATTCGAGAAGTCGAATCCATAATCTGGAAATTCGGGGTTTCATTTCGCGGCAATTTTTATGTTTGGCGATAGCGCTGCAGTCCGTCACTAGTTAAGTGTGTTCCTAGGATGTAAATCTTGAAACGTTCCAACGCATTGACGACTGCAAGGACTTCTTGCTCGCAATTATGATACAGGCCCTCGGCTTCGGTACAAAGTCGACTGTAGTACATTACGGGCTTCCATTTTCTAGCATTTTAGGATTGGAGTAACACAGCAGCAATACCATGTCTGCTGGCATCGGTGTGCACTTGATGTTCCACAGTTGCGTTATAAAGTGCAAGAACAGGTTCTTCACATAATAGGTTTTTAAGCTCGTAAAGGCTTCTTCATGTTCCAGGTCCCAAGAGAATGGTTTATCTTTCTTCGGTAGCTTTGTAAGTGGACGAGCAATGATCGCGTAGTTTCCACAAACCCGAAAGAATCCGGTCAACCCAAAAAATTGACAGGTTTCTGTAATATTCGACGGACGCATGAACATTCTTATTGCTTCGATCTTCTCGCAGCCAAGAACGATTCCGTTTTCGTTCACACAGTGACCCAAGAAATTCATTTCATCTGGCGAAAATCGGCATTTGTCTATCCGTAGCGTCAGTCCAACTTGTCTCGAATAGTGTATAGACACATTTTTTGAGTTTGTCGATGGCTTCGGGCATAGTTTTTGCAGAGTTGATCACATCATCCAGATATGCGAAAACCTTCAAAGAAGGCTCCATTTTTATGATTTCGTTCATGACTTTTTGGAATTCTCCTGGAGCTTATGCCAGACCGAAAGGCATACGGTTAAATTCCATCTTGGCGTCATTAGTAACAAAGGCGGTAAATTATTTTGACGACTCATCTACTTCTATCTGATGATACCCGGTACGGAAATCCAAACATGCAAAGTATTTATTTCCCGTAACGGGAGCAAATATCTCATCGATTTTCGGCATTGGGAAAGATTGTTTCACGGTAATTTCGTTTAATCGGTGGTAGTCAATACAAAGTCGATGCTTGTAATTTTTTTCTTCCAAAACTATTGGTGACGCATATGGAGAATTAGACGGGCGGATTATTTTATGTTCGAGCAAATCTTCGATCGATCTTTTCGCGAATGGAACACGGTAAGGTTTTACGTCAACTGGTTTATCTGTTGTCAAATATATTCGGAATTTCGTTAACGAACATTTTCCCAGCTCCGATAAGTCTTTCGCGAAATATTCTCTGTTGGTGATTAACACTGACTTTAATATATTTTTGTCCTTGGCCGAGACAGGGTCACCAACTTACACTTTGTCTAAGTCCACGTTTCTTTCCATACGGTAGTCTTCGTTTTTTATTATCAAACGTTTACCGTTTCCGTACAAAATCTCACTACCCAAGAGTACATTCTCGCAAATAAGATCATTGTCTACGATCAACATGGTTATCTCAACCGATTCATTGTCGAATGTTACTGTCACACGTACCATTTTCGTACACATACATTCACTGCCCGCAAACCCCTTCAAATATGTTTTACATTCCTGCAGCGATACACCCGTAAGGCTTATCGCAAACACTTTCGGAACAAGCGTATGATTACTGCCGGTATCGATGATAGCTACAGTTTCTTTATTATTCACTTCTATTTTTGTTTCGATTGGCCTCGTCTAAACGTTCGGTTTCACAAATCTCGAGAATGCTTTGACCGGGTTTATTATTAGGACATGATGTTGATTGGTGCCCTACGCGCGTACATAAATTGCACCTCTCGTGACGTTGAGGTTTCGAGCAATTTATGGACAAGTGTCCTGGAAGAAAACAATTGAAAGATGTACGTGGCTGTCTTTGATCATTTGTATTTACACTATTCGAGTCAGAACATGTTTTCGGGGTCGGAATGGGGTTGCCTCTGGCACGGTTTGCTACACTTACACTTTCACGTGATTTAAAGAGTTGCTTTGAGCGATTTGCGAAAAATCGGCGGATGGATTCAAATAATTCTGCTGTCGCTGTAAACTCCAAACACGCTAGCACATTTTGCAGAGTGCTATGACCGAGCTTGGTCACAACAATCGCGCACATGCGATGTAAAACGATTTTCTGGTCGTTGTGATTAGCTTCTCATGGATGGCACTCTCGTTTAAATCGTTTGGGAAATTTTGTTTCAAATCGCGTGCGAGCGTTTCCCATGAAACGAGCGTTTTCCACGATGAAATCAAGAAATTGTTCCATAGTCACCTAAAAAGACGTTTCGACTCATTACCATCTAATGATATGAAAATTATTCTAGGCGGTTTCAATGCCAAAGCTGGTAATGAAGTATCCCATCGATGATCGCTGTCAAACCATAATTTTGCTGCTCCTATAAACCTTGACGGTGTGGCGAGAAGCAATATATGGTCGTCCCGGTTGAATGTGTCTCGCTGCATGTTGATCCGACTTACAAATTGAGTCGAGATAAGGGACAGCTCGGAGTATGGGTCAAAATCGGGTAGCATTGCACCAAATTCACTAACGGTGAGTGAGCAGCTACTAATATGAGTTGTGGGCAGTATCGGTGTTCGTTCTTCCGTATTGTGATGCGTTGTCGGTGCAGCTCCCGACGGAAACGTAACGAGCGGTTGCGGTACGTATGAGATACTGAACGTTTTCGGCGGCTACATTGAGACGTTTAATGTTGCTGATGGCAGCATTGCGGGGCATGTTGCTGGCGGTGGCATGATCGGCTGGTGCAGCTCCCGACGGAAACGTAACGAGCGGTTGCGGTACGTATGAGATACTGGACGTTTTCGGCGGCTACATTGAGACGTTTAACGTTGCTGATGGCAGCATCGCGGGGCATGTTGCTGGCGGTGGCATGATCGGCTGTATGTTGGCTTGTATTGCTGCCATCGTATTACTCAGCGTTGGTGGGGACGTCTGTACATATGTATTGGTCGGTGTTTGCAAAAACGATTGTACGTTTTTTTCGTTGGCAAAATGGGCAGCTGTTGCATTGGTTGAATTAATACTATGTGTTTATATGATGGAGGGGGCTTGGAACATATTCCTTCCATGTCACTCTTCATCCCTTTGAACTCCTCACGTGTTATTGGATTCAATGTTTCGGACGGAGTGTCCTCTTCTTCTATTTCCTCACATTTGTTGTCCACTTTGCCGGTTTCTAATATTCCTCTGAAGCGCGTCATCTAATTCAATTTAGTTCCCGACATCAAACAATTTGAGGACTTCAGTTTGGCACGTAGCTGTTTGTTAGACAGTTTTTCAAGCTTCATCACCGGCATTTTACGATTTTAAATTATATCCACAGTTTCGCATAAACGTCGCGCACTTTAGGGTGATATCCCACTTCAGAAAATTGTCAGAGATGGTACCGAAAACAATAAAATTAAAGTCGACACCAAAATTGCTAATTCAATCTTATTTATTGAGTATGATGCGTCCCCACTGAACGATTACAATCAAGTTACTATCTCTCGCATCTTGTTGCTCGCATCTCACGCTTTAGTGTTACCAGGTAACGCAAGTTTACCTGCAAGATACAGATCATTGCCGAGAAGTTTTGGCTTTGGCCAGGACTTCCTTGAACACTTGATACTTCCCTGTCCCAATCACGCATTTGAGTTTGTCCATATTAAAGTCAGTGCCCTTACAGAGGAAGTAGTGTACTCGTACATCGCCCACGCATTGTTTCATTTTATGCTACATTTTACGACACAAGTAGCACAGTGCACTTTTTCAGAATAGCTATAGCCAAGGCACGTCACGGAGTGAATAGGTACTGCTCTTTATCGTATCCTGCGAATAGCCAAGCACATTTTTATTTTGTCTTTACTAACATTTGTTTTGCTTCCTTTTCAGGAAGTTCAACGATGCCCAGCCAGACTAGAAAATCCTTCAGGCTAAGATCCAATCTGGATCAGGATTGCCTGATGTATCTCAGGAAACGATCTGATATTCTTCTCAAGATGTGACAGTATTCATCACATCTCTGATGATCCAGAGCGGATCCATTGTACAGATCTGTTCCTAATTAAAGAAAACATTTTTTTTACAACTGTTCCTTAGCTTCAGTCTGAAATCTACACATGTAAGCGTCCTTTGTGGTTCCACTATTCAAGATATTTAACACTACCTGAGTTGAAATTTCAAACCTATTTTCAGAGACTGAAATCGTTCCTTCGAGGCTTTAGGCTCTCACCTCATACATCTCATGCTCTAGATTTCTCCTACAGATTCGAGCATAATGAATAATAAACCAATATGTAGGAGAAAGTAGGTTTTTTTTGTTGTTGGGAGGTTAGGGCTACTTACGCCCTACATATCGGACTCCCAGATACGGAGTACATCTGGACTAACCACTAAATACCTTCCCTGTCAGTCTGAGAACCTAGCCTAGAAGTATTTGACAGCCTTCAAGTTGGGTGGAAGAGGAATTACTAGAAAAGTGATCCCCACTCCCGATATCCTTGGGAGCTTTGAGTCCTTATTATCTTATAGGACTGCCTGAGCATAATGTGCCACATGGTTTCAGTTGTCAACTGATGGAGGCATCTCCCCGATCAGACTATTTGAGAAGAGCTCTCCCGTTTCCTTGTAGAAATTTTGGCGCAGTCTGTGCCATCTTTTGCATGCAAAAAATGTATGGTAGGTATCGTCTTCTTCAATTGCGAAACACCTACAGTTGTCGGACCGTGAAGCTAGGCGACGCCTTAGGGATCAGTAAACTCTGGTATTTTAGTGATGATCTTGATTCAACCAGTACTTCCCCAAGACTGATCGTCCTTACTCTGGGGATTTTCTTCTTTGTGAGGATGACCACTTTGGCATCCTCCAGTGTTAGAATAAACCCACTTGTGCCAAAAAATTATTCGCATAGCCGACCACGCGTGACTCATTTGACAGCTCCAGTCTGAGTAGCCCATCGTATGAGGTGTTCCACTAGTCTGGACCAAGGACAGGTCCTTGGGCAACACCCGATATAATTTACATCATTCGCCCCTCAACGCATCATTAAACACCCTTCGGTCCTTCAAGTAGTCCCTCGAATGCCGTATAAGATATTCTGGAACTTCAAAAGGGGTTTTCATCGTATCCAGAATATCCAACCAGCAAGCCGAGTTGAAAGAATTCCGAGCATCGAGTATCATGAATAGAACTAACCGTCACTTGGTAGGGCTATGAGCCTTCACCTTTTGGATCACGCTTACTACCTTTGTAATTGTATCAATGGTGGATTGTCCTGCTCTAAAGCCATACTCATAAGGGGATATGTCCACAACAGTACGAATTTTGTTGGTGAGCCTTATCTTGATAAGTTACTCTAGAAATTTCTCGGCCATGTCTAGCATGCATAACAGGCGGTATGAAGACGGTGTCCTAGAACTCCTCTTTCTTGTTGTCCAGTACGAGCCTCGCTACCTTCCAACATTTCGGAGAAATCCTTTCCGACAAGCAAGCGTTGAATGTACTGAGCTTAAAATCAGGGCAATGGTGAAAGACGAGCTGCAACACCTGAGCTGAGATGCCGTCTCCTCCTTTTCTAGTTTCAGCCACGTGAACAGCGTCAATAAGGATAGAATGTACAGAGACAAGTGCCTGCACTATCTTGTCCATGTTACCTGCTTTTTATATGCAGGGGCTGCATAGGACATCATACTTCCGCATAACAAGCTTGTAGCCAAGGCCCCGTAGATTGCTGTTAACATCTTCCTCTAGATCTTGCCAGCAGCAAGCCTTACTGCTTTCAATCATTTTGCGAAGGCATTCATGGCCGACTTATGTACTGCTACCCGATTGCTTGCCTCGTCGTAGTTCTGTAACCGTTGAGCTTCACGTCGAAGCTTGTGACACATCCTTCGCATTTCAGCAATTTCAATCGACCACCAGTACACTGGAAGTGCTGCAAGCAGACGTAATGATGCTCATAGCTGAGTTCACCACGTTTTAAGCTGCTACCTCTTCTGTCCCCTGTGAATCTTTCACCCACGGCGGTGTCGTGAGCATCTCGATGAACCTCTCGACATCCATCCTCCCAATTATCCACCCAATGATGAAAAGCCGGGTGCATGGGCATAGGGAGACAGTATCACGGATCTCAAGCCAAATATACTGATGATCGCTGACTGAGTAGTCCTCTAATAGACTCCGATTTTGTACCCTCCGTACTAAGGAATCTGTGATGAATGTTACTTCAGGGATGGTTCCTTTACAGCTCACATGGCGGAAAGCTGGCCTATCACCGGAGTTCAGCACGATAAGCCCTATCTTGGCCACCATCTCTAGGACTCGTTTTCCTCACGGATCAGTTTGAGGCATAACTCGTTCGATTTAACTTTGAAGTCTCCCCCTAGCGAATACGTTGCCATCTGCGATTGTGACACAATCCTCCAAAGCATTAAGCTTGGCTTGGAAGGGTTATATTGGTTCGTTCGGAATGAGATACACACTTTTGAATGCATTCCTTACACAGAACCTACACAAAACAATCCTACCGTCCATAGCTCTTCACAAGGAAATCTGCACTGTTCCGAGCCCAGATGGCGGCAGTATCAGATTTGTCAGGATACCATGTTGGGGAGCTTCAGTTGTGGTCGGTAGCAAGTCAGTTTGACTCTCTCGAAAATTGCTCGAATAGATTTTGAGCGAGTGTGCTCCGGTATAGATTAATCTGCAGAATACGGCTCGTTGCAGGTGTTTTGGCTTTGGTTAGGACTTCCTAACATTTGCCTGTCCTGGCACTTATTTCAAATTAGGTGTATTGGCAGAAGAAGTTGTGTGGTTTACTGTGCACTCCTTCTTTTTATGCCCTGTTTTACCACAATTATAACATAGGGAGCTCCTGTCGATCCCTTCACAGCTCCTCGGAGTATGCCGTATCCGAGGCACCTAAAATAACGGAGGGGGATAGCTCTTTGCCTTATCCTACAAATAACCCAGCCGATTTCAATTTTCAGCTTTGTTATTATCTGTTATTTATTATTTGGATTTGTCAGCCTAATTCTGATTCGCTCAAGCTAAGGCATATTCTACCTCGGGCAAATCCGTAACACAATCAATATCTCTTATTTCAAGAGCAGCTGTAGGTTCAAGCAAGGCTACGATTGTCTTCTCCCCAAGGACATTTTTGACTGTGTTGCGGAATGCATCTAGTCTAAAGCAAACCGCGGCGCAAACCCTTGCGAGAAGCACTGCTTATTAAACCTTTTAAGGGCCGAACCTACGCAGATGTCCTGCGTGAAATTAAAGGAGCGGTCAAGCCAGACGACACCAAAACTGCCATCAAAGCAGTTCGACCAACCCGGACCGGCGGCTTGCTGGTGGAATTCGGGCCAGAGGCCACAAACAAAGATGCATTCCGTGACGCGGTTCAAAAGGTTCTTGGAGATGCGGCAACGGTTGCCTCGCTCGAACCAATGGCCACCCTGGAAATCAGGGACCTCGACTGCGTCACGGACAAAGCTGAAGTAGAGGATGCCATTAGGAGGGAGTTCCCCAGCTTAAGTGAAGTCAAGGCAAGATTGACGCGTGAAAACACAAGGGGGCAACGCATGGCTATTGTCGAACTAGCTGATAAAGACGCCCAGCAAATCCTGGCGAAGGGCAAAATTAAGATAGGTTGGGTGATCTGTAGGATACGGAGAAGAGCGATCCCTATCCGCTGCTTCAGATGCCTCGAATACGGACACACCGCGTATGGCTGTAGGGGACACGACAGGAGATCTCTGTGCTACAAATGTGGTGAAACGGGGCACAAAAGGAAGGAGTGCACGAACGAGGCAAAATGCATTCTTTGCAAGGACGCTAAGCTAGCACCCGGCGACCTCAAACATGAGCCGGGGACAGGGAGATGCCGGGTTTTCAAGGAGGCCCTAACTAAAGCCAAATCGATACTCAAATGATCCGTATCCTGCAGGTCAATTTGCACCGAAGCACAAACGCCCAGGACCTACTTGAGCAGTTTGCGAGGGATAAGAAAGCTGACCTCCTGTTGCTGAGCGAGCAACATCATAACAAGGACTCGCAAGCGTGGTACCCTGACAAAACTGGTACCTCGGCCATCTGGGTTCGAGACAGCGCCCGCCTTCAGGTGCAGGGCCATGGACGCGGGGATGGTTTTGTGTGGGTGCGGTGTTCAGGGATAACATATTTCAGTGTTTATCTGACGCCTAACGAGGCAATGCGATCCTTTCGAACCAAACTCGATGCCCTGGAGGACGCTGTCTCGAACACAGAGGGCCACATGCTGGTCGGGGGAGACTTCAACGCTAGAGCCATCGAATGGGGTATGCCACAATCCGACCCAAGGGGAAAGCAAATATTGGACATGGCGGCCAGAACAGAGCTTTTTGTCCTAAATACTGGTAACACCCCTACTTTCCGCCGCTGGGGTTGCGTAGGAACCATACCCGATGTGACACTCGCTTCGGAGTCCCTGGTACCTAGAGTACACAACTGGCGAGTACTAGAGGACTACTCGGCTAGTGATCACCAGTATATAGCTGTTGAGATTCATGACGGTGCCACTCTGCGTGCATATGCCCAAACTTCAATCCTCGGATGGAGGACTGGGAGGATGGACGTCGAGAAGTTCACTGACGCGCTTACGGCAGGCGCACCGTTGCTGGGAGCTCCGCCAGGGAGTGGAGGGCCTACAGCCAAGGACTTGGTGAACTCAACTATGAGTACCATCATAGCTGCTTGCGAGTCTTCCATGCCCCGCCGAAGACCCCGACATGGTAAGCCTCCAGTATACTGGTGGTCAAACGAGATCGCCGAACAAAGAAGCGAGTGTCACAAACTTCGGCGAGAGGCCCAGCGGGCGCGAACACGGGAGGAGGCAGACACTAGGCTAGCAGCATACAGGTCCGGCAGGAAATATCTTCGCAGGCTTATTAACAAGAGCAAGGCCCGATGCTGGCAAGACCTCGTGGACGATGTAAATAGGGATCCGTGGGGCCTAGGTTACAAGCTGGTCATGGGGAAACTTGGTGCCCTACGGAAGCCTTGTATACATGACGCGGAAAAGATGGACGCGATAGTGCGGGGACTCTTCCCCGCACATCCCGTCCGTGTTGACGCTGTCCATGGTGAAACAGCAGTCGAGTGCCCACTCTTCACACAGCTGGAACTGGAGGAGGCAGTCCTCTCCCTGAAGGCAAGGAAGGCTCCAGGTCCAGATGGTGTACCAGCTGAGGTTTTGCAGCTCGTCTATCACCATTGTCCTGACTTGCTGCTCAGCACATTCAACGCTTGCCTACGGGACGGGGTTTTCCCGGTACGATGGAAGGTGGCGAGGCTCGTGCTGGTCAGCAAGGGGAAGGGAAATCCCGAATCGCCGTCTGCATACCGCCCGTTATGCATGCTAGACACGGCTGGGAAAGTGCTAGAGAAACTCATCAAGGGAAGACTCACTGACGCGATTCGTGCTGCTGGGGACCTATCTCCTCGGCAGTACGGCTTTAGAGCAGGACGTTCTACCATTGATGCGATTGCAGAGGTGGTGAACGCGGTCCAAAAGGCAGAGGCATATAGTCGCACCAAGCGACGGATCGTCCTGTTGGTGACACTCGACGTCAGGAATGCCTTCAACTCCGCTAGATGGGTGGATATTCTGGATACGCTGGAAAACTCTTTTCAAGTTCCAGAATATCTAATGCGGCTTTTGAGGAACTACCTAAAGGACCGAAGCCTGCTCTACGACACGACACAGGGCCAACGAAGGATGGCGGTTACATCGGGTGTTGCCCAGGGATCTATCCTTGGTCCGGACCTGTGGAACGTGTCTTACGACGGGCTACTGAGACTTGAGATGCCAGATGAGTCGCGCTTGGTCGGCTATGCGGATGATGTTGCGGCTCTGGTCGCCGGACGCACCGTTGAACAAGCGCAACTTAGGCTAGGTATGCTAATGCGCCGAGTGAGGGACTGGATGACTACTCGCGGGCTCAGTCTAGCACTGGAGAAAACCGAAGTGGTCATCTTGACAAAAAAGAGAATCCCTAGAGTAAGGATGATCAGTATTGGAGATATACAGATCGAATCGAAGCCAGCGGTGAAGTACCTGGGGCTACTGATCGACTCGAAGATGAGTTTCTCTGAGCAAATCAGGGCAACGGCTGAGAAGGCTGCTTCGGGAATATCGGCCCTGAGTCGACTTATGGCCAACGTAGGGGGACCCAGCCCATCAAGAAGACGCCTCTTGATGAGTGCTGTAGGGTCAGTGCTACTGTACGGAGCAGAGGTATGGGGCGACGCTCTCAGCAAGGAGGTATACCGAAAACGATTGGCACAGGTACAGAGAAGAGGAGCACTGAGAATTGCATCTTCGTATCCAACAGTCTCCGACTCGGCGGTGAGAGTGATTGCAGGCGTGATACCTGTCGCCCTCCTTGCTAGAGAGCGCCGCGCTATTTACCTGCGCCGAAACGAGGATGCGAGGGAGATGGTTGTCCGCGAGGAGAGACAACGCTCGCTCAACGATTGGCAGCAGTCTTGGAGGAATTGCACGAAGGGAAGGTGGACTGCGCGCCTCATCCCGGATGTGAGACCGTGGCTAAATCGAAAGCATGGTGAGACTGACTTCTATCTGACCCAGCTTTTGAGCGGGCACGGGTGTTTTCAGTCTTACCTGCACAAGATCGGCAAGTCACGGTCTCCCGATTGTCGGTTTTGCCCAGGAGAGAAGGACAATGCCTGTCACACATTTTTTGCGTGTACGAAATGGGCCAGGCTGCGAAGGGAACTCTACAGGGAGACGGGAGAGCTCACCCCGGATAATATAGTTGCGGTGATGCTCGAATCGGTTGACAAATGGAACCAGGTGGCACATTATGCTCGGGCAGTCCTAAAATATAAAAGGGACTCACAGCAGCCGGAGGCGCTGGGGCTGGGGGATCGCTCTTCTGGCAATTCCTCTTCCCCCCTCCCCTCCCGCTAGGAAAGGGACTCCCCAGCTTGAAGGCGCCCCACGGCGTAACAAAACGAGACCTGGCCCGAAGTAATGTGTCAAACGGTTCCAGGCTAGGTTCTCAGATTGACAGGGGAGGTGTTTAGTGGGTAGTCCAAAGGTATCCTCCATGGGAGTCCCACACTGCCAGACTCGGCGGGCATAAATGCCTTCACCTCCCTACCACAAAAAAAAAAAAAAAAAAAAACTGTGCTTCTAGTCTAAACTGTACCAATAGTCACCTGGACGAATTGGGCGTACGGTTTTTATTGCAGTTTGTTCTTCCCATTTTACTGCTCTCTTAATCGCTCGCAGAACATCCGCATGCATTCTATGGTTAGTGGCTTTGACCAATAATACCTGCCCAATAGATTTGTGCCACTTGTTAGTCTTCTTCTCCTCAGCCGCAAAGAGGATTCTTTATTTTGCAAATGTTTAAGCTTACTTTTTTCTATTCCTGCGATAGTAATTTTCACTGCTTTTTGGCTGTTTTTTGAGCTGCCTTATAAAGTGCTGCCTGGAGGCCAAGCCCTCGTTGGCTCTTCACCGTCTCTTCTTCACTTTTCTCAATCCCGTTTAATTGGGCTGCAAGCCAACTTTCTGCTGTTATTTGGCTTTTGGAAGACGATCTTTTGCTCTTCCTGTGCCTTGTCATTTGTATCTGTAATGGTCTATTTGAGCTAGAATCTCCTCCAGCTCCATTTTGGATCGCCTTGCAAAGGGCCGGTTGTATATCTCAGGTAGCAACGATGCATTTCACAATCTGTACGGTAGAGCCGCATTTCTCCCTAGTAGTCCAAGATGATTGGAACGTTCACATCTAGCGCGTCCTGCAGTGGTCTTTGCTCTGGTTTTTTTAGAACTCTCTGGCATTCGCATAGCTTTTTTGCTGCGACCGAGCGCCACAAGGATCTCTGCTTAGACAAGGCTATCCGTTGCGCTCCATTTTTTATCCGTCGTCGTTGTTATTGTCGTTGGTACCAAACCCGACGTGCTGTTAAAATCGTGGTTGTAACCGTTGTTTCCATCACCCTTGGTATTTTTATTGATTTATTTTGGTTTTTTCTAGTTATATTTTCAGGTTTTAAATTGAGTAGAATCCAGTTTAATTGGGTCTCCTTCCGTGTCGCTATCTCATTTTGTGTCTGTAGTCACTTTTTTGGTCTCATGGTTATCTTTGTAGAGCAGGAAGGAAATGCGAGGGCTGGCAAAAACCATTATGGGGGGCAGGTGCTCAGAGCCAGACTAGCGTTAATTAGGAGTCCGTTTCAACTGAACCTGCACCACCAACCCGATGGTTTACCGGAACGGGGACGGTATGATAGTTGGATTGGAGCCATTCACCTATGAGTGACATCGGCGCCATCGCACAAAGCTACTAGATCCAAACCATCAGTCCGCCAGCCCAACGCATCAATTCCAGTTCGTTGTCCCAGGTGTGGCCCAGATTCAGTCAGGCCCGTCTACCTGTTATAAAAGGAGGAACCTTACGGTGATCTCCACTTACACGGGGCTGGCACTCCCCAAAGAATGCTAGCCTCCAAGAGTATCCCTGTCGGAAAGCATTCTCCCTGTGGGGAAAAATAGACTAGAATATGTTCAAAAGAGGGCTATTATAGGCTCTTGCCAACAAAACTACTCTGTATCATGCAATTGTTTGCTTTTAGGCTTTTGCACTATAATACAAAACACACACAAGACCTGTGTCCATCCGTCTATCTGCATAGTACAGCAGTTTCTCTTCAAACTATAGAAGCTACAGTCATAAAGTTTTATGTAAAGGTCAGAAGTGATGACCGTTTGAAAGTTTTGGGATTGGAAAATCTTCAGAAGTTTTAAGGTGGGTCACCCCATATAGGTGGTCGATTCTTAAGTGTTTTTCATCAAAGGTAGTCGGCACAGTATTATCAGCTCCTTTGTCAAACAGCCTATAAAACTGTATACCAGGTCTGTTCAAAAAAAAAATTTTTAATTTCGCGGGTCTGTAGAGTCCGATTGTGTTGGTATACATGCCCCTAAATTTTGATAAAATTTTCAGCCATATTCACTGTTTACTTTGTCTGTGGTAGTCGCTAAGGTTCGACGTGTTTTTATGAGCTCGGCGATTTTTGCTTGTTTAAACAATGGAAGAATTGAAGAGTCAAAGAATTTGTATTAAATTTTGCGTAAAAAATCAAATAAAGTGTTAATGAGTATTACCTTGAAGTTATGCGACGTTTGCATGAAGCAATCCGAAAAAAACGCCGCGATTTATGGAAAAAGAATTCATGGATTTTGCACCACGATAACGCACCTGCTCACTCGTCGTTGCTTGTTCGTAATTTTTTGGCCAAAAACAATACCGTAGTCATGTCCCATCCTCCATATTCACCAGATATGGCTCCGTGTGACTTTTTTCTGTTCCCAAAGTTGAAGAGACCCATGAAAGGTCGGCGTTTTTCCTCGATTGAAGAAATAAAGGCCGAATCGCTGAGAGTGCTCAAGGACATACCAAAAAGTGAATATCAAAAGTGCTTCGAAGATTGGAAAAAACGCTGGCATAAGTGTATTATATTTTGGGGGGACTACTTTGAAGGGAACAACATTGATGTAGACGAATAAATAAATATTTTTTTGAAAAAGCGAAAATTCCGGGTACTTTTTGAACAGACCTCGTACATCAGGATTTTTGTCGTAGTATGTCGCCATAGAATCTACTTGAGTATCAAGCTAATGTTCTGTAGATATACTTGCACTGGCTTTATAGTCCGCAAGCATGCTTGGCCTTTACAAATATATGTTCCTGAGAGGATGAATTCATGGCAACTGGCCACGAGGAAGCCCATGTAGAAAATGAGCGAGCTCGATTGACGTAATCACCAGCTCACTGCTAGGAATCTTTAGCTGGAGAATGTGGTCAATTGATCGAGAATACTAGGTACAATACACCTGTGAGGCCAATGTTCAACGGACTGTAGGACCATCGAGAAAGGCGTCACTGCTACAGAGACAACAAATTCCAGTTGATTTTCAAAACTGGCTAGGTGAAGATGCACTCTTTCGAGAACTTTTTAGTATTTATAAATATAAATAAAGATTACCTTGATAGAGTATTTTTTTAACTAATGAAATATATGATTACAACTTTGAAAAGGTATAATACATACATTTTTCTACGTTGGCTTGTCGCAGACATTTCCAATCTCCAGATTCACTATGTGCATAGAAGTATTTGATGTCATGCTGCATAAGTTGGCACAGGTGAGCGCAATCGTTCACCTCATTGCTGCGCAATTTCTGAACGACATAATTAAACCACATAGGAAGAGTGTCCGATCCAACACCTTTGACGAAAAGATCAGTTGCTTCCACGTCGGCTGCCCATTCAGTGAGAATTCCACGGAGCCACATTCTGGAATAGCTGTACTTGAAATTCGGAGTGGCAACCAATCGTTCTATGAAATCATCTAATCTAAGATCAAAATCCAGTGAATATTTTTCATTATCAACCATTTTTAGGTAGGACTTTTTTATATAAGTAATTCTGACTAATGTTAAAATTGATTCACCTGCTACTTGTCAAAAGGCAATTATTGCAAATATAATTTGTTTCAGCATATCCATAGTATACATATTTGCTAAAATTCAATTGCTAAGTTTTAGGTATTCCCTGTCAAATTATTAGTGTGAACAATTAAACGTTCAGATTTTTGTTGCAATTTTTTTACCATACTGGTTTTTGGTTGCCGTTATTTCTTTTCATTTCTGAGAGTATGTAACTCACATGCCATCCCTCAGAATCAAGGGGATGGATTGATTAATCATATATAGTAGAAAAGAAAAGTATTTTTTTTTAAATATCTTCATTCCCTACCACTATCTCCATCACTCTTTTATTGTTGCACAACACTCGTGCGATCTTCGCTTTACACGTCATCGATTCCTACGTGTGCCTCCCAGGCAATACTAAAACATCAGTATAAGGGGGCGCACAAAATGCTGTGAAGTACTCTTTTCTTGCTGGTCTAGTGCAATTTGTGAACAGTTCTCAGAGATTAAAAAAATATTATAATACCACGCAGTGAAAAAAATTCTGAGTTTTTAAAAACAAGCTGTCTTTAAGTATCTCGACGCGAGGGTCTAAATGCCCTAAGATACTGCATTGTCAATTCTCAGGACATCATGCATTTGAATTTCTTAAGTGCTTTTAGTCTTTTCATTAAAATCTATAATGAGTTCGATTTTTTCCCTGGCTCTGGAAGGTTGTTATAGATGGTTTTCCATTAATTACGTAACAATTTTATCTATTAATCAAACACAGAAATATTTGAGATATTGAGTTCAAATTTATTCTGAGTGTAGCGCATGCATTACATATAATCACAAAAAGCCCGTCTCCAGCGGTTAATTCTCTGGACCCAATTTTTCACCACTGTGGCACACATTTCGACCGGAACGTTGGCAACTTCACATTGGATGTTGTCTTTGAGCTCGTCCAAAGTTACTGGCTTGTTTGCATAGACCAGCGACTTGATATAGCCCCATAAAAAGAAATCCAATGGCGTTAGATCGCATGAACAAAACGGCCATTCGACCGGACCATTTCTCGAATAACACGTTCACCAAATTTGCCTTTCAATAAATCGATTGTGAGGCACGCTGTGTGGTTAGTGGCACCACCTTGTTGAAGCCACATATTGTTGATGATAAGTTCATCCAATCACACCTCTGACATGAAATGAGCTTCATCGCTGAGGATGATTTTTCGAAAAATTCTTCATTTTCTTCAAGCTTGTTACGTTGGCACAATTAATGGCCCCGCTATTTTCAAACCTTTAAATACCCCGACGCTGAACTTCGCTTATCCGATGCAAAAACCCACATCATCTCAACGCGGCAGACGCAATCCAGCGCGCGTTGATGAAATGACGCGGCTGATGTAATCAAGCGGCTGAAGTTGAAAAAACTTGGAGACGCGTTGATGAAAATGACGCGGAGGAGGCAGTTCAGTTTGAGAGCGGATCGGAAAGAGTCGTGGTGAACGGACGTATAATTTTATGGCGTATCCCCTTTGTAGAAAAGAAAAGCCCTGCGAATCTCAATTCAGAAAGTTCGTAGAAAGATAGCCTATTTTCGTGTGTGCAACAAAGGATTTTGTGGAATTTATATTTAGTATTTCCAAGGATTGTGATATTGTGTAAATCGTAATCAAATTTGTGTATTAATTGTTCGAGACATAGTTGTTCAGAATGGCGTATGCATATTTATTCAAATACTTCATCATCGGTGACGCGGGTGTTACCTCAGGCGGAATATAAATTTTCTAACGCATTTGCAATGTACAGCCTTGGACTTTCGTTTGGCTCCCTGAAACAGCTATTCGTTACTCCAATATTCTAAATTTAGTGGCTTAACTACGCATTTGGTAAGATCTGTATTCGTAAGTGTCATTTGTCTGGGCGTCGCTGACGTCTTATTGTTGGAGTTATTTTCGAAGTATCAGCAAATGCACAAACATTAACATGTCTGTTCGCTGTTAACAGTGTTCGAGGAAAGCCATCGAAGTCCTCCGACATAGACTAATCGCATATGAGGAAATTCGGTAACATATGTTACCACGGAAAATTTGCTGCGCTTCCGTTATCAGCAATATGTACTGCCGTAATCAATATTTTGCTTATTTACTTTTTCTCAAAAGGAGTCAGGAAGTCGTGTCTCTTGGTACAGTTCACGGACAAGCGATTTCAACCCGTCCATGATTTAACGATCGGAGTTTGGTGCTCGCATGATAATAATTGATGGAAAACAAATAAAGTTGCAAATTTGGGGATACAGCAAGCCAGGAGGCATTCAGGTCAATTACCCATTCCTGATATCGGGGTGCAGCAGGAGCTCTGCTTGTGTATGATATAACCCGTAGAGAAACATTCAACCACTTGACACCATGGCTTGCAGATGCTAGGCAACATTTCAAATTGGAATATGGTCATAATACTCGAAATCTGAAACAAAAGTGAAAACACAATCTGGCATAGGTGAGCAGTATTTATAACAAATGATTTATGTTCATGTAGAGACCTTTTATAGATAAGAAAAAAAAAGTCGTTTTTAAGATGAAACCCAATATTAAACCTTTTGTGACCAAAAATAGCGGAAATTCATTGTATAAAAATGATTCTAAATTATTTAATGTGTTGATTAAATCATTTATTCTAGTAAGTGGTATACTTACTTGAATTCACTGTAATTCGGATTCCAGTTTTAAGCTACATTTTAAAATTAAGTTTACTGCGTTTGACAAAGCATACATTTTTCGATAAAGAGGCTGATGAGTGAATCTGTCGATGAGCAAATAATAGGTGGAATCTGTTTAAAAATATAGTGCCGTTTTAGTTTGTATGTAATTATCTCAATTTGAAAATACTTTAAGACTAACTTGAATATTCTTAGAGCACTGATAAAACATTCCGAAAATAAATGTCCCTTTTACAATCAAAACAGCCTAGAAAAATTGAAATAATTAAATAAGTTCAATGTGCTGGATTAAGCCCAGTTTTCATTTCGTTTGATTCAATTCAATTTAATTTCAGGAAGTTACCAGAATCCATGACGCACTGGTGAATATTTTAGTGTGTGTGTGTGCGCGTGTTCGACATTATGGAGTTCTTTAAAAACAAAAAAATTCTTTCTGTCTCTCAAGCCACTCCCATACGCGGTGAGCTAGCCGTGGAACCAAAAAGATCTCCTCTTCAGTCACCATCATGTGACTGTATGTGGTTTCATAGGGAAACTGTTTTTGTTTAGTCAACAACCTTTGCTGAATACCTTTTTTTTTTTTTTTGCTGCGAGAGCAACTCCTCAGTTGCTATCACTACTTACATCCTGTTTTTCTTGATAATGCATATTATATTTTTTTTTATTTTTCCTGCGGAACACCACCACATAACATGGCGCCCAAATTTTTTGGTACTAAGGCTTTCTTGTTTGGCAATTCAACCTTCATCATCTCATTTTGTGCCTATCATCACTGATGATTATTCAGCGCTCGGTGATGCTTGATCTGGCAGAGGAAGATTTCGGTTATTGGCTTCTTTGAGACATTCATTATTCATTTTGCTCCTCTTCTCACAGACTGACTCATCGCCTGTGTCACCTTTTTGGAACAGTACCGTTCACCTGAGGGCTTGCTCTCGCAGCTGGCGCCCCACCAACTACTGTTTGTTTTCTCGCTATCTCTCTTCTCTTTCTCTCTTTCAATTCCCGTGTGTAGTTTCCGCAGCCACTCCTGATTTTCGACCTTTTTGTTGGTTTCGAGGTGGAGTGCAAAGGATCGGCATCGTGTCAGTGTGTCCGCCTTGTAGGTTTGATTTTGGCACATGACGTTGATCCGACTGATACTGCGCACAACCACATTCCCGATCCTTGAGCGGACGCTGGTCTAGAACTATCGACGTTTGTACGTTTTGAATATATATCAAGCTGAAGCAATTGTTTCGTGGAATCCACTTCTGTACTTTTTGCATTCTATCCTTCTTCATCTATATCTCCAGAGGACCTCTTGCCGCTGGCCAACGAAAAGTTGTGACGCAATTGCGTTTTGAAATCGTAGCCAAGCGATCGGATAGACCTCAGGACTTCTAGTATACATATTTAGCTCAACAATTTTTCTATCGACCTCTCTTATTTTCAGTATGCAGTCTCCTTTCCTGATGCCCACGCGCGCACACACTCCTTCTAACGAAAAATCGATTGTCGTAAAGTAAAGTAAAGTAGAGTAAAGAGAAAAAGAAAATATACAAAGTTAATAAACGAAAACGAAAATTTAGTAATATTAAGAAAATTCTAGAAATAAGAAGAGAAAAATAAAAGATTTTTTTTGTAAAATCATATGATTAAGCGAGTCTTGGGGAGATATATTTCGATGTAAATTTGTACATCTTCCTACGACTCGAGCCAAGCCAATATTGCCAATTGCATCGTTCCAATAACTAGGGATCGATAATGACTTCTCCTTTTAGTCAGGAATTTGTGCCCTCGAGGCATCCTACACCACAGGGTGTCCCCTTGAATACTCGCCTAAGTAGAGACAAGACTTCCCTTGATTCCGGCGTGGCGTCCAGTCGACAGACGAACTCTAATGTCCCAGCCGATCTATTTAATGATGCCAATCCATTTTCTATCGACAAAGGAGGAAATATTAACCTAACTCAACTACCAGTCAAATCCGAAGGAATCAAATCGTATATCGACACAGCTGAATTGTGGAATACACCGTCTCCGGTTGGTCCTTATACTGAAGACAATAGAAATGATGTCCATTTGATGGATCTTGCTGCTGATATCCGAAGATTGACGCAGGCACTCGAGTCGAGTGTCGTCAGTCCCTCGAGGCAAATGGGCAGAATAGATCCACAGTCAAATTTAAATCCACCTTACATTACCGCTCAAACTACGTCCGAGCCTCAAGCATCGAATTCCGCACGATATCCACAACGCTCTACTCTTCAGTCTCATCTTTCTATACCTATTTCAAAATGGGGTATTATTTTCGATGGAGGTAAATCCAGTCTCCGAGTGGATGACTTCTTATACAGAATTCGAGCTATGGCGGACACTCAGGGCATTCCCTTGGATCTAATCGCACGGAGTTTTCAGTTGTTCTTGAGGAATCTTGCTCCTAGTTGGTACTGGAAGTACCATGCCATGAGTGCGCATGCAATCAACTGGGAATCCCTAACCCAGGCGTTCAGGCACCGTTTCGCCCCTGTTGGTGTTGACATTGATGTTCGACGCCAGATGGACGCTCGCATGCAAGGCTTGAATGAACCTTTCGTCGACTTCTTTGATGCTCTGGAGACTATGTCGCTCCAACTCAGACAGAGCATGTCGGATTTGGACATGCAGCACATGTTGTTCCGCAACATGACTAAACGTCTGCGCGATCATTTAGCCGGTCGGCACTTCGAGTCTATACGTGAGTTGGTGAATTGTTGCACCTCAGTGGAGACTGTCTGGAACCTCAGCAAGCCTGAACGGCACCACATTCCTAGCCGTACCGTGCACGAGATAAAAGACCCTTACCCTGGCCATGCCCGTTTCTCGTCTGATAGACATGTGGAAGCTATCCAGTCAACCGACCCCATCAATAGTCCAGAATATCGCCTGTGCTGGAATCGCAGTGATATCGGGCACTCGTTCGCCCAATGTCGGGCCCCCGTCAAAGGTGTCTTCTGTTTTGGTTGTGGTAACCCCGGCGTTCGCAAGACGAACTGCCCTAAATGTAGGGAAGTGGGAAACTACAACAGGAGCGCCCCGGTTGTGAGTGATCGTCGCGCTCCCAATTCTCGAGTCCCACCTCAACGCAAACCACAGAATTGTTCTACAACAGTAGACGCAGCCACCAATGTGGATCCCGAACTGCGACACAATCACTGATTTCTGATGCCCGATCCCCTCAACAGTACGAATTCCCATGTGACCCGTACCAAGCACGCCTGCCTAGCAGATTTTGTGTGTCTGTTTCATGTCAAACCAACTCTCCCCTGAAACGTGCTTACCGGAGATACCGTAGAACTGTTAAATATTTCCGCGCTAAGCGCACATTCCGTAAATTGGCAGCAGTAGCAGTTTTACCTGATATGGATTTGAGCGATCCTCGTCCTCACTGCAACATTATCGTCAAAGACCGTATGCTCACTGGTTTGATGGACAGTGGAGCCAGCGTCAGTGTTCTGGGACATGGCTCCCTTGCTTTGATAAGAGACCTAGATCTCCGTCTTCATAATATCAAGACCAATATCCAGACGGCGTCTGGTCAACGCGTAGTCGCGGTAGGATACGTGATTGTCCCTGTCACGTATGAGAAGGAGACTAAGCCTTTACGGTTCCTGGTAGTCCCGTCCCTAGCCGGCAAGCTATATTTGGGCATTGATTTTTGGAATGCTTTCCAGATCGCTCCGGTGTCGCTGAAATATGTCAGTGTGCTCCAGGAAGACCCCTCTTCAATTCCAGTTAGTGAGACTGATCTTCACCAGCTGACCTCAAGCCAACAGCAGCAATTACAGAAAGTAATTGCTCTATTCCCTTCTTTCAATAAACTTGGTTTGGGAAGAACGTCACTGGTTACACACCACATTGACACCGGGACTGCTAAGCCAGTCAAACAACGGCATTATGCTGTTTCCCCTGTCGTACAGGACCTGATGTACAAGGAACTGGACCGTATACTCGCCCTTGGTGTGATCGGCGAGAGTCACAGTTCTTGGAGTTCCCCTGTAACATTAGTTCGTAAACCTGGAAAAGTCCGGTTATGCCTTGATGCCAGGCGCGTGAACGAAGTGACCGTCAAGGACGCATATCCGTTGCCCTTGATAGGCGGGCTACTCTCACGCCTAAGATCTACCAAGTTTATTACCAGTCTAGATTTAAAGGACGCCTTTTGGCAGATACCCCTCAATCCCGAATCTCAAGAGAAGACAGCCTTCACGGTGCCTGGTCGTCCTTTGTATAAATTTAAGGTCATGCCTTTCGGGTTGTGTAAAGCACCCCAGACTATGTGTCGTCTAATGCACAAAGTCATCCCGCATGAGCTTCAAGACAAAATCTTCGTCTACCTGGACGATTTGCTCGTAACCAGCTCTTCATTCGAAGAACAATTGCAACTTTTGTCTACAGTAGCTAAGCTACTGAAGTCAGCTGGGCTCACGATAAACGTGGAGAACAGCAGGTTTATCCAGCGTGAGATTAGGTACCTGGATTGCATCGTTAGTGATGGTATCCTAAAGACTGATCCTTCCAAAGTCTCCAGCATCATGGATTTCCTGATTCCCAGATCTGCAAAGGACATTCGTCGTTTCATGGGAATGGCTGGATGGTACCGCCAGTTTATTCATCGTTTTGCCGCAATTACCGCTCCCTTGACTGACTTGCTGAAGGGCAAATCGTCCTTCCGATGGACTGACGCTGCTCAGAACGCTTTCGACCATTTAAAACAAGCCCTTATTACAGCCCCTGTATTAGTCAACCCTGATTTCACTAAACCCTTCTTCATCCAGTGTAATGCTAGCACCACTGGCATTGGTAGCGTTCTCTTTCAAAAGAACGAAAAGGAGGAAGAGCATCCTATTGCCTTCATGTCAGCCAAACTCACGTCGGCGCAGCGAAATTATACTATCACGGAGTTGGAGTGTCTCGCCGCCGTACAGAGCGTGAAGAAATTCCGTGCTTACATTGAAGGTCTGCCCTTTACCATCATCACGGATCACGCTAGTCTGAAGTGGCTTATGAGCCAACAAGACTTTTCCGGTAGATTAGCTCGCTGGAGTCTGAAGTTGCAAGGTTTCAACTTCAATATCGAACATGTCAAGGGCTCAGCTAACATCGTCCCCGATGCCCTTTCCCGTGCTTATGAGAGCATTAATGAGCTTTCAAGTGTTTATCTTCCCGTTCTTCCCGAACACCTACGCCTCGAGTCTATATTACCGGACTCAGCCTTTAGCCACCCCGACTATGTAGAGCAGATGTTAATCATCGCTAAAGAACCTGAACGGTTTCCAAATGTATGGGTCGGAGATGGCCGGATCTACATTAATGTAGGACGAATGTCCGATACCGATTTGGACATTCCTCGTACCAAATTATGGGTTCCCGTGAGCTAGCAAGCTAGGCCGATTTCCGAAGCTCACGATAGGCCGGCATCGTCTCATTGTGGTGTACGTAAAACCACCGAACTACTGCAGCGATATTTTTACTGGCCAACTCTTCGTAAGGACGTCGCTTCTTACATTTCACGTTGCAGTACATGCAAACAGGTTAAACCCTGTAACCAGGTTTTAAGACCTCCCATGGGCCATGAGCGCTTGTCTGAACGACCTGTACAGCGCTTATTTATCGATTTTCTGGGACCCTATCCACGCTCCAAAAGTGGAAGTGGCTCAAGCCCCTAGCAAAAGCAACCACTGAGGCAGTCCTTAAATGTTTGCTGGATCTCTTTTGTACTTTCGGAGTACCAGAACTAATACACTCTGATAACGGTGCACAGTTCACTTCGAAACGGTTCACTCAATTTCTGCAAGAACATGGTGTCTCTCATATCTTAACCCCCAAATATTCACCCCAATCGAATGCCTCCGAACGTGTGAACCAATCGATCCTAGCCGCCTTCCGCGCTTACATAGGTGAAGACCATTGCACGTGGGATAAATACCTGTGCGAGGCGGGCGCAGCGTTTCGAAGTGCTGTTCACGAGTCCACGGGTTGTTCCCCACACTATTTAATGTTCGGATTTCAGTCCATGAGCCGGATTATGAGCTCCTCCGACGCCTTTCCGCGTTTAAAGATGGCGAGGTTGCGCTCAGCACCCCGCACGAGCGCCTGCGACGTATTCGCGAGCGTGTCCAGGAAAAGCTAGCTGCAGCCTATGCTAAAGGCCAGCAGCGATACAATTTACGAGCAAGAGTTCGTACCTTTACTCCAGGACAATTGGTTTACGTCCGGAATCATGTCCTTAGTAGTGCAGCTGATAAATTCGCGGCTAAATTCGCACCCATATTTGTACCTGCCAGAGTGGTTAGACAGGTGGGTCAGGTGGCCTATGATCTCGAGTCACTTGATGGAAGGCCTTTGGGGACCTATCACGGTCAGGATATCCGGCTGTAAATATTACCAAATAGTCGGCTGTATTGTGGGTCAGGCATGTTTCTGTTTCCTTTTCGCCCTGTCTTCATACTCTGTATTTTCCTTTCTCCCCACTCTCACATTCTTTTTATTGTTGTTAATAGTGTGAATAGAATATATAGAGTTAGTTTTAGCCTTAGGTTATAGGTTCTGTACAGTTAGTGAAAGGTGTAAATAGTAGTTCGTTTGTAAGTTTTCTTTGCCGAGATCAAGGGCTGGAGGTGAAGATATGGTGTGGTACGAGGAAGGCAGCGCGGATGTTCGCTGACCAAATCAATGCCCCGATATAGTTTTTTTCGAAGGCTACCAGTACGGCTCGAGTCGGCGCAATTATTTTTGTTGTTGTTGACGGCATAGTTATAACCTTTTAGAATTAAGTTGAGGGATTATCGTATCGTTATCGTTTATCGCCCATATTAAGGGATTATATTATCGTATCGTATCGTATTATTGTATCGTATAGCATTATCGTATCGCATTATCATATCGTATAGGATTATCGTATCGTATAACATTATCGTATCGTTTAGCCATACCGTATCGCTTAGTATTATCGTATCTTTTAGTGTTAGCGTATCCTTTAGAATAACATTATCGTATAGCCGCATCTTAGCGTTAGGTTATCGCTTGTATATAGTGTATTACAGTTTGACCTTGGCTTATTGGTTAGTAGTTGGTATTGCCCGGCTTTGGGAAATGAGACCCTTCGTATGGGACATCCCCACGTGTTACGTTGGCACAATTAATGGCCCCTCTATTTTCAAACCTTTAAATACCCCGACGCTGAACTTCGCTTATCCGATGCAAAAACCCACATCATCTCAACGCGGCAGACGCAATCCAGTGCGCGTTGATGAAATGACGCGGCTGATGTAATCAAGCGGCTGAAGTTGAAATAACTTGGAGACGCGTTGATGAAAATGACGCGGAGGAGGCAGTTTAGTTTGAGAGCGGATCGGAAAGAGTCGTGGTGAACGGACGTATAATTTTATGGCGTATCCCCTTTGTAGAAAAGAAAAGCCCTGTGAATCTCAATTCAGAAAGTTCGTAGAAAGATAGCCTATTTTCGTGTGTGCAACAAAGGATTTTGTGGAATTTATATTTAGTATTTCCAAGGATTGTGATATTGTGTAAATCGTAATCAAATTTGTGTATTAATTGTTCGAGACATAGTTGTTCAGAATGGCGTATGCATATTTATTCAAATACTTCATCATCGGTGACGCGGGTGTTACCTCAAGCGGAATATAAATTTTCTAACGCATTTGCAATGTACAGCCTTGGACTTCGTTTGGCTCCCTGAAACAGCTATTCGTTACTCCAATATTCTAAATTTAGTGGCTTAACTACGCATTTGGTAAGATCTGTATTCGTAAGTGTCATTTGTCTGGGCGTCGCTGACGTCTTATTGTTGGAGTTATTTTTGAAGTATCAGCAAATGCACAAACATTAACATGTCTGTTCGCTGTTAACAGTGTTCGAGGAAAGCCATCGAAGTCCTCCGACATAGACTAATCGCATATGAGGAAATTCGGTAACATATGTTACCACGGAAAATTTGCTGCGCTTCCGTTATCAGCAATATGTACTGCCGTAATCAATATTTTGCTTATTTACTTTTTCTCAAAAGGAGTCAGGAAGTCGTGTCTCTTGGTACAGTTCACGGACAAGCGATTTCAACCCGTCCATGATTTAACGATCGGAGTTTGGTGCTCGCATGATAATAATTGATGGAAAACAAATAAAGTTGCAAATTTGGGGATACAGCAAGCCAGGAGGCATTCAGGTCAATTACCCATTCCTGATATCGGGGTGCAGCAGGAGCTCTGCTTGTGTATGATATAACCCGTAGAGAAACATTCAACCACTTGACAACATGGCTTGCAGATGCTAGGCAACATTTCAAATTCGAATATGGTCATAATACTCGAAATCTGAAACAAAAGTGAAAACACAATCTGGCATAGGTGAGCAGTATTTATAACAAATGATTTATGTTCATGTAGAGACCTTTTATAGATAAGAAAAAAAAGTCGTTTTTAAGATGAAACCCAATATTAAACCTTTTGAGACCAAAAATAGCGGAAATTCATTGTATAAAAATGATTCTAAATTATTTAATGTGTTGATTAAATCATTTATTCTAGTTAGTGGTATACTTACTTGAATTCACTGTAATTCGGATTCCAGTTTTAAGCTACATTTTAAAATTAAGTTTACTGCGTTTGACAAAACATACATTTTTCGATAAAGAGGCTGATGAGTGAATCTGTCGATGAGCAAATAATAGGTAGAATATGTTTAAAAATATAGTGCCGTTTTAGTTTGTATGTAATTATCTCAATTTGAAAATACTTTAAGACTCACTTGAATATTGTTAGAGCACTGATAAAACATTCCGAAAATAAATGTTCCTTTTACAATCAAAACAGCCTAGAAAAATTGAAATAATTAAATAAGTTCAATGTGCTGGATTAAGCCCAGTTTTCATTTTGTTTGATTCAATTCAATTTAATTTCAGGAAGTTACCAGAATCCATGACGCACTGGTGAATATTTTAGTGTGTGTGTGTGCGCGTGTTCGACATTATGGAGTTCTTTAAAAACAAAAAAATTCTTTCTGTCTCTGAACCCACTCCCATACGCGGTGAGCTAGCCGTGGAACCAAAAAGACCTCCTCTTCAGTCACCATCATGTGACTTTATGTGGTTCCATAGGGAAACTGTTTTTGTTTAGTCAACAACCTTTGCTGAATACCTTCTTTTTTCTTTTTTTATTGCTGCGAGAGCAACTCCTCAGTTGCTATTACTACATACATCCTGTTTTTCTTGATAATGCATATTATATATTTTTTTTATTTTTCCTGCGGAACAACATCACATAACAAGCTTTGTCAGAACCCAATTGGAGAAGTTTCGGTGTTTCGAATTATCAAGCGGCTTTAGTTCTTGAGCTATTTGATCTTGTGACCATGTAGACCAAGAACTTTTTGCAAAATACACCTCAGTGTCGTTTGAGCGATGCCCAATTCTAAAGAACAACGTGGAACTTACGGCTGCGATATTTCCTTCGCTTCGAGCGGTACAACGTCTTTTTGGCATCAATGCGTCGAATAGTGAAAATTTGGACTCGAGCTTATCCATTATAGCACGCACACCCAGTTGGGTGGGACGATTATTACGATCGAAAATTGGAGTAAGCGCTCTTAAAATTGCAACTATCGATTCAGAATTTTAAACAGTGCTAGTTCTTAAACTTTACCATGATGAAAATTTTGACTTTAACTTGCATTTTGACATTGATAGTTTATTAAAAAAGTTTAAGAGTGGATTCATATAAGAATAAAAAGTTGTAATGTTCCTAATGGAAATACGCAGAGCATAATTCATTGCATCGTTCCTTAGTCGATCTGTTCTGGCGTAAGAAATTACAAAATTGCTCGCGTTTCTTGAATTACATATATGGATTTATTTGTGATACTTCCGTAAAGGGGTTTGTTCCGATTCACTAGATTTTAGACATTTGAAGTTAAGTCTAGCTTTCTTCATAGTAATAATTTGAATTTGAAGGTGAATGCATTGGTCCGTTGATACACTAGTCTTGTTGGAGTGAGATTTGGAAGATTTAGAATATTTTCATAGGCCTTAGTTAGCATCCTGGATAGAATATTAAGGTTATGCTATGACAATTGACTCCAAATGACCTCCGCATAATGTAACTTCGTCAGGAAAAATGCATTTAATACAAGGTTCTTTATATGCTTTGGAAAATCTCCATATCTTCTCAACTTTTCTATCATTGGTGCTAGTTGTCTCCTCAAATTGTTTATGTGTGGCAACCAAGTCAAGCGATGATGTTTAGTAAGACCGAGATATTTGGTTTCTAGCACTCTTTGTAATTTACCGCCGCTAATTTTTAAGGTCAACTTCTATGTTTTCCTTATCCTTCTGTTTAAAAAACAATGTATTTTGTCTTAGCAGTATTTAATGCCAACTTGTTTTTGGTAAGCCATGAACGATATTAATCCAGATCTCCGTTGACAATATTTTCCATGTCCCGAATAAGGAAGCACAAAACCATCAGCATTTAATGTGTGGTGACATTTCAGTCTACATACGTTCAAATTATTAGTATATAGCAAAAACAAGGTTGGACAAAGTATGCAGCCTTGGGGAGCATCTGATTTCATTGCTGCTAGATTGCTGAAGAAATTATTAACTGATGTTCTCTGGGATCTTCTTTCCAAAAAAGTTTTAAGAAGTTAATTCTGTTTGCCTTTAATACCATACGATTCAAGTTTTTGAACTAATAGGTCATGATCAACCGTATCAAAAGTCTTCTTCAAATCCACAAAAATTACAATAACATAATCTCCTTCATCAAGACTTTTATTGATATAACGTGAAACAGAAAGTAACGAATGGACAGTACTCTTGTTCTTTTGAAAGCCAAATTGCTTCAGGTTTATGATAAAATTTTTCATTGAGAAAAATTTAAAACGATTTTTCAAAAGTTTTAAGTGTGTTTTACTTAAGGCTGTCAAATGTGTAACCGAGGGGGAATTATTCGGGCCCAGATGATCTGCTCCTTTGAATACTGGAATTATTTTTGCCAGATTCTCTTCGTCCAGAATGTTGCATTTTAATAACAGTTCAGCGATCTCCTCTTTGACTAGAATAATTTCATGGGTGGGGATGTTGTTAATACTCGTACCTGGTGCTGCATTCTTTTTCAAATCTTGTCTTGTATTTAATACTTCTCTTTTATTAGTTTGATGATTATAGAAGATGGACTTAGGTGGGCTATTTGTAATAAAGAAATGGCTGGCTGACTTGTCAACAAGCTTCTTGGTCATTTTTTCACCAAGCTTCTCGGTAATTTTTTCACCAATTGTTGAACAAAAATAATTTAGCGAGTTTGCTATTCCACATGGGCGTGCTATTATTAAAGTCCATGCAAAAAATTCAGCATTTGGTGACATGGTCCACGGTGATGAATTATCTTTTACTTCATTTATTATTTTCCATATTTCGTGCGAGTTGTCCGCCGCTGTTTCCAATCTTCTGGAGTAATCTGAAAATTGAGCTTGTTTGATGAGACGTTTTTAATCTTTTAAAGCTTGGTTATACAGATATTTATGTTAAGTGCGTGATCTTCAGTGTTCTTCTTGTAGTTTTTATAAGCCTTCCTTTTGCTAACACTAGCCCCAATAACTTTCTTTGTAATCCATGTATGTTCTCGACATCCAACCTTTTTCGCAATGGTAGAGCCATGCTTGAACTTTGTAATCATATTTTAATGCTCCATTATGTTTTTAGGTTTTCGTTTTGTTAGCAACTGTTGAAGTTTTGATTTGAAAAGATCCTTGTTCAAATATTTGAATATTTTGTGAGCAGGTTTGTGCTTTCTGAAGCTTTGACCATGAACTACAATCTTCAGAACACGACGATCTAACTCTGGCCAGTCTTCAAGTGTGAATTTAATGTTTTCAGCAATTTTTTTCTCATTTGTTGTTATATGACCCAGGCAGGGAGTTGAAGCTGGGTGAGTAAGTTTGCTATTATTGGCAATGACCGCTCCGTTTGTTTCCAGGGCATCTTTGTACATCCTCGATTCTGGAGATTCTGCAATCACCTATGTTTGCATCAGCAACTGTAATTAAATTTTTTTCAGTAGAGTATATTGTATCTATTACTGTGCAAAAGTCATGCGCGTTGAGGCGATTAGGATTATAGTAAGTACCGAGTTTTAGTTTTTTACCTGTGCAGGTAATTTCAATTATTATTATATTATATATTGGATATTCTAAAAAGTATTGAGCCTTTTTTTTGTCATTTTTCGATTGAATATTTCTTTTATTTAAGATGAGTTTTATTTAAGTACATATCGTCCATTATTATCGATGACCTTTTGCCATTTTTTGAGTAGAGCCACTATTCCATCTGTGTAGAACTTCTGTGGTTTATCGGCGAAAAGCTTGGCCAAGTGATTTTCACTGTCCCTTCTTGAAGTGAATTTCTTTTCATTAAGGAAGTTTTGCAGAGACCGTAACAAATGATAGTCTGATGGTACAAGGTCTGGACTATACGGTGGATGTATCAAAACTTCCCAGCAAAGCTCTGTCAATTTTTGCCGGGTCGTCAAAGATGTGTGTGGTCTGGCATTATCATGATGGAAGACAACGCCCTTTCTATTGATCAATTCTGGCCGGTTTTTTTGAATTGCTTGTTGCAATCTGGTTGATTGCTGACAACACAGAGCCAAATTGAGTGTTTGGCCAGGTGCTAGCACCTCATGACAAACAATTCCCTTCCCATCCCACCATACACACAGCAATACCTTATTTGTGGTCAATCCTGACTTTGAAGTCGTTTGGGATGATTCGCCTTTTTTTGACCATGATCTTTTTCGAACGACATTCTCGTATTTTACCCATTTTTCATCGTCTGTAATGATTTACTTCAAAAATGGCTCGATTTCGTAGTGTTTTATTAGGATTTTTTGTGTTAATTCATATGGCACCCAAACGTCGAGCTTCTTTGTGCACCCAGCCTTACACAAATGGTTCAAAACTGTTTGGCGATGGATATTCAATTCCTTAGCAATGTCATGGCTACTTATATGTTGATCTTCTTCAATTCTTTGTAAGATTTCATCGACTTTTTCAGTGATTGGTCGACCTGAGCAAGGTGCATCTTTGACATCAAAATTTCCAGAACGAAGGCGAGCGAACCATTTTTTGGCTGTGTCCTTTGATGAAGTATCTTGACCGTAGACACCAGGAGTTTTTTTACGAGCCTGCGATGCATTCTCACCTTGATCGTCGTGATATTGTAAAATATAACGAATTTTTTCAGAAATTTCATTCAACGACGAAATACAAAACTGTCCGCATGAAAATTCTTGACTGGAATGTCACCTTTCAAACGCATGTCAGTTTGAATCAATCTGATTAGTATTGTCCGATATATGACAGCGAACACTATCTAATGAAAAAAAAGGCTCAGTGCTTTTTAGATTGTCCAATATTAGACTTATCACCCGATTTGTAAACCGAAAAAAAGATGGACAAGGGAACACACAAAGCAGATGACAAAGATTTGGTAAAAATATTAGAAACTTCATCTGAACCACAGCCAATGTTACTGTCTAGACCTTTCAGTAATGGCTCTCTATGTCGAGAGGACTTGCATAGGCAAATGACAAATTTAAGGACAAAGCGATAATATGATCAGAATTTTTAGCATTTGAAGTACCATAAAATGAGGAAAAATGTTGAGCAAAGAGTTCACAAATCTCATAATTATTGAATGAAGAGAATCCATTATAGTGCATCAAATTCGGCAAACCACAGAATTTTTTTAAAACCAGAAAGGTTTGCTCAGAGTCGTTCTAATTGAATTTTTAGCATAATTCATATACTTTTTTTGGGCAATATTAACCAATTTTTTACCTTCTCTACGTAAACTTTTATAGTTAAGAAGATGAATTGCAGAGCCAGTAAGTCGATACTTAGTACAGGCAGCATTCTTTGCTTTTAAGATAGAGATGATATTTTTATTTAGCCAAGGAGCGTCTTTTGATCTCTTTTGAAGGCAGGCAGGTGTATATTGTGATATAAGAGATTGAAGGAAGCTATTAAATTTTTTATATGGCATCATTAATATTTAAATTACAGAGAAAGAAAAACCAATTGATGGAGATTATTTCAGCTTCCATTTGACTAGGTATATTCAGCTCTCACGACATTAAAGCGGGGAGAAAAGGCTTTGTTTAGAACAGTTTTACAAGGTGAAAAAGTAGAAAAATGAAGCAGAGGATGGTGAGGGTCATGTTTAACGTATTCACTTAGCGAGCAGAAAGTAATCGGATGATTTAGGAGTGTCAGACAAGATTAGATCTAAAACTTTGTTATTAACATTGGAGACATTGTTGAAATGGGCAAGTGAACACAGGGAGAGAAATGAGCAGAAGGAAATGGATTGACTGTGGATTGAGCTAATTCCAGAAAATGATGCATCCCACACTACATTTTGGAAGTTAAAGTCACCACAAATAACAAACGAAGAAGAAGGAAAGCGGTTGGAAATAAAAGAGCTCCGAAAAGAATATTTCATAGACATGTTAAGAGCGACCAGAGGAGATATAGACTTGTGAGGATCAATAAAGCAATATTAGATGATAGGGGGACAAAAACACTAATGTACTCAACAGGAGATGGGGGTAGAGAGTCGCAAAAGTAGGCATCTAGAATCGATCTTTGAACGCCAATTAGAACACCACCACCATCAGACTTACCAACGCTCAAGCGATTCCATTCATTACAAAAAACATTATAAGAAGGCAAAATTTCATTATCATGAATATCTACAGTGTGCCAAGTTTCTGTGAAGCACACAAAGTTGTCAAAGGACACAAGAGAGGAAAATTGAACTTCGTTGGTATTGTTTCGTAAGCCTCGACTCTACATCTAGCACTCGTTGCGTGTAGACGTGTTTTTAATTCGCTCCTGTCAAGAATTTTTAAAAACTAAAATAATTTCTAAAACGTCAATTAGAAAGTAATTTTAGAAAAACACTTATTACATCGTCGAACTATTAGAATAATTCATCAAGTGTCTGGATTTTGCTTGCAAAAAAGTTTCAAAAAAGTCAAAAAAGAAGAAACGTGTTTTCAACGGGGGTATGGAGGAGCTCGAGAGCTTCCCACCGCTGGGGGATCCAGGGCCAGGTAAGGTACTTAAACTTTAGAGTTGTGAGGTGACAACACCTCCAAAAAACTGAGGTCAACTAGTTTTATGCAAATTGGCTCAGATGGAGCCAAAAAAATTACATTGTGTTAATTGCAGTGTATTTGGTTATCCAGCATCACATCGAGGATGTCCTCGGTATTAAGATGCAAAAGTTAAATTTTCTTCTTCTTCTTAGCACTACAGCCCCTTTCGGGCCTTCGCTTCTTGCAAACAGCGCCTCCAACTGTCTCGGTCCGTTGACCGCGTTTTCCAATTTCGAAATCCGAGCAGCGATGAACTGTCTTCGTCGACCGAGTCAGACCAGCGTTTCCTCGGTTTCCCCACTAGCCTCCGGCCTTCAGTTCTCCCAACGAATACCTTCTTGGGTATCCGTTGTTCGTCCATACGATTCATGTGTCCAGCCCATTGGAGCTTCCGCAGTCTTACAATCCTTGAGACCTCCGGTTCGTCAAAAATTTCGTACAGCTCATGGTTGTCTCGAATTCGCCATTGGTCCCCGTCTAGCTCGCTCCAATTATTCGCCTCAGGAGCCGTCGCTCAAAGGCATTCAATATATTTGCGGATGCTTGGGTTAGGGTCCATGTTTCACACCCATAGTATAACACAGGTCTTATCAAAGATTTGCATACTTGGAGCTTTGTTTTCCTGTGTATGCAGCTGGTCTTCAAGATCGTCAATACTGAATAAAATATTTTATTTACGAGCTGTATTCTTCGGCGTATTTCGTCTCTTTCATTACCCGTTTTCGTTATTTTAGCGCTTAAATACACAAATTCGATAACATTTTCGATACTGTATTCGCCAAGTGTGATATTTTGTGTATTTGGGGTATTTTTCCTCGACTGCATCATGAGGTTTGTTTTATTTTCGTTGATTTGTAGCCCTACTAGTTTTGCTTCGCTGTCGAGTTTCAAGAAGAGTTCTTTGGCAGTTGTTAATGACCGTGACAAAATGTTGATGTCGTCCGCATAGGCCACTACTTGGCTCAACTTGTATAGTAATGTACCTCTCGTATCGACAGGTAGCTTCCATATGACGTACTCCAGAGCCAAATTGAATATGAGTTAAATTTTCCCTAAGACAAACTCAAGTACATCGCAAATTGTTACCTCCCAACTTCGTCAGACGCGGAGTAACATTTGCACTTGCCGCTAGAGGACAATCAGACAACAATGTAAATAAAATAAATAATGTAAGTGGTAATAATGAGCTGCTTCTCAAAATTTACCAACAGCTTGAATCTCTTTCAGAAAGAATAAATAAATAAGACCAAAAAGTCAATTTCGTTTCTCAACGTTTCGGCCAACATGCTTCAAAATAGTTTGTCATCCATTCACATTTCCATGCATAGAATTCGTCTCATCTCGATCAACGTCAACTCCATTGTTGCTATACATCGACGTGACTGCCTCTTGGAGTTCCTTGTTAAGCAAAAGCCTAACATCATACTTATCACTGAAACCCACCTCAATTCATGGCACTCCATGACATTCAAGGATTTTGAGTTCGTAAGAAACGATGGGGGAGGTGGCACCGGGATATTGGTTAGAAGACCCTATCGTTTCCAGAATATTGAAAAGTCGAACTCAAAAGTTTTGAATCTCTCGAAGTGTCCGTTATCAAAATTTCACTCCAGGTGGGGATAACCTCTTCGGTATTTCTGCCTATGCAACTGGTCGAAATGTTCTCAAGTTCAAGGAGGAGCTCAATTCCTTGTTTGAAATACTCGAATTGAACAGGTTGCATGGTTATTAAATTCTTGCTGGTGACCTGAACGCCAAGCATACATCATGGCTGAACGCCACCAATAATCCTAGAGGTGTATTTCTGAAATCGTGGATAACAGAGAACTAAATTGAATATAGGTGCAATCTATATGGGTCGGAGTTCCCAACATACCCTAGGACAAACTCAACTTAACGGAAACTGCAGGTGCTTCCTTATGATAGCGACCATAACGCAATCGTGGTGGAAATCAATCATCAAAGGGATGATTTCTTCCTCATTCCAGTTCAACATGAAAATCAGCTTTTGAATTTAAAAAAAACCAGACTGGGGAAAGTTTCAAAAGAATTTTAATCACGAGTACCAGAAGCAATGTCTTCCTTCTGATGATAGCAACTCTTGCTCAATGGTTCCTAATTACAGGACTTCAACGAACGATGAAATTGTTTGAAGCTTGAGAAGCTGACGTCGGAAGCGATTGAGAAAGTAGTTCCCAAGATTAAACATCGAAACAATATGGAAGGATATGAAACACCAACCATTGCAAGGTTGAAAAGATTGAGAAGCCTTCTTCTCACACGAGTCAACAATATTTATTGTTGGCTTTGTTGAAATTTCACCTAAAAATGTCCGGAACTTAATCCGTTCATACTTCAGGAGTCAGTCAGCAATCAATGGGCTAGAAAATTGAGCGGTATTAGCTCACAGGACCCAGATGGCGTTTCAGTTAAAGTGAATAGCATATTCTGCAAGAAGTCTCGAGTGAAGGTATCGAATCTTGAAGTCACTAGTGAGGAGATAAATCTTCTCGATAGGGCTGGTATCGAAATCGATAGTACGACTCCGGATAGAAATGGAAACAGGATTATATGTTAGCGATTGCATAAACTTGATCTAATTGGAACAGATTTTGAACTGGTTCATCTACCAAACCCTGAGAATGAAATATTTTCGGAGGTCGTTGAAGCAAAAATGTTCGACTTCAAATCAAGCCTGGATGGCCAATCAATTTTTCATTAATGAAACATTAACATCTGTCCTCATACCAAGCTTAAATCTTATTGATTATTTTGTCAGCTATGAAGATTTGTGTTTCATATTTCGAAGGATTAACAACAAGAAGTGGTACTGACGGTATTCCAAATGAAGTTCTCCGAAATTTGCCGGGGGTTGCTATTAGGAATTATTGCATATTGTTCAACAACATGTTGAGCAATTCACATTTCCCAAATGAGTGGAAAAAGGTTAATGTATTTCAAAACTTGAAGAAAGGAAAAGAATCTTTATGCCCTAAATGCTATCGCCCAACTAGCTTGCAGCTTAACATCAGCAAGGTGTTTGAAGTGATACTAAACAATGAATTAAACGCCCACATTGAGAAATATGAGTTGATGCTAAATTGCCCATTTTATTTTCGTCCAAGGCATTCGACCATACATGCGATAACGAAAGTAACCTCAGACATCTGTTGGAAACTACATGATAAAAAATGTGTTGGAGCGTGTCTCATTGATTTGGAGAAAGCCTTCGATACGGTATGGTTAGAAAGATTAGTTTTTAAACTCCTTCAGGACAAGTTCCCCAGACACCTTGTTGCCATGCTGTGCTATATGTTATACCGAAAATCATTTGTTGTAACTGATAGAAATCAGACAACAATGCGTGAATGCAAGGTCTTGAATGGTCTACAGCAGGGAACAGTTACTGCGCCTCTGCTTTTCTCAATATTCAATCGCAAGCTGTTGAACGGCTTTGATTTTAACGTCTCGCCAACGCGATCATTGGTAGGGTTTCTGATGATCTGATCATCTATACGGCAGACCAAAAAGCTGCAATAATTCAGAGCAATCTTCAAAAATTGTTCAATGATGTGCAGCTGTAGACTGACAATTGGCGAATGAAAATCAATTCGCAGGAGTACGAAACAATTTTGTTTCGGACGACGCTGCTGGGAGTCACTCAAGACCTGAAACGTAATTGGAAGGATTTCCACATCATGGCTGGCGAGGGTAGTTCAGAACGGGTTCCACATAAATTCTGTGTTCAATACCTCCGTGTTATAATGAATCGGCCCTACGCCACTGCCAATAATAGTCAGTCGTTATTGACGTCGACGGTTTGGAACGCACACTCTAACCTCTCGCTGTCACTGAACCACGTTTTGTCGCTGAGAGGAAGGTGAACGTTTGTGAGCCAGCTGACGTTAGATAGGAAGCCATATAGCAGCAGACTTTACTATCACACACATGACCATTAGTAGGTGACTTTTCTGGCTAACAACATGGCGGGATATGAAGAATTATGGAGAGGCCAACGAAATTCGAGGTTTTGTACGGTTTTAAGACGGATTTCTACCGTGATGGCCCGCGGAGAACAATATAGCGCTCCTAGTGAAGTGAAACTTATTTCAGTTCTTATTTCCGTTTAATTTTTATCGCCTTCCAAATGAATAGGAGTTTTTTTACATCTTAACGCTCAGCTATCAGTGGACGGTGCAAAACATGTGCTTCATTTGCTCGTCGTGAAAAATTTGGGAGTACAGTGGACAATACGAGGTTAATTTTTCGCATGCACGGAATGCTTTTCGTGCGTCTTCATTTGGAAAATGGTATATATTCCGCAATATAAGCATTTGCTAATGCCGCAGTTGGATGACAGCTCACGGAAGCTTGTCCATAGTAGGCCGACTAGTACATATGCCAATTTCTAACATATGACTTCCCATCTTACGTCAGTTTTGTGTGTGAGAGAACTTTTAAAAAAGCGGAAGAGACGGGTACAGATGGCGGGACGCCCATGCGAACTCTTTTATCTGTCATCGGGATCAAAAAAGAAGTAAAAGTACCCGCGAACGTTTAAAAAAATAAAAACTTTTCGCAAGGACTAAACGCAAGCCGCACTACTGCGAGCATCGTTTTGAAAAGTGTGGTCTCAACTGAGTCGTTTGCGCATACCTCGGATCTTGGGGAGTAGTTCAGGGGAATGGAAAATCCGGACAAATGGCGGAGTACCTAACCTCAAATGAGATAATTGTGAGATCTCGAGTACAAACCTAAAGGGAGTACCGAACCATTTTTTTTTTGTCAGTGCAGATCAACTTTCGGTGGTCATGGCGCATCGGACACCCAAGGATGCCTTGCCGAGGAAGGTGACATAGTGATGGATAAAGTTATAGAGGATATTTGGAGGTTAGCAAGTAAGTGGTATGATGAAATATCGGCAGTCACCACTATTTTAAACTACATTCATCAGCGACGTCGAAGTGTAAGCAGAAAGGTAGAAATTGACGGATTTTTGACACTAATGAACAGGAAGGTAGATTTCATAAGTGTTCCAAACTTGGGGCTGAGCAGTTCAATTTATTCTTTGAAGTGAGACAAGGTAGCTTTAATAAAAAATATCGAAGGTAAAGCCATTTAATTTACTAGGCATAGATGAAACAAAAGTAACGTCTTCACCTAAAAAAAAAAGATATTTTCTTAACCTGATCCTGACTCTCTGCATTTAATTTAATTTACCACAAGTGAGAAAATCACATCTAAATAGGGCAGGACACTTTCAATACCATCGAAACATATTGTCGCGTGTTTTTGGTTCGCGGCCAATAATCAAAAGAGTTTATTTGATTCGTCAAAAATGCACAATCGCTTCACTAACGGTTTCACAACTTTAATTTTCACTATTAAAATTCTACCTTCCACTTGTCCATAAATTTCTATCGCAATTGTCTACTTAAAATCACTTCACACTCAAACAATCAATATCGCCCGTACTTCGCGTATCGCAGTTTTCTATCGCGGTTGTAATGAATGATCCCCCCATTCATTCAGCTCGCCTTTATATAGGGTGTCTAATCATTCAACTCAGTTCTCGTACATTGGTGAATTAGCAGGAACATTCCAGCATGAATGAATGGAGCAGTGACTCACTTTCAGATGTTGTTCATGCTTGTTAGGTTCTCGTGGTTTCGAGTAAATTCGTTTTGTTGATTTCCTTAATTGTTGTGAAAACAATTGCGACAGTAGCTCGCAGAATTATTTGTACATGTAACACTGCCCCCACCTCAGTTCCTTTCGCCCCGAAAAGATGTGTCGCTATTTGTAGTCAATTCTCCCTGGGTGTAATATGGGGCAAGACGGTCCAGATGCACGATTTTCATTTTAGCTCTCGGCTTACGATGTTCCTGTATTCGGTATACGACGTCGTTGATTCGCTTTGTAACTCGGTATGGTCCCTCCCAATTATGTTGCAACTTTGGAGACCTACCCTTTCGCCGTTGCGGGTTATATAGCCACACCAAGTCATCTTGCTGGAAGCCAGTAGAATTAGCCTTTAGATCATACCTGGTCTTCATGCGGTCAGTAGCCGATTCGAGGTGTTTTCGCACTGTCCGATGTATTTGGTTCAACCGCTGTCTTAGATCACTTGCGTACTCCGAGATCGTTTGGGGTTTCTCAGGGGGTGTTCCGAACTTTATATCGGCTGGCAAACGAATAGTCTTTTGGGAATGCAGCGGTGTTGTCCTCGTTTTCCGTATTCCCAGCAGCTCGCACATTTCGTTAAAAACTAGTGACTCAAAGTTTCGGCCTTGATCCGAATGTAGTTCGCAAGGTACACCGTACCTACTGACCCAATTTAACACTAGCTGCTCAGCTACAGTAGTTTCTTCCTGGTTGGGAATGGGGTAGACCTCGGGCCACTTGCTGAAATAATCGGCTACAACCAGCGTGTATCGATTTCCCCATTCAGATTCAGGAAAGGGTCCTGCGATGTCAACAGCAATCCTTTCGAATGGTACCCCCACGTTATAGATTTGCATTTGTCCTCTCAGTCGTCGCTTTGGACCTTTGACGGAAGCGCAAGTTGTGCATCTGCGACACCAGTCCTCTACGTCTTCTCGAGCGTGGAGCCAGTAGAATCTCTCCCGCAATTTCGCTAAGGTCTTGTTAACACCAAAGTGGTCTCCCGAGGATCCTTCATGCATTTCCTTAATCACATCGTGGATTCGGCTTTGGGGTAGTATAGTTTGCATCCTATAGGCGCTGCCATCCGCCGTTTCCCATTTCCGCTTGACTACGCCACCCTCCACCGGAAGAGAGTTCCATTGTGCCCAATAGCTTTTCAGGGTTGCGCCATGCATCGAAACGTCTTTCCACTCAGGTCGCCCAGTCGTCTCCTTCCATACAAACAATGGTCCGATGTCTTCATCGGCTAACTGGGCGTTTCGAATCTCCTCCGATGACCAACCTTCATCGAATTCGGCCGTTATCAATCGCAGATCAACAGGTGGTTCCTTTTTCTCAATCCGTCGGCAATGCTTGCAGTTAGCTGGACATGGACGGCGGGATAGGGCGTCAGCATTTCCATGGACTCCGCCCTTCCGATGAACAATTTCGTAGTCGTATGACTGCAATCTTTCGATCCATCTTGCAACTTGTCCCTTGGGGTTTTTGAAGTTGAGCAGCCATCTCAATGATGCATGGTCCGTTCAAAGAACAAATTTCTGGCCATATAGGTACTTGTGGAACTGCTTGGTGGCCTCTATTATAGCCAATAGCTCCTTCCTGGTCACGCAGTAGTTCCTCTCACTTTTTGAAAGAACTCGACTGTAATACGAGAGGACTCTTTCTTCGCCATCGATCTGCTAGGAGAGTAAAGCTCCAATACCGCCGTTGCTTGCATCGGTGTCAACTACAAACATTTTTCCGGGTTTTGGATATGCCAGCACGGGTAATTCACACAGCTTTTCCTTCAGGGTCTCAAAGGCTGTCTGGCATTGTTCATTCCAGACGTACGGACGATTTTTTTCGGTTAGCTGATGGAGACACTTAGCTATCTTGGCAAAGTCTTTGACGAATCTTCGATAGTAGGTTGCCAGACCCAGGAAACTTCGTAGTTGGCGCTTGTTGTTTGGTGTTGGCCAGCTTTTTACGGCTTCAATTTTCCCAGGGTCTGTTTTGACCTCTTATGCTGATACAACGTGTCCCAGGTATTTTACTTCAGCTGCAAAAAGGGTACACTTGTCGGGACTAAGTTTCAAATTTGCCAGCCGCAATCGGAAAAAAAACCTCTTCTAAGTTCCGCACATGCTCTTCGAACGTTCTCCCGATGACGATGATGTCATCTAGGTACACCAAGCAGGTTTTCCAGGGTAGACCATGTAGCACGTATTCCATCAAGCGTTCGAAAGTGGCTGGAGCACTGCAAAGCCCAAACAGCATCACCACAAATTGCCACAATCCAGTCCCAACTGAAAATGCGGTCTTCTCTCGGTCCTTCTTGTCGATTTCTACCTGCCAGTAGCCACTCTTGAGATCGAGTGTAGAAAACCATTTTGCGTCGGCTAAAGTGTCCATGATGTTATCGATGCGTGGAAGTGGGTAACTATCTTTCTTAGTGACGTCGTTAAGCTGCCTATAGTCGACACAAAAACGAGTGCTACCATCTTTTTTCTTTACTAGAACTACAGGCGCGGCCCATGGACTGACAGAAGGTTCAATAACGCCTTGTTTTTCCATGTCCGTGATCAGCGCGCTCACTTCTCCTTGTTTGGCTATAGGAAGACGTCTCGGTGATTGTCGAATCGGCTTGGCTCCCTGTGTACTTATGGCGTGAGTTACCATACTCGTTCGGCCTTGGTCATCCGGGCTTGTTGAGAAGATGTCACTGTACTTGGTGACCACATCAGAGGCTTGTTTGAATAGCTGCACTGGCAACTTGACTTGCTTCAATATGGCAGACGTCTTGCCTCCTTTTCCAATGATGGTCGTGAGTGGCTTCCAAAGAGGTGATGGTGGAAACAGGCTGGCAGCTGCCGATGACTTCTCCCGCTTTGATGCTCGTGGTTGAGTCTACGGTGTTAAGGACTCTAACTGTCACATTTCCGTTCCTTAAAGATCTTACAAGGCTTCGTCCCACAATCAAACTGCGCAATTCCGATGTCTTCGTTGGCTCTATCAGATAAGATCGGTGGTCTCCAGAATCACCATCAAGCTTGGCCCATACAATGCTTTCGGAAGAATTCGGTACATCAGTGTCAGTACATACCACTACATTCATCTTGGGAATTTGGACGCTGGGATCCTCCATCAGTACTTCTACATTCTGCCATTTCAATACACGTTTGCCCAAATCCAACTTGATTCCATGTGGTCGCAGAAAATCCATTCCGAGAATGCAGTCATCCATAATGTTCACGACCAGAAAATTATGTCGGAACACAAGGTCTCCCAACTGTATCTGGAGGTTGACCTCTCCATGAACAGGTGCAGTTTCTCCCGTAGCTGTCCGTAGTGAGAAAATTCTGCCCTTGTGAAGTTGTTGCTGTCTAACTAGGTCTGGTCGGATAATCGATCGGGTTGCACCAGTGTCGATTGTTATGGTGCAGTGTTCTCCGTCAACTTGGCCCAGAAGGCATAAGTCCGCTCCTCCACGATGTAGTCTTGACACGGTGATGGTGGTGCTGAGGGCATCGATCCTTCTAGCCAACCTCTCCCCCACAAAGTTGGCTCTTACATGTTTCCCGACTTCCATTCAGCTTCCATTCTGGACTCCTGACTCGGTCTGGATCTCCTCCTAGCTGCACACCCTGGACAATAGCTCGGTCTTCTTCGCATCTTGCAGTCTCTTTGCAGGTGCCCCTTCTCTCCGCAATTCCAGCATCTAGGCGCACCATTTACATGCGGGTCTCGCTCGATTTCCACGCGCTCACATCTGCACTCGTCTGTCACTACCTCACGAACCTGGGCAGTGGTACGAGTCACATTTTTCGCTACCTCAAAGTTCAGACTGTAAGCCAATGCATCCTCAACCGTTTGCTTTTGAGCTAAATGCACGGCTTGTTGCAATTTCGAGTCCCTTAGTGCGCTGATGAATGCTTCTGTCGCTGCATCATCTCGATGTTCTGGGTCGTAGGCTGGGTAAGCCAAAAGTGCTAGTCGCTCAATGTCTTGGGCTAGCTGCTGTAGGCTTTCACCAGACTTCTGCATCCGATGCCTTAGCTGTGACCGATAAATCTGCTTTAGATGATCATCTCCATAACGCATGTCGAGCGCATTCATTATAGCATTCGAGTTCGAGTGCAATTCAACGGGGATCGTCTGCAACAGCTCGGCAGCTGGGCCTCTTAGAGCAAGAATCAATGCAGTTGCTCGTCCCTGCTCATTCCAGTGATTTATGCGAGCGGCTGCTTCAAACTGGGTTTTGTAAATAGTCCAGACCGTTTGTCCGTCGAATATTGGTGCTTGCACATTTCCAGATGAGCTTTGCGCTGCGGTTATAAGTGGGGCTGGTGAGGCGGTTTCTACTCCCTTCGCTGCTTCCAATTCCTTTTTCACTTTTTCCTTCTCATGGTTGATTCTCTCCCCGACCTGGCTGATCTCAATGTTGATTCTCTCCTCGACCTGGTATACCTTTTCCTCGACGCATTTAATTTGGCTGTTGAGACTACTGAGTTCCGCTTTTATTTCGGTTGGCTGTTTTTCCAGCTTCTGTGTGATGTCTGCCTTGATTTCGAACGCTTGTTGGTCTAGCTTCGCTGATTCTTCATTTAGCTGCGCTGATTGTTCATTTAGCTTCACAGCTAAACTGGATGTCTGTCCATTTAGCTGCGCTGATTGTTCATTTAGCTTCGCAGTTAAATTGGATGACTGTTATTGCTGCTCTTGCTGCATCAGTATCAACATTTGCATCAGCGCATTTTCTGGTTCCTTTGGTTTTGGTGTTTCGGCTTCACCACCTTCTGCGCCTTTTTCTGCATCTGAGAGCTCACCCGAATCCAGATTCACGCCTCCGACTCGATCGCATCACGCAAGCGTGCAATCAGTATGGCCTTTGTTCCTTGTGTAGCCAGATTTCGTTGTTCCAACTCCTTTTTGAGCTTTGATATGCTCAATTGATTAATTTTTAGATGTAAATTTCCTGGCATTTTTATTGTTCCGGCTATTTTTCCACGTTAATTTTCACAATTGTGCAGTTAAAAAATGTTTAAACGTTTTCACTTCCAAAATTTTCTTTCTCACTTCTCGACACCACTGTCGCGTGTTTTTGGTTCGCGGCCAATAATTTTAATGTTCCGGGAAAGTGAAAACGCAATGTCTTTTAAATTAAATTAAAAGAGTTTATTTGATTCGTCAAAAATGCACAATCACTTCACTAACAATTTCACAACTTTAATTTTCACTATTAAGTTTCTACCTTCCACTTGTCCATAAATTTCTATCGCAATTGTCTACTTAAAATCACTTCACACTCAAAAAACCAATATCGCCCGTACTTCGCGTATCGCAGTTTTCTATCGCGGTTGTAATGAATGAACCCCCCATTCATTCAGCTCGCCTTTATATAGGGTGTCTAATCATTCAACTTAGTTCTCGTACATTGGTGAATTAGCGGGAAAATTCCAGCATGAATAATTGGAGCAGTGACTCACTTTCAGATGTTGTTCATGCTTGTTAGGTTCTCGTGGTTTCGAGTAAATTCGTTTTGTTAATGTTCTTAATTGTTGTGAAAACAATTGCGACAGTAGCTCGCAGAATTATTTGTACATGTAACAATATTTTTATGCTCTGAATCCAATAGCCAGTGAAATTCCTGAAGATATTCCAGCGACCCAATCGACATATTTGCCAATATGGCGTAAACTGAATCATCACGAGCAAAGTGAATTGATTAATCAAACTCTAATCAAAAATGAAATTACCCATCGATACTTTAAAAGCTCCGTCGATTTCTGCTGTCTCAACAAAATCATCTGTGATTTCGGTAGAAACACCTGAATCTGAAAATGAAGAACATGCTGCGCGATTACTTGATTCTGAAAAAGCACGTTTGATGGCGAAAATTTGATATTCTACAGCCGACAAAAGACGGGTCAAAATTCATTAGAAAACATTTTTACGCAACAACACTCATAAGTAAATATAAATTTAAAACTAGTAACAGAATTAATACCGATTTTACCATGAAATTAAAACAAAACTCATAAAAAGTGAATTAAGAGCTAAGTAAGCAAAAAGACATAGGCCAATTATTAAGGTTCTAGAAAAGTATAAAATTTATTCGAAAGAAAACGTAAAACAAAACGTTGTGTAGGGAGGAATGTGAATGATAGAAAAAACTGTTAGTGGAATTTTTATTTCCCTCTTTCTGTTAAAACAACAGGTAACAGAAGATATTGAGATCAATATTAGTTTCAGTTTTTTTCAGTTTTCTTAATTACAATATTATTTGTAAGTGCGTTGCAAGTAGGTACTGTTGACTAAAGAGACTTAAATTAATAGAATGATTTTTAATAGTCTAAGTTGTTAGGTCTTTTGTAGACTTTAGATGTAATTGTTACAAGAATTCCCTACACATGCCTAAGAATACAGGAAGTGCATTTCAGTATCCAAATACCGCAATAGGAATTTGCAATACAATACTCAATATTCTCGAACACTACCTACTTGATCCTGTTATCAATAGTAAAGTACGAACACAAACCTAGGCAACTTAGAAAAATTAACAAAAAGTATGTAACGTAATTGTGTTTTTTTTTTTGTAAATGAGTGTTCGAAACTATGGGGACCCTTTGATAGTCAAACAAGCAGATCTCAAAACAAGATATGAATGAATTGAAGTGAATCTCGAGAAACTTAACCGGTTTCAACATCATTCAAAAGAACCACTCTCACTCGACTACACCTCTGAGTAAAAAAACAAATGAAATTCGTCAAACAATAAATGAAGCTTTACGACAATTGCATTAATAAATTCATAGAATTAATAAACAAGAAGCTTAAATATTAAAGAAAAATCCAAATAGAGAACTCTTAATGCAACGGAGATATTGCAACTAAACTTAAACAAATTAAAGGTGAACCCTGTAAGAATAGAAATAATCAATCCCTTTCGTCTTTACAAATTTTTTCAATATTTTTTTTTCTACGTAAAAGGAATCGAACTGTTTTGACTGAAACTTTTTAGTACGTTAATTACGCTCTTTTTACTAAGAAGCGTGTTTCGCGAAAAAGCGTTAAGATTTAGGGTGCATTCATTTGCTAAGAAAACATTAGATTCAAGGAATATTACTGAAATATACTAAGAAGAGGTTGAACTAGACATTTTCGACAGAATCCTCTGTATATTTGCGCATTTGAATCGAGCCATTCAAACTAACTTAATTCACTTTTAATACCCAAAAATTAGAAACAATTAAAATGTCCCCATTCATTCGAAATCAAAGTTTTTACGTGTGTTGCTAAGTACAGATTGAAATTAATAGAATTTAAATAAAAAAAATTATTGTACAAATTTAGTTTATACAACGTTGTTGCAAATTATACAAGAGTTAGAAAATTTCAAACTAAATTGATTTTGAACATTAGGATGTTTACAAGTGTTCACATATATACCTATATACAAAAACAAAACATATTACTAAAACTATTAAGAAATTAAACAAAAACCTAAAAGCCATCCTCACATTAATTATCCCGAAGAAAACGGCCATTATTCTAGTATTTTCAATAGGAACGGCAGCGAGCGGTAAGTATGCCGTTATAAGGGTATGGCTTTTTCAGATTCGAATTTAAGTAGGATATTTTTCAGTACCGCGTCGGTGATACTCGGAAACGCGGAAATATATACATTTTTGGTTATTTAGATGAGTTTAAGAAATACAGAATAAAGTAAGGATAAGTTTCTCTTCCGTATGTTAATGTTTTCGACGCGTTAGTAAAACGGGCAGTGAACCGGTGGCTGAATTTTTGTATTCCAGACTTAGTCTGCTCGCGCAAGACCCGCGTCCGAACTCCTCTCCGTACTAGCTAGCTAGCCAGCAGCCACCTCGGAGTAGACTAAGGGTGTCCGGACTTATTGACCTGTAGGGTACAGTCCGTTGTCACGTCCCAAGACTTCACATCTAGAACCGATGAGAAGTCGGTTCCGCTTTTGTTCGAGAGAAGCGAAGCGTGAAAACATCACAGTCTTCATCTTGATCAGTATCTGTACTGTACTGAACATGTCAAAATCATGCTCAGTAAAGTCCAAAAAGTCGTCATGGCCCTACAAAGACTCTTTCATTCCAGATACATTGATCAAAAGGTCAAAATTATCTGTTACAAGACCAGTTTTGACATAAGGATGTCAGATCTGGTACAACCAGAGTGCTAGTACAATGGAAAAATTAAGATTTTTCGAGAAGAAATGTCTTCGTGCATGCACTGGTTTGTACAGAAAGCCTGAGACAGATTGGAAGCATTATATATCAAATAGAAGAATTTATTAAACTGCTCAAGTGACAAAAGTCGATGTCTTCATATTGAAACTTCTTCGGAATCATATCGCAAGATCTGTAACTGTGATTGAGAACCCTTGAATTTCACAGCCGTTTTTCCCTACCGACGGGTATAATGTGACTTGCCTCGCTAGTGGCTATGTTCCTCCAGAAGCATTCGTGTATTTGGACATGAATCGATACATTTTTGATTCTGACGGCGTACCAATCATATATCATATATATCGACGGGCCACCGATAAGAAGATAAAATATCCTCCGAATTTGAGTTCCCGAGACCATAAATTCTAATGGAGATACTCATTTCCTAGATTCGTTAAAGCTGATCGAGCAGAGACGGAGCAATCTAGGTATTGGTGGCTTAATGACAATGTCTAAATTACTCGTGTTTATTTTCAGTTTTTGGGTTTTTCGTTATTTAGTTTTTGAGTTTCAGCTCATTATTGCTACATTTAGTATTGTTGTTTATTTTTGTTAAAATTAGGGATAGGTTATGTATATGTTATGTTTGTTTTATTACGTTAGGGATAAGGTTAAACGCTTAGGTTAGGAACATTGTGATAGAATTTTTTAGTATAAGATACAGTTTTTCATTGAATGTCATTAGAATTAAGTTTTAACATGTTAGGATAGGATCAAAATTCATTGTTGTGTTAAAATTATAAATAATTTTGGAATAGTGTAGGTTGGTTTTCTCCTGATAACGTATAAATTTAGAGAGCCATTTGGGTCATTAAGTTTTGGTTTTTTTATTGTTTTTAAAATTTATAACGGTTAGTATTGAAAAAAAGCGCTTTTGACTTTGACATTGCTTTGTAAGCCTCGTACATTCTAATAATAAAGTAAGAACGAGTTATCTAAATTAGTTTTTAAGTTCTGTTTTGCTGACGAACACTTGAGTGAAAATTTTACCGGATACCGTTGACGCATTTCCTAACAAACACACCATTAGGCCAAAAGTCAGGTCTTAGGAGCGCTTTGAGTTCCGTGCTTGTAGTAATAGGGAACGATGAAACCCTCTTCATGGCCAGGTTATCAGGAAAAGAGATTTTGCTAGAACGCAACATCTGTTCCGCAAAAATATGAGCAGGGTGGCTAAAAAAAATTAGATTTGCGAAACGAAAGTAGACCTCCGGGCCTGCAAGAAATGATTGAATTTTGGGGGCCAGTGTTGTCTGCTCCCTCTGTCCCAATCCAGTCTAATAATTTTCGAAGTCAAGAAGTCCTCTGCATGGCGAGGTTATGAAGCGTTAATTTTTTTGCAGATCAGTGAAGAAGGTTCAAATCCCAACTTCGCAATAACATAGCTTTGGATAAGATCAGAACTCGTATTAGAGGCCAGACGAGGTATACAAATTTGCACAGGTGGAGCAATCAGATCCAGCGATAGAAGCTCAGTCGGCAAATTCGACATAGGAGCAGAACCAAAATCGGTTCAGTAGATTCCTAGCAAATCGGCTATGACAATGGGACAGAAAGACACACGAGTAATCTTATAAGGGTTTCGATTTCATATTTGCATGTACGGAGCCCTAAAAAGAAAATTCCGGCGCTGAAAACATATTTTGATGTCGAAGATGAAGTAAAAATAAACCATCTCTAAAAAAAAACTTTTAGAAAAATAAGAAAACCGACTTCGGAATGCCCTAAAAAGGATGAAATAAATTTTTTGGAAGTGGTGCCATATCATTTTTCCCCCATTTTTAGGGTTTTGTAAAATGATTTTACAAAACCCTTCTAAAATCGCGTCCTGTCTGTCCGTCCGTCTGTCCGTGTGTCACAGCAGTTTTTCTCGGAAACTACTTAAGCTAGAAGCATCAAATTTTGTATGTAGGTGTAAAGTGGTGTTCTCTTCAAAGCTCAACTACGAAAAAATTTTATAAGGTATTTAAGGGGGGTCTCCCCATATAGGGGAGTGACCCCCCGAAAAAAAAATTTCATTGAAGGTAGCCGATATGGGTATCAAATGAAAGGTCTTGATGAGAACTTTTCAAAACAGATCTTAGTTTGGCAAAGTTTGCCCCGAGGGGCGCACAGGGAGGGGAAATACACGAAAAATTTGTGTCCCCCCCTCGCGATTGGACACCTGTGATCCGAAAAATCTGAAAAAAAATCAAAAATGTTGGCCTTGATGAGTACGACAACAAAAAAATACGTGAGAAGTTGCAATTCACTCAACTTTGTTAGTAATAGTATGATTTATCGATTTTATGTTTTCTTGGATAAAATCCTAGCGGTACCCTTAAATTCAATGAGATTCCGTACACAGATGACTATTTATAAGATTGATCTATCCTGAAAGCTTCATAAAGATTGAACCATATTGAGCGAAGTTATAGTGGTTTGAATTTTCCTGTATTACTATGGAACAATATGCGCTGCATTTATTACTATGGCAACATATGGTATGGAACAACATGCGCTTTTTACCGACTCAGACACTACAATTTTGCTAGGATTTGCATGAAGATTTCAGGAATGATAGGTGTCATGAATATCTTTGAGAATCGGTTCAGCTAGTGGTATCAGTAATCGTAAAACAAAATAGTGGCTGTTTTACATGCGAAGATTGAATAATTTTGAGTTATTTTTTCCCAACTTCAACGTTTAAGGTGCATACTTTGAACACTTGATTTAATTTAATGAATGACTGAAGATGAGTACCTACAATTAATACTCATAAGTGAAACAAGTCAAGGAGGCGGGAGAGAGCTCCTAGCAACTGGGCCTTGTAACCACTCTAGGATTCGAAGAAAATAGGCCATTCATCGATGATAACAGTACAGAAGAGTGGCCGATGTGAATATGAAATGAAAGTTTTCATGGAAGCAATTCAAAACAGTTCTTAAACTGTCAGTTTTTGCTTCAGTGGGGCACAGGGGGGAAATACATGAAAAATGTGTTTCTTCCCTCGCGAATGGACATCTGGAATAATTACCAAGGGAGATATTTATGAGTTTAACAATAACAAAAACCTCAGAAGTCGAAATTCAACAATAGAATTATCTTCGAATTTCATATTTTCTCCAATAAAATTGACTTTGACATGTTTCTTGGTTTCATTCGATCTGGTGACTGCATTTTGTAAATTGAATACAAAACCCTTCTGACATGAGCGTAGGTCTGTTTACCCAACTTGTTTTGTGATGGATTAGATGTTAGAAGTATTTATGTTGAAATGGGGAAATTCATTTGGCACCGCTTCCAAAAAATTTATTTCATCCTTTTTAGGGCATTCCGAAGTCGGTTTTCTTTTTTTTCTAAAAGTTTTTTATTTCACCTTTTTTAGTGACAAATTTTTTCATTTCAAACCATTCAAAACTCAGTTTCTTGGATACATTGTATTATGTTCTCGTATATTAAAATATAATTTTTTACTGCAATCCAAAAACTACTACGGCTAAAATCTGCAGCGTTCATAAGAATCGAATTTAACTCTGGTACATTTAATCCATGATCTCATCAACACCTACCTTGATTTTAGATTTCATAATAATCCAATATGAATTGTAGCTTTGAGAAATTATCGAATTTTGAACTTTGCCTTGCCGCCATTGTTATATTCTGACCTGACCCTGAAGTGCTTTTTTATCTTTCAACTTTTTTCGACCTTTGAGTTCGACTTTGGATTTTTTATTGTGAGCTTTATCACACAATTGAATAAATCTTTGTACTAGTTTTGGTACAAACTGGAGCTATACTTTGGCCAGAACAAAAATATTGATGAAAATTTGGCGAAAATCGAAGCAAAAGCACACACATACACACACATAGCCATACATATACACAAACACACACACACACACACACACACACACATATATATATATATATATATATATATATATATATATATATATATATATATATATATATATACATATATATATATATATATATATATATATATACATATATGTGTATAGACATATGTATTTATATATGTAATTATAAAGTTCACTCCGCAATCAATCTCATAAAATTTACTTAAAAATATCCTTAACCGCATCATTCGTTCACGTTTATTCGATACCCATCGCCCTCGTTGTCAGTTAACTATGGCACCTAATTTTCATGAAAGTTTCAAGAAAATCATACCATATAGTTCAATGAAAACTCGGCTTTGCATTTTCATCTTCATCTGTACAGCTATGATCAATTATAGCAGGAAACGTATCTTTTTTTAGGTTGCGATTCCCGCCGGTTTTTAGTATGGAAAGCACTAATTTCAGATTTCTGGGAATATGTTGTAATGTACATACAATATTAACTGGAAAGTAAAGAGTCAACTATAATTTGCAATCACTCAATCCTTATTATTTCTTCGGGGAATTTTATAATCCTATATATAACATTTACGTCTAAGGATGTAAGAAGGATCCTATACCAAGCTCATTGGTAAGCAAAGAATGAATGCGGAAGAAAAATGCATCCTGAAATGTTCTCTTTAACTATAGTTGAATTGTACTCGTATTTATGCCACATTTAGAATTAATTTATTGGTTATTTCCGGTAGAAATCATGGACTAAAATGTACCGTTTATGCAAAAATTAAGGATACTGAACATTTTTATCATCCGTCACCAAAGAACTCGGTATCTCCAACAAATTCTTGCAAAATGCCAACTAATTGGCACTTTTCGTACGAAAGATCATTTAAATAGAATTTCTCGACATAAATGTATCATATTTAACTGTTAATATCTACAGAGCCTTTGGAAGGATTTCAATTCTGTTCCGATCCTTTTTAGATCACTATGCTGTCCTTCATTTGAAAACTCTATAATCAAAATCCTTACGCGCGTCGATCAGTTATGCTGAAAAATCCGGGTGAAAGTCGGAATTTTTTTAGTTTTAACGGTAAAAGTCCTTTACCATTGCTTGAATTTTTTATCCTTTAAATGGAACCTAACTGGAAGAAAGACGTATCATTTGCCAAAAACAGGACTCTTCTATCGATCTCCGTTTAAAAGTTATGCGTGAACATACAAAAAAAAACAAAAAAAAAATATACGCTATGAATTGATAACCTTCTTTCTTTTGAAAGTCGGTTAATAAACAATTAAAGATGCACGGGGTATGTAAATTCTTACAAAATCTACTAACATTCCTTGAGACTCATGCCGTGTGTCTCAAAACATACGTGGCCATTCTGCAAAGTACCATTGTACTCATGGTAGTCAACGTGTTAACGGTCAGTGCTAAATCAAATTTTTCAGTGAGCAACACACCACTAAAATGAAGAAAAAGACTTGGTATTGGCTCCATAAAAAGTTTTTAATCCTTCCTGAGTAATTTAAAATTGATTTCATTCTGAACGTTTTTATGTCAGTTATAATAAACTAGCTATAAGATTTCCTTAACTGCAATGTTTCAAAAAGAAGGATATGATATTTAACTCGATAGAATTTACCCCTTCAACATTATGAGAACGTTCATTTAAGGGTTATTTTAATGTTATGAAGAATAAAAAACTCATTATAAATAACATCTGATAAAGTTTTCGTAAGTCTGCTATAGCATCAATTTTTGTTTGGGGTTCTATCAATTTGCTACGAAATTACAATTCATTTCATGACTCGTTTTTGCTAACACATATTTTCGCACAACCCGCCATTTAACCGTAACTTTGGCTCTGCTATTGTTAGCGTGATGGGAAAGGTGAGGAGCAATCAAACTTGCATGTGTTCATGTAATATATGTTCCGTGCCGGGCGACTGGCTTCCGTTTACCTGTTCTGAACGACAGGTGGAACTTTCAAGCGCCGTCGAGCACCCTATCGACAAAAAATGCCAAACACTTGTTTGTGCTCTGAAAACTGAAATTGGTCGTCGCGTAGTCCGCAAAGATAACACACAAAACCGCTCGAGTCGAGAGGATGGGGTTAGTAAACTCCGGGCCGGGGTTCAACTGATGAAAGCCAAAACACCAAACCTGCCCCAACTCAAATTTAATTGAGTCAGGCCGGACTGTTGTCGACCGGCACTTTCAAGGCCCCTGCACCCAACTTTCGAGGTAGTTTCAGTCCGTACTCCAGCTGTACTGGCATATGTGCAGATACTCTTACGTTGATATGAAGATACGCGACGTGCTGGAAGATACACAGATACTCATGTGTACATATGGGCGCACACAATAAATTTTCAAGGGGGCAAAGAACTGGGCTGAGCAATGAATGACTGTTTCTGTTTGTTATCTTTTTTCGCGTCTTTATTTTTTACTTGGGCGTTGATTTTTTCGGTTTTCGGTGGAGAGTCATCAAACAACGATAAAGTGACGAGGCCAAGTGGAGCTTTGGGGCTGGCGACGACTACGACAGTTTGCTAATGCTTTAGATGTGTCGGCATTGAGATAGGCAAACAGATTAATCATATCTGCTGGCGAATGTGGAGTCTCTTATTTAGCAAGGAAATTGATTTAAGCGGAATTTTAAGTTATGTTTAATGGATGACTAGGCTATAAATAGAACCTTTTTATATCAATCCAGGTCTGTAAAGCTAAACTATTTAGAATTAATCAACCACAAAAAAATCGGTACTGGAATTAAATTAAAGCAATATGTTTTGTATCTATAGCTAAAATTATTTTATAAACATATCAATTACTGAAAGAATCAAATGAAGACTTTATGAAGAAGTTACCTAGGTATGTGCATGAATTGAAGAATTGCGGAGTTTTCGGTTTCCTCAAGTAACTATAACGGTATAGGTATTCGACAAACATATTATAATTGCCTAATTAAAATAATCACCTTATTATATTGTAAGTATAAAATGTTTGTTCTAATAGCTCAAAAATGTATAATCACCGAAAATCGTCAATTTGCTATCAGTACGGACGTGATTGTTATTCTTTCTCTTGAGGGGGGAAAGCGGCACAGAGTGCTTATTAATGCGTCAATTAAATAAATGGGTATTTTTAATCAACCTTCCTAAATATAGGAAAGTGTGTACCTTATTTGTTATTTTCCCGAAGCAACTGTACTTGCACTTACTCGTAGTTTAAGTGTTGACTGACTCCTGGCCTTTGCAAGATGGAGACCAATAATAATTTCTTTCCGAAATGGAACTATCCGCTGATCAGGATAAGAGTTGGGAAAAATGAAGTTTGCTTCTGATGCGTCACGTTAGAACCAACAAGGACGCCCAAATTGGACTTTCCTTTAATGTATTTTTGTAATAGTGTCCATTGAACTAGAATATGTATTGTGCATTGCTATTATTTTTCTCTTGAAAACTCGACGGGCCTTGCTTTTTTAAGTGAGCAGCGTGATTTTGACTCCTTTGAGTCATCTTCAGTGACTAAAGGATATGTGGCGGGAAATGGCTCTGAATAAGTGAAGGATGAGTTAAGCAGGTATCCGCTAGGTTAGACCAGGTCCCGTTTGTTCTGGTTAACCTCGCTTCCGTGAGCTTTTGCGCGTAGTTTTGTAGGTACGTCGCATAGCTGGAGCTCATCTTGTTGTGTAAGAAATATATTAAGGGGTCCTTATATATTGTCGTTAGTTTTCGTGTTGTCCTTCTTATGTATACAATATCATAGTTCTTGCATGTAAGTACCCAACGGGCAAATTAAGAAGCGCTTGTGTAGGAAGCGCATTCGAAGCGCTTTGTTGTCGCTTCATCAACAAGCGGATTTGAAGCGCTTGATTTTCTGTGCATGCCCACAAGTCACCAAGCGCTTCATATGCGCTTGCAAATGAAGCGACAATGAAGCGCTTTGTTTACGCTTCATTTAAAAGCGAATTCAAAGCGGTTGGTTGATTCCGCGCAACTTGCTTCGTTAGAGGACCTGTCCTGTGACGAAACAAATAGTGCAGAATCAACCAAGCTTGTTCCCTGGAAAGTGGTTATTTTATTGAAGTGCGCGAGAAGATAAGGTAGTCAAGTAAACATTTTTAAAGTGATTTGTGCTGAGTTTTTTGCTGAGATAAAAACGTAAGTAAAAAGTCAATTAGATATGCATGACAAGAAGCGTAATTCCCATTTCTACCCTAATTTTTCGTAACCTTCACAAATTATGCGCATGAGCTAGGTAGTGAATTATTCCATGAGCAGGATAAAAATGCAAAATTTCAATCTGTTCGCAAAGTTCCGCTTTTCGAAGGTTTGCTATCCTTTACAACCCATTGATTACAAAGAGATAATCCTAGCAGAACAGGGGAATATGTATTTGGTTACATGCTAAAAGCCCTAGTAATGAAAAAATTGTATTTTCGGCTTTACAGGTCGAATATTGAATCTTTTATCGTTCATCGAGCCCCAAGGATTTTAAAATGCATCTCTGCACTACTTTCGCCTAAGGAATGGGATTTTGTGTATTCCTTGTTGAGGTTAGAGGAAAACAAGTCGCTTCTTGTTGTATGGATATTCTTTTGTGAAAGTGTTAAGGATTTTGCTTACTATAACATTTTGTGTTTAGAATTTCATTAAAAATGAATCGGCAAATTTGCGGCATTAGCAAGCGACATATGAGGCATTTAGTTGCGCGTGAAATGTATATTAACAAAAACTCAAATATAAATCGTGACTTAATCAACGATGCCAGTCCTGCTCATCATGTTATTGCAATGCAGGAAAATGCAACAAAGTCTGATTTTACTGTAAACACGAGTGAGCATCAGATAGAAAATCTAACGACGGCCGAAAAAATAAGAGATGCCATCAGGTTATCATAATGCAAGAATATGTGCCGCCAGAGCATGAGCATCAGACAGGAAACCAAACAACAGCCGAAAAAATAAGAGATTGGGCCATTGAAAACAAAATAAAGCGCAAGGCCTGCGATAAAATTGAGCAAATAATAAAACATGCCGGACTAGTTGTACCATCATCAAGTAAAACTTTATTAGAGACAAAATATAAACAAATCAAAATCTTCACACTACCTCCAGGAACATACTTCCATTTAGGTCTGCAAAAAGCCTTAGAAATGTTAAATATATCTGTAACAGGAGTAGAAACACGTTTGCTAATTGACATAGGTATCGATGGTCTGCCACTTTTTAAAAGTAGTGGAACTTAACTTTGGCCTATATTGGGATGTATATCTAACTTCCTAAAATTAAATAGAAAACCGTTCCTCATAGGTGCTTATGTTGGTCCTCGAGAACCGGAAAAAGTTAATGAATATCTGTCGAAATTTGTGAAAGAAATAAAATATTTAAACAGTGTCGGACTATTAATAAATGGAATCCCTATTGCTTTCAAAATAAATGCGATTATTTGTGATGCGCCTGCAAGAGCTTTTATCGTAGGAATAGTTGGTCATACTTCAAGTAAAGATTGCTCTAAATACGCGCAAACTGCTGAAAAGAAAAACAATCGGCTTACATACGCTACATCAGTTGCTTCATTAAGAACAGATGAGGACTTTACATCAAGAAAAGATCAATTTCATCACATGGAGCATGGTACTGACCAAACCAACTCCCGAAAAAGTCAATACAGTCATGAAAATGAGATACTCTAACCATCTCTAAGCGAAGGCCCGAGAGGGGCTGTAGTGTTAAAAATAAGAAAAAGAATAAATGACCTTTCTCAGATTAAAATTAAAAAATCAAAATTTTACTTGCCGACTGTCTAAAAATTTTCAGATGAGACTCTGAAACGAATCAAAACCGCTCTTCTTTGCATTTTTAGAAGCGCTTCAAAAGCGCTTCCAAACCATTCCTCTGCGCCTTGGTTTGAAGTGCTTCAAAAGCGCTTCCAAACCGTTCCTCCTTGGCTTATTCTGAAGCGCTTCAAAAGCGCTTCCAAACCGTTTTTTTGCCTTAGTTTGAAGCGCTTCAAAAGCGCTTCGAAGTAATCTAGAGGGAAGCGCTTACTTCTGCGGACATCAAATGCTAAAATGATAATGAATACTCGCATGAAGAGTAAGCGCTTTAGTGCTTCAGAACAAGCGCTTCTTAAGGCCTTTCGAAGCGCTTCGTTTCCCGTTGGGTATAAGCTGTTTTCGTATTTTGATGTATCTTTCGGTTTTGGTTTCAGTTTGTTTGAATTTCTTAAGGAAGTTTGTATGTCTCTTTGCCTACACATGTAAACGAAACCCACTGTTGGTCGTTCTTGTGTGTTTCAGTCAGTTGGCGTTTCAGTTTTTGTTTGTGTCGTGTAATTAGTTTGCCAATGTCACGTTGTTTTTATCCTTTATTACTAGCTATTCTGTAATTGTTGTTTAGTTCGTTAGAGTAATTAGTAGAAGCTATGGGGATGGAGTGGAGTCTCTATACCATTGATCTGTACACTGCTAATTTATGTTGTGGGAGATGATTAAATTTTGCGTGTAGGTTATGGTTAGTTGTGGTTTCTATATATTTTGTAACCTAATCGTGCTTGTTCTCATGTCGCCGTTAGTTCCATTTCAAAGTCAATAGCGCTTTATTCAATACCAATCGCTATAAATTTTAAAAAGAATATAAAGCAAATGCCAAACAATAAAACCAAAAAAACTTAATGGCCCAAATGGCTCTCTAAATTTATACGTTATCAATGAAACACATTTAATGAAAAAAGCAAACAATAGCAAATTTAATTTAATTAAGATTATTATATAATTTTTTGATTCAATTGGAAAAAGGAGAAAAAACCAACCAGCATTATTCAAAAAGTACTTATATTACTAACACAACAGTGAATTTTTATCCGATACCTAATATATTACACCCGAATTTTAAACAAATTCTATCAAAACAAACGTAATCTTATACTGAAATCTAACCCTGAATTATAATACAAATAACCAACAACAGTAGATGTAGCAATAATGAGATGAAACTCAAAATTAAGTAACGAGAAAAAACACCAAAACTGAAAATAAACTCGGATAATTTAAACATTGTCATTCAGCCACCAATACATAGATTGCTCCATCTCAGTTCGATCAGCTTCAACGAATTTAGAAAATGAGTATCTCCATTGGAATTGTTGCTCTCGTGAACTCAAATTCGGAGGATATTTTATCTTCTTATCAGTGGCCCGTCTACAAGTATATATGTGATATAAGATTGGGAGACTGTCAGAATCAAAAACATATTGGTCCATGTCTTAATACACGAACGCGTCTGGAGGAACGAAGCCAGTAGTGAGGTAAGACAATATACCAGTCTGTAGGGTGGAATGGCTCCAGGGGTTTTCACTCATAATTACAGATCTTGCGATATGATTCCGAAGAAGTTTCAATATGAAGATATCGACTCTTGTCACTTCAGCAGGTTGATAAATTCTTCTATTCGATATATAGTACTTCCAATCCGTCTCAGGCTTTCCGTACAAACCAGTACATGCATGAAGACATTTCCTTTCGAAAACTCTTAATCTTTCCACTCTGGTTGTACCAGGTCTGACATCCATATGTCAAAACTGGTGTAACTAGGGTCTTGTGACAAAAAACTCTGACCTTTTGATCAATGTATCTGAAATGAAAATTCGTGGTAGGGCCATGATTACTTTAAGTACTTGACTGAGCATGATTTAGACATGTTCAGCATAGTACAGATACTGATCAAGGTGAACTTTGCCAGCCATAATGTGGAAATCCTTCCAATTACGTTTCCGGTTTTGACTGTCCCCCTGCAGCTTTGTGCGAAACAAAATTGTTTCGCACTTCTGCACATTGATTTTTATTCGCCAATTGTCGGTGTAGAGCTGCACATCATTAAACAAATTTTGAAGATTGCTCTGAACTATTGTAGCTTTTCGCTCTGCCGTATACATAGATGATCAGAACATCAGCAAACGCTACCAATGATCTCGTTGGCGAGACGTTAAAATAAAAACCGTTCAATAGCTTGCAAATGAAAATTGAAAAGAGCACAGGCGTAGTAACTGTTTCCTGCTGTAGACCATTCAAGACCTTGAATTCGCACATTGTTGTCAGACAATGAGACATGCCTCAACACATTCTCTGTTGTTAAGTTTCCAACAGATGTCTGAGGTCACTTCCTTTATCGGATGTATGGTTGAATGCCCGGCACGAAAACAAAATTGGCAATTCGGCATCAACTCATATCCCTCAATATGGGCGTTTAATGCATTGTTGAGTATCACTTTAAACGCCTTGCTGATGTTAGGCGGCAAGCTAATTGGGCGATAGCTTTTAGGGCACGAAGATTCTTTTCCTTTCTTCAAGATTGGAAATACCTGAGCCTTTTTCCAATGATTTGGGAAATATGAATTGTTCAACATCTTGTTGAACAATATGCAATAATTCCTAATATCAACTTCAGGCAAATGTCGGAGAACTACATTTGGAACACCGTCAATACCACATGTTTTTTTTTGTTTGTTCTGGGAAATATGAGACACAAATCATCATAGCTGAAAAATAATCAATAAGAGTCAAGCTCGGTATGAGGTCAGATGTTCATATTTCATTGAGATGAAGAATTTAGTCGCCGTTCAGGCTTGATTTGAAGTCGGAAAGTTTTGCTCCAACGACCTCTGAAAATATTTGATTCCCTTTCTCAGGGTTTGGTAGATGAACCAATTCCAAATGTATTCCAATCAGGGCAGGTTTATGCAATCCCTCACATATAATCCTGTTTCCATTTCTATCCGGAGTCGTACTATCAATTTCGCTACCAGCCCTATCGAGAAGATTTATCTCATCACTAGCGACTCCAAGATTCGTGACCTTGTAATGAGTCGGCCCTACGCCACTGGCGACCAATACCTATGCACCTTGCCGCCATGTGGCTTTCCATCTTGCTTCAGTTTCGATGATTTACCATTCCACATCTATTTTGTCGGGGGTTGTAAAAGTGGCAGCCCGATGCAGCAGGTGAAGATAAGATCAATTCTAACCTCGAAAAAATGTGCTTTTGTCGGACAAGGTGATTAAAATGTTTTATTTATTAAGTTTTCAGTCAACCATTTCTATTATTTCATTTGGCAGTGCTGGGAACGATCAGGAATGGACGGCCATGGAAATTTTTTGAAGGAAGCTCGGCTGCTTGTCACAAATTTTCTGAATAGATTTCCAGCCATTATTTCGTGAGTGCAACGTTGAACATTTAGTTAAAAAAAGTTTTATAAAGTTCTCAGCGTCCCGGGCTTCAATGTGCTGGAATTTAGCTGTAAGTCACGCGTAATTGGTTAGTTTTTGAAACATAAACATCGCCTCGGTGGTTACATGGTCAATTACATCAACTCCCACGAATTCCAGAAAAGGCCAAATCTTTGTGATAAGCCTGGAATATGTGTTAGCCAAGAAAATCAAGCATAAACAAGTTGGGTAGACAGACCTATGCTCATGTCAGAAGGGTTTTGTACTCAACTTACAAAATGCAGTAACCAGCAACGAATAAAATCAAGAAACATGTCAAAGACGATTTAATTGGAGAAAATGTGAAATTCGAGGATCATACTATTATTAACAAAGTTGAAAGAATTTTGACTTCTGAGGTATTTGTTTTAGTTATACCCATAGATATCTCCCTTGATAATTTTTCCAGATTTTTCCAGCGAAAAGTTCGTACGTTTCCCCTTCCCCTGCCCCCTTCGGTACTCATAAGGCAATTTTAAGACTTGTTTTGAAAAGATCTCATTGAGACCTTTTCAATGATATCCTACTCGACTACCAACGGTGAAAATTTTTTTTTGAGGGGTCACCTCCCTATATGGGGAGACCCCCCTTAAACCTCTTCGAAAAATTTTCCACCCTTGAACTTTCAAGAAGTCACCACTTCTGACCTTTCCACAAAGTTTCATGGCTGTAGCCTCTATAGTTTCGGACAGAAAGACACAGGTCGTGATTGCAATAGGGTTTTGTATTTTAGTGCAAAACCCTGAAAAAGGATTTGCGTGTTGATAAGAATATTTAGTGCTTTACCGTCTGACTTTTGCAACAAGTTATACAGTTTCACAGCTTTGGGTATGGTGATGAACTTTATTGCAACATACTTTGTACGAAATTAAATTTCAGTTGCATGTTAATCAAAACTCAGAGAGCGATTATATCCGTGTGATTGTTTCATATATTTGACATCGAGACCTTTGAAAGGGAATTTGATTGCGGATCTCCCTGCTAGAAGCAAATTTATTGAGAAATGATGATTGAACTGAATCTTTATAATGGGACTAAAACCACAGTACATATAGAATGTTTTCGTGTCAAAAGACAAATGTCATATTTTTCTCTCTTGCGACGCAATCTTGACTACTCCCGATTCATCATTGTCCATTAAGTAGATTTATGCATGTACGAGTAAGACACATTTATAAATATTTCAATAAAAACAATATGAAGACTTTTGCATAGTGTGCCAAAAACATGTTAAAATAATTTTCCTAGAAACAACATTTCGTATAGAATGTTATTAATGTTGAATGATTTCCCGATTTCCCTTCAAACTACCTTCCGATTCTATTGAAAAACTAATTATTGATGCTTTTTTTGTGGTAGGGAGGTGAAGGCATTTACGCTCGCCGAGTCTGCCAGTGTGGGACTCCCATGGAGGATACCCTTGGACTACCCACTAAACACCTCCCCTGTCAATCTGAGAACCTAGCCTGGAACCGTTTGACACATAACTTCGGGCCAGCTCTCGTTTTGTTACGCCGTGGGGCGCCTTCAAGCTGGGGAGTCCCTTTCCTAGCGGGAGGGGAGAGGGGAAGAGGAAATGCCAAAAGAGCGATCTCCCAGCCCCAGCACCTCCGGCTGCTGCGAGTCCCTTTTATCTTTTAGGACTGCCCGAGCATAATGTGCCACCTGGTTCCATTTGTCAACCGATTCGAGCATCACCGCAACTATATTATCCGGGGTGAGCTCTCCCGTCTCCCTGTAGAGTTCCCTTCGCAGCCTGGCCCATTTGGTACACGCAAAATATGTGTGACAGGCATTGGCCTCCTCTCCTGGGCAAAACCGACAATTGGGAGACCGTGACTTACCGATCTTGTGCAGGTAAGACTGAAAACACCCATGCCCGCTCAAAAGCTGGGTCAGATAGAAGTCAGTCTTACCATGCCTTCGATTTAGCCACGGTCTCACATCCGGGATGAGGCGCGCAGTCCACCTTCCCTTCGTGCAATTCCTCCAAGACTGCTGCTAATCGTTGAGCGAGCGTTGTCTCTCCTCGCGGACAACCATCTCCCTCGCATCCTCGTTTCGGCGCAGGTAAATAGCACCGCGGTCTCTAGCAAGGAGGGTGACAGATATCACGCCTGCAATCACTCTCACCGCCGAGTTGGAGACTGTTGGATACGAAGATGCAATTCTCAGTGCTCCTCTTCTCTGTACCTGTGCCAATCGTTTTCGGTATACCTCCTTGCTGAGAACGTCGCCACATTCCTCTGCTCCGTACAGTAGCACTGACCCTACAGCACTCATCAAGAGGCGTCTTCTTGATGGGCTGGGTCCCCCTACGTTGGCCATAAGTCGACTCAGGGCCGATATTCCCGAAGCAGCCTTCTCAGCCGTTACCCTGATTTGCTCAGAGAAACTCATCTTTGAGTCGATCAGTATCCCCAGGTACTTCACCGCTGGCTTCGATTCGATTTGTATATCTCCAATACTGATCATTCTTACTCTAGCGATTCTTTTTTTTGTCAAGATGACCACTTCGGTTTTCTCCAGTGCTAAACTCAGCCCGCGAGCAGTCATCCAGTCCCTCACTCGGCGCATTAGCATACCTAGCCTAAGTTGCGCTTGTTCAACGGTGCGTCCGGCGACCAGAGCCGCAACATCATCCGCATAGCCGACCAAGCGCGACTCATCTGGCATCTCAAGTCTCAGTAGCCCGTCGTAAGACACGTTCCACAGGTCCGGACCAAGGATAGATCCCTGGGCAACACCCGATGTAACTTCCATCCTTCGTTGGCCCTGTGTCGTGTCGTAGAGCAGGCTTCGGTCCTTTAGGTAGTTCCCCAAAAGCCGCATTAGATATTCTGGAAGTTGAAAAGAGTTTTCCAGCGTGTCCAGAATATCCACCCATCTAGCGGAGTTGAAGGCATTCCTGACGTCGAGTGTCACCAACAGGACGATCCGTCGCTTGGTGCGACAATATGCCTCTGCCTTTTGGACCGCGTTCACCACCTCTGCAATCGCATCAATGGTAGAACGTCCTGCTCTAAAGCCGTACTGCCGAGGAGATAGGTCCCAAGCAGCGCGAATCGCGTCAGTGAGTTTTCCCTTGATGAGTTTCTCTAGCACTTTCCCAGCCGTGTCTAGCATGCATAACGGGCGGTATGCAGACGGCGATTCGGGATTTCCCTTCCCCTTGCTGACCAGCCCGAGCCTCGCCACCTTCCATCGTACCGGGAATACCCCGTCCCGTAGGCAAGCGTTGAATGTGCTGAGCAGCAAGTCAGGACAATGGTGATAGACGAGCCGCAACACCTCAGCCGGAACACCATCTGGACCTGGAGCCTTCCTCGCTTTCAGGGAGAGGACTGCCTCCTCCAGTTCCAGCTGTGGGAAGAGTGGGCACTTGACTGCTGTTTCACCATGGACAGCGTCAACACGGACGGGATGGGCGGGGAAGAGTCCCCGCACTATCGCGTCCATCTTTTCCGCGTCATGTATACAAGGCTTCCTTAGGGCACCAAGTTTCCCCATGACCAGCTTGTAGCCAAGGCCCCACGGATCCCTATTTACATCGTCCACGAGGTCTTGCCAGCATCGGGCCTTGCTCTTGTTAATAAGCCTGCAAAGATATTTCCTGCCGGACCTGTATGCTGCTAGCCTAGTGTCTGCCTCCTCTCGTGTTCGCGCCCGCTGGGCCTCTCGCCGAAGTTTGTGACACTCGCTTCTTTGTTCGGCGATCTCGTTTGACCACCAGTATACTGGAGGCTTACCGTGTCGGGGTCTCTGACGGGGCATGGAAGACTCGCAAGCAGTTATGATGGTACTCATAGTTGAGTTCACCAAGTCCTTGGCTGTAGGCCCTCCACTCCCTGGCGGAGCTCCCAGCAGCGGTGCGCCTGCCGTAAGCGCGTCAGCGAACCTCTCAACGTCCATCCTCCCAGTCCTCCATCCGAGGATTGAAGTTTGGGCATATGCACGCAGAGTGGCACTATCGTGAATCTCAATCGCTATATACTGGTGGTCACTAGCCGAGTAGTCCTCTAGTACTCGCCAGTTGTGTACTCTAGGTACCAGGGACTCCGAGGTACTAGATTTGTCAAGGTACCACGCTTGCGAGTCCTTGTTATGATGTTGCTCGCTCAGCAACAGGAGGTCAGCTTTCTTATCCCTCGCAAACTGCTCAAGTAGGTCCTGGGCGTTTGTGCTTCGGTGCAAATTGAACTGCAGGATACGGATCATTTGAGTATCAATTTGGCTTTAGTTAGGGCCTCCTTGAAAACCCAGCATCTCCCTGTCCCCGGCTCATGTTTGAGGTCGCCGGGTGCTAGCTTAGCATCCTTGCAAAGAATGCATTTTGCCTCGTTCGTACACTCCTTCCTTTTGTGCCCCGTTTCACCACATTTGTAGCACAGAGATCTCCTGTCGGGTCCCCTACAGCCATACGCGGTGTGTCCGTATTCGAAGCATCTGAAGCAGCGGATAGGGATCGCTCTTCTCCGTATCCTGCAGATCACCCAACCTATCTTAATTTTGCCCTTCGCCAGGATTTGCTGGGCGTCTTTATCAGCTAGTTGGACAATAGCCATGCGTTGCCCCCTTGTGTTTTCACGTATCAATCTTGCCTTGACTTCACTTAAGCTGGGGAACTCCCTCCTAATGGCATCCTCTACTTCAGCTTTGTCCGTGACGCAGTCGAGGTCCCTGATTTCCAGGGTGGCCATTGGTTCGAGCGAGGCAACCGTTGCCGCATCTCCAAGAACCTTTTGAACCGCGTCACGGAATGCATCTTTGTTTGTGGCCTCTGGCCCGAATTCCACCAGCAGGCCACCGGTCCGGGTTGGTCGAACTGCTTTGATGGCATTTTTGGTGTCGTCTGGCTTGACCGCTCCTTTAATTTCACGGAAGACTTCTGCGTAGGTTCGGCCCTTAGTGGGTTTAATAAGCAGTGCCTCTCGCAAGGGTTTGCGCCGCGGTTTGATTTTGTTTTCTGCGGTATATCGGGGGTTCTTTGTTGCTTTAGTGTGAAGGATACTGTTAATGGCCAATAAGCTTAGCTGTTGATAATATTTAATGATTCCATTCCTTTGCTCAAAAAAACTTGATTATAAATAAATATTTATAAGTTACAAGTTATGACACAGCAATCTTTATCAAAATGTGTCGGAATTGTAAAATAATCATATATACAAGTCTATTAATAGGGCAATGAAAAAAGTGTTGTTATACTACTTTGGAAATTGATAAACAAGAAAAGTTAATTATTCACTATGTTTGATCGATCGAGTAGCGAAACCAATAAACAATACATAGTAGGGCGAACGAAAAATTAAAAAAAGTAAATGGTAAAAAAAAAACATTACTTTGATCTTTTTACTATGCGATAAATGAGTGAATTAAATAATTCTAATGAAGTTGCTATTTAATCGCAATTCATAATTTATTACCTCTAATTTATTGTATGATTCAGTTTTAAATAGGCAGGAAAAAACAAAAAAATTTCTAAGTTGTTTTTTTGTAGCATAATTTATTTAAGTTGCGACAAATTTGTCAAAGGACTTGTAAATGTTATGCCGAATCAAACAACCAAACAAAATTGATTGAACAATTATGTTAAACGTTTTTCTACGTTTTGTTAATTTAATATTATTTTCATATTTATTCACATTAACAAAACAGAAAGAAAAGAAACAGAAACATGCTGCTAAGGCTATTAGATTGTATCGATCAGGAAATATTATTAAGTCCAAAATTACTGATGAGAAATCAAATTAAAACTGATTGACTAATTGAATTGCATAGAAATATTCAATCGATGCAAATAGGAACGAGAATGCATGTGAATGTTGTAACGTTTTAATGTTATTTGGTTACTGATAAATAAAAAAAGCGAAATCATGAATTGCTAACTAAATTATCAGACTTTCCTTTCCAGCCCGCTCGTTTTTTTTTCAGCAGGAAGAAGAGTCAACGGTAGGTATGCCGCTAAAAGGGTAGGGTTTTCAGAAATCCGCGGATGGCCAGTCTCGCGTCGTGTGCGGTACGCGGTACCTTCGTTTGGTTTGCATTTTCCTTAGAGTAGAGTACTTCGGGGTTGAATTAACGTAGTATATTTTTCAGTACCACGTCGGTGAAATTCGGGGGCGCGAAATGAAATTTAGTTTTTGTGATTGACTGGAAGAATGAAGAGAATACGGAATAAAGTAAAGTAGGTTTCTTTTCCGTATGTTTGAATTTTCGATGCGTTTGAAATGGGCATTTAATGGTGGCTGAAACGCGTAATTGAGCGTAATCCATTTTAACGACCTGTGACCTGGCTGGCCGACAAGCAGCCACCGCGATATGTATGTGCACGGACTGGTTGACCGGTTGGTATCGTTCGTTGGCACGACTCTGACTTCACGTCTAGAACCGATGAGAGGTCGGTTCCGATTTCGTTCGAGCGGACGTAGACGGAAAATCATTACAACCTTCACTCGAGACTTCTTACGGAATAAGTTATTCACATTAGTGAAAACGCCATCTGGGTCCTGTGGGCTAATACCCCTCAGTTTTTCTGCCCATTGATTGCTGACCTCACTCCTGAAGTATGAATGGATAAAGTTCTGGACATTCTTCAGCTGTTAGCTCCATGTCGTTGAGATATCTGTTCGTTTCATTTTCTATAGTGAAACTAGTATTTGAGTGTAACTTATTCATATTAATAATGATGCAACAGTCATCTACATAACGTTTGAAAGTATTACATTAAATCTTTCAACAGTTTTGGGTATGAAAACTTAAAAAGAATATTTTTGACTTTATGGATGACATTGGATCTTCCATATTCAAACTAAAGTAGTTCTGTTTCTGTGGTCTTTATTAGATTGAGTAGTTGTTCTGTAAGTCACTGGATCTTTTTGAATGAACGTATTTCTTTTAGATGGTTAGTGTTTCATCGACAGATAAAGATGTGTAGAGGTTGGTGATTTCGAGTTATAAAAGTTGACAAGTGTCAGTCAATGTTAAAGAGGTAGTGGAGGCGGGTAGTTCATGACTCTTCTTTAATGTGTACTTGTTATTAAGGAGCTTGACATGGGAAGGTGTGGTTGCCAAATACCATGCTAGTTTGTATGAATGAGCTAATAGTCCCCACTAATAAGTGCGACAGCCCCAGCTGATCCTTGGCCTCCAGGATTAATCCTCTCTTATCATCATGGTTCTGAGACCTCACCCGCCAGTTGATTACTCCAAGCAAGGATCTGCTATCAGCTTCTATTGCATCTTCCCATCGAATCCTTCTCCTGCACATCTTTCTTGTGCTCTACAATTCAATATTCTTTTGGGTAGCCGGTTTTCTTCCATTATATCTACATGGCCCATCCATGGCAATTTGCGTAACCTCATGCAGGTGGTCCAATAATTTATACAACTCATCGCTGTATTATATTCTCCAATCTGTTCGCTGTTTCACTGGGCCGTAAAATTTTCGGAGCACGTTGCATTCAAATATCTTCTTCTTCATAAAGCTATAGCCCCTCTCGGGACTTCGCTTCCTGCAAATAGTGCCTCCAACTGTCTCTGTCCATTAACCGTGTCCTCAAGTTCCAAAATCTGAACAGCGATGAACTGTCTTTGGTAACCGAGTCAGATTAGTGTTTCCTCGGTTTCTCCACTGGTCTCCGGACTTAAGTTCTTCCAAGGAATACCGTGTGATATTTTGGGAATTCGAGATATTTTTCCTAAACTGCATGATGAGCTTTGATGTATTCTCATTGATTTGTAGCGCTAATAGTTTTGCTTTGCTATCAAATTTCAGGAAAAGTTGTTTGGCAGTTGTTAAAGACCGTGACGGAATATTGGTCATAGGCTACCACTTGGCTCGGCCTGTGCAATAATGTATCCTTTGTATCGATAGGTGGCTTTCTGATGTAATATTCCAGAGCAAAATTGAATAGCGATTCAGCCAGCCCATCTCCCTGCTTTCGGCCGATATTTGTGTCAAAGGCATCGGTGAGTTGGTTGTTGATGCAGACTTGGAAGGTTATCGAAATCATTGTAATTTTGGTAGGATGGACTAATTTGGCTGGTATAAGAAAGCCTTATTTGGTACAGTACATTCTGACCAATACAGTCGTATGCTTGCTTAAAGTCAAGGAAAATTTGGTGAACGTTATGTTGAACTCCGAGCATTTCACTTTTTTGTGAATACGGAAAATAATTAATTGGCTCCACTACCTCAACATATGTTCTTGTTGCCAAATATGCTGAATGACTATGTGAATAGCTTTCTGAACATTACAACCATCACATTTGATGAGCTCCACTGGAATTTCATCGATGCCCTGCGCTAGATTATTCTTTTGGTTTTTGATGGTGTAAAAAGCTTCATCCAGAGTTGGTGGGGCCAATAGAAACTCTCGCGAGAATGTCCAAGAGCTCCGATTTTCTGGAGCTGTGCGAAGGATTAAGGAGATTCGTGAATTATTATACCCATCCGATGTCATCACGGTAGAATGCGGTCTTGGACTAGTAGCCACGATTCAGGCTTTTCAGTGCTTTGTACGCTTGTCTTGTGTTTTTTCTTGCTAGACTCAGATCAATACTTTTCAATTGGTCCACATACTATTTTCTTTTCTTAATTCTAATTATCTTATTCTTTACTCTTCTGAGATTTTCATGGTGTTCTCTCTTCGTTCTGGTTTTCCTACCTTAATATTTCTTTACGCCTGATTCTTTTCGTCCAAGGCATTTTAGCACTCATCATCAAACAAATCATTACAATCGCACTGTTCTTGATGTCTGATGTCTTATGTCTTATGTTCTGCTAGCTCGTTGTTTGTTTTCAGCGGTGTATCTGATAAGATGGGGGCCAGCTGTTGGTCGAGGATCTCCGTGAAATTTTCCGCCACAGACGCGGTTCAGAGCCTGCCTTTAATTTATGTAGAGGGCTGGTCTTCGCTGAATACATCTTTGACATGTGACATCGATAAGTTAATTTGATCAAATAATGAGCCAAGTTACATTAGGCTTCTCAGTATGTTTGGACGTCAAGAATGCTCAAGGTCCAACATTGTTGATCAAAATTTGGTCGATTTGGTTTTGTGTGGTACCTTTCGGTGATACCCAGGTCATTTTATGTATTTGTCGATGAGGGAAGCAGGTTGAACGTATGACTAGATTTCTGCTACGTGCAAAGTCAATCAGGCGCTGGCCGTTGTCATTCGTTTGATCGTGAAGGCTTTATCGTCCAGTTTTTCCCTGATGAGAAAGCTCATTGCCAACCTTAGCGTTGGAATCACCCAGAATTATTTTCGAGTCGTTTATAGGCAATAAGTCGACTAGTCTTTCTTAGTGATTGTAGAACTTTTCCTTCGTTTCTCCGTTCTTTTCTTTGTTCAATGCGTGTACATTTATTAGCCACATTTTGCAAAATTTCGCTTTATACGGATCGCACAAAACCGTTCATTAATTGCTTAGAAATTGAAAACGTGCGATTTGAACTCCCTATCCAAAATGAAGGCCACTCCGAATCCTCAGTCGCCAACAGCCTTCCCAATTTTGAATATTGAGTGCAATCTCATATCTTGAATGTCAATTCGTTTCCTGGATTTGGAGTATGTTTAATTTGTATTGACTGGCCTATTGTAAAAGGTCTGAAACATTGCCATGGTAGCTCAGTGATATGATATTTCAGGATCCAATGCCATAGTCCTATTTTTGGCTGCCGTAGATCCAATCCATTCCAAGGCTTTGTTGCAGGTTTCGAAACAATGTAGAATTTTACAGTGACAGGGAGTTCGCTCATCATTCAGTCTATGTTCCGTTGGCATGATTATTACACTCAATTCCATTATCAGGCGTGGAAGAGTCGTCTTCACCCTCTTACGTCACCACAAAGGACGCGTAAATAGGATTCAGTAGCATGCAGCTTCAAATATGTCCACTGAATTTTCAGATTCACTTGTTAGTGTCCATGTTTTACTTCTATACAACAACACAGGTTTGACGAGTGGTTTGTAAATACGGAAATTATTTTGCTTGTACACAACTCTGGCCCTAAGAATGGGGATTATGGAGTAATAGGTTTTATTTGTGACGTTTATACGGTTCCCAATGTTATCTTTATCAGCGCCTCTTTTATCCAAGTTCACTCCAAGATAAACGAAATTATCCACAATTTTATGGTTATTGGCTCCCCCAATTGAATTTTGTTGAACTGGAGTCTTTTTCCTCTTTGTAGGCCAATTTCTTAACGTTTTATCGTTCACCTTTGTAGAATTGCCGTGTCATTTTTATTCAATTATGCTTCTTCTTAGCACTACAGCCTCTCTTGAGCCTTTGCTTCCTGCAAATAGTGCCTCCAACTTTCTTGCTCCATTGACCGCGTCCTCCAATTTCGATATCCAAGCAGCGATGAACTTTCTTCGTCGACCGAGTCAGACCTGCATTTATCGGTTTCTCCACTGGTCTCCGGCCTGCAGTTCTCCCTGTGAACACCTTTTTGGATATCCGTTGTTCGTTCATACGATTCATGTGGCCAGCCCATTGCAGCTTCCGGCTATACTAAAGGCGTATTATATGTGAAATTAAGATAATGACCTGAAGAATGTGTTGCTTTCAAAAAGCTTGCAGCAAAGCAAATTTCAGGAAATATTGTGATTTATGGACTACAAAGATAATCTGAAAGATGGAACAAAAGAAAACCTACAACTTAACAAGATGTGGAAATTGAGACGTTTGACTGATCGTTTGAAGGACAAAATGATTCAACACTTTCATCCAGAACAAAATTTATCATATGACAAAAGCATGATTACCTATTTCGGTAGACATGGCTACAAGCAGTTTACAAAGGGTAAAATGTTGCATTTTAGCTGATTGGTCTTCGTGCACTTCATTTGGATATATGATAATTTTGAAATTTATCAAGGTAGAAATCTTCGTTTGAATTCTATTTTCGAGGAGAGATTTGGCAAATCTGCAGCACTTCTGATAAATATGATCGATGAAATAAGGGATTTGATTTATTTTTCGATTGCTTATTTAATGGTTTCCCAGTGCTTTATGCTCGTATCTAAAAAAAGCGTGAATACAATGCGACTGGAACGATTCTGGAAAACAAAGTTCCTAGGATTTGTTTCTGTATTAAAAAGAAACAAGATTTGCAGAAAAAAACCATGGGTGTTGTGAATCCTCAAAAAAGATTTACAACAGCGATTGGCAAAACGGAAAGATAACAATGTCGTTACAATTGTCTATATAATAAAACTATAATAAAAAATCTTGGTGCCGAGTATTTATCGATTTGATCAGAATATCTCAAAATATCGTATTGCCTATCGGCGTAAGAAATGACGGAGCCACATTTTCACGTGCCTCATTCATGCATGTTTGCAGAACGCCTGGCAGTTACAAAGGTAAGTTAACCCCTCCGTAACAAAAGTCCAGTTTCGTAGGGAAGTCGTATTGTAAAGGGGGAGTCCAACCAAACGCACGATGTTAATTGTAAATAAAACAAAAAGTTTTCAGAGAATTATGTTATTTTTTATTAAAATAGAAGAATCTATGACAATTATGTGTGAAATAAAATATCACTCAAATGCTCACCACGGCTACTGTGGCATACTACTATTCGATGGTCCATATTTTCAATTACTCTGAGACATGATTGAGGTTCAATGTCGTTAATGTGCTGAATTATCTCATTCCTAAGCTCTGGAATTATTCTTGGCTTATTGACGTACACTTTTTCTTTTAAATATTCCCAGAGAAAAAAGAGCCATTGTTTCGTTGGCTGTGTGGCAAGTGGCACCATCCTGTTGGAACCACATATCGTCCAGGTCCATAACCTCAATTTCTGGCCACAAGATGTCCGTTGTAATCTCGCAATAGCGAACATCATTCACGGAAACTGCTAGGCCGTACTCATTTTCAAAGAAGTACGGCCCGATGATGCCGCCAGCCCATAAACCGCACCAAACAGTCACCCTTTGTGGATGCATTGCCTTTTCAATAATCACTCGTGGATTCTCATTTGCCCAAATGCGGCAATTCTGCTTATTAACAAATCCACTCAGGTGAAAGTTTGCCTCGTCGCGAAGATGATTTCCTTTGTAAAGTCACCATTCCCTTCTGTCTGTTGAACCAACCGTTCGGCGTATTGCCGCCGCTTGAAATGGTCAGTAGGCTTCACTTCTTGAGTCAATAGAACCTTGTAAGCGTGTCAATTCAATTCTTTATTCAATATTCGCTTCAATGATGTTCGTGAGGTGTTCAATTGTTAGGCACGACGACGATTCGAGGTTAACGGCTCTCCTGCCACACTATGGCGAATAACAGCAACGTTTTCTGCAGAACGAACTGAGCGAGCATGCCCAGGTGATTTTACATTTCCTACAGACCCGGTTTGCTGAAATTTGCGCACGATTCACCAGATTGTGGACACATTTGGGCGATTATGCTGACCAAAAAAATTGCGAAGTGCACGAAACGCGTTTTGATTTGAACGCTCATTTTCGTAAAAGGATTTAACAACCTTAACGCGCTGCTCAATGGTGTGCCTCTCCATGGTTGAATTTGTCAAACACTGAAACAAAGAAATGTCAAATTAAGTTGAGCGAAAAACTTGACGTTAAGGTGTGAATCACAATTAACATCGTGCATTATGGTTGGACCATCCTTTATTATTGCAATCGGTATGGTCAGCCAGCAAAAAGTTTTGAACCACAATCATCCCATAAGCGTGCTTGCTCGGAGGGAGTATTGAAAGTATTTTACGATTTGATGTAAACAATCATTTGGTAAAACCGTTTGGAAAAAAATGCAAATATGAGGGGAAGCACTGCGAATCAAGTGCGATGTCACACAAAATAATAGCTGTTAAGATATTTGTTTAGCAATATAATGAATGAATGAATGATAACAAAAGTAGAAAATATAAAAAAAATGTAAATAAATTAAGTGTTTGTCCAGAAAATGTCGCAGTTCTGCAAGAAAAAACCCATCCCCCTACCAGTACTACAATTGTCTTATGGAAACTGGCCATTTTGGCGCCACTTGCAGGTAGATTTTGAAAAAAATCCAATTTTTGTTATGGAGGCCACGCTGATTCTAGTTACGAGTACATAATTTTCTTCAAAATTATATTTATAAAAGATAGAGGGCAATTATAAAATGTCTATTTATTTCATGTTTTGAAACAATTCATAATAATTTGCCAGAGTATGATGGAAACAATTGTTAAAAATTAACGCCAGTAAAACAGCTCCTTTGATAGTGCACATCTCAGGATGCAAAAAAAATCCCCGTTGGCAGCACCAGCCGGAAGGGTAAATTTCTCGTATGTAGCGTAAAGTTTCGAAAAAGAATTTGGCTTGCCTACTACTAAACTTCTTCCTGCAATTTTCGTAGTACCACATGGGTATTTATTAACATAAAAAAATCTGGCCACGTTCGTTTTAAGAGACCTTTTATTGGGTCGCAAATATTTTGCTAATTAAATTGAGTTGCACTTTGGATTACATATTGAAAATTGGCGGATAATAAATCGTTGTAAACATACAAATACCGGTTTTGCCCTTCTCGCATTTGCTGTTCACACAGTTCACAGTGGTAACCACACAAAGGCTTAAATAGCTCGAATAGTTAATTCCAAAAGATTTTCATAAAAGTTTAATCAGCACTTGCGTTGCCATTAATGTATACATTTTCAATTTTTTTCTGAACTATGAGGGCCGGCATTTCGATTTTTATTGAAATCGGCTGCTAAAAATATTAAGCTGTAAATTTTCGACTTTTTATTTGTCATACGCTTTGCATAATTAAATTAAATTAACTTGCCTTAATAACTTGTAATTTCAAGTTTCAACGGAATCTGTTGAGAATCTTGGCTGCTAGGGGGCTACAGAAATAAAAAAAATTGTATGCCACCCTCTTGTATGGGGAGACCCGCCTGTATGGGGAGACCCCCCCTTAAATACCTTAAAATATTTTCTTGCACTGCAAATTTCAAGAGGCACCACTTTTGACCTACGTAGAAAATTTCCTCATTCTAGCTCATGTGGTTTGCGAGAAAATTTGTTATGACGCACGAACAAACGGGCGGACGGACGGACAGACAGACAAGTCGCGATTTTATAATTTTTTAGGGTATTGTTAAAAATATTTTAAAATATCTTAAAAATGATCTGGTTTATAAATTCTTTCAAGTTAAGTCATTTAAAACGTTTCCATGAAAAATATTCATTATTTCAGTTGGCACTAAAATGGCGCATTGCGCTTGCCTTCAGACCTTTGGAGGCCGCCATTTTGAATGCATGCATTTGTTTATGGATTATTTTAAATCTCTGTATGCTAGGATCTCATCAATCAATGTACTATCTCGTTCAAATCGGAGTTTCACTCTAGAAATAATTCAATTTTTAAAGAAAATGGCAGCTAAAAATATTAGGCTTTAAATTTTCGACTTTTTTATTTTTCATTCAATTTTAATAATTTCCTGCGAAATACAAGTACATAGTACAGAGATCCATAATCTCAAGTTTCATCAAAATCCATTGGAAAATGTGACCGCTAGAGGGCCACAAAAACATGAAAAAAACGCATATTTAAACGGCCGCCATTTTGAAATTTGCACATGCATGATCAAAGACTGTAGGTCTAAGTAATGTCTATCTTGAAACCAAGTTTCATATATGTCGGATCAAAATTGCGACTTTTACAAGCCTTTGAAATTTTGACTTTCAACTGCCCGCCATTTCGTTTTTTGCAACCTGACCTCCAGTTTTTTCACGTAATTCTTTAGATATTATAATTTCTATCAAGCTACCGAATTTCATGAAAATCTGTTGAAAGCTTTGACTACTATTCCAGCAACAAAATTTTGCACGTTTTTCGACCTTTGAGCGGCCGCCATTTTGTTTCTGCAGTACCGACTTTGGATTTTTTATTGTGAGATTCATCACATACATCAATGAACCCTTGTGCCAAATTTCATCCGAATCGGAGCTATACTTTGGTCAGAACAGAAATCACGAATTTTCGTCTAAAATGGCCGCCATTTTGTTTTTGCCCGGCCGATATAGCTGGTTCACGAACTTAACCGAGACAATTACCCAATACACCTTTCCTGAAAAATTGGTGAAAATCGAAGCAAAATTGCAACCTCTAGCGTGGTCACAAATTTCTTTATATCCCATATATATATATATATATATATATATATATATATATATATATATATATATATATATATATATATATATACATATATATATATATATATATATATATATATATATATATATATATATATATATATATATATATATATATATATATATATATATATATATATATATATATATATATATATGAAGCTCTTCCGGTTGACTAGAGGAATGTTGCTTCGGTTAATCATGGTTTTATTTTTTTTCATAATTTAAAGCAAGGAAATAAAATCGCTTTAATTAAGTATTACCGCAGAATATACGGAATAACTATTTTTATATTGGCCAATTAAATTTTCAATGATTTTAATTTTATTTGATTAATGTTAAATACAATGTTAATACTAATACGAGTATGTGAATTTGGGCATGTCCATAATATGTATTGCATTTTCATAATTGCCACGCGAGTGATGATCTGTTTTCTGTCATCAGAATAAATTTGCTTACTCGAATGAATAATTCTAGAGAAAATGCCATTGACATAATCAAATAATATCTCCCTTGATTCATATGTCGAAATGTTTGCACATATCCAAAGAGCGAAGAAGTCCTTGAACGCTTTAATTTCTGTTGCAAGTGCTTGCGCTGCACAACCATACTCGTATATTAACTTGTATATCGTACAGCAATGGTACTGTCAAATATCTTCCCTTCCATTCTAGATTGCCATATTTATCTCTGTGCATATTTTTTGTTGATAAAAGTATTTCGAGCGCAAAAACTCGAAGCTGACCAGCTTGAGGTCAATGTTATTGCCCATGGTCAGTCCTCAAAATAAATAAGCTGTGAGGCGAAGAACTAAAGTTGCTAAAGTTGGACTAGGTCTTGAATTGAACCGCCAAACTGCCGACCGCCAGGCAATGAATCAACGAAATCCCCTACAAGTCGAACGAGCGATTCGCTACGTTTTGTGCTGCGAAATTACTCCAGCATGCAAGTAAATGAATGTGTGAAAGAACCGCTGGCATGCAACTGACATGCATTTAATTGAATTTAGCATTTCAACTCCTTGAATAGACTCGAGCGATCATGCATCTTAGCTGATTAATACTTAACCCAAAATAGATTTTTTAAGTTGCTGGCCTGCTATCCAAGATTTTGGAGCAGTGTTATTTTGAAAGAAACCGCGAAAATTTTAGCACAGACTGAAGCATTCACTCCTTGAGTCGCAAGACCCCAAATGCATTTATTGCATGTTTGATGTTTATTATTACTCGTTACTCGACGTTTATGGTTCCGTTTCAACAATCCATGCGTTTATTTGGCTGCGATTCGCATGTGTGGTTTTGGATTCTGGCCGCAGTCCGATGTCTGACAGGGGGACGTCTGGCTTATAAAAACTTATCACAAATGTACATATGCAATTGCACGAAAAAAGAGTAAGTACATCTACATACGAGTACATACATATTTGCCATCGTACGTACGTTTTCGCATATGTGCTCTTCTGGATGTAACGATTTGGTGGTAAAATGCAGAGCCAAAGCGAAAAGGGCGAAAACGCACTTTGATCACGTACAGATTATTCTTTTGGAAACAATTGAAGGCCTATTCAATCTTTTGGGATCCCATAAAATCTTTCCGATTCCGCTTCATGGAATTCGCAAATACGAGAAGAAATTTTACCATTTTCCACGAAGCTCATATGCATATGGAGTTTGCTCGGCTTGCGATTTTTTTGGTTTAGAGTGGAGGGTCGTTTTACAGATTAAACTTCCCATTTCACAGTTTACAAAACATGGTCAGATGGATATTTGCGTGGACTATCAAGAGTTCAAGATGATTTTAAAACATTTTCCAGAATACTTAAATTTCCACAAAGCGACATCTCTTCAGTGAAAAAACTATTTATGTTAGGAAATATCGAAATTTCTTGAATTTTAACGTGCTAGCAAAATTGGAACAGGCAGTTACCTGATGATGTATGGTTACAAATCTAAAGGATCTTGTGTTGCTTTAAATTTATTGGACTTAATGTTATCAATGTTCCTTAAAGTTTCTAAGATTTACGAGTAAGGCTTTCCTACGGATATACTTCTTTTCATTGAAAGTTAGGAGCTAGTACCACCCTACTTTCTAAGCAAGCAAGGCAATTTAAAGTCAAGGATGGATCAAATGTTGTTAAATATTAATTCCATGAGTTAACTTTAAGGTAGGTATTGAAACTACTACGAATGTTGTTATAAAATCAATTGTAAATGAAGATGTTATAAAGTGAATATTTTATCAAATTAGCATTTACATTGAATGCACTTAATTTACTTTTACAATAGCTCCACATATCAGTAAAGCATTGAGCACATTATTTGTAGCAAATACATACAGTGGCTCACAGCTTATTTGATGCACTTCAATAAATATTAAACAAACTGTTGTCCTTATGCAGATAAATAAAAATTTACAAATATTTTGATGCAGATTTTACAGTTAGTATAACTGAAATTCGAAGCACAAAAGAAAGTAAAAAAAAATGTTTCAAATGTCCCGTTAGCAGTAATGAAGCAAAATCATTTGCATAGGATAGCTCACAGCTTATTTGATGCAGTTAGTTCTTTGTATCCTAGCATTAAAAGTGCACGATTTTCACCGGATTTTTTTTGGATATATTGTACTTAGTGCGTTTCTTATTTTATTTTTAAAAAAGTTATTTGACCTTGATAGTTTAAAAGTGGATAAATTGTGTAATATTTAAAATGGGCCGTAGGACAACACTTGAACAGCGGGAATTAGTCATTCATCATTTTAGAAATGGTGAATCTCATCGCAAAATCAGCGAAGTTGTCAATTTAAGTTCATCAACAGTTCAGCATATAATTGAAAGGTTTACCAATGAAAAAAGGTTGGAAAACAAGGGTAGAAATGCACCAAATAAAATTTTGAATGAGTCTGATGAACGGTGGATCGTCCGGAAAATAATGCAAAACCCTAAGTTATCAGCTCCTAAATTGGCGAACGGAGTGTTTACTGGAATTGGTAAAGAATGCAGTGCTGAAACCATACGTCGTGTGCTAAGAAAGCATAATTTTAATGGCCGAGTTGCACGAAAGAAGCCGTTCATCAGTATCAAAAATCGACAAAGCCGCCTGAACTTTGCTACGGAGCATATTTCAAAGGATTTGGACTTTTGGAAAACCGTGATTTTCGCTGACGAGTCCAAATTCAACATATTTGGCTCAGATGGAATGGCGTACGTTTGGAGAAAGCCAAATACAGAGCTCAAAAAAGCAAATTTACATGAGACTGTTAAGCACGGTGGTGGCAGCGTAATGGTTTGGGCCTGTATGTCAGCAGCCGGAGTTGGGAAGCTAGCCTTTATTGAAGGAAACATGGACAAGATCATGTACAGTAATATCCTAAAGGAAAATCTCCTGCAAAGTGCTGACGAACTCGGAATCCGGCGTGAATTCAGATTCTACCAAGATAATGACCCTAAACATAAATCAGAAATCGTGCAATCTTGGCTTATTTGGAATTGTCCTCATTTGATGGCTCCCCCGGCACAGTCACCCGACTTAAATGTAATTGAGAATTTATGGGCTTTTCTGGAGAAAAAAATTCGTAACCACGCAATTTACAACAAAATTGATTTAAAGAAAGCTCTTTTAGAAGAATGGAGTAAAATAACGCCAGAAATGACAGGAAAGCTGGTTGAATCTGTTCCAAATAGACTCAAAGCTGTCTTGAGCCAAAAAGGAAACCATACGAAATATTAGTGTTGAACTGGAAATCCTCTACATGGATAAATTTAAGGAAAACGTGGACTGCATCAATTAAGCTGTGATATAAAATTTTGCCTTTAATTTTGTTTTTGTTATTTAGTTATTTAAGAATCAATTGTTGAAATAAATTAAATTGTTATTTTTAAAAAAGGGCTTTTATTTAATTTATTGCAGTTTAAATTTTTTCAATACCTTTTCTAATACAGAAGTTATAGTGCTTTTAGCTTTGAAACTGTTACTGCATCAAATAAGCTGTGAGCCACTGTATATATACGAGGGGCATATGAAATATCCGTGCAAAGTCCGAGAGATGGCACCACCGGGGTCATGTTGAGTTACTGGTTTAGGAAGTTATGCAAGTACGGTTAGATTAGAGTCTACTATCGCTTGTTTCCTATAAAATATAGAAGAGCCAAATGATTCGCCTCGCGTTTATCATATCTCGTTGTCTTACTCGTTTTAGCACTAATGATCGACTATCATGCTTCTCTTATCAACTTGTCCTCCACATAAAGTTTTCGTGTGTGTGCTGCTTCGCATTGTACGTTGACGGCCTGGCTGCCACACAATATGTCTCGATATGTGTGGCTGGCGTCGTTCTCCCAACAACGCCTAAAACGTACGTCTCCATACTACTCCTTCCCGAGTGACATTGGTGAGGAAGTACAATGTCATGATCCATATGGTTCCTCGAACATTCGTGCTTTTTGCTTGGTGGGTACGTTCTTGTTCCTGTGGGCGTCGTATTGATTGATTGGGTGATGCTTTATATACACTCAAGGCGACCGCTACAAGTGCTTGCAAGTGTTTATGAGCAAGAATAACCTGTTTGGTTGTTGCCTGGCTTTGGGCTGGCTGCGTAGCTACTGACGAATAGGGTGTCGAATTTACGCTTATCGGCTCCGATGTATGATCGCGAGGATATTCGTCTGCTGAAGCTTCAATGAACGCGGGTTTGAGGCGCTCCGTCGACACGTTGACTTGTCGGCCGTTTACTTCGATTGTGTAAACGGCGTTCGACAGGCGATGCACAATAAGATGTGGTCCCGTATACGGTGGCGAAATTGGCTTGTGAACGGCATCGAGGTGCATTAAAACATGTGTGCATGTGCTCAGCTTTATGTTGATGAAAACTAGTCTTTCACCATGACAATGTGTGTGCACGGGCCTGATTGATGACATGACATTCTGAAGGTGGACATTTAAATCATAGCGGCTGACGGAGGAACTGTAAGGGCTGAAGAATTCTCCCGGAATGGGCAGTGTAGTTCCTTATAGCAACCCTGCACACGAGGCCTGTAACTCTTCCTTAAAGCTAGTGCGCAATCGCAGTAACATAGTGGGATAGATATCGGGCCAGGAAAAATTGTTAGAGTGACACATAATCGCAGCTTTCAGTGTCCGATGCTCGCGCTTGACTAATCTATTAGACGCCGGGTGATACGTTGATGTCATATTTTTGTACTTCCGATAAACACAGCCAGGGTTCAAACAGTACCGATTCAAACTGAGTATCTTGATCGGTGGTGATTGTTTGAGGCGTGCCAAAACGAGCAGCCCAATTGCTAAACAATGTTTTTGTGATGGCAGCTGCGGTCTGATCCGCAATGGGGAATGCCTCTGGCCACCGAGAGAATCGGTCGATGACTGTCAAGCAATATTTATAACCCTGCGATGGAATAAGCGGTCCCACGATATCGACGTAGATATGTTGAAAGCGAGCATCAGGCATCGGAAAAGACTATACTGGGTTCTTTTGATGGCGAGCAACTTTGGAGCGCTGGCATGGAACGCATGAACGCGCCCAAATGCGGACGTCTTTCTTCATGTTTGTCCACACGTATCTCTGAGCTATAGCCTTGCCTGTGGTACGTGCACTGGGATGCGCTACCTTATGAAACATGTGAAATACTTTCCTTCGCAACGTCAGTGAAACAAATCGTCTTAATCGATGCAGTGACTTGTTGTATACTATACCATCACTTGAGCCTATAGGCTGGCGGATAAGTTTTAGGGATGCAACGTTAGAACAAAGTAGTCCTTGCAGTTCGACATCTCGTTCTTGCTCTTCCATCAGTTCAGATTCGTCGATTACTGTGGGTATCATAATCTCTTACAGCCGCGAGGACGCATCGGTGACATCATTACTTGCGCCCGCAATAAAGCGGATATCTGTTGAAAATATGTAATCGCGCTGTCTGATCTGGCGCGGCGACGCTTTGCTTGTAGATTGAGCGAATGCATACGTTAGCGGTTTGTGATCCGTGAGAATGTAGAAACTAGAATCTTCTAAATAGTGCTGAAAATGTCTGAACAAAGTAGTCCTTGCAGTTCGACATCTCGTTCTTGCTCTTCCATCAGTTCAGATTCGTCGATTACTGTGGGTATCATAATCTCTTACAGCCGCGAGGACGCATCGGTGACATCATTACTTGCGCCCGCGATAAAGCGGATATCTGTTGAAAATATGTAATCGCGCTGTCTGATCTGGCGCGGCGACGCTTTGCTTGTAGATTGAGCGAATGCATACGTTAGCGGTTTGTGATCCGTGAGAATGTAGAAACTAGAATCTTCTAAATAGTGCTGAAAATGTCTGACGCTAGAATATATAGCTAAAAGTTCGTGATCATATACACTCTATTTACTTTCGGGAGCGGACAACTTCTTCTGGAAAAACGCCAATGGTAGCTAGGTATTATTCTGCTTCTGCTCTAAAACAGCGCCTACTGCAACGTCAGATGCATCGGTTGGGAATCTGAGAAGTTCATTGGCTCGAAAGTAGACTAAAAGAACAGTATTAGTGAGACTGTTTTTACAGTTTATAAATGCATCATTCGTTTCTGGGGTCCATTCGATGACGGTTTTGTCATTATTTTTAAGTCCAGCACACAAATTGTTGAGCGAAGCCTGTAGTACCGCAGCTTTGCGAACGAACCGCCTGTAAAAATTTATTGTTCCTAAAAACCACCAAAGTTCCTTAACCGTTGTTGGTTTTTTAAAATTTCGAATGGCGCCCATACGGTTCTTTGGGGGAATTATACCTTTTTCGTCGATAAATTGCCCCAAATATTCTAACCGGCTGACTCGCACCCCACATTTGGTTAAATTGGTAACAATTCCGTATTTCGATAGACACTAAAATACAAGTTGTAGGTGCTGCGTATGCTATTTTTTCGTTTTTGAGGCGATTAATAAATCATCAACATAGCACACGCATAAATCTAGTCCACGAAGCACCTCGTCCATGAATCGCTGGAACGTCATTTCATTACTTTGAATTCATAAAGGCCGTATGGCGTAGTGATTGATGTTTTTAGAATATCCTCTTCCAATATTGGAATCTGGTGAAATGCTCGGAACAAATCGATCTTTGAAAAATACCGTGAGCCACCTAAATTCAGTGAGATGTCCTCAATGTGTTGCATCGGGTACTTGTCTGGCTCCCGCATGGGAGCTAGCCACCATTTTTTTTTGGAACGAGGTGCAAAGGGGTTGCCCAGGGACTTTGGGAAGGTCGACAAAATCTATTGGGAAGCAGGAATTGAAACTTTTGCCGTGCCACTCGTAGTTTTTCCCGATTTAACCGCCGGGGCTGGTCTGCCACTGAGGGGCCTGTCGTTGTAATATAATACTTCGTCCCATGAGTCAGAGCATGTGCAGCTACTTCGGGGTTAGTGAGTAACTCTCTGAAGAGTGCGGCATACGTTAAAGTTGCATTCACGGTAGAAATCTCTTTTTGGCTGTATTCCTTCCTTCCTTACTGCGATCTGATAATTTGCGATTTTGGAGATCTACCACCAGCACAAAATGCCGAATAAAGCCTGCGCCTAGAATAGGTCGTGATACTTTGGCCATGGTGAATCGCCACTGGAAAACTCGCCGTAGATCCAAGGAGAGGGTTAGAGCTCGGTCAACGTATGTGTCGGTGGTGGTTCCGTTCGCTCCAAATAACTTGAAGGCTGACGATGAATGAGCAGAGTGCTTCCGGGATACTGAAATGACAGATATGCCTGCTCCCGTATGGGAATCTCAGCTTTGTTTTACTGTCAAAAATTTAGGGGCGACTTTAAGATGTACTACTAGTTGTTGCCTGATTCGTTTCCCGCCTGCCGCTTGTAGAATACACATGGTGGTCTGTAACGCTTTGCTTTGGCATCGAATCACTGATGGTGGAAACAAATTTGACTCACCTTTGATGGAATAGCCAGCCGATATGATGAGAGGCACAAACTACATGTGGAAGCGACGCTTTGTCTTGAAGGCGCTTGAATTCAGCTAAGTTCTGCCCCTATCTCGGTAAAATTTTTCACTAATTGCTCATACTCTGGCTACGTCTGAGGCGGCGACGCTAGTTACTCGATCCGCAGCTGCTGCCAGTTCGGTTAAATTATCGCTATCATTAGCCGCCAGAATCGCTCGCACATTGTGTGGCGGTCGCTGTAGCCACATCGTTTTTAACAATTGGTCTATAATAGACTTGCCTGCCACGCACTGTAATCGGCGCAGGCACTGGGAGGGTTGGAGGTTATCCACCTCCATGTCAAACAACTGAAACTTCGAACGTAGCCAAAAGCCTTTTCTTTAAAGCGTCATATTTGGTGGATTCAGGTGCTGGTTCAATAATATTGGCGACATGCAGTAATGTCTGCATTTCCGATTCCGCAATTATCCTGTTGAACTGGACCGCGTCGGTAGTCACTTTGTGTAGGCGAAATAGGGCTTCGATGTGCCCAAACCAAAGGCCTGGTCATTTTCCACTACCATGGACGTGCTAGGGGTTTGCACTTCACTTCCATTTACGTTGAATAATGTGTCCGGCAGCGTCGGCTCACAATTCAGAAAATAAAGCAAGTACGGTTAGATTAGAGTCTACAATCGTTTATTTCCCATTAGCTATCCAAAAGTAACAAAAGATTCGCTTCGCGTTTGTCGAATCTCGTTGTCTTACTCATTGAAGCACTGATGAGCAACTGTTATGCTTCTCTTATCAACTCGACCTCCACATAAAGTTTTCGTGTGTGTGCTGCTTCGCATTGTACGTTGACAGTCTGGCTACCACACAATGTGTTTCGATGTGTGTGGTTGGCGTCGTTCTCTCAACAACGCCTAAAACTTTCGTCGCCACACTGGCATTGGGTGAATGAGCGCACATCAAGTTTCAGCCATATTGATCTATTTCCTTGTGTTTAGCATTCGAGTGAACCAAGGGAGACGAGTGATTTTCAAGCGATGGACGAAAAAGTATTTCATGTATAAACGTTCCTTTATGAAAGGCAAAATGCCTCAAGAAACTAAAGAGAAGCTTAATAAACATTATGGTGACTCTGCACTTTCGATTAGAACAGTTTATAAGTGGTTTCAAAATTTTCGGACTGGCAATATGGGCACAAGTGGCGCCGAATATTTTGGATGGCCTGTGGAGGTTACGACTACAGAAAGCATTGATCGAATCCATGATATGGTGATGGAAAAGGGTAAAAATATTACAAATGCATATTATTCATCGTTATTGGACCAATTGAAAACCGAGCTGCAAGCAAAATGCCCGCGATTGGCCCACAAGAAAGTCCTTTTCCATCAGGACAACGCACTAACACACACCTCAGCAGGATTCCAACTCATTTCACATCCCCCTAATAGTCCAGACTTGGCTCCCTCGGACTACTATTTGTTCCCGAGTTCAAAGAAATGAGTGACGGGACAAAGATTTTATTCAAGACATACTTGGAAAAATTCTATTATTCGGAACGGATCAACAAACTAGAACATCGTTGGACGAAGTGCATAAGCTTAAAAGGACGCCATGTCCAAAAATAAATAATTTGGAGTAGCAGGAGAGTGCTCCTGCCAGAAGGGCTCTGCAAAACAGTTCATAAATCAAACAATTTGTTCTGATATCAAAATTTGATTAATATACTTATTCCATAGATTTTTTAGAAATTATATCCTGGTTATTTTGCTTTTAAATTCGCCGCAATTTTGTTAGATGTGTTTTGAGCCGTCGCTTGATTAGTCATGATAGCACATCAATATTACAAACCATTTCTGAAATTTTTATCAAAATTCCTACATATTTGTAGTGCCCAGGTCCGTTGCAAGCGTGTATCTCCCTAATATCACGTGTTAATGATGTTGTAATTATTAAATATTCGATCAGCTGTAACTTAGCTGTTTATGGTTCAATTATTGTGAAATTTTCAGAAGACAGACAATTCCTATCAAGAAATTCAAATTGTAACTTTGGGGGAGTTTACGGGTTCTATTTTGATTTTTTAGGCAAAAATGTAAAATTTATAAAAAGTACTATCATTAACAAAATTGTTTGAATTTCGAATTCTGAGGTATTTGTTGCTCTTGTACTTCCAAAGTCTCACCTCTATGATTTTTTTCAGATTTTTCAGGTCAAAGCTGCCCAATCGTGAGGGGGACACACTTTTCGTACATTTCTCCTTTCGCTGCACCCCTCAAACCAAAACTGTTCATTTTGAAAAGTTCTTATCAGGACCTTTCATTTGATACCAATATTGCCTACATGCGCTGAAGTTTTTTTTTCAGTGGTTACTCCCCCATATCGGGAGACCCCTCATAACAACTTATAAATTTTTTTTGTGGTGAGCCTTTGAAGAGGGCGTCACTTTACACCTACTCACAAAATCTTATGTTTCAGCTTATTTGGTTTTCGAGAAAAAGTGGTGTGCCATACGGACGGACGGACAGACAGGACGCGATTTTAGTAGGGTTTTGTGAAATCATTTTACAAAACCTTAAAAAATTTTACCCCAAACACGTAAGCAGTTTTTATTTTTGTACGGACATTTCAAACGCCCCCCGTAATTGTACTGACTTTAAGCACGTTCTCGCACGTTTCATGAGCTTTTTCGGAGAGGAATTTTGGTCACAGGGCTTACATGTAGTAGACTAAGTCCAAATACAATTTATCAGCCTACGACACAAATGCTCGTAAACAGCGCGTTCCGAAAATATCCCGAAAAAATTTCATCATTAATTTATTCGGTTGTTAATGCCGTCTTTTCATGTTTTTCAAAGTAAATTTATTTATATTAACAATAAACATTAATCAATGATGTATTGACCATTTTGTTGGATGTTCTTTTGCCATCTTTCTGTAAGTTGAAAAAATCTACGTTCGAAGAAGCCTTGGTTTTTAGTAGCTAAGAACTGGTCCAACTCATTTTTAACAGCCTGAAACAAATGATAGTCTGATGGTGCTAAGTCAGGGCTATAGGGTGGATGTGTCATCGGTTCCCAATTGAGCTCCATTGATTTTTTTTTTTATCAAAGACGCGTGGGGTATGGTGTTATTATGATGGAACATCACGCCTTTGTAATTGGCAAGTTTAGGGCGTTTTTCTTGATTTCTTCATCCAATTTCGATAGTAGACGATGGAGTTTGATTTTTTGAAAGCAGCACAAAGTAGACTTAACCCTCGTATTTTCACCACATAGAGAGCATAATCTTCTTTTGGTGAAAATTGGCTTTGGATGTCGATTGTGGGGGCTCATCTTCCTTTGTCGTTTTCAGACTACGTTATCGTAAAAAATCCATTTTTTATCACCCGTTATGATCCTTTTAGAAATAGTTTACGATTCAGCAAAAAGTCACATGTGTTAATGCATTTGATAAGGTGGATTTCCTATAATTTGTGAGGGACCCAAATACCCAGTTAGTTTACGTAATGAAGCTGTAGTAAGTGCAAGTAAACGGTTGGATTCGATATGTCGAGTATATTTCTCATTATTATTCGTATTATTTGTTAGATATTAATAGTGTTCGTGTTATTTTGTATCATTGTTTGTGTTATGAGTTATTGATTAACATGGTTCGTATTACGAGATGAGACAATTAAGTAATGAGACTGATTCCATGGAAACTGTATATTTAAAAATTATTCTATAACTCTGCCATCCCCTTCAAAGTAGTCCCCTTGGGCAGCTATACAACGATTTCAGCGCGTTTTCCATGCTTCGTAACATTTCTAGAACGCTTCGACTGGGATGTCCGCGAGTACCCACCTAGATGTCCATAATCGACTCTAAATTAGTTCCTTTGACTACCGATTTTGTTTTAGGGAACAAAAAAAGCCACAAGGCGACATATTAGGCGAACAAGGCGGGTGTTGCAACACGGCAATACCTTAAGAGGCCAAATACTGGGACACGCTGAGGGCTCCTCAAAAAAAATTGATGGGAACCATCTGCGCGCACAACTTTTTCATCCCAAAATCGTCGGTTGAAATTTGTCTGACTATTTCACGGTTCATTCTAGTTCTGAGGCCAACATTCGAACTGTTAAACGCCGATCTTTACGGATTAGGGCGCCCACATGCTGCGCATTCACGACGGTCCGCACCTCGACTGGTCTCCCGCTCCGCGCCTCATCTTCCATGCTTTCATGCCCGTCCCCAAACTCTTTATGCCATTGAAACACCTGGGCACGACTTATAGCACTATCACCATGCACTTTCACAATTTTAGCGTACGTTTCCGAAGCTGTTTCGCCAAATCTGGCGCAAAATTTTATCACGACGCGTTGCTCTCGATTTCGTTTCTCCACCTTCGCGACGAGCACCACCAACACACGTCTACTCAACACGACCTAGCAGGCGAACTGAACAAGCTAGAGCAATGGTAAATATATCAATATAAAAAAGAAGGATGCCGAGGAGGGGGAACGGAATTTAAAGATTGCAGCTTTACCAGGAGCGCGGCAATAAAGTCAGTCTCATTACTCAATTGTCACACTTCGGAATTTTTATTATCAATTTTTATTTTTTTTTGTCTTTATAAAATTTTTTTTTACAAAGACCTACTAGTTTCGCGACCTGTCTGTCCGTCTGTCCGTGCGTCACGGCGAGTTTCTTCAGAAACTATAGAAGCTAGAATGCTCAAACTTTGTGAAAAGGTCAGAAGTGATAGTCTCTCAAAAATTTATGTCTTACCAAAAATTAAAAATTTTTTAAGAGGGTGCCCCCTTATAACGAATGAGTCCTTAAAAATATTTTTTAATCAAAGATAGTCGAGTGGGGTATCAAATGAAACTTTTAGAATCTGAAATAAAAAAGTCATTTTTTGAATTAGGGGGTCCAGGAGAAGGTAAAGCGTACCAAAAATTTGTGTCCCACCCCCCCCACCTCGCGATTGGACACCTTTGAAAATTATCATGAATGTAGGGCTTTATAAGTACAAGGACAACAAAAACCTCAGAAATCGAAATTCACTCAACTTTGTTAATAATAGATAGTATGATTTATAGATTTTACATTTTCGCCCATAAAATCAAAACGGTACCTTTAAACTTCTTGAATATTTGCAATATTCATTCACGTTCGCAAAATTTAATTGAGATCGAATCATAATCAAGTGAGTTAGAGCTATTTCAATTGTATGGAATTACAACAACAATAACACGTGTTTATGGTTGACACATATTTCAAATTGACCTAGGCACTTTTATTTTCTTTTAGTTTTCTTGAAAATTCAAGGAATAGTGAACTTGAATTAAATTTGAACGATATCATATCCAAGTATTGGATGAACAATTCAAGTTATTGATTCAAGCTATTAGAAAACTTATTTCTAACCCCAGGATGTTTACAAAGACCATCTGGTAGGAGCACTCTCCTGCTTATTCAACTTGTTTATTTCTGTTTTATGGATCGATATTTAATTGATTTAGTGGGGAATGAGTAGTCCATATACATCTTTTATATTTAATTGCTTAATGTTCTTATTACTCAAAAAATGGATGCACCTTCTTAATTGAGGTTAATTTTCCGTTGATAATCTTCATTAAATTGTTGTAAAAAAAAATATGGACAATTTCTCATCTTCTCAGCCAAGCATAAATATTAAGAATACGAGTATACAAATACTAATAGCATAATATTATTTAAAGCTTAATGTGCCGTCATAGAAATTATACCTTTAACTTAAGTCATCTATAGAAAGTGATTAATCGTAATCTTATGTACTATAGTTTGATTTTCATGATTTTAAAATTTCCTTTTGCTTCCAACTATCAATGTTGGAACTTAAATACACTATATATAGTCTCTATGAGAAACTCGTCAGACGAGCATATAATTGTTTCATTTTAGTCTCAAAGTATGAGTGGCTAGTTACTACTTTCGGAGATAATAGTATGGAGTCTTTTTCTCTCGAGTTTTTGATCAAATTTATCAGCCTCTAACGAATATAGATAAGCAAGAAACATTCATCTCAATCACTCTTAACAGACTCGTCAATTTTGATTGATACGTTTTAAATGTATAACGTAATAACCCTGATCTCAATAAATATCTAATATTTTGAACTCTAGGAAAAGTAGTTGTACTACTATACTTGTATATTAAAAGCGAATGCGACTAGAACTGCCATTTTTCCATTGAACAATAGCTCCCTAACAAATACTAAATAATCACTCTTGCAATCGTTTGATTTTCTCGAATCCTCAAGATAAAAAGGCAGTTTTTCTTAATAATATTTTCCTCCTAAGGAAAATAATAAATACACGTCCATTCATTACTCACGTCGCATCCGTTTTGGACGAGTATAGGTTTCGTTTCGGTTACTACTGTTTGAGCCTTGTTTTTGATCTGCAAAAGGCCGACCACCGCCTTGAAGCAGAAATTCAGGATTTAAAAATTTTTCACCGCATGCAGTTGTTAAGTTGTCGATGCAGAGGTCGTAGGCCCTTCTTGACGGTGCAATACCGGCTGCAGCCACTGCGCTTCCTTCTCATTGGGGAGCCGCCGTTGATGGGAGCTCAACGCCTCTGACGCTGGGTTTGGAAATAATTAGACGAGCTGTTTTAAAAAAACTGTTATAGAATTTACTTGTAACGTTAAAAGGGCTTGCTTGCCGGGGGAAACTGCAGATGGCGTTGGTGAAGGCATAGTCATCCACAATCCGGGATGGTGTCCGGGAAACATTAACTACTCGAACCGGCTGCCACTGACACTCATATTTATTTTTTGTTTGGCCAGTATCAACACCGCTGAGGTTTTGCAACGTGGAACTCACACAATCCCGCGCGAACCGGACGTCATCCGTTCTTCTTTTTGATACTTGTCAAATCGCGGTTCAGTGGTAGTGAGTAGTTAAAAGGTCGCTCCTGAACCGTCGACGTCAATAGCGTAGGATACATGGATCTGCTGATTGGCATCAGTGGCGTAGGACTAAGTTATTACACGGAATCTTGCTTTGAGTATTCTCAGTGATTCCCATGCACTTGAAGGAAGTGGTCATGTGGCCTGCACAGGTACGTGGAGTAATATTTTACCCCAGTGTGTTATTTACGTATTCTTTTTTGTCAATATATAATTTGGCTTTTGGCTATTTTTTCAGGATTTGAACAATATCAAAAAAGATTTAGTGGTGAACAAATTACCAAATTGCTGGAGCGTGCCGAGAGTGAAAATGAACTACATCCGGAAGAAAGTGATTCTGAAAATCTACCATTCGAGCACAAAGATCACGAATCCGACACCGATTAAGAGTTCGAAAATGGCGATGAATATAATTCGAGCTCCGATGCTGTACCGTCAAACTTGACCGGAAAAGATGGACTCAAATGGAAAAAATTGCTACCACCTTTGTCAAGAACAAGAGTTCAGAACCTAGTGAAGCACTTGCCCGGAATCAGAGGAGGTTGCAAAAAAAACCTCAGCCCACTAGAATGCTAAGAACTACATTTTTATGAAGATATTATCGAGAGTTTGTAGTTTATACGAACCAAAAAAATAAGAACGCAAGGAGCACCTCAGCATGGAATGCAAATCAAACCTACACTCGGGAAACTGACAATATTGAGATGAAATCCTTTCTGGGCTTGACAGCTATCTTTAAATCTAATCACGAGGATGTACAGTCTCTTTGGAGTACTGATGGGACTGGCAGGAATGTCTTCCGCATAACGATGAGTAAGAGTCGATTTTTATTTATCCTTATTTGTGTTAAATTTGATGATGCCAATAATCCTCCAGTCGCTTAGCAGCAATTTCAGAATCATTCAACAAATTTATTTCCAACACTCAAGCGAATTATGTCCTCTCTGAGTATGTGACGATAGATAAAATGCTAGCTGCATTTAGAGGAAAATGTTTTTGCAAAGTCTATTTGAAAGCTAAGTATGGGCTTAAAATTATGTGTTTGTGCGACGCCACAATGCACTTTCTTTCGAATACGTTCATATATGCAGGAAAGTTCAATAAGTCAAGAAACACTGGCCATTTTGCTCCACCTTTAGGCATTTTGAAACTAGATGAACCTCTTTTTCACATTAATAGAAATGTCACTGCCGATAGTTGGTTTTCCAGTGTGGACATAGCTGATCAATCAAAAGCAAACGGCTTGACTTATGCGACCATGAGAAAGAACAAAAGAGAATTACCAAAAGAGTTTTTTTCCCAAATAAGAAAAGACAGGAGAATTTTGCTATAATCTTCCGATAAGACTATTGTATATTGTGTTCTGAAAAAGAAGCGATTTGTTGTTCTTATATCATCCATACAACAAGAAATATGTTCTGATCTCGAGAAAAAGTGAAATAATATAGTTTTACAATTCAACCAGAGGAAGCGTAACCACTTTGATTCAGAAATGGGCCAACTTTTTAGTGATACAAGACGCTGGCCTATGGTAATAATATATTTGGCACTATTATGAATATTTTAATGGTCAACGGTCATTTCATTTGACAAGCAAGCAACATCAATGGGAAAATTAGCCGTCGCGACTTTTTAAAGGAACTTGGACTACCGCTAATTAAATCCCAAATCCAAAAGAGGAAAATTCTTCCTACGATACCCAAAGAGCTTCACGAGAAAACTGATCTTTTCTGGGTTCCACACTATCAACATCGCAAGCAGAAAATGAATGTTCACTTGCCAAATCTGGACGTTGCAATCTTTGGGCACGAAAAAAAACTTGTGATAAATGTACCGATTTTGTATGCAAAAAGAACTTTTGGAGAAAGTAGAATATCTTTCGTGTCGACAAGCCAAAGATTAAGACCAAAAATCAAGAAATTTTTTTTTTTGTTAGTTAAGGATTTTTAATAACATTTTCTGTTTTTAAATAGGTTCTAATTGGATTGATATGCAGCCTGTATTTTTTAACGATATAATTCTTAGTTATAGATAACAATAAACCATTGTTGTTGTGTTAAAATACAAGTTTTTTATTTCTTACTGTTATATTTAAGATTTTTGCAGAAGACTGTTTTTGATACTAGTAGCTATAATCAAAAAAAGTTATAATTCTTATTAAATTTAGATAAAGAGAATTCCTGCAGCAGAACGTGTTTTTTTTTAGTAAAATGTTAAACGGTATGCTCCCTAACACAAAAAAAAATACAAATTTTTATTTTATTATCTTAAGGTATTGTTATCACGACCTTAACTTTGGTGTAAGTTTTTACCCCAGAATGTTAGTTATGCAACCCAAAATAAAGATGCTACTTAAATCTAAATCATCATACAAAAAAAATTTAACACAATTTGTTTTAATTATTCAATTCTGGTTTGTTTTCTTTTCTTTCACATCGAAAATTTATTATTGCTTCTTATCTTTGGGTGTGCTTAGTCGAAGACGAGATACTTTCAATACCAAGAAAGATGGAGAGAGGACTTAAAGCGGAATCCTTAATCCTCTCTAAACGAACAGAACAAGGGCATTGAGCAAAATAGAAGAGTAGCGGTAACATATTTGAAGGTCTTTACCAAGATTGTGAAGAAAGCCGAGATAACAGCTGTACCCACGAGCCAGAAGTTTAAAATTGATAGAGACTAGGCACACCTATAGATAAGAAGCGAAGGGGGGAAAAATGCAGCATATATGCAATCACCTGCCAAACATGCCAGAAAAAAAAACGTTGGATAAACGACCACACCAAGGAGACAGAGTAGTTGAAATCGAGAAAAGCATCCAGTGATATCGTCAAGTCAGCAGTCACTAACAAATATAATAGAAAGGAACCACGTAATTGATTGGCATGATCTGGAGCTAGTACAAGAAGAAAGGGATACAGATGCCATCCCGAGTAAAATTGCGTTAAGGGGGCTAATCCAGTACTTCTTCGGATAAAGTGCTTCTGAAAATTCACAAACCAGACAAGGAAATGCATGAAATGATAACCTCCACGGACATTGCGAAATGGTTGGCGGAAGAATGTAAAAAGTATCGTGAACCACTAAGTAGCCATTCAGTAAAAAAACAGGACAGAATTAATCGACATGCTAAGAACAGTCAACCATATTGAAGCTAACGAAATATTGGTATCTGTTTGCGCCGGGATTCTTTTGTCCCGAACTTTGATTTTATTATTTACTACATTCAGAAAAAGGCTCAATAATTTGTTAAAAATCTTTTAATAAACGTTCAGAAGCTAGTCCAAAAGGTTCGGCCCGTTCTGTAGAACAGCCAATTCCCGGCAATACGTTCCCAAATCGTAATAAATTAGTAACTTACACTCGCTGGAAGATAAGTAGACTCGACCTAATGGTTGAAAATACAGGCCCGTATGGGGTTTGGTTGTTGAGCCTTATGTTAGAGAGGCGTGCGCTATGGGAGCTAGCAGGCACATCAAGAGGAGCGCCACAATTGACTTGCTGGGTCGCATCGATCGCCACCTTGTCCTCGGGATGTCATCGCCGCTGATCTGGGACCCTTCCTTCGTCAAGTGGGGGGGGAGCTTGCTTGAGATGGTTCTCCGTTAGACTGTGCGTCGTCGTGTAGTGGTTACGGGGTCAGTTTGGGTATTGGCCTCTTTAAAGTTCCGGAGGCGGTTTTGACATCAGGGGCGCGTAAAAAACCATCGGCGCTTCGTACGTTTTAATAATTGGCCCTAGTGGCCACTTCATCGATGGGATGTTATCTTGGCTTATGATGATCACTGTTCCACTTGACACGATCCTGCAACTGCACCAAGTACTCGTGTGACCATAGTCTCAAGAATTCGAGTTTGAGGTGATTGATTAGGTTCCACCGGACATGGAGACCTCCGGTGACTGGCTCTGCGCGACCATCGACCATGGCTGTGAGGCATTCTTCGATGAGAATGTGTGTTGGAGTTAAGGCTGCCAAATCATTGAGATCGTTTGACATCGGAGTCAGTGGTCTAGAATTGAGGATAGCCTCCATCTCAACCACCAAGGTGTGTAGCTCCTCGTGGGTGAGAGCCGCCGGCAAAACGCCTCGACAGATCAAATTTTTGGCTGATTGGGATGAAGGTGGGAATCGATTCCCCAGCTGGAGCACGCCGTTGTTACTTCTTGACGCACTTCGTTGGAATATAATGAGGACGATAATTCTGATCGCTGATTGTGACCTCCTGCAAAGTTGGTGGCGTTGTAGCAAAATAGGTTTCGGCAGTGTCCTCGTCGTCCAATGAAACATTTGAGAGCACAGAGGAATGCCTCTGTGCTTAGATCGCTAACTAGCTCTAGATGGACGACCTTTGTACCGAAACAGCAAAATATCGCTAGGTGCCCTTTTCGCGGTCAGTTACCTCTAGCTCGGTAATGGATCATCATAGACCACAGAAATCCACGCCGGAGTTGATGAATGGACGAGCTGGCTGAATACGTGCACCCGGCAGGTATCCCATGACTAGTGAAAACAGCTTAGGCTTGACTCGTGTGCACCACACGCACCGTTGAATGATCGATCTTGCAAGTTGTTTTCCTCGAATGGGCCAAAATTGCTGTCCAATGGTAGCGAGCAGTGCTTTCGCACGAAGATGGCAGTGGTTGCGATGAATGTCCATCATCAGCAGTCTGGTGAACGGATGTTTGAACGGCAATAAAATGGAATCTTTAGCGTTGAACGTGATCTTGGCAGCCTCCAGCCTCCCACCGGCAGAGATTTTGCCCTCTGGATCCAGGAATGGCGCCAGTCGCACAAACTGACTGTGCTTGGCAACTTGCCTCCCCGACCTGATGTCCAAAAGTTCGCAGTTAAAAATTTATGATTGTACATACCTCACGATGACCTCCAGGGCTGTTGATAATTCATTACTCGTGGGTGGTTGATTTGTCAGTTGAAATTGCTTGACAGCGGGCTTGAGACCACATATAAACCACATCATGTAGGCCATTATGCGCTGAAGCCTCTTGAAGGAGTTGTCGTGTTGGATCTGCTGAATGAAGTGTGTTTCAGGAGCCTCTGCCGCTACTATAGCGGCCTTAGTCCATTTCGTCTGCAAGTCACAAGGGCCTCCCCTCCGATAATCGGAAGGCCAAACTGATTCTACCCTACCACACACTACAGCAGCTCAATTCAGCCAGAGCCACCCGACGTGACAGGATGTCAGCTGGGTTGTCTTCAGACGCTACGTTTGTACGGCCGAGACCCTATTGGCCACAAAGGTATTGTACGATGAGGCAATAGAGTTGATCCAAGCCAAGACAATCTCTGCATCGGTCCAGAATACCTGAAAAATCTCCTACAGAATGAGCGCTGTCTTGACTCGTCTTGTGAGCTCAGCGCCCAGTTTCGCCGCATAGAACTTGATCGGGCCACTCTTGATTTGGCGTACAGCAACCTGAAGATGGCTTGATCGCTCCTCAGGGTTGACCGCATGTATATCGCTGTGCCATTTGCCTTCTCGAAGGCATCACAAAAGGTGTGCAACTGTACTTGCATGGGTTTCTCGCCTGTACTGATGTGACGAGAAAATTGGACCTGCTGCAATGATGGCAGACCACTGCGGAAATCGAACCACTGGGTATGGATCCCCACTGGCAATGCTGCATCCCAGTCCAGTTCCAATCACCCGAATTCCTGCTGGAATAGCTTGGCTGCTACTATCACAGGAGCCAGAATACCCAATGGATCGAACGTTCTGGCTGTATCAGATGCCATCGTCCTCTTGGAGAACTTCATATCGGTTGCACCCAGGTTGATTTGGATCTAGAACGCCTCAGCCTTTGAACACCAGATGACTCTTAACCACTTAATATAGTCCTCGTGTAAACTACTGAAGACCAGCTGGATCTGTTGGTCCTCAGGTTTAATCTGCTTCAGCAATAGAAGATGGTTGGTGCACTATTTCCGCAAATGCATACCCGCGCTCGAGAGTTTGATGCATAGCTCCACCTATTTGAAAAGTACCTCCTCTAAGCTGTCTGCCCCGGTCATGACTTCATCGATATAGCAATCCTTCTCCAACGCGCTGCTGCCCAGGTGCAGTAATCGAGCAGTTAGTTAAATTTACTATCTTTTTTTTTTCTTCCTCTTTAAATTATTGGATAAATTCACATAGAATTCAAATTTTATTTATGTCAATTTATAGATTTTATTTTCTCTTGTTTTATTTTTTTTATTTTTTTTCCGCACAACTAAAACTGCTCGATTATTCGGCGCCGGCAAAGGGTTAAAGGAAATTCAGGCATAATATGTCCCAGATCAACTAATCAAACGAAAAACCAGCTGCTTTGTACAAATTGTATGGGACATCAATTTCCCTCCAATTTGATCACAACGTACGCAGCCCTTTAAGATTAATCTGGGACAATTCGAGATTTTGACAGGGCGCGCATGTGGTGGTATCCGCGTAGAATGGACTTGGCCGGTCAGAAAGGAGAGCCGTAACATTTTAAAAAGGGAATGAAAGGTGAAATTTTGGTAGTGGTGCTTATAATTTGGGTTTCCTTTTGTAATTTGCATGCTTGCAGGGATGGAGAGTTTATAGCGACGCGAACGGAGTGAGAGCGGTTCTTGTGTGGGTGAATCAAGTGCGTGGTGAGGAGAAGAGATTGGGACTCGATCCCGTACACGCGGATGGCAAGCAAGGAGGAGTAATTGGACAGAAAGAAGTGTTTTCAAACGGGGGATCATATTATTCTTTTAAAGGCATTCCATATGCACATCCACCAACAGGGAAACTAAGATTCAAGCCTCCAGTTCCTCTAGATAAATTCCCTGAAGCAACTTTTGATTGCAGGAATGAAAGAAATAAATCATTTCATAATGATCCAATAGTATCCGACCTTGTTGGATCTGAAGATTGTTTGTTCCTTAACGTATATACTCCAAAATTGAAATCAGATAAGCCACTCTTTCCTATCTTTCTATGCGGTGAATATCTTAGTCGGGGTTTTGAATATCACAGTCAACGAAAAAAAACAAAGGAATTGTTTAGCCGAATCTGATTTTCATTCCGTGTCCATTAAGCGATCGGTTTATGGTTCATGTAGTTCAGCAATAGCACAGTGTTCGCCTTCAGATGATAAGTCTTATTTGTCTTTGGCGCAGATTGACGGTTGGAAGTGAGTGGAACTATTTTCTGCGACGCAAAAACAGTCGACTGATTGTCTGCAACAATAGTGTTGGGCCCTTATGTAAATACTATTGTTAAAATTTTGGTAGCCTGGATATGCAATGGATTTTCTACTCTAATAATTACTTTAAACAACTTGTCAAAATAATCGAGACGATTAATTTCTACAAACGACTTGTTTAAATAATCGATAGAATAACATTTACCGTACAGCAAGAGCGCCAGGAAGTTATTAAGACGGATCAACTCGTAAAACCTGCAAAATAGCTGTTTTTTTTCTTGCATTCATTCAATGTTGTAAATGCCTGCTTTAGGGCGCAGCCGACGGGCTTGCTAGCTGTGTAGTCGAAAAGTAGCTATAGCGGAAGTGAACAAATTGTGTATAAGCACTCGTAACAACCTTAAAAGGAAAATATTTGAATTTCAAGACCACCCACATCATCAGCGGGCGCCCGACGAGGATGTTTCGGTGAGTACCCTTTTATTTTGTTATATATATATTTTTTTGCACATTTTGTTATATCTATATATTTTTTTTGCATATTTCGTTAGTTACATATATTTTTGCGTATTTGGTTATATATATATATATATATATATATATATATATATATATATATATATATATATATATATATATATATATATTGCATCTTTTGTTATATATATATATATATATATATATATATATATATATATATATTTTTTTTTTTTTTTTTTTTTGTTGCGATCAGTTTTATACATATGTCTTTGCTTTAAATTACACAAACGTTATTTGAAGTGTAACCAGTTAATTTGTGTCGGTAGAATATTATTTAATTTTCTTATCGGAATATTGACCACAGATTATATGTAAAAGAAGAAATAATTGTGAAGAAACATAAACAAAAATGAAGTGCTTAATTTTTTAAAAAAATTGGTCTTTCCATTTTTTTTCCTTTTGCCCGGATATAGGACCCGGTACGGTGGCAGGCTGCCCCCTAAAAACATGAGCCAGCCGCCGGGTACATAACTAATACTTCTTTGTTTCAGGTGACATCGCGGGTTGAGTGGCCCAAGCAGAGTGCCTCTTTATGGCATAGCGTTATGCAATCGAATTGTATAATTCTATGGCATAAATTGGTCACCGGGGTACTCCCCTTCTGATGGAAAGTTTATACAAGTCAAGTTGTATGAGTTTTCCACTCAGAAGAGGAATACCTGGCCACTGCAACAAAATATGGATTTATTCCGGTTGGGTAGGTGCGAAGGGGCTCCATCACCACCCGGTTGCCCTTCTTTCATTTGTGGGCCATGAGCTTTGTCGGGTAATGACAAGGTTACCCCAAGTCTTACTTTCTCCCTCGGTGTAGGTATCTACACCTTTTTGCGTCTTCGGTCGCCTCTTGATCAATTGACCATCGAACTCGTGAGTGCGAAATTTTTTGTAGTGGGTCCTCGTGCTGGGGAAATGAACCCGCCCCACGAGACCGCAATGCTAGCCTGCCAGTGCATTCACACGTCCCCAGACGAGGGCATTCTCGGCAGATATTTTCATCTTCTTCTGCCGAGGCAGCAGAACATCGCTGCGGTCCTTTTCGGACTTTGGACACAGTAAATTCACTACACAGGGGCCCTTTCTGCTGGTTCTCTTGTTCTAGAACCTATAGACATTTTGTATCTGGATACAGGGTCCACGTTATGCCGTAGGTTACTGTTTTCAACTGAAAATATTGCACTGGTTGCGTTGAACTATTTCTCCAAGTTAAGCCATAGTACCGACGGTCTTCAGGATAGAGCATTATCTGCCGATATACCTTCTCGATGTCGGCGGTGAATACGAAACAAGGCATTCTGAAACGCAGGAGTATCGAACAAAGGTCATTCTGGACAGTAGGACCTGTATGAAGGACATCATTCAACGAAACGTTTGTGGTCGTTTTACTGGATGCATCGAAAACCATCCGCAGCTTCGTTGTACTGCTGTCAGGCTTCAGGACACGATGATGTGGAAGGAAGTATCGTGATTCCTCCCGCTACTGTGACGTCACCTCCTCCATATGCCCAAGCTGAATATACTCCTCCATGAAGTCCTCGTATGGAGGTCTTAGATCAGGTTTCCTCTCCAGTCGGCGCTCCAAGGCAATAAATCTGTAAGTGGCCACTGGTTGAGAATCACCGAACGTCTCAGGATCCTTGCTGAATGGGAGTTTAACCCAGAAACGGCCGTCGGGACATCTTGCACTGTCTGATAGAAATGTGCTTCGCATCCAAAAAAAAATCAAAAGTATTCATCGTTGGAAATCGTGACACCAATCATCGAGACCACGGATGTGCGGAACATCCAACCCATTCGCTTAAATCTTTGAAATATCTTATCAAAAACTCATCCGGATTAGTAGATCCTGCGGGACGCAGATCTTGAAAGGGGGAGGAGTTAACACACGTGATAGAGGATCCAACAAACTTATTCGTCCATCAACGTGCTAAATCAGCATCCTATACAAAATTTCCATATTCTTGTTAAATTGTTTTTGCATTGCTTTCTTGTAATTCCAAGCGACTATTAAAGTAAAGTTTGTGCATACCTTTTTATTTTGAGAACCTTTGAATCTTGTAATCTTAAACGACTACTAAAATAACATTAACTTTTGTACTTTGATCCTTGCAGAATTGCATTTTCCCAATCGTGGAACTTCTGATTTTAGATATTCTTATGATACAAAAATTTGTAGTAACGACCAGTAATAAATGGATCTTAAAACGGAACGGACGAGTCTTAATTCTAATAAGCGACCTAATTGAATTTTTTTTTCTTCTGATATCAAGAGTTAGTCTTGTTAACTTACATAATCTCTTGTCCTGCGGGTTTTTCTCTCTTGATTGGTATGCTAATACAAGTATAGATTCATAGATGAAATATGTGAAGAACAATTGTTTAGGAGAGACGCTTATTCAGTCTAGTCACGTTATTTGCTGTAATCTCGAAAATCATGTGTGAAAAGCCTATATTAGCTTTTTTCTGACTTCAGTATCGTGTTCTGTTTCCCGTTTCGTTCCCTGGAAGTCTTAAATCAAATATTTCTTTAGTCGATTGAACAGAACATTAACCCTTCATTAAAATACTGCATAGAGAATCAACTGCAACCAACGAAATTTTACCCTCAATTTGTATTTCAGATTCATTCTGAACAGGTGCACTTTAATGTTATCCATGAGAAAATTTCGAACTTTCACCGAGATATAATACTATGTATGTCATTTCTCTTCGAACGGGGTGGGCTAAATTCATTTTAACCTAACATATGGTGTTTGTTGTATTTCTTTAACGACCAAAAACATCAACTGGTATGTTATTTGATATCCTTATTTATGTCATGATGCTGCTGTGTACCTAAATTTTTTTTGGTCTTCGCATCATTGAACTGTCACATACTCTTTTTCTTGCGAATAAAATGACATCAAAGATGACGGTGATCATTAACTTGTTTTCGAATAGCGATTTTCCGGCTAACTGATTGATTATCAATGATTATGTTCGAAGTATATTAACACTGTATCCTTTCGTGTTTTTTCCTGCCACATATTATGGCAAATAAGGTATTACAAGTGTGTACAACAGATGCTCAAATCGTTGGTGGTTATTTTCAACTGCGTTCGTAAAGGCTAATAGCCTCTGAAAAATTTATCAACCATTGAAGGTAAATACAATACACAGATATAATCCTTAAGGTATGAAGTCCTCATAGTAATTCTTAGTGTTCGTGTAATTAGGTGATATGGAGAGCAATTTCAAGTATAGCCATAAACACCATATAAATGTAATGATGCAAAACCTACTTATCGATACTATATCGTCGATGAGTTTAAGCAATTTCAAACACAAAAATGGTTTTGCATATAAAGGATAACAAAGGGTGATTTTGATTTCCTTTTCAAAATAAGTACAATTAAAAGGAATTTAGAGGTTTTTTTGTAGAATAAAGCAAGGTCATTGCATATTTTACGTCATACGGTTGTATGCGCTACAACAAATTAATCTAAAGGAAGAACAAATAGGAGGAGTAGTGCTCCTGCCAGAAGAGTTTTGTAAAAAAATTGGTCGATCTAAAATTCTCATCTGAGTATCAACTATTTGGCTTAAGCATATTGTATTAATCGAGCAGTTCTACGAGCAAACTGCTCGAAAAGCTTCCTATCCTACACTTGTGATTTTATGTGGCAGATTTAAAAAAATAATTAATTATTTGCGTTCATAATCGTCACTCGTAAAATAGTTTTCTTTCTTATTATTATTATGAAATGTAATTCTATATCAATGTTCCTTTATACAATATTAAATGTAAAATTTTCCTTTATCAATTTCCCTTTATATGAATATAATTTGATATCAGTTTTCCTTTGTATTAAATTCAAACGTTTTCCTTTAATTTTTTTTCATGAAATTTAATTTTTAATACTACATATTTATAAAATCTTCTTCATTTTTCTTTACTTCGTTCAAATTCAGTTCATTTAGTACAATCTAAATCCGCCACACAAAATTAGAAGTGTTGAAACGTTGATCGGGTACGCCGAACAGGTGTACTGAATTCGGAAGTAGTGGAGGGACGTCAAAAAGATAGCACGAGGAAGAGGGAGAAAAATGGCTGCTCGTCGATAATCTTTCCTCAATTGGTGATGACGAATTGTACGTGTTTTCATTTATTATTTATTTTTTCCTTGTCTTTTCGTTTTTTAGGTCTTTGTTAAAAATTTTTTTTACAAAGACCTACTAGTGTCGCGACTTTGTGAAAAGGTCAGAAGTGATAGTCTCTCAAACTTAAGGTCTTCCCAAAAATTCCCTCCCTAAAAGGTCTTGATTAGAACTTGTGAAATCTGAAAGGCAAAATGTATCAAAAATGTGCGCCTTTATGAGTACAAGGGCAACAAATACC